>CM060985.1:118359547-118979963 GCA_030765065.1 Deroplatys truncata
TATTGTTCTTTCTTCCTTCACGCTCCTCTACTTCTTAAAGTGGGAAAGAACTAAACAACAAACATACATTTAAGGATGCTAGACACCGCCTATCTGATGTCGGAAACAATGAGCAAAATTATACGTACTACGGTTGTTTAAAAGCTTACACAAATATCCATAACTGGTGTGAATAATTTTGGCAAGGCATTCGAAAAAAAAACTTGTGTTGCATTCACATGATTTTCTCTGTTCACTACTCTTATAAATGCTCAGTCTTTTATCTATTTCTATCGCTATGTGTTGGCTTTGAAATTCCATGTTCTTTGCATGATCACGAGAAAAAAATGGCGACTTACTAGTTGAAAAAAGTATAAATATTTGAAAATTCAAACCAATAACAAAGAATATATCCGAAGTATTTAACGCCACAAAAAATTATTTGACATAAATTATAGTTTAACAGATCTACAGTTTTTTTTTGGGGGGGGGAATCAAAATTTTGTCTATGACCCGCATTCAGGACATCTCGGGTTCAAACCGTAGGGGCCGACTAATCTGACCGAAGGTTTTTTTCACGGTTTTCCTCGGTCGTTAGACGAAAACGGGTTAGATAATTTGATCCGCGAATTTTCCTATCATCCCTTTCATCACTACATTTCATTTCCTTCTTCTTTACCACCATAGCAGCATTGGTCTGATCACCCATCCTGGATATGCTATGATCAAAAGTTTGCTTGCTCCTCGACAGACTAATGATCCAAGGCATTGACTTGTAAAGCTCCTTGTACACGATCAAATTTTTGTCAAATTCAATACTTTACAAGACCTTTCAAGAGTTGTCACAACTTTACAACTTTTCCCGTCAAATTGCTTCCAACACTTTTAAACTATTTGAAAGTCTTGAAAGCAAATAAGAACATGCTCTAAATCAGAGGTGGCAAAAACGTGACTCGCGAGTCATTTTGACTCGCAGGCGCACGTTCCCTCTCTGCAACCGTCCGTTTGATTTTTCACATGCTGCTGAGTGATGCAGTACGTGTTGCATATTTGGTGACTCGCGGAAGGAAGTCGTTTTCGCCACCCTTGCTCTAAATGATCAAAGATTTGACAATGATTTGATGGCTTTAGCCAATGAAATGCGAGTATTTACAGTGCTTCACGAAATCTGCAACATGGCGGAAAGCAAAAAGTAAACAAAAATGGCTACCCAGCCAAGGTATGTTGTATGCGAACTGATTAGGTTATACATAAGCTAGTCATGTCCGTATGTCTAGGACTCTGGATTATCACGGGATGAAGCAGATGAAGGCTTATGAAGAAATAATTGCCAGGCAGATTTCCGAACTAAGTACACATAATGCAATGTTATATAGTGTGGTTAACGTATCAGTTGGTGTTATTTTTATTGTATTCCACAATCGTAATGTGATTTCATTGGATATACTACGTGAAAGTGCTACATAATATTGATATAGAACATATTTCATTGCAAACTGTTATACCGTGACGCAAATAGTAAATTGCTTTGTGCGTGGTAAATTATTTATTAATATATTCTAAAGGGTTTCATTTTCAAAACAAGACAACTTGTAAATACACATTTATGACATCAAGTCTTGTCCAATCTTGTCACATATTGAAAAATGTTTGACAATTTTTTCTCGTAAACACTTGAATTGAGAAAAAAGTTTGATCGTGTACAAGGAGCTTTAGACCTTGGTGAGGTCCTACAAATAGGAGCAATCTATTAAAGACGAAAAGAAGAAGAAAGGAGATTTTGACTATGTCTTACGGTTTAACAAATATACAAGTCATTCAGTATGAAGAGGACTTCACTGGCTATACCCAGAAAATTCAAGGTATACATTTTATTAGGTCGTCTCATAAGTAATGTCGGTTTTTAAGTTTGGTGTTTTGTAAGATAGAATTGGTTTACTTTGGTTTGCCAATGCTATTCACAGGATGCTATGGCTGGTATTGGATATATGGCGAGAATATGCCAGTCGTCATTTGTTAATACACAATCACAAAATGGAAGTTATGAAGTTTGAGGTTAGAGTCCTTGTAAAGTTGCTGCCGCGGCTTGAAAAATGTGTAAAGTGGAAAGAGAAGGTGTAGTGAGCGTGTGACACAGCGATGGTTCCAACGTTTCAACACTGCAGAAGAAAACACTAAAGATTTACCACGTTCTGGAAGACCTAAATTATGGGATATTCACAATACAGGCAGAGTTTTGGAAGAAAATCCGCAAAAAAGTATTCATAGGCTGTCAGAAGGACTTGTCCATCTAAATATACCATATATTGCCAGATTAAGAAACTTGGAAAATCAAACAAAAGCTATAGATCTGTACCTCATGAATTGACACCTCAGGCTCAACGTAGAGTGGATATCTGTCGTCAGCTTTTCGGTAATCCCATGGATGATAGATTTATAAGAAGAATTGTCACATGACCGCAACCTGGCTCAGTCCAAGTCATCGTTAAAGGAAATCAGTTCGGCTACAAAGTAATGTGTGTCTGATTGAATTTTGAAGGAGTGATTACTGGGAGTTCGTCCCAAACGGGCCTGCAGTCAATGCGGAACTTTATTCTATACAACTGGAACGAGTTCATGACATTTTGAGACTGAGATACCCAGCATTACTTAACCGAAATAGAGTTCTCTTGCAGCAGGACAATGCAACACTCCATACTGCACGAACAATGACAAAAATTCAGGAACTGAGAGTCGAATCGTTACCATACCCAGCATACAGCTCTGGTCTTACGCCTTCAGATTACCATTTGTTACAATCCATGGCCCATTTCTTGCATGGAAGAAATTTCGAAAACATTGAAGCGTCTCACCGAATTCTTTGCATCAAAAACCACAGGCTGGTAACGTCGCGGGATAATAAACCTCGCTGGAAGATGGCTAAAGACCATAGAATCTGATGGTCTCTGCTTTGAAGAGTAGTTTAATTTCTTGTCAGAAAACATTTCAAATAAGGTTTTGTTTTAAAAACGACACTACATATGAGACACCATCTATACTTGTATGCAAGTACCCTAAATATTGGGGATTGTAATCAAAATCGTCATAGCCATTTTTGAGAATATTAAAATATTGGGAAGGTGGGATTTCATTTATCCGACTCTTCCTTTTTGATATTCTCTCTCTCTCTCTCTCTCTCTCTCTCTCTCTCTCTCACACACACACACACACACACACACACACACACACAGTCTTCTATTATGACTTGTTCTCAATGACTGATCTGTTCTGGCTCTAATTTGCAACAGTTGGATCCACACTTTGAAATCTAATACTCCATCATGGTTATTCCACAAACATGTTTTTTAGCCACTTGTACATGATCAGACTTGTTCTTAGCAATTCAATGGTTTTCAAGAAAAATTGTCCAATACTTTTCAATATTTGACAAGATATGACAAAGACTTGACAAGACAATGTCACAAATGTGTATTTACACAAAGGTAGGTAGATTAGGTACTGCATTCCACCCAAAACCTTCTTTATCGAGATTTCATCCGAAATACATGCTTTGAGGCATCCTGAATTAAAAAAATCTGATGTGTTACACTCACATGACTTTCTCTACTCTTGTACAAACTATTTTTACAAACTTTTATTCTCCATCTATTTCATATTAATCGAGATAAGCATTTGCAGAAACGATCTTTTGACATGCAAAGAGAATTACATTTTACACATAGCGACCAATTCTAAAAATATTTGACTATCGCTTACGGCGTACTATGTTCCACTTGTTTTGTATTAGCAAGGGCAATATAGAAATACAGTAGCCTTTAAGCATAGACATATCTCTTAATAGCTGGTTGCTAGGTGCAGCACCATTCTCTTTGCCACAGATTAATACTCTTTGCATATCCAAGACAAAAAAACTGAATAACGAATTCCCATTTGAGAAAATAAGTATTGAAAAATTTAAGGGAATAACAAGCAATATCTCGAAAATGGTTCACTCAACAAAAAAAAATGTATATGACATAAATTGTGTATTCTAACGCGATCTACATTTTTGTGCAGTAAAATTTTCTCTATCTCTTATGGTTTACCAGTTATGCAAAAGTCGTCCACAATGAAGAATTGACATTCCAAGAAAATTCGAGATATACATTTTATTTGTCATGAAAGTATCTTAAACATATATTTTAATCAAAATTGTTACGGCCATTTTTGAGAAAATTAAAATTTTCGAAAAATGTTCCATGTAAAGGGTAATCTGGGGTGGGTGATTTTCTTGAAAACCTTTGTGTCCCATCTCTGGAAGATATCGAACCTAAATACCAAGTTTGGTGTTTATTCGACTGTTCGTTTCTGAGTTATGCTGTTCACACACACACACACACACACACACACACATACACACACACACACACACGTTTCCAAAAATTTTCTTTTTTGATTCAGGGGTCTCAAAGCATATATTTTCGGTGAAATCTCGGTATCAAAATTTTGAGTGGAATACAATACTTCCCCTACTTACTATACGTAGTAGACAAAGTAAAAACGTTTTAGAAAACAAAGGTACCTGTGTTTGTATCTGTGAACAGCATAACTCAAGAACGCAAACTCGGATAAATACCAAACTTGGTATTTAAGTTCAGTATATTCCAAAGATGCGATATAGAGATTTTACAGAAAATCCCCCACCCCAGACTACCCTTTACATGGAGCATTTTTCGAACATTTTGATTTTCTCAAAAATGGCTTTAACGATTTTGATTAAAATAGCATATGTTCAAGATACTTTCATGGTATACGAAATGTATATCTTGAATTTTCTGGGAATGTCCCCAAAAGCTCTCTTTATTCTGAATGAATCTTGCGTAACTGGTAAATCGTAAGAGATACACACAGTTTATGTCATAAACAATTATTTTGTTGAGGAACCAGCTCTTAAAAGATTTGACTATCACTTAAAGCTATCATATTCCCCTTGCACAACAAGAAAATTAGCAATACGATAGTTCCTGCAAATTTTTATATCGATTAACATGAAGTAGAGAGAGAATAAGTGTTTTAAAAATAGTTTGTACAAGAGTAGAGAAAGTTATGTGAATGTAACGCATTAGAGTTTTTTTAATTTTAATGTAGCTATATTATACATCCAGGTTTTCAAAGGTAATAATTAGAGCCGAGATTTTATTTGAAATGCACTTTGTTTTTTATATATTTAAAGGCATGAGGAATGTATATGCTTTTTAAGTCATATTTCCCACAGAGAATTTGAGTAGTGTTTGATGATACATTGCTTTTCTTTTGTACTGTGAAAATCAACAAATCTTCATACAGCATGAGCTAAAGAAATCCGACAAGAAATTCATTCATTTTAGGATACTGAACTCTAAAGTGAGAAGAAGAAATATAGGGATAGAAAAGACAATATTTCCAACATGTCTTATTATAAAGTATGTACATTACGTGATCAAAAGTATCCAAACACCTGGCTGAAAATGACGTACAAGTTCGTGGCGCCCTCCATCGGTAATGCTGGAAGTCAATTTGGTGTTGGCCCACCCTTAGCCTTGATGACAGCGTTCACTCTCGCAGGCATACTTTCAATCAGGTGCTGGAAGGTTTCTTGGGGAATAGCAGCACATTCTTCACGGAGTGTGGAACTGAGGAGAGGTATCGATGTAGGTCGGTGAGGCCTGGCACGAAGTCGGCGTTCCAAAACATGTCAAAGGTGTTCTATAGGATTCAAGTCAGGACTCTGTGCAGGTCAGTCCATTACAGGGATGTTATTGTCATGTAACCACTCCGCCACAGCCCGTGCAGTATGAACAGGTGCTCGATCGTGTAGAAAGATGCAATCGCCATCCCCGAATTGCTCTTCAACAGTGGGAAGCAAGAAGATGCTTAAAATATCAATGTATGTCTGCGCTGTGATCGTGCCATGCAAAACAAGGGGTGCAAGCCCCCTCCAGGAAAAATACGACCACTCTATAACACCACCACCTCCGAATTTCACTGTTGGCACTACACACGCTGGCAGATGACGTTCACCGGGCATTCGCCATACCCACACCCTGCCATCGGATCGCCACATTGTGTACCGTGATTCGACACTCCTCACAACGTTTTGCCACTGTTCAATCGTGTAATGTTGACGCTCCTTACACCAAGCGAGGCGTCGTTTGGCATTTTCCTGCGTGATGTGTGGCTTATGAGCAGCCGCTCGACCATGAAATTCAAGGTTTCTCACCTCACGCCTGTCATAGTACTTGGAGTGGATCCTGATTCCTGTGTGATGGTCTGGATTGATGTCTGCCTATTACTCTTTATGACCCTCTTCAAATGTCGGCGGTCTCTGTCAGTCAACAGACGAGGTCGACCTGTACGCTTTTGTGCTGTAAATGTCCCTTCACGTTTCCACTTCACTATGACTTAAGAAACAGTGGACCTAGGGATGTTTAGGAGTGTGGAAATCTCGCGTACCTACAGACTTTTGACACAAGTGACATCCAAACACCTGACCACGTTCGAAGTCCGTGAGGTCCACGGAGCGTCCCATTCTGCTATTTCACGATGTCTAATGACTACTGAGGTCGGGGATAATGAGTACCTGGCAGTAGGTGGCAGCACAATGCACCTAAGATGAAAAACGTATGTTTGTGGGGGTGTCCGGATGCTTTTGATCACATAGTGTATATGCTTATTATCATTGCAATTCTAAATATGAGAACGTGAGGCGGTTGTGGGGATATTACAACTGTATCGGTGGGAGTCCGGGAGCAGTAGTACGGAGGCCACAGTGAAGGAAAGGCATTGTACATATAAATGCATATTCCAGAGTAAAATGTATACTTCGATTTTTAATGCAAATATACGTACCTATTTTCCGCTTGAATGCGGTATTAAATAATTATCATTTTCTCCTTTACCTAATCGGTAATTACTAGTACTTAAAAAAGTATCTATAATCAAGAGTAATATAAAAATAGAAGTATGTGCGTATGCATGTATGTTGCAGCATAACTGTGGAAAACCACGAAAATCTCAGTGCCAAAGTGGGCGGGCATCGGGAAACGAGTCCGGGACTTCCCGAATGCGAGTTTCTCACGATACCGCGTAGCTGTTTCGCTCGGTAACAGCCTAGGTAAATGATGTAAAGCTGAGAGCGAGTCGCTTAACCAAGGACACTGCAGAAAAAATGCAGAGCGGCCTGTTGCTAAACGGGTTCTCTTATAATTCGGTAAACTTGGAGGTAAGATAAATAGGTACGGCTCCCTTTTGCAAATTTTCCTTCAGAAACAAGAGCCGATGGAATGTCACATTGATTCACTTCCAATAAACGCAATACTATAGTGACAGAAGCTAAGTAATAACGTGAAGCATATCCACACTGCATTCTTTTCATTCCTGTCTAGCGAAAAACGAAACGCAAGAACTCCCAATAATAATGTCTGGAACATTCAGGAGGTATTCATTCATGGAAGTATTCACTTGAGGGTGGATTTTTCCTTAAAAATCATAATAATTTTTTTTCCTTTGAAGGAATGCAATACTTTCTCTGTCTTGGGTATCTAAGCATGGAGTGAATATAACATTTGCATTTCATTTGTTTAAGACACAGCCGTTCATTTTTTCCAATCTACATGCATGTGTTTTATGTAGAGTAAGTAAACAAAGAACTATAGTTATTTAATGTATGCTATTTAATAACACATCTGCTTTAAAATATGTTTAGGAAAACCTTTATTCCTGTGCCTTGCGGAACAATCTGCTTCTCACAAAGCACGGCTTAACTGAGCCACCAGGCTTAATTTCAAAATGAATAGGGCCATTATTTTTGTGTTTGGATTTACCAAACCGCCACTGCCGCAACACATACTTTTTTCTCTCCTCGGTCAAATAAGCGCCGCAGATATTCTACATCCATATTTGTTTACGCTCTCCGCAACTTTCATACGAACAGATGCCACTATGTAAGAAAAAACAGAAGTGCATCGCGCGAGTCCAGAAGTTTCAGCACTTGAGAAGCAGACATCGAGTTTGCCGAGGTAGCCAACCACAGAGCATTGGTCTGCGAGTTTATCTTCAAGTTGCCATGGGCACTTGCAAAGAAAACAAAACACGACGACTGCCAATATAGTTAGTTGCTCGGAATAAACCAAAGGAACCGACTTTTGCGATATAGCAACACGGCGGTAAGGGATGACGTTATATCGGATCGTTATCTCGAGACAGATGAAGATCGTACGGTGTTTATTACCGTGGCCCAATTAAAAGAAATGTCGCAACAACGCGCTCTTGGATTTCAAAACGGAAAGGAACGAAAGAAAGCAAAGCAGAAGGGAAAAAATGTTTTTGTCACGTTTGTCGCGCGGAGTGGTGGCAGAAGGGGGGGGGATTTCATTTCCTTGCACCAGTAGCTTTGAACCGTTTTTAAAGCTACAAAGCCCTTTTTTTTGCTCACGCATTCTTAGACATAATTTATTTTTAGTGGTATGCGTTCTTGTTTTACGTCAGAAAATAAGAGAGAGATATAACTAAAAATTTGCTAAAAACGGCAGAAACTTTATAATTGGATACACCAAATAGGCAGTAGGCATGACGTAATTCTCTGTGGTGCCTTTCGGTGTGCTCCGTGTTAATTCCTCTTCACATACGAGGGTAATCCAGAAAGTCCCAGACGTTTTGAAATAAACAATTAACAAAATGCAAATATCAACGTTTATTATCTACATTTGAAAGGTACACTCTAAAGCTAATTTTCTACATAATCGCCATTCAAATTGAGGCATTTATCATCCGTGGCACAAGCTTTTCAATACCCTCTCTGTAGAAATCTGCCGCCTGCGAATTCAACCACTGCTTTACACCGGCATGCACTTCAGCGTCACTATCAAAGCATCAATTTGATGCACCAAACTCCGTGAAATTTGGGGAAAGTTGAATTTGGTTGTTGCTTCACGTATGGAAAGCCAATTTGAAGTAAGAGTTGTATTGTAGTTCAACTGTTGGGGGGGGGCCGAACTTGAAGTAGTTGCAACCGCACGGATGGTAAAAAGTTTCCGGTAGCCTTCGCCCAAAATGTACTTTTGAGTGTTTCCTTAAATATTATATATTTATGTTTGCCTCGGCTGCATCAGTATTATTGTTAGAGACATGGATTTCTTTGCAGGGCGTGGTGCGGCTGAAGAATGTAGGCTTACACAGATTATAATTTTTAATTCACTCTTTTTTATTAATTCTTGACACGATTTAAATGACACTTCACTGATATAGAGAGCTGTAAGATTCTTTTATTAATTACTTGCACTTTTTAACACGCAAACTATTTTCGTCTCACACGAATACGTATTAAATTTCTCGAGGACGCATCTCGCGTCCGGTTAGGAACAGTGTCTACAACCAACACGTCCAGTTATGAGCGCTGTCTACAAGCAATTGACTGGATTTCTACCGCTTAATTTGTAAATTTTGCTATATTTCAATTTCTGATTGGCTAATACTACTCCAATAAAATACCTTCATTTAACTAAAGCTTTTTCTGGTTGTTGAATGTCTATTTTATAAACTGTCACTAAAATTACATTATTGCTTCCAAGAATCACTAATAGTATTGTTAAATTTTCAAATTCATTATTGCCTCAAGGTTACCTCATTTTACCTCATTGTTAGCAACGTTTAACCTATTATTCTCACAGCCCCTACATTATTAAATTACGTAATACATTCACATAGCATTATTACACATGTATACAATAATATAAACATATACAATGACTGTTACATACTTTTTACAAATTATTACATACACATATTGCTTTAAGGCGGGCTGTTATTGAATTTACATATTATATAATTAGATTGAAATGTTCCGAAAGTTCTGTAATCGTGAAACGACAATTTTAACGAATTTTGTCATTGATTTGCATTGACGGTTCATCAATCATAAGGCTAGGCCTACCACTGAGATCCTCGTCGTGAACATTGGTACGGCCATTTTTAAAAATCAATGCACCATTGCCCGACTCGGCTTTCACTCATTATTCCCTGCCCGTAAATACCACAAAGTTGACGATAAATTTCAATTGGTTTGTTCTTTTTAGACAACCGCACTTCACAAGTGGCGGGATTTTCTATTGAAGCACACATTTTAGCAACTCGCAGAGAGCACAATAAGGAAGGCACACTCCTCACGCTACGACAGCTGGATGCGTACTGAATGTAGGAACGTTCTGACACCAAGATAGCGGCTCTAGCCCAAATTATCGCCACGATAGGCCAAAACGTCTGGGACTTTCTGGACTGCCCTCGTATAAAGGAGGAATAACTTGAAAGGAAAATGATCGGTCTTTCTTCCTCTGAATTTCATCTTTCGCCTTTCTTAACCTATTTTATTACGTGTATAGAAAGTAAACAATGCCCGTTTGTAGTAATAGTATTACCTGGACGTATAAAAAAATCTGATGTGTTACACTCACATGACTTTCTCTACTCTTGTACAAACTATTTTTACAAACGCTTATTCTCCATCTACTTCATGTTAATCGAGATAAACATTTGTAGACTCTTATTGCTGATTTTCTTGTAGATGTAAGGGGAATATATATTTACAAGGGCAATATAGAAATACAGTAGCCATTAAGCACATACATATCTCTTAATAGCTGGTTGCTAGGTGCAGTACTATTCCCTTTGCCACAGATTAATACTCTTTGCATATCCAAGACAAAGAAATGAATAACGAATTCCCATTTGAGAAAATAAGTATTGAAAAATTTAAGGGAATAGCAAGCAATATCTCGAAAATGGTTCACTCAACAAAAAAAAATGTATATGACATAAACTGTGTATTTTAACGCGATCTACATTTTTTGTGTAATAAAAGTTTGTCTATCTCTTATGGTTCAGTTATGCAAAAGTCGTTCACAATAAAGAATACTTTTGGAGACATTCCCAGAAAATTCAAGATATACATTTTATTTATCATGAAAATATCTTAAATATATGATATTTTAATCAAAATCGCTAGAGCCATTTTTGAGAAAATTAAAATTTTCGAAAAATGTTCCATGTAAAGGGTAATCTGGGGTGGGAGGATTTTCTTGAAAACCTTCGTGTCGCATCTCTAGAAGATACTGAACCTAAATACTAAGTTTGGTGTTTATCCGACTGTTCGTTTCTGAGTTATGCTGTTCACAGATAGACACACCCACAGACACACACGGACATGTTTCCAAAAACGCTTTTTTTTTGATTCAGAGGGTCTCAAAACATGCATTTCCGGTGAAATCTCCATATCGAATTTTTGGTGCAAAACAATACTTTCCCTACTTACTATACGCAGTAGAGAAAGTAATAAGCATGTGTTTGTCTGTTTGCAATATATATTAAATGAGTAAATATATCGGGGTTAAAATTTATGTACACTACAAGCTTTCACTGAAACTCTATTGATCTACCTTGCAGGTTTCTTATTTCAGCTCCTAAAAGGAATTTAAAGGGACCATATTTTACATAAGTGGACATCCTGCATGATCAGGCTATGATAAGCCAATGTGCAAAGCGACGCTGGAAAAAGAAATAGCTGGTAAGTGACTGAATGGAACTTGCATCAGGATAATGCACCCACCATACAGCCTGGATTAACATTTCATTACCAATTAAGAATTTCTAATATTTATGGTGCATTAATTAAAACACTTAATTAAATCCTTAAAATTCAAGAAGAAAAAAATTCATAATTAATTTCAATATATTCTTATACACATTCTTATTTTATTTGTTACCATTATTTATAAGAATAATTTACCTGTATTAGTGGGTTTATGATTAGGAAGAATTTTATTTAAGTGTAGGTTAAGTTATTATTTTAATTTATTTAAATATTATGGAATAATTACTTTTTCAAGTTCAGTATGATTTATACCTTTAATTTTTACGAAAGGGGTAAGATTTGCATTGAATTAAATTAAATATGTTGATTTAGGTTAAAAATAAATTATTATAAAATTTATATTGTATTGCAGAATAGAAACTATCTGATACTATTCTAAAACTATTAAAACACAAATCGAAAACCTCGGTATAACTAAACCATATGATAAATAGTCATATCCAAATACACATCTTAATCTTCTTTTTCAAAAAGAAATCAATATTAACCAAAACCTTTAAAGATTCAAAAAACAATAAATTTTGAATTAATCATCAACCTCTATTAATAAAACATAGAAGTAAAGATGCATAAAATAATTTATATATATATATATACCAAGGACAAAATTACACAATTTAAATTATTATAAAGATATATAATTTCTAATAATAAAGTTAGTGAAGCAAATAAAGCATAACTATTTAATAATCCCAGTCTGCAATCGTTCAGGCTGATATCCCCATCCAAAAATTAAAAACAAAGTCAGAATGTCAGTACGATCTGAATATTTATAACTTCAGTATCATTGGTGCCCAATAGTTTTTAAAGGTAGTATGGGATTTGAATTTCCATCAATTAAATAAAGAATGATACATAATTTTTAATAAACGAGTTTAACTCGAGGAGTATAAGTTAATTAATTTTTAATTATTGAGATATTTTGTGTTTTTAACTTTAAAGGGAAAAATTATATTTATAATAGAATTTTTATTATTGTATTATAGCAATATAATTGTACTTATTGGAAAGAAAAAATTAATCAAAACATCAGCAACAAATTGGCAGTGAGGTCATATCTTATCCACTTTTTCTCTAAACCTTGTACACTGCACCTTTGACCTCTTTCGGAGTGTAAAATGAAGTTCATGGTTGCTATTTTTAAAAGCATTATGATGGTTAGTTGCAATGGACTATGAAGGAAGAATTCAGCAGTTATTTTGAACAAAGAATGAATATATGAAATGCAATATTACATCAGAGTGGGGATACTCTGAAAACCTTCTGAGGAAATTTGTAATACAATTATTATACAGAATGTGCACAAATTATTGTAAGGCATATCGTAATCATAACAAATTGGCAGTGAGGACATGTCGTATGCACCTTGTTCTCCAAACCTGCACCGTTGACCTCTTTCGAAAATGTAAAATGTACCTCATGGCGGCCAGGTTCAAAACGTATAGTTGCAATGGACTAACAAGTAAGAATTCAGTTGTTTTGACCAAAGAATGAATAGGTGAAATATAATATTTCATCAGAGGGGCTTACTCTGAAACCTTATGAGGAAATTTGGAATAACATTATTATACAGGGTGTATACAATGAAAAGGATTTGAGGCAGTATTTTTAACACTTAAATAATTTCAGTCTAATTATATAATATGTAAATTCAATAACAGCCCGCCTTGAAACAATATGTGTATGTAATAATTTGTAAAATGTATGTAACAGTCATTGCATATGTCTATATTATTGTATCCATGTGTAATAATGTTATGTGAATATATTACGTAATTTAATAATGCAGGGGCTGTGAGAATAATAAGTTAAAAGTTGCTAACAATGAGATAACCTTGAGGCAATAATGAGTTTGAGAGTTTAAATGTTACTTGTGATTCTTGGAAGCAATAATATAATTTTGAGACAGTTTAAAAATAGCCAGTCAACAACCAGAAAAAGCTTTAGTTAAATGCAGGTATTCTATTGGAGTAGGATTAGCCAATCAGAGACTTGAAATACAGAAATTTACAAGTTTAGACTGTTGAAATCTATTCAGTTGCCTGCAGACAGTGCTCATAACTGGGTGCGTTGCTTGTGCGTCCTCGAGAGATTTATAATACGTATTCGTGTGAGACGAAAAATAAGTTTACGTGTTAAAAAATGTAATTAATTAATTAATAAAAAAGAATCTCACAGCTCTCTATATCAGTGAAGTGTTATTTAAATCGTGTCAAGCATTAATAAACGAAGTGAAGTAAAATTATAATGTGTGTAAGCCTAAATTCTTGTCGCACCAAAACCCTGCCAAGAGAAAGTGTCTCTAATAAATACTGACGCAGCCGATGCACACATAAATATATAATATTTAAAGAAAGTCAAATTATAAAGTTAATATTTTTTAAACTTGGGGCAAAGGCCACCTGAAAGTATATTTGGGGCGAAGGCTACCGGAAACTGTTTACCATACGTGCGGTTGCAACTACAAGTTCGGCTCCCCAGCAGTCGAAATACGATACAACTCCGTCCATACGTGGGGCTAATAAAGATACTATTCCTCAGATTTTAAGTTTAAATTTTTTCTCTGGGGCATATTTAATCCTAACTTGAACTCAAGATTAACTGTGAGAATTAATCAGTTTATTACGATTCCAACTCTAACTGACTTATGGATTTAAAGTAGGGGAGAGAGGGGAAGATTGGCAGGTGGCTCTTATTACAGCCCTTAGTCAACACATTGCAGTAGAATGCAACATACTATCCTCCAAATACTCGTCCCACGGAAGCGGCAATCCTTTGTGACAAGTTGTAGTGGAAGGAAGCCATGAAGTTGTTTTTCCTGCGAGGTTAGTAAATATACACTTAATGGAGAATTTTGGTTTCCTTGGGTACATATTCAATATTAAATGCTTCTAAATATTTTGTATGAAAATGTTCTTAAACGGCTTTATTCTTTTGTATTTTAAGTATTTTATTTCCATATATTTGATCGCTATATCGAGCGTCTATTAAAACAAGTAGACCGGGGCAGGTTGGCACAATAATAGCAGCAGGCAGGGACATTATATGTTACCTTAAGGACTTGTTGATAGGTTTAAAAAAACGTTACCCTTCTTAGATGTTTTTACAAAAATGAATCTGTAATTATATATCTGAAGCCTTCTTAATAACTTGATCATGATATTTGTTTTAATAAGCTATTTAAAATGCATATTTTCCATTTAAATAACACGTAGGAACTTACCCCACATCCTGTGCCAACCTGCCTCCTAGGTTGGGTAAATTGATCACTACGCAATGCTTTGAAAAATTAAAAAACTGATGTGTTACACTCACATGACTTTCTCTACTCTTGTATACAAACTATTTTTACAAACGCTTATTCTCCATCTACTTCATGTTAATCGCGATAAACATTTGCAGACTCTTATTGATAATTTTCTTGTAGATGTAAGGGGAATATATATTTACAAGGGCAATATAGAAATACAGTAGCCTTTAAGCACATACATATCTCTTAATAGCTGGTTGCTAGGTGCAGCACTATTTCCTTTGCCACAGATTAATACTCTTTGCATATCCAAGACAAAAAAATGAATAACGAATTCCCATTTGAGAAAATAAGTATTGAAAAATTTAAGGGAATAACAAGCAATATCTCGAAAATGGTTCACTCAACAAAGAAAATGTATTTGGCATAAATTGTGTATTTTAACACCATCTACATTTTTTGTGTAGTAAAATTTTGTCTATCTCTTATGGTTTACCAGTTATGCAAAAGTCGTTCACAATCAAGAATACTTTTGGAGACATTCCTAGAAAATTCAAGATATACATTTTATTTGTCATGAAAATATCTTAAACATATGATATTTTAATCAAAATCGTTAGAGCCATTTAGGAGAAACTTAAAATTTTCGAAAAATGTTCCATGTAAAGGGTAATCTGGTGTTGGAGAATTTTCTTGAAAACCTTCGTGTCGCATCTCTGGAAGATACTGAACCTAAATACAAAGTTTGGTGATTATCCGACTGTTCGTTTCTGAGTTATGCTGTTTACGGACACACAGACAGACACGGACATGTTTCCAAAAATGCCTTTTTATGGATTCAGGGGGTCTCAAAACATATATTTCCGGTGAAATCTCGGTATCGAATTTTTGGGTGGAATACAATACTTCCCCTACTTACTATACGTAGTAGTGAAAGTACAAAGAAAGTGGTCCAAACATGTGGTATCACTCGTGCGAGGTGTGGTGAGTATGGGAGGTGTGGAAGAGTAACAAAATGAAGGTCATCAATAGTTGCAATTGTTGCACGAGCAGTATGAGGCGGAGTATTGCTATGTTGCAAAATGACGCCTATAATCAGAAGTCCACGTCGCTTTGATCTGATTGCAGGCCGAAGATGATTTTTTAACATAGGTACTAGAACATGACGCACTGGTTATGGTGTTTCGCTAGTTGTGTAGTGTTCATCCCAAAGGAGAGTCAGCATAACCTTCCCTGCAGATGACTGCGTCCGGAACTTCTTGGATTTTGTTGATGAGGAATGGCGTCATTCCTTACTTGGTCTCTCTGTAGTGTACCCAGGTTTCGTCTCTGTAATGATTCTCGCAAAAAGCCATCACCTTCTGCTTCAAAGTTCTTCATAGACGTCAACGGGTGCTCTTTCAATTCTGGAATGAGCTGCCGTGGCACCTATTTTGCAGACACTTTGAGAAACTTCAGCACGTCATGAATGATGTAATGTGCCGAATCATGACATGTTTAGATGTGCGGCTATTTCATCCACCGTCACATGACGAATTTTCATCACAATGGCTTTAATTGCTGCAGCAGACTCTGTGTTGCAGCGCAATGTGCTTGAACTGGGCGCAGAAGTCACATCATTTCCGAACTTTCTACTCCTCTCGTACACTTTCTGCCGTGATGGATATCATTACATACTGGACCTTCATTCGCCGATGGATTTCAATAGGTTTCGTACCTTCACTGTTCAGAAAACGTATGACAGAACGTTGTTCTTCCTTAGTGGTTGTCGCAAGCGGGGGCAGCCATTTTAAACTGGTATTGTGGCCGCGTTTCACTTGTCTGCAGCATTCTGCCA
Organism: Deroplatys truncata; assembly: GCA_030765065.1. Lineage (NCBI taxonomy): Eukaryota > Metazoa > Arthropoda > Insecta > Mantodea > Mantidae > Deroplatys > Deroplatys truncata. The sequence goes on from CM060985.1 coordinate 118,376,276, forward strand.
CCTGTTGGGCATTCTTACTGCAAACTTGCAGAACAATGGCGCGAAATGACGATTTTTAATTGCATTTTTAGGATTTTCATTTGACTCCCGCCTCGTAGGCATATGGTTTGTTTGTGTGTATGTATATTTAAAATATCATGTTTGATAGTGGATTAACTAGTATATAATATCATAATCGAATATGATTGTAACAATGTAGCTCATACTTTTAAATGAATATGTTAAATTTATTCATATATATGTATTTGTATAAGATTTTTGTTGCATTTATTGTAAATGGATTAAATATCCCTGATACTGGGATGTAGTCCAATAAATAAATTTAAAAAATCTGATGTGTTACACTCACATGTTAAAAAAATAACAAGGAATATCTCGGAAATGGGTCACTCGAAAAAAAATGTATATGACATAAATTGTGTGCTTTAACGAGCTCTACCTTTTTGTGTAGTAAAATGTTGTCTATCTCTTAGGTTTACTAGTTATTGGAAAGCCATTCAGAATGAAGAGGACTTTTGGGAACATTCCCAGGATATTCAAGATATACATTTTATTTGTCATGAAAATATCTTATATAGTAGTATATGATATTTTAATCAAAATCGTTAGCCATTTTTTAAAAAATCATAATTTTCGAAAAATGTTGCATGTAAAGGGTAGTGCGAGGATTTTCTTGAAAATGTTCGTATCGCATCTTTGAAAGATAGTGTAGGGCGGGGAAATTCGGATAGCGGGGCTTTTTGGATAATGTTAAGTTCTCACGCATGCGCTGCCACTGCTAAACACGCTATATTGAAGTTTCCAGTCTCACAGTTAAGGACGGAGTCTTATCAACGTGTGTGCTTGGTTCTGAATAGATTCTGCTATTAAGAGAGACGCTACGTCAGTTTCTCTAATCAAAGGTAAGGAAGGTATACCTACACAATACGTAGCATGTAATATTTTGGTCAGAAAACTTAAGCTTTAGCTGGTCTTGTGTAATAGTTTTCGTACTGCTTTAAGGAGTGAACATTTCTTTGGTATTTTGCGAACCATTATAGTATACGGTGGCGCTGTCTATTGCACAGTCTAAGAATTACATCGTGACCGGTAACATGTGTTGTGCGGCTATTTCGATAACAATCGATCGGGTTAATCGGATATCATACATATTTGTTTCTCTGTTATGTAATTTATTTCCATTGGGACCTAAGTTTTAAAGTAGTTTTTATTATATTAATTATTCGTTCAAATTTTCAGATGGTACGACATTACAAAAGGAAGAATTTACGGCTACAATGGGACAAAGAAGCTATGGAACAGGCAATCTCATCTGTAATAAGGGTAATGTGTTATTACTAGGTGCAAGTCAAGTTTTCAAGGTACCATACGACCCTGTATACAGAAGTTAAATTTAAATTAAATGAACTGAATCCAACGTTCAAACAGCCCAGCACCTCACAATCCCATCTGGGTGTAATGCCTGAAAGAACCGTTCCAGAGGTCCTTCCTAGTCCTGTAAAGAGTGTGATCAAGAGAAGCCACAGCACTTCACCTAAAATGTAGCAGTTGTTAAGGCAAAGAGAGAGATGAAATTTCGTGGGAAACAAATTCACTTAAAAAAATAAGAACGACAACATCTCAAAGAAAAAGAAGCTAAACAATCAAAGAAATTCATTGACTTATCGTCTAGTGAAGACGATACTGCTAATGATTCCAACGTAAATGACTACAAATGTGGATTCTGCAGTGTCAGCTACTACTCGAAGTAGTCGTTCGGAGAGGTGACTGGATTCGCTGCCAGAAATGCCAGGTTTGGTTCCATGAAAGATGCGCGGGAGCTGAAGGAAGGAAACAATTTATTTGTGGTAAATGCTTCTAAATAGCGTTCAGAGCTCAAGAATTGTTAATCCTTATATTTGTTAGTTTTTCAATGCTTCACATTTCATAGGAATTGTTAACTCTTCATAATTGCACATTAATATATTATAATATATATACATATATATATATATTTAATTTCCAGAATAAATTTGTTTCAGAATCCAAAAGCAGAGCTATTATTTACTGTATTCATTGTTATCGAAATTGCCCCACAGTCATATCCAGTTAGCCCCTCGGAATTTCTCCATTTCCAATTCGGCGGGTAATTCTGATAGCCTTATTTCAGCATTAGGATTGTCATTAATGATAGCGATATTATGCCCACCGTAAGCCATAATAGTGTAAACTTGTGTGCTTACTTGCATTGTATTTTCAATCGAGAAGTTACGCTAACCTATCGGAATTACCCCGCCCTACCCTACCGAGTCTAAATATCAAATTTGTATTTATGCAACTTTTCGTTTTTGAGTTATGCTGTTCACAGACACACAGATTCACATCCACACAGGGACATACAAGGGCCTTTTTTTTTTTTTTCCTAAAAGTGCTTCTTTTGGTTTCATGGGGCCTCAAAATATGTCTTTCCGATGAAATCGCGATATCAATTTTTGGGTGAAATACTTCCCCTACTTACTATACGCAGCAGAGAAAGTAAAAAAGAATCTGATGTGTTACACTCACATGACTTTCTCTACTCTTGTACAAGCTATTTTTACAAACGCTTATTCTCCATCTACTTCATGTTAATCGAGATAAACATTTGCAGACTCTATCTTATTGCTAATTTTCTTGTAGATGTAAGGGGAATATATATTTACAAGGGCAATATAGAAACACAGTAGCCTTTAAGCACATACATATCTCTTAATAGCTGGTTGCTAGGTGCAGCACCATTCCCTTTGCCACAGATTAATACACTTTGCATATCCAAGACAAAAAAATGAATAACGAATTCCCATTTGAGAAAATATATTGAAAAATTTAAGGGAATAACAAGCAATATCTCGAAAATGGTTCACTCAACAAAAAAATTGTACATGACATAAATTGTGTATTTTAACGCGATGTACATTTTTTGTGTAGTAAAATTTTCTCTATCTCTTATGGTTTACCGGTTATGCAAAAGTCGTTCACAATGAAGAACACTTTTGGAGACATACCCAGAGAATTCAAGATATACATTGTATTTGTCATGAAAATATCTTAAACATATGATATTTTAATCAAAATCATTAGAGCCGTTTTTGAGAAAATTAAAATTTTCGAAAACTCTTCCATGTAAAGGGTATCCTGGGGTGGGGGAATTTTCTTGAAAACCTTCGTGTCGCATCCCTGGAAGATAGTGAACCTAAATACCAAGTTTGGTGTTTATCCGACTGTTCGTTTCCGAGTTATGCTGTTCACAGACAGACAGACACACAGACACACACACGGACATGTTTCCAAAAATGATTTTTTTGGGATTCAGGGGGTCTCAAAACATGTATTTCCGGCGACGTCCCCTACTTACTATACGCAACAGAGAAAGTAAAAAAAAAAGTCAAAACAATCAGAAGAAAAGTAGCTTTTCTGAGATGCATTGCCTCAAAATGCGTTCAATCATAAAATCTATATAGAATTAAAACAGAATACCTATAGTGTTTAATAACAATAAAATCCGTGCTTTTGAGTTTCGGAAAATGTTGGCTCTTTTTTCACTGATGGGTATCCTTAAAACACACTTTGAAACTATCGGCAAATTCTATTTACTCGAGAATTACATTTTGACTCTTACATGCAGCAATTGTTTTATGTGGATGTAAAATAGATAGAACGACGCTAATAGGCATTCTGTAGCAGCGAACGCACCTAATAAACTTGACATTTTAGCCGTTTGATTTCACACGGAATGACCCATATGAGAGTCGAACGGAGACCCACGTTATCCACATTTAACGCTAACTGATCCGCAGCGAACGGTGTATATATGCACCACTGATCATCACCGTGCTCTGTAGTTATTACAAATCGGATATGCGGGGTTAGCGGGGTTGAGGGGGGGTGTAATCCTCTTGTAAACAGTCTGCTTCTGATTTTAAACCGCTTGCCTGCGTCAGCGGAGAGCCAGGAAGTAAATTAAAAAAGTCAGAACAAAAAGTTTTACCCGGATCATTTCAGGTTTATCTCTGATATTCCCAGTTCAATTTCATGCTGCAAACTTTAACTATGTCGAGCCGGGGTCATATTTTAAATTCTCTTCAAATAAACAACAAAACCAGGTTACATTTCCGGAGAAAATAAATTTAAAATAAAAGTAATTTTCTGCAATAATGGAGCAGACAATTCGCCCGGATTCGGGAGGTCTGGTTTCAAATCTCTTGGGCCGACCAATCTGACTGGGGTTTTTTCGTGGTTTTCCCAGCGCCAAGACAAATACGGGATTGGGTATGTAATACCACTTAAGTCTAAAGCAATAGTAAATCATGAAAAATACAGTAAAACGAATGATCTTCCATCTATCCTCAAATAATGAAAGCAAGTAGACTGGACGGTAACATAATGCCATCTGCTCGGCACGTGTGGAAGTAGAGGTACAATTGCTGTTCACATGCCTCTGTGGACGCGTGACGAAGTAAGATGGTATGGTACAAAGAGCGATAAAGAAAATCTCACTACACCTCGCGTCTATGCGAAGGCATGACCATTTTATTGGTTGCTTTAGGCCACGGTGCAAGGGTGCGCCGCTCCTCCTGATAAACAGTTACAACAATAATCACAACAGAGGTTACAAAATGGCGTAGAAACGAAATATATGTTAACGCTCTCGATCGTATTGGCTGACAGAGAGCATTCAGTTTGTCATACAGACCTCTTATCGTGATTGGTACCTTATCGGCTAGTGCAGGACACGCCTCTGAAGGGGTTAAAAGCTAAGGGGACAACTTGATGAGCGCCCAGGTTAGCGAAATGTATAATGTGTAGTGTGAGAAGATTTTCTGAGGGTGCAAATTAAAGCTTGAATGTCATTCATTAAACACATAGCAAGGCAGTACTTTGTAACAAAAAATAAACTGAACTGTATTCTCACAGTGGTATCAATGCTTGCTGCTGCATAGAGGCAAACATAACTAAATAATAAATAAAGCAGCATATTTTTCCTCTAATTCAAACTATAATTGGTTAATATACCTTTACTAACATATTGCTGATCATAGGAATACAACAGGTTGACCCAATTTTATTGCTATAATATGTGTCATATTTGGTAATCCATATACATATTTATCTCTAGTTTCTAAACATGATCAGTCAATTATAACAAAAGAGTAATTTGCATTTAGTAAACGAATATTATCATCTGCGGATGTTTTACGGGGAGTGCCCAGTTTCTGAGCAGAATGTAGACCGTCTCCCCCACTTTCCTGAAATATTTTTATCCAGTAATTTGCTATAAAAACACTTTTATGCACTGCCGTTGCAATCACGAGTAATTTCGCTAGTATACGGCATGACTGGTTCTGAGACAATAAGCATGTTTTGGTTTCAATAACACCAGAAAAAGCAAAAGCATCAACCTCTCCTCTTTTCCCCCTTATTGCTGTTTTATCAAGCTACTACGCTCTGTGATAAGTAACTTGAAGAACACACCCCAAAAGACCCCAGAAAACGATACAAAATCCGCCGAAGATTTTCTTTGGCGCTCTGTGTACAAGGATGAAGGTTAACTGTCCACCACACATCCATCCACAGGGTATTTCCTAACAAATGGTCGCGACATGACCACGTATTTAAACCGACATAAAATAATAAATATAAAATTTAATACAACTGAAACAGTAACTTGCAAAAAGACCCATTTGATTTCTTGCTTTTTCTACCAATTACCTACAGTAGGTAGTAATGCATTCCACCCAAAAGATCACAGCCATGTTTAGGGGTCCCACCGAATATAGCATTTTAGAAAAAAGATAAGTTCAGTGCCTTTAAAGTATGCAACACGATGGTTTTCATCAGATTCCTCTCAAACCTCACTACCCTTTACATGGAAAACATTGTTATTTATTGTTTAAAAACAGCTCTAATGATTTTTATTAAAACATCATTGTTTGACACACCCCAATTCTCAAACGCGTAATATCGAAGCAAAGCAGTTTCATTTTTTACTTTCTCTACTACGTATAGTAAGTAGGGGAAGTATTGTATTCCACCCAAAAATTCGATACCAAGATTTCACCCGAAATACATGTTTTGAGGTCCCCTCAATCCAAAAAAGCATTTTTGGAAACATGTCTGTGTGTCTGTCTGACTGTGAACAGCATAACTCAGAAACGAACAGTCGGATACACCAAACTTGGTATTTAGGTTCAGTATCTTCCAGAGATGCGACACGAAGATTTTCAAGAAAATCCCCCACAACAGAGTACCCTTTACATGGAACATTTTTCGAAAATTTTAATTTTCTCAAAAATGGCTCTAGCGATTTTGATTAAAATATATGTTTAAGATATTTTTATGACAAATAAAATGTATATCTTGAATGTCTCCAAAAGTATTCTTCATTGTGAACGACTTTTGCATAACTGGTACAACCATAAGAGATAGACAAAAGATGTAGATCGCGTTAAAATACACAATTTATGTCATATACATTTTTGTTGTTGAGTGAACCATTTTCGAGATATTGCTTGTTATTCCCTTAAATTTTTCAATACTTATTTTCTCAAATGGGAATTCGTTATTCATTTTTTTTTGTCTTGGATATGCAAAGAGTATTAATCTGTGGCAAAGGGAATAGTGCTGAACCTAGCAACCAGCTATTAAAACATATGTATGTGCTTAAAGGCTACTGTATTTCTATATTGCCCTTGTAAATATATATTCCCCTTACATCTACAAGGAAATTAGCAATAAGATAGAGTCTGCAAATGTTTATCTCGATTAACATGAAGTAGATGGAGAATAAGCGTTTGTAAAAATAGTTTGTACAAGAGTAGAGAACGTCGTGTGAGTGTAACACATCAGATTTTTTTTCTACAACTATTTTGTACTTAGACGTTTAATACCACATTGTACCTGTTAATAAACAGGCAAATAATTATGCTATATACATGAAAATTTCTTAAGTGTTACATTCACACGACTTTCTCTACCATCTTTCATTCATTAATGGTTATAAAAGCTTTTCTTACGAAAACTTATATTTTTTCTCTCTACTTCATTTTAATCGAGACAAACCTTTGCAGAAGCAGCCACATTACACATTTCGTTGTAAACTCAAACGGAATAGCGATTGTCAAATGTTTAAGAATTGGGCGCTATAAGCTGATCTTAAGCTACCACACTTTTTCCATGCAACCGCGATAAACAACTGAGTGTCAACTGGACTTTTATTTTCTCAAAAATGGCTCCAACGATTTTGATTAAAATATTAGATATATTAAAGATATTTTCATGACAAAATGTATATCTTCAATTTTTTTTTGGTAACAGCCTGTGTACTTCTCTTCATTCGGAAGGAATTTTGTATAATTTTGTGTAACTGGTAAACGTTAAGCGATAGAAGAAAACGTGCTACACAAAAAAATGTAGATCTCTTTATAACATGCAATTTACTTCAAATAACTTTTTTGTAGCACGAGCTATTTGCGTTATTAACAGTTCGAAGTTTTCAATACTTGGTCATTCTTTAAAGTCCTTTCAGCACTCAGCTTTTTCTCGCTATCTCATGGAAACAGTGTGGAATTTTAAGGCCAGCACATAGCGTCCACTTCTTAAAACATTTGACTATCGCTGTACCCTCTGCATGTGTAAATTACCTAATTTTACAACGGTTTATTTGGATTAAAAAGAAGCAGATAGAAGAATAAGCTTTAGGAAGAATAGTTTGTCTACCTCTATCGCTTATTAGTGGACATACAAAGTCATGCGAATGTTAGAATAAGATTTTTAAAAAAATAGTATTGCACCTGCTGTTTTGTACTGTGAGTTTCACTCCTTCACATCTTGGAGTAGAGAGGTAAACTTTAGTCCATCTTTTAGGGGAAGTTTTGCTCTGCAAATTGGTACTGTACTATTAAGTATGGAAGCCTCTGTGTGTTCCACGATGTGGTTTCTATTTTTGCACATATATTGTGAGTTTGTTTTCTCCATTTTTGCTTTGAAAAGCTTTGTCTGTGAAATACATTTTCTGGTATAAATGACCCATTTTCTCAGAAATTACTGAAGAGCTGAATCCAATTTTCGGATGGTAAAAACAACCTCTAAGTGCTGATGTGAATCCACTTTGGTGTTGATAAGGAGTTTGGTTATTTTTGAAAAAGAATAATTTCTGACAATATTTTATCAAAGATGGTATAACTGAAAAAAAAATAAATCCCATCTTCCTTAATTAGCAAACTTATTGGATAAAAGTATATCTGTGGACTAGATTCCATCCTGTAAAAGTTTCAGTTTGATATCTTAAATAGTTTCTGAGATAATGGATAATGATTTAGCAAACTTAACATTTGTGGGATAGGACTAAATCATCCCTTGTACCGTTAGGATGGAGAATGTGTTTATCAGAAGGATGTAACATTGACTGGAGCAGAGTTCGTTGCTACCCCGACTCCATCCAGTAGGAATCCACTCATATAAGTTTAGCCAATCAAAGCTGTCAGACATTCTTCCCCACGTGGAGTAAATCACGTGGTAGGAGTTGGTTCTGCTTCAGTGCTGTGAACACCTTAGTTGCGGTGTCAGTCTAATGCTAATACGGACTATAAATACGTCATAGAAGTTGCACATGCGCAAAAACTGCTAAAAACGTGCACAAATCAGGTTGTGCTCGTGACTCTGTTGCCATACCTCATCGAGCTTAGAGGAGAAGCGTGGTGGACTTAAACGCCGTATATTTTAAATCCTGTCTTATTGTTTCATCTTATTTCTTTACAGATTACTTTCCAAACAGGAATTTTAGAGCTCGCGAACATATATGACAAATGCTTGAGGCAGTATTATTAACATTTAAATGATTTCAGTCAAATTATATAATATATAAATTCAATAACAGCCCGCCTTGAAGCAATATGTATATAATAATTTGTAAAATGGATATAACTGTCATTGCATATGCTTATATTATTGTAAACATGTTCAATAATGTTATGTGAATATATTACGTAATTTAATAATGTAGGAACTGTGAGAAAAATAAGTTAAACGTTGCTAACAATGAGGTAACCTTGAGGCAATAATGAGTAAGGAAGTTTAAATGCTACTAGTCATTATTAGAGCAGCAATAATGTAAATTTTTGAGTTTAAAAAAAATAGCCAATTAACAACCATAAAAAGCAGGTATTCTATTGGAGTAGGATTATCCAATCAGAGACTTGAAATACAGAAGTTTACAAGTTTAGACGGTTGAAATCAATGAGGCAGTGATAGTAACCGGACGCGAGATGTGTCCTCGAGAAATTAATTACTTATTCATGCGAGATGAAAATAGTTAACGAATTAAAAAGTGCAAGTATTAAATAAAAGAATCTCGCAGTTCTCTATATCAGTGAAGTGCTATTTAATTTGTGTCAAGGATTAATAAAAAGGAGTGAATTAAAACTTAAAAATTATAATCTGTGTAAGCCTACATTCTTGTCGCATCACGCCCTGCCAAGAAATCCATGTCTCTAAAATAAATACTGACGCAGCCGAGGCAAACATTGATATATATATATATATATATATATATATATATATATATGTATATAATCTAAGGCAACGGTAATATTACAAAGCTATTATTTTTAAACTTGGGGCAAAGGTCACCTGAAAGTACATTTGGGGCGAAGGCTACCGGAAAACTGTTTACTATACGTGCGGTTGCAACTACTACAAGTTTGGCTCCCCAACAGTCGAAATATAATACAACTCCTACTTCAAATCGGTTTTTCATACGTAGCAGCAAACACCGTAAAGAACAATTCTACTTCAAATTGGCGTTCATACGTGGAGCTAAATAAATAAATAAATAACGTAACAAACTATCTTCTTTATGCTTAAATAACGTAGGTGATTATGGGAGAAATAAATTAACTTCAATTTTGTAGGCTAGATGTTTTTTTAACAATATTTTTAATGTACTAAAGGCAAATGGTCGTTACTTCCTGGATTACCCTTGTATGTTATAAGCACATATATCTACAGGTGGCGCTCCAAGCCTGGGTTTCACAGAAAACATTCTGCTGACAAATTCCAGCGTCTCCCATCGACTTGTAAGATGGTGTAGGCCATGGCTGGCAATTCATTTCAAGTCAATGTACATTTACTTTTTGTTTATACTGCATACTTCGCCAGTGCGTTTTCCTCCATTTCTTTCACCAGTATTCAACGCCACTCCTTTATAATCTCGAAAGGAATACCCCAGTTAATAACGATTTCTCAATGGCTGATTGACTAAACTTGTGTTTGGCTAAAAACACGATTGCTCAACATTCTTTTATACAGTTCGATACGTTTTTCTCCCTTCGGCAAGACGAAATATGGTCCATTTCTTGCTGGATATGGAGGCAACAGTGCTACTGTGCTGAATACTGTGCAGAGTCCACGCTTCATTAAATAGCAGAGGCACATGCTTCATTTGTTTTGAATAAACAACATCCAGTGTTAGGAATTCATTCCCTTGTAGCTGGGGAGAATGACCCTGTGGTGATTTGGGAGGTCAAGTGGATCCATACAGTGTCGCCAACACGAGAGGAATTTATGACTACTTTAGGACAGCGGACCGGACAGACACGTGTCACCCTAACGAGTGTAACGTCGCTATTCGGTGCGATAACCACGTGATCAACCCTTTATCGAGCCGCAGATACAATCTCTTCCACTACTTAGTCATACGCAATTATGTTCATAAATGCAACGCATCAGCCACAAACGGGACTTCACCAAGGCAATGCTGAATTATGGTATTACCAGATAAAGGAAGACAATGTTGCTACAATCTTAGTGTAACAGTCACGATTTTCTGTATCCAATATCACTAATTTTCATATGTATATCTTAACTAACATTATAAAGATAAGGTTTGCGTTTCTATTACTACATTTAATCGAGATAAACCTTTGCAAAAATAGCTACATTACACATTTCATTCTAGATACAAAGGGAACAGCAATAGCCAGATGTTTAAGAACTGAACGTTATACACTGTCCTTAAAATTACATACTCTTCCCATGCAATCGCGAGAAACAACTGAATCTTGACAGGACTTAAAGAGAAAGACCAAGAAATGAACAATTCGAACCTTTAATAATGGATAACTCAGAAATGGCTTATGCCACAAAAAACTGAATTGAAATAAATCGTGAGTTTTAAAGAGAGCTACATTTTTGTGTAGTACGTTTTTGTCTGGCGCCTGTTTACCAGTTATACAAAATTTCTTGGAAATGAAGTGGACTTCACAGGCCATTCCTTGAAAATTCAAGATATACATTTTATTTGTAATGTAAATATCTTTAATATATGGTATTTTGATCAAAATCGTTAAAGCCATTTTTTAGAAAAACAAAAATATCGAGAAATCTTTTATGTAAAGGGTAGCATTTTCTTGAAATACTTCGTGTCGCATCTTTTGAAGGTACCGAACCTAAATGCCAAGTTAGGTATTTATTCGACTTTTCGGTTTTGAGTTATCCTGTTCACAGACGCGCGCGGGCGGACCTTTTTCTAAAAAATTTTCTTTGGATTCAGGGGGCCTCAAAACATGCATTTCTGGGGGAAATCTCGGTATCATATTTTTGGGTGGAATGCAATACCATCTCTACCTATTATGCACGCGGTACAGAAAGTAAAACTTATGTACGTGTGTAAAATATGTCTCAAAGAGCAGTCAACCAAATTTTTACTTCATTTACTGCGTACCTAGTAGGTATAGATACTTAGGTATTGCATTTCGTCCAAAATTCAATATCGGGATATCAACGGAAATATAAACCACCCTGAACCCCCCTAAAAAAAGAGCAAAAGACGTTAAGACGATAACTAATAAATCAAAAATAAGTATATCTAGATATATTCGAATTAGTGTCCGATTTAATTCTCGTGAATTTCAAAATAGCATTCTCTTCACTTGTCTCTACAAAAGTTTGCCAAAAACAGTGCAGGAGTTGGCTAGCGACCGCATATTTTTTCAGGAATAATGCAACTGTACTTTCCTGGAATTACAAAGTGAAGGGCATTCGTAAGAAAATTAAGATATCTGCATGACAAATTAAAGGCATGTCTTGAATTTTCTTGGACTGGCCTGTGAGATTGCATTGCGTCAATGTTACGATTTTGGATATCTGAAGTTTTTCCCTGTCGTCCATGTATTTCCACAAAATAATTTCACGGTTAAATTCACATTTGCCATACTAATATCCCGAATTTAGAGCAGTTTTGAAAAACGAAAAAATAAATAAGACATTTATGCATGAAAGGATAGTTTAATGTAAAGGAATTCCCTACGTACTTGCGCTTGGCTATCGAATATTTGAAATACGTCCTATAGTTACCGGCAGAATCACATTTCCAAATTGTATGCGGCACTACCCATAGAGCTTTAAGAAACAAAACAAAGAAAGAGACAAGAATGAGTTCTACAAAACGACGGCTACACCCATTCATTTTGTTCTATGCGTCAGAAACTTGGCTCCATTTAAGGAAAATCCAAAACAAAGAACACAGCGCTGATAAAGCTTTTCTGAGAAGAACTAAAGGATGAAGAGAACTAAGCCACAAATAAAATGAGGACATGCGAAAAAATTACACAGTAAAATAAGATAAATTAATATCGCAGTGAAGGACTTCAGCCATGAATAAAATGATATACCATACCCAATATTAGCTAAGTTACTGTCTGGATATAAACCGAAAGGATAAAATCTTGCACCACTAGACGCCCAGCTCGCACAAAATAATACCTGGTTTGTCTATGATTCTGTTCTACTGCTATAAATAGAGTATACGCTGACCGAAGGGAGTACTGGTCTAGCTTAAAAAGTTCTAGTAAACAATTTCAGAAAAAATCCTCAGTTTTACTTTCTCTACCACATATCCAATAAGTAGAGAAGGTATTATATTCCACCCAAAAAATTGATAAAGAGATTTCCCCGTGAATGCATGCTTCGAGTCCCTTGAATCCAACGAAAGCATTTTTACTTTCTCTACTACGTATAAGAAGTAGGGGAAGTATTGTATTCCACCCAAAAATTCGATACCAAGATTTCACCGGAAACATATGTTTTGAGGCCCCCCTGAATCCAAAAAAGGCATTTTTGGAAACATGTCCATGTGTGTGTGTGTGTGTGTGTGTGTGTGTGTGTGTGTGTGTCTGTGAACATCATAACTCAGAAACGAACAGTCGGATAAACACCAAACTTGGTATTTAGGTTCAGTATCTTTCAGAGATGCGACACGAAGGTTTTCAAGAAATTTCCCCCACCCCAGAGTACCCTTTACATGGAACAATTTTCGAAAATTTTAATTTTCTCAAAAATGGCTCTAACGATTTTGATTAAAATATCATATGTTTATAAAGATATTGTCATGACAAATGAAATGTATATCTCGAATTTTGTGGGAATGTCTCCAAAAGTATTCTTCATTGTGAACGACTTTTGCATAACTGGTAAACCATAAGAGATAGACAAAATTTTACTACACAAAAAATGTAGATCGCGTTAAAATACACAACTTATGTTATGTACATTTTTTTGGTTCAGTGAACCATTTTCGAATATTGCTTGTTATTCCCTTAAATTTTCCAATACTTATACTTTTTCTCAAATTCGTTATTCATTTTTTTTTGTCCTGGTAATGCAAAGAGAATGGAATACTCCACATATCAACCAGGTCTTAAAATATTTGACTATCGCTTAAAGCCTACCAATTCCCCTTGCATCTACAAGAAAATTAGCAATAAGATTAACATCTCGATATCTCGATTAACATGAAGCATATAGAGAATAAGCGTTTGTAAAAATAGTTTGTACAAGAGTAGAGAAAGTCATGAGAGTGTAACACATCAGAATTTTTAAAAATAAAAAGCCCATGTATGTTGTGTGTGTAAACAGTATAATTTATAAACGAAAAGTTGGTTAAATACCAAAATTGGTATTTAAGTTTATTATCTTCCAAGGATATCACACTAAGTTTTTCAAGAATATCCCCCACCACAATCTACCATTTACATGAAAAAGTATTCGTTATTTTTTATTTTCTCAAAAACGGCTAACGATTTTACTTAAAATACCATATGTTCAAGATATTTACATGACAAAATGTATATCTTGATTTTTCTGGGCTTCTGAATAGCCTGTTAAGTTCTCTTCATTCTGAATGACTTTTGTATACCTGGTAATCCGTAAGGAATAGACCAAATCCTACTACAGAAAAAAATGTAGATGTCCTTAAAGCACACAATTTACGTCTTTTTGTGTGCGTGTATGTGTGTGGAGTTAGTCATTTCCGAGATATTCATTGTTAATGACTAATTTTCAAACACTTATACTTTTCTCAACTTCTAAATCACCATTCTTTTTGTTCCTTCGTGGTAATGCAAAGACCACGAGGAAAAAACCATCACATAAGGATTACCTTTAAAAATCTAACTATCCCTTTATCTACTGCCCTACAACGAAATGTGTATTGGATGTTTTATGGATTAACAAGAAATAGAAGAATAAGATTTTGAAATAGTGAGTAGACAGAGTCGTATGAATGCAGTACATAGATTATTATACTCAGGATCAACAAACGATATTACAGTTTACATGTTCTGGCGTGTTTCAACAATTTTCTTTAATTAATTTCATAGTTTGTTTTAACTGAATGGGCTGGATTTTTCAACTTTTGCATGTATGATGTTCACAAAATTACTTTATATGCAATTATATAACACATGACAATGCAATAGAATAATAATTCGGAAAGAAAATTTTGGAAGGAAACATTTCAGGCTTACGTTTAGGGTATCTTCCCGGCATTAGTCAGGGAGGACGGTTCTGGCGTGATTTGAACCGAAGACCTCACGAGCCCGTGCCTTAACGACCTCTGTTTATCGTTGTCGGTATTCCTGATTCTGACGTTTCTTTCCTCCGTAAGATCAAAATCCATTTTCACCGCAATTTCAGCTATTATATAAAAAACCTCGCTCTACTAAATGCATATTAAAGTTGGAAAACCGGTATAGGTAATATTAAAAAAAATTTGATGTGATACATTCACATAACTTTCTATATTCTCTTTTATTAGTGGGCATACAAATTACTCTTACTCAAGCTTGTTCTTCTATCTACTGCATTTTAATTCAAATAAACTTTTTCAGAAACAGCTACATTACAGATTTCGTTATAGATACAAAGAGAACAGCGATAGTCAAATGTTTAAGAACTGGACGCTATACGCTAGACTTAAAATTGCATACTGTTTCCATGCAATCGCGGGTACCAACTGAATACTGACATGACAATGATCAAGAAATGAACAATTCGATCCTTTAATTGTGAATATCTCAGAAATGGCTTACGCCACACAAAAAGAATTATTTGGAATAAATTGTGTGTTTTAAAAAGATCTACATTTTTTGTATAGTACGTTCTCGTCTAGCCTTAACGTTTAAAAGTTATACAAGTTTATACAAAATTCTTTTAGATTGAAGAGGACTTCATAGGCTATTCCCCCAAAAATTCAAGATATACATTTTATTTGTCATGTAAATATCGTTCATATATAGTATCTTAATAAAAATTGTTAAAGCAATTTTTAGAAAATAAAAAATCACGAAAAATGTTCCATTAAAGGGTAGTTTGGGATGAGGAGAGTTTGTTGAAAATATTCGTGTCGCATCTTTGGATGATATTGAACCTAAATACCAAGCTTGGTATCTATCCGACTTTTCGTTTTTGAGTTATAGTAATGTTCACAGACACACAGATACACGCATGGACATGTTTCCAAAAATGTTTTATTTGGATTCAGAGAAACATTTATTTCCGGTGAAATCTCAGTATCGAATTTTTGAGTGAAATGCAATACTTCCCCTACATATTATAAGTAGTAGAGAAAGTAAAATTATAAAAATACAATGAAAGATTTTGTGAAACGTCAGAGGACGCAGTTTATTCTTCCTGCATATCAAAGTTTAACATTTCTAATGCGTTGACTTGGCTGCTAGTGTTTTAAAACTGCAGGCGAATTCTTTTTCGAGTCATTGTAGGTCTTTTGGGAAATACACATGCTTGATGTACTGAAACACTTCCTTGACCTACGGGCATCTAAGGTAATGTATATTTTGTGATATGCATAAATAAATATATGGACAGGATGTTGAGAAATTACTGCACTTTAATTTAATTATTTCTTTCACAAAAATATTCAAACCTTAATGCGCAGCTGTATGGTCCCAAATAAAAGTTGATGAATCATATGCATACATTATTTTCTCTACTACAGAGAGAGCCAAAAAACTACGTACCGGCTGCGCGATGTTTTTCCTGTCCGCGTCCTCGGCGCTCATTGCCGTCTGCTGCTATCATAGATAGACGCGGATGAAACCATACAACATTTTTAAAACTACTTTTAAAGGCTTTACTCATCAACTTTATGAAAGGAAATGCTGAAACTGCCACCGTCGTTGTCCATACATTTTTGGCACCTCTTTAGGAAACTATCCATCACTCGCCGTAGTTCACGTTGAAAAATGCTGGCAATTTCCTGGCAGATATTTTGTGTTGATTCTTCCAGGGTTTGTCTTGTATACTTTGTTTTAAGTTACCCCAGATAGAAATAGCAGGGGGTTAGGTCGGAGTCCCCAGGGGGCCACAAATCTCTACTAATAATTCTGTCCTCAAACACACTTTCATAAAGTTGTTATGTAAAGCCTTTAAAAGTAGTTTTAAAAATGTATGGTTTCATCCGCGCCTATCTGTGATAGCGGCAGACGGAAAAGAGCGCCGAGGACGCGGACGAAAAACACTGCGGAGCCAGTAGTCTTTTGGCTCTCCCTGTACTATAGTAAGTAGGGGAACTATTGCATTTCACCGGAAATACCAGATTTGAGGAGCCCGGAATTCAAAAAAGCATTTTTCGAAACATGTCCGCCTGAGTGTGTGTATGTGTCCATGAACAGCATAACTTAAAAACGAAATTTCCGACAAATACCAAACTTGGCATTTAGGTTCAATATCTTCCAAAGATGCCACACGAAAATTTTCAACAAAATCCCTAAACCCAAACTACTCTTTACATGGAACATTTTTCTAAAGTTTTGATTTTCTAAAAATTGGCTCTAATGGCTTTGATTAAAGTACCATATATTAAAGATATTTACATGAAAAATAAAATGTATGTATTGAATTTTCGGGAAATAGCCTATGAAGTCCTCTTCATTCGGAGGACATTTAGTATCACCTTGTATAACTGGTAAACGTTAGGCAATAGACGAAAACGTACTACACAAAAAACGTAGATCTCTTCAAAACACACAGTTTATTTACAATAAGCTTTTTACTTTCTCTACTACGTATAGTAAGTAGGGGAAGTATTGCATTCCACCCAAAAATTCGTACCGAGATTTCACCGGAAATACATGGTTTGAGACCTCCTGAATCCAAAAAAAAAACATTTTTGGAAACATGTCCGTGTGTGTGTGTGTGTGTGTGTGTGTGTGTGTGTGTGTCTGTGAACAGCATAACTCAAAAACTAACAGTCGGATAAACACCAAACTTGGTATTTACGTTTAGTATCGTCCAGAGATGCAACACGAAGATTTTCAAGAAAATCCCCCACCCCAGACTACCCTTTACATGGAACATTTTTCAGAAATTTTAATTTTCTCAAAAATGGCTCTAACGATTTTGATGAAAATATCATATGTTTAAGATAATGTCATGAGAAATGAAATGTATATCTCGAAATTTCTGGGAATGTCTCCAAAAGTATTCTTCATTATGAACGACTTTTGCATAACTGGTAAACCATAAGAGATAGACAAAATTTTACTACACAAAAAATGTAGATCGCGTTAAAATACACAACTTATTTCATATACATTTGTTTTGTTGAGTGAACCGTTTTCGAGATATTGCTTGTTATTTCCTTAAATTTTCCAATACTTATACTTTTTCTCAAATTCGTTATTCATTTTTACTTTCTCTACTACGTATAGTAAGTAGGGGAAGTATTGCATTCCACCCAAAAATTCGATACCGAGATTTCACCGGAAATACATGTTTTGAGACCTCCTGAATCCAAAAAAAGCATTTTTGGAAACATGTCCGTGTGTGTATCTGTGTGTGTGTGTGTGTGTGTGTGTGTGTGTGTGTGTGTGGGTCTGTTTGTGTGTGTGTGTGTCTGTGTGTCTGTGAACAGCATAACTCAAAAACGAACAGTGGGATAAGCACCAAACTTGGTATTTAGGCTCAGTATCTTCCAGAGATGCGACACGAAGGTTTTCAAGAAAATTCCCCCCCCCACCAGAGTGGCATTAAATTCCCAAATGGCTCACATTTTCCCGGGTAAACCACAGGATGTGCTCAAATTTATTTTTGAGATAACATGCCCCAATGGGGACTTATAATTTCATAAGTACCTACTTTAAGCCCGGCTTCAGAGTTACGTCAACACACGCCGTATGTAGGCTAAAGCTGGAAAAGTAGAAAGACACTACAAATTCAATGCCATAGCCGGATTATAGCATGTATTTTTATTTTTGATTATTGTACAAGACTTACCTGTTTGGCCTTCAGCGGGTTTTTCATTGGTGCGCTGTCCGCGTAGGTGTGCTGAAAAGAGAGAAAAACTACATTTTATGTTTTGTATTTATAACCACAATCAATAATTTCAGAATAGCTAATGTATCCGTCTTCCTATGATGTTATAATACGGTTTTGTAATAAAACAGTTAAAATATTTCACCATGTTGCCTGAATTCCTGGTATTTACAACTGCGATTCTTTTTTTCCTATAGGTATTTAACATAATGATTCTGAGCGGGGTGGGGCAGGCAATCTGACCGATCATCCTACTAGGGTTTCTTTCCTGGTTGCTAGAGGAATACGTCGAGTGATTAGTGCGACGAAGTTCCCATTATTCTAATTCCCTGTCATTTCACTTCCTTTTGGCCTCAGGGCGAGGCGCATTAGACGGTGATATACGGCGTATGGCGAATTGTTACCCAGCGAGATGGCTCCGCGTGTCGTGTGAGGCTCGCAATTGGCTGTTCCCGGGTTCAATTCCCGTCGACCGTCCTCTGACTTTGGGTTTTCATTGTTTTCCCTGGCCGTAAGGCGATTCAGTCCATTTCCTTCTTATGTTTCAGGTGTGCAGCGGTGCCGGACAGATGGAACGGATGCTTTTTCCAAGGAAAGAGTATTCGCTGTGGATGCCGTGGAGAAGTGCTCATTATGCCCTCTCTGGACAGCTCCAGAAGTGAGCCGGGTATTCGAGCCAGGAAATGTTAAGGACTTCTGCGCGTCTCTGCGACCTGTCTGCCTGCGACTTGTAGCCTCCTATGGTCCCTTCACCTCCATTGTACAACCTATACTTATGGCGAATTGTTTAAGGAAACAATTTTTTACCCAGACATCGAAACCTGATTGTCTCTCCATCACATGTGCATGCCGCCACCAGATCTGCTCGCCCTTTGTACTTCCTTACCTCCGTTCCGTATACCACATTATTGGAATTATTAGTCATGTGTGTTGAAATCCTCCTCTTTCCCTGACTATACTTATAAATGTTTTATTAAATGAAATTACAGGTTCTTAAATCTACTATTTACTGCTTCTATTTTCAAATTTAAATTGCATTCAATTTATAACTTGTTTCAAAAAGGAAAACTATTATATACATTTTTTTACTTTGCTTTATGTATCTATTTTGATCATCTTTTCTGTTAAGAATTTTTTGTAACACCCGTTATAGTCAATCACTTAAACTGAAATAACACATATAACATGTGCTATAACACCCAGAAGACTTAAAAATAATTGAAATATGTATATATTCCAAGCATGAAATAGCATAAAATCGAAGTTAGTAAAGAAGTTTTAGATAAAGTTTCACAGAGAACACTAGCCTTTCTTATACAGTATATAGCTCTGATTTACATTTATACACAGAACATAATATTTCTTCTAGAAGGAGTTCTATTCATATCCTGCTTTTATGCAAAGTAGTGCTATAATTAGCACTATGAAACACACCATGACACAAGCTAACGTGCAAGTGTACTTTGCTTTACTTATTTAACAAAATATCAAGTCCACACCAAACATTTTTAAGTGTTCTGCATTGCTGTGTCATTAATGCTGAAGTGATCAAAAGAATTGTGCATTTTCTCATCATCCATACAAGAGAGGAATGTAAAATATATAGGGTATAGTTCCTTGCCTTTCATTTTGATTTTGACCGATAGGTTTACTTGTTTTAATCTTTTTAATGTACCTGAATTAAAAACAAACAAAAAAGTGTTTCTTTTTAGTACAAGTATCTTCTCTTAACAGGTTTAAACTACCTTTAATAAACTTTTACAACTTGTTTGCTGACGAATATTTTAGCTTTTGGAAGGCTTTTTTATTTTAAAAAATAGTGCTTTTGGCAAGGCAATGTTTTGTAACATTACCTATATAAAAGTTTAAAAAATAATAAAATGAAAAATTTAAAAAGGGAGGGGCCTAAAGCCACTCACAAATAATCTTTAAAGCAAAGAAAATACTCCGAACCTTTCATACTTGCATCCTTTATAAATGTTACGAAAATGGGTAATCAATTTAATGAATTTAACATTATTGTCAAGGAACTGCACTTGCCAGAAATAACTAGAACATAATAAAAATGCTTTTATAACTAAGTATAACATACCATCCTGTAAATGATAGGACAGTATCCAGCACACCATGAGGTTGCACACTGAATTACTTGCTTTAACTAAACTATTTATTTTATTTTATCAATAAGTTAGTATTTCCTATACTTATGTACCTATTGTTTGTATACATATACGGTACTCCTGGAATCAAACCTTAAAACATAGTTTTTAAGTTTGCATTTGACATAAAGGAATTTATGTCCTGCGACTTGTAGCAGTAGCTAATGAAATTCAAATTGGAAACGTTAATAGCAGAAATATACAGGGTGGACCATTTAAGCTGAGACTGTATAATATCTCCGAAACTAAACGTTGTAGAAAGAAATATCTTGAATAAACATTGCTTGATATTATGTGGGGGAAAATGCCATTAGTAGTTCTTTATTTAGAGGACGTTATGATAGTCATTTTAGGGTCAATTTAGTTTTTTTAAATGGGAACCTACCATTTGTATATTGTTTTCTCACTCTTCATAAAAACCTAAACAACATTTTTACAAAGCACTTTGCAATTGTTCTTACACCACAGTAAATAACAACGAAAATTCTGAATGACTGTGTACGAAAGCGCAATTAATGGTTGGACCACCAATGGATGGTCTTTTGAGGTCAAGTTACGTTTCGTAATTGGGAACCAACATATTTTTATTTGTTTCCATATTCCTCATCACAAAATAAACAGCTTTTTAAAAACCATTTTCTAATGAGAAAATAACATACACTATGTGATCAAAAGTATCCAGACACCCACAAACATACGTTTTTCATCTTAGGTGCATTGTGCTGCCACCTACTACCTGGTACTCATTATCCGCGACCTCAGTAGTCATTAGACGTCGTGAAACAACAGAATGGGACGTTCCGTGGAACTCACGGACTTCGAACGTGGTCAGGTGATTGGGTGTCTCTTTTGTCAGAAGTCTGTACGCGAGATTTCCACACTCCTAAACATCCCTAGGTCCACTGTTTCTGATGTGATAGTGAAGTGGAAACGTGAAGGGACATGTACCGCACAAAAGCGTACAGGCCGACCTCGTCTGTTGACTGACAGAGACCGCCGGCATTTGAAGAGGGTCGTAAAGAGTAATAGGCAGACATCTATCCAGACCATCACACAGGAATTCGATACTGCATCAGGATCCACTCCAAGCACTATGACAGTTAGGCGTGAGGTGAGAAACCTTGGATTCCATGGTCGAGCGGCTGCTCATAAGCCACACATCACGCAGGAAAATGCCAAACGACACCTCGCTTGGTGTAAGGAGCGTCAACATTACACGATTGAACAGTGGCAAAACGTTGTGTGGAGTGACGAATCACGGTACACAAAGTGGCGATCCGATGGCAGGGTGTGGGTATGGCGAATGTCCGGTGAACGTCATCTGCCAGTGTGTGTAGTGCCAACAGTGAAATTCGGAGGTGGTGACTTTATGCTGTGGTCCTGTTTTTCCTGGAGGGGGCTTGCGTCCCTTGTTTGCGTGGCACGATCACAGCGCAGACCTACATTGATATTTTAAGCACCTTCTTGCTTCCCACTGTTGAAGAACAATTTGGGGATGGCGATTGCATCTTTCAACACGATCGAGCACCTGTTCATACTGCACGGCCTGTGGCGGAGTGGTTACACGACAATAACATCCCTGTAATGGACTGGCCTGCACAGAGTCCTGAGTTGAATCCTATAGAACACCTTTGGGATGTTTTGGAACACTGACTTCGTGCCAGGCCTCACCGACCTACATCGATACCTCTCCTCAGTTCCGCACTTCGTGGAGAATGGGCTGCCATTCCCCAAGAAACCTTCCAGCACCTGATTGAAAGTATGCCTGTGAGAGTGAACGCTGTCATCAAGGCTAAGGGTGGGCCAACACCATATTGACTTCCAGCATTACCGATGGAGGGCGCCACGAACTTGTACGTCATTTTCAGCCAGGTGTCCGGATATTTTTGATCACGTAGTGTAGAATGTAGGTTCCCATTTAAAAAACAATTGACCTAAAATGACCACCATAACGTCCTCCAAATAAAACATGACTAATGACATATACTTTCCCCCATAATATCAAACAACTTTTATCAAGACATTTCTTTCTACAACCCTTGGTTATGGAGATATTGTACAGTCTCAACTTAAATGGTTTACCACGTATAATCAAAACTTCCAAATGAAGTGGTTAGATACATTTTCTTTCGACTCAGATGTGTGCGACATAGCCACAGGCGAGGTATTAATTTCGAAATTTCGATACGAGTAAGGAAATTGTAATTTCTTGGCATTTGCATAATATTTTTGTTTTACGCTAAGAAATTATTTTCATTAAATATTTAAATCTAAGTTGAAGATACACATAAATCTTTTGTTCTTGCACAAATACACACAACTAAAATTTGCGTTTTGAGAATTAAATTAGTTAAACGAAAATATTTCTATCACAAATGTATTCCTTGCGCAATGATTTTTAACCTGGTCTAACGAATCGCTTTAAACAACTGTTGAATAATATCCTATTATAATGTGATATTAGAATATTACAATGTTCCTTAAGTATACTTTATGTCGAATTTTTTACCTCGCTTTTGACAACTTATGTCTGCAGAGACGATGGGCCCAGGGACTACCCAAGAGCTACTCAAAATTTCTTGAGGAGATAAGTGAATACTGGGACAGAAAATCCTTAAAGTAATTTCAAGAAGAAGTAAAAACATTTAGTATAGAAAAAGGCTACAGAAGTGTTACATTTCCTACTGTCTTCAGTTTAGAAATCAGTAACTTTGTTTCAAACAGAACATAGCATCGCTCATTGATTTTGTTTCAAGTGTGATAAGGGCTGGATAAATTAATATACAAAACATAATTTTAGAGGTGTATTATTTCAGAAGATAAGGTTCGGTTAGCTGCATTTTGTTCTATGTGTATTCTTTTCATAAGTAGCAAGAACCATTTATCTTGTTGCACCATAATAATAGATGCATAATATAGTGTTGTCCGCTTAAAACTGCTCACCAGATCCTAGTGATTTTCTGGTGACTTTTTATTCCCTCGCTCTTAGAGCTCTTTGCTAAGAACAACACTGCTCGTTAGCGGGTATTTAGTGGTTGCACTCTATGTACCAACATTTAAAGGGGATATCTTGAGGGACATTGACCTGGAAGTGAGGCGATGTAAGGAATCGATAACACACCTGGTGCTCGAGGTGCAAGGCCGTGTGCCACACCGTGAACGCGATCCTGTGCAGTATGGCCTCGTCCAGGTAGATGGGCATGGGATCCTCGCCGTTGTTATTGTTGTACAGGGCGCAGAAGTTGCTGTTGCCGCCACAACAATGATACTGCTGCCCTCTGTTGATCCTGTACGCCACAGCCTGTCGGTTTCTTCCGGCCATCTTCTACACTAAGTTTATCTCACACTTGCACTTCAACACTAACATCCCTGTGCCGTCTTCACTAACAGTATCGATATTAAACACAATGTGGTGATGAGGAAGCTGCGCGGTTTGTTTAAGTGTGAGCTATGCCGCATTTTTGTAGTTTCTGAGACAGTTAAAGCAACACTGCTAAAGAAAAGGAAAACATATGCACATATATAAACAGGTCTCAAAGCATACGTAACATTAGATCTGATTTAAATTCCTTTGAGAAGTATCCGGGGAACCGAGAGGCTACTAATCGGAAGGAATGGAAAGTTGCTTATTACATAGCTGCCGCAGTGAAGAATAACGGGCAATTCACAATGAAAATTAAGCCTTAACATAACGACGTAAACCTTAAGAATAATCCTAATACGAAATATTATCATTCGCCTAGATTTTATTTAGTGTTAATTGAAGTTCATTTATTTTATGTTTCTGTACAACATGAGAGGCAGTTCATCACTTATTCTTTGTATGACTGCACACAAGAAGCAACTGAAGAACAGTCGCAGCTAGGCACAAAGTTGAAATTTTATAATATAAGAGTTTGAAGAAAAACTGTACACATAAAATTTCGTCAAAATTGGTTAACAATCAAACAGTAGTGCAGACAGTCTTATTAAATGTTACCACGTTTGGATAAACCTTGCATGTACAGTTCAGTTATTATAAATACTAATTTGAAAACAATTTATCGAAATATTTAAAATTTTATTGAAACCTATGCAAAATCTGGATGAAGAGTCTCGCAGAAGTTTACACATATTTCATATGTAATCAAAATATGGCTACTTCATTGGGTGAACGTTTTAAAATGTTACGAGTTTTAGGATTATTTCCCAAAATATGATAGTAAATTTTCTGGATGCAAAATTTAACGCTTAGGTGCACTAACTATTTAGTGTAAACATGTGATTTTATTTATTTATTTTTGTTGTATAAGCGATAAAAAGTCTAATTATAATTTGCTATTTATTTATTTTTAACTTCGTTTAACAAACAACACTGCTAATTTCCTAGCGCATTTCTGACGTTCTATAACCATAATTATATTCCTATTCTTTTACCTGTAACGTTGTACTGTGCACATGGGAGTAAATTTACTCATCACAGCAGTATTGTCCAGAATAGCTGGAAGTGAACCAGAAGTCTGTTGCCGTGCTCGTATAACCAGCTGTTCACTTCTGATTGATCTTCGTCACGGTGTTAAAGTGCTTACCTTCATCATGACCTTTGAGTCAGGGGAACATGTGAAAGTCACTTGGGAAAAGATCTGGTGAGTATGCGAGAAAACTTCCCAGTTGAATCTTCTGAGCTCGGTCTGGGTCAAGATTCAACTTGGAAGTTTTCTCGTATCCTACGTATTCACCGGCGCTTTCCCCAAGCGATTTTCACATGTTCCTTCAGCTCAAAGGTAAGAACTTTTAACACCGATGATGAAGTCAAATCGGTGAACAGCTGGTTACGAGCACAGGACCCAACCTGGTACAACACTGGCTTGAAACAACTTGTGTCACGTCCCCAAAAATGCTTGGAAAAACATGTTGACTGTGTAGAAAGATAACAGAAGGATTTACAATATAAATAAAATTAATTCAACATAATCAATTGTGTGTAATGTTTTTTATGAAATAGGAAAACGTACTTATTGGACGCCCCTCGTATATGCCCAAACTAGGGCGGAAATCTCCAGTGGCTGAACTAAAGGATCTAAAGGAATGGTGACAGTATCCGTAAAACTCTAGAAGACGGAAGTGTTTTATTTTGGGTAGTCGACAACCCAGACAGAGAGACTAACAGGAAGAGAAACATTTGGTGGTTTTCCAAGCACTTTAATCAACAAGCAATGATCATTGAGGGGCGCGGAATGTTGCTTGCGTTCCAGATATCGAAATATCGATTCAGCGACTACTCCGTTACTCTTTCAGATTCTCAAGTGCTTCTGTATGTATGTGTGAGGGGGTGTGGCCCTGCACAAGACCAAATGGCAGCACCCAGGCCCTTAAACGGTGTCACGACGCATTGCGTAACCCTCCCTTACATCACGAAAATAATAACCTGCGTGATATACAGATGGACTCATTGCCAAAAAGGGAGAATTAACAGAGTTGCAATCAAAACTTTTCAAATGAAAAAGGCTTAAAATCTATATCTAAAATTAAGTGCCTAACTTTGCAATCAACTCGATTACAATTAAATCAAAGAAAAACGGCGCCTCCATGGATATTTATTGTTTTTTTGTTCTGTGTAGGACCAATTTAGAAGGCGTGGGGATTTCATTTGCACTTTCTCTACCGCTCACCTAGGTAGATCATTTATAATAACTTATCCAAAATATAATTTAGATGTTAATGGAAATACACGTTTTGAGGTCCCATGAATTGAAAATATACCTAAAGCTCCTTCAGAACGCCAGCGAGCATTACTCAAAAACGAAAATTGGGATCCTTACCAAACTTTATATCAAAGTGAAGATTTTAACATCCCCCTTCGCCTCAAATCCTTTACATTACAATTTGTTTCCTTTTATATACTCAAATGACTTACGATTTTTATTTAAATATACCTGTTCAACATTACGATAAATACAGTGTCAATACTAATTTTTAAATAACTTGTAAAGTCCTTTATTCATGATGAAATGTATATAAACTGGAAACTATTAGGAACAGACGAAAACTTACTATAGAAAAAGCATTGCGATTTCGTTCTTATTGAATAAATTCAAACGAAACACCTAATTTTTTAAGCAGCTGTCAGGAAGAACAAAAATATTCGGCGACGTGATGGAGAAAGAAGGAATGTTTGGATTACATTATTGACATTTCTAATAAAAGTCTGGAAATACTAATGATAACCCAATAAAGTTTAGATTTGTATTTTTTCAGTGTCTTTAATTACCTATTTATGTAATAAAATAGACAATTATTATTACTTTCAACAACAGCAGATTAAAATGTTTTACTAAAATGCAGAAAAACTGCAATGAATCATGGGTAAAAACTAATATATCGCTTTGTTAATTTGCTTTAAACTCATATTGATATAAAATATAAAATTGTAAACAATAACAATAATATGATACTCTAAACTAAGAAAACTCTTATGTGTTGCACTCACATGACTTTCTCTACTCTTGTACAAACTATTTTTACAAACGCTTATTCTCCATATGCTTCATGTTAATTGAGATATTGAGATGTTAATCTTATTGCTAATTTTCTTGTAGATGCAAGGGGAATATGGTAGGTTTTAAGCGATAGTCAAATCTTTTAAGAGCTGGTTGCTATGTGGCGCATTCCATTCTCTTTGCATGTCCAGGACATAAAAAAAGGAATAACAAATTTGAGAAAATTGTAAGTATTGGAAAATTTAAGGGAGTAACCAGCAATATCTCGAAAATGGTTCACTAAACAAAAAAAAATGTATATGACATAAATTGTGTATTTTAACGCGATTTACATTTTTTGTGTAGTAAAATTTTGTGTATCTCTTATGGTTTACCGTTATGCAAAAGTCGTTCACAATGAAGAATACTTTTGGAGACATTCCCAGAAAATTCGAGATATACATTTCATTTGTCATGAAAATATCTTAAACATATGATATTTTAATCAAAATCGTTAGAGCCATTTTTGAGAAAATTAAAATTGTCGAAAAATGTTCAATGTAAAGGGTAATCTGGGGTGGGGGGATTTTCTTGAAAACCTTCGTGTCGCATCTCTGGAAGATAGTGATATCAAGTTTGGTGTTTATCCGACTGTTCGTTTCTGAGTTATGCTGCTCACAGACACACACACGGACATGTTTCTAAAAATGTTTTTTTTTTTGGATTCAGGGGGTCTCAAAACATGTATTTCCGGTGAAATCTCGGTATCGAATTTTTGGGTGGAATACAACACTTCCCCTACTTATTTATACGTAGTGGAGAAAGTAAAAAGTACTGTTCTGTCATTATTTTAACGAATCATTTTAAAACAGAAACTACTGTCATTTATAGCTATATTGGATACTAAGAAACAACCTGTCACTGTAAGGGAACGCTTCCTGACCTGCACAACATAGGTGATGTACAGTTTTGTGTGGTGTGTTTTCGTCTATCTCTTAATGTTTACCAGTTACACAAATTATTCAAAATTCCTTCCAGGACTTTACAAGCTATTTCCAGAAATTCAAGATACATATTTTATTTGTCATGTAAATATCTTTAATGTATGATATTTTAATCAAAATGTTAGAGCTATTTTTAGAAAATAAAAAAAATCGAAAAATGTTCCATATAAAGTGTAGCTGGGGGTGCGGAATTTTCTTAAAAATATTTGTGTCACATCTTGGGAAGGTTGAACTTAAATACCAAGTTCGGTATTTACCCAACTTTTCGTTTTTGAGCTATGCAGTTCACAGACAGACACACGGGCCTTTTTCTAATACTGCTGGATTCAAGGGTCCTTAAAAATGTATTTCCGATGAAATTTCAGTAATCAATTTTTGGGTGGAATGCAATACCTTTTCTACCTACTATCTATTTACGTGGTAGAGAAAGTAAAAATCTGATGTGTTACACTCACATGACTTTCTCTACTCTTGTACAAACTATTTATGCAAACGCTTATTTTCCATATGCTTCATGTTAATGGAGATATCGGGATGCCAGACTTATTGATAATTTTCTTGTAGATGCAAGGGGAATATGGTAGGTTTTAAGCGATAGTCAAATATTTTAACGCTAGTTGCTATTAGACGCATTCCATTCTCTTTGCATGTCCAGGACATAAAAAAATCTGATGTGTTACACTCACATGACTTTCTCTACTCTTGTACAATCTAATTTTACAAACGCCTATTCTCCATATGCTTCATGTTAATCGAGATATCGAGATGTCAATCTTATTGGTAATATTCATGCAGATGCAAGGGGAATATGGTAGCTTTTAAGCGATAGTCAAATATTTTAACGCTGGTTGCTATGTGGCGCATTCCATTCTCTTTGCATGTCCAGGACATAAAAAAAATGAATAACGCATTTGAGAAAAAGTATAAGTATTGGAAAATTTAAGGAAATAACAAGCAATATCTCGAAAACGGTTCACTCTACAAAAGAAATGTATATGACATAAGTTGTGTATTTTAACGCGATCTACATTCTTTGTGTAGTAAAATTTTGTCTATCTCTTATGGTTTACCAGTTATGCAAAAGTCGTTCACAATGAAGAATACTTTTGGAGACATTCCCAGAAAATTCAAGATATACATATTATTTGTCATAAAAATATCTTAAACATATGATATTTTAATCAAAATCGTTAGAGCCATTTTTGAAAAAATTAAACTTTTCAAAAAATCTTCCATGTAAAGGGTAGTCTGGGGTGGGGGGATTTTCTTGAAAACCTTCGTGTCGCATCTCTGGAAGATACTGAACCTAAATACCAAGTTTGGTGCTTATCCGACTGTTCGTTTTTGAGTTATGCTGTTCACAGACACACACACACAGACACACACACACACAGAGACACACACACACACACACACAGACACACACACGGACATGTTTCCAAAAATGCTTTTTTTGGATTCAGGAGGTCTCAAAACATGTATTTCCGGTGAAATCTCGGCATCGAATTTTGGGTGGAATGCAATACTTCCCCTACTTACTATACGTAGTAGAGAAAGTAAAAAAGAATAACGAATTTGAGAAAAAGTATAAGTATTGGAAAATTTAAGGGAATAACAAGCAATATCTCGCAAACGGTTCACTCAACAAAAGAAATGTATATGACATAAATTGTGTATTTTAACGCGATCTACATTTTTCGTGTAGTAAAATTTTGTCTATCTCTTATGGTTTACCAGTTATGAAAAAGTCGTTCATAATGAAGAATACTTTTGGAGACATTCCCAGAAAATTCGAGATATACATTTTATTTGCCATGACAATATCTTAAACATATGATATTTTAATCAAAATCGTTAGAGCCGTTTTTGAGAAAATTAAAATTTTCGAAAAATGTTCCATGTAAAGGGTAGTCTGGGGTGGGGGGATTTTCTTGAAAACCTTCGTGTCGCATCTCTGAAAGATACTGAACCTAAATACCAAGTTTGGTGTTTATCCGACTTTTCGTTTTTGAGTTATGCTGTTCACAGACACACGGACACACAGACACACACACGGACATGTTTCCAAAAATGCTTTTTTTGGATTCAGAGAGTCTCAAAACATGTATTTCCGGTGAAATCTCGGTATCGAAATTTTGGGTGGAATACAATACTTCCCCTACTTACTATACGTAGTAGAGAAAGTAAAAAGGGAAACTAGCTGCCAGTTAATAATATCTGGTTTATGGCATTTGAATGAGTCCACAGAAACAAAGGGCCAGCGTGCTAACTTCCAATCCCAGGTTGCATTCCTCTTTCTTACATAAAGCATGATAAGGAAAATTGTAATTGAGTATGTTTATTTATGGAAGCTCTGTAACTGCTGTGGTCCTTAACGTCCCATTCTATATTGGACGTGAAAGACTGGAAATTTTCCTCAGAAGCCTCTATCAGGCTTGGGGTTCTTTTACTTGCCGTAAATCTAGACACGGACCACCGGCTTTACTTCCCTTCCGAAGGAAGCCATGCTAAGGATTTTTACGCCCGAAATAATCCATCGCCCTCCGCCGGGTTTAAACCGTCGGGAAGTAGAGGCTAGCATGGTAATCACTACACCACGGAGGACGACCATTATAAGGAGAACGGAGTTTCAACGCATTTAAAAGGTTGACACGATGTTGAAGAACCTAAGCATTTCGATACGATGAAATAAAATAAATATTTTCGCGTACGTAAACCGGTTAAAATTTTCTAATTGTACTATAGGCATAGGATAGAGGCACTAGTTTGTATTTGTTTTAGTGTTTAAAGCTTAGTTCTAAACATCAAATCAGACGTAAGTTGCTCAGAGAAGAGAGGGAGAGATGGAGGGGGAGAGAATGACGGAGATGCAACAACAAAGCGAATGGGAGGAGGAAACGGAGACAGTGCGAAACTGAGACAGAGCAAAAGAGACAGAAACGCATTTTTGCCTTTAATGAGAAAGCAGAGCTGCAAGTTCTAGTAGTCTTAAACCAAGAAAAAAATCTAAGTGAAAGAAATAATTCCTGGGTTGCGAATATGACATTTTTGTTTACCTTTATTACTTAAAATCCGTTGCTTTATACGGTTCCTACATACTTTTATTTTCGACGTAAACAAAGATTCTTTTACCATCGACAAACGCCCACCCACTCGTGAGAAAAGTCTTCTCCTAACATGACGCATGCACGTCGAAGAGAAAACCAGGGGAGGCGGATGTAGAAGGGGGCTGTGGTTAAACAACAAACAGCTGATCCTCTCAAAGAAAGGGAGGCAAAAAAGTTCGGCTTCATTTTAGCACTCGTATGTACAACTTGGAGCCGCTTCTTATATTACTCCTCCAGCTGCAAATTATTATTGTGAGAATGTACTACAGCATTTAACAGGGTGCCCGGAAACTTTGTAAGCTTTACTGTAAGCGACGTAAAAATGTTTATATCGACTTAAAGGGAATTCTCACACACCACCACCACCACCACCACCACCACCACCAACACACACACACACACACACACACACACACACACACACACACACACACAGCAAGAGTTTAAAATATTATATATTACATTCTCTACTACGTATAGTGCAATAATTCGCCTACTTATACAATTATCTAGTAGAGAAAATAGAAACGAAACGCCATGTGTTACCATCACTTCATTTTATCTGTCTACTATTATTTATTTTCATAGCTATTCTACCAATTATTCATAGAAAACCTCGCTTTTGTCTATCCACTTCCAATTAAAGGCAAACATATAATTTTAATTGTTCTCTTTATAACCCGCCTTTAATTGCAGTGGTTATATCGGCGACCTTTTACCTTTGGAACATATTGCCTATCGGCAATTGTGTTAACTCGTATATCGCTGTCATTGGATTTGTGATTTTTCTTTGGGTTTTACACATTAAATCACTCTCATTCATGTTTCCAGACTGGGGAGGATAGTGAATAATATTAGCTGGAGAAAAATTGCCACCAACAGCATGGAATCGAACACGGGACCCCTCGCACAACAGGCAGGTGCTTTATCGACTGAGCTGAGTGGGCAGTAACATTTTCAATGTACATTTTGTAAATTCACGAAAGTATACAAGCGGGATGGCTCAGGCGGTAAAGTCTGTGGCCCGCCTTCGGGAAGTCCCGGGTTAAAATCCCGTGGGTCGACCAATCTGTCTGAGATATTTTCGTGGTTTTCCTCAGTCGCCAAGATAAATACCGGATTGGATATTTAATACCACGACCCACAGTTCCATTTTAAGTCTAAAACAATAGTAAATTGAAAAATAAGTGGTAATAGCGAATGCTCTGCCTATCTATCTACAGACAATGTAAGCAGTTAGACTGGTCGGCACCCTAATGCCATCTGTCCAGCAAGAAGCAGGGGCTACAGGAATGAGACCTAGAAGGCTAATCCACCACATATCGTCCTAAGAGATATCCACTAACAGATCCATCGCGATATAACTAAGGAGTTAAAGCGACGTAAAATAAAATAGAATAAAAAAATCTGATGTGCTACACTCACATGACTCTACTCTTGTACAAATTATTTTTACAAACGCTTATTCTCCAACTACTTCATGTTAATCAAGATATTTGCAGACTCGATCTTATTGCTAATTTTCTTGTAGATGTAAGGGGAAAATATATTTACAAAGGCAGTATAGAAAAACAGTAGCCTTTAAGCACATACATATCTCTTAATAGCTGGTTGCTAGGTGCAGCACCATTCCCTTTGCCACAGATTATAACTCTTTGCATATCCAAGACAAAAAAATGAATAACGAATTCCCATTTGAGAAAATGAGTATTGAAAAATTTAAGGGAATAACAAGCAATATCTCTGGTTCACTCAACAAAAAAAAATGTATATGACATAAGTTGTGTATTTTAACGCGATCTACATATTTTGTGTAGTAAAATTTTGTCTATCTCTTATGGTTTACCAGTTATGGAAAAGTCTTTCACAATGAAGAATACTTTTGGAGACATTCCCAGAAAATTCAAGATATACATTTTATTTGTCATAAAAATATCTTAAACATATGATATTTTAATCAAAATCGTTAGAGCCATTTTTGAGAAAATTAAAATTTTCGAAAAATCTTCCATGTAAAGGGTAATTTGGGTTGGGGGGATTTTCCCGAAAACCTTTGTGTCGCATCCTTGGAAGATACTGAACCTAAATACCAAGTTTGGTGTTTATCCGACTGTTCGTTTCTGAGTTATGCTGTTAACAGACGGACACACAGACAGACAGACACACAGACACACACACACGGACATGTTTCCAAAAATGCTTTTTTTGGTTTCAGGGGATCTCAAAACATGTATTTCCGGTGAAATCTCGGTATCGAATTTTTGGGTGGAATACAATACTTCCCCTACTTACTATACGTAGTAGAGAAAGTAAAAATCATTTGTTTCGTCTAAAATGTTTCTATATCTTTTGCACAAAAGCTAAAATCACATATCAAGATAAATTAAAAAAAAATTGAAAATGTTACAACCGGTTGCGTTTGGACTTGCAAAACAAATAGATCACATTGCAATTAGTTAATGCTGGTGTAATATTCAAAAACAAAATTACAAAAACTATACCGGTACTACTCGTAAATTACCGAATTACGTTTCCATACAATAAATTACTCGTAATTTATATCTTCCCTGCTCATTTGAAATAAAGAAGCTTTTGAGTGAGATGACCTAGTAATTTTCAGAGGAAAACGTCACCCAGTATAATAAAAATGCACTGCCTGAAAGTGCTGATATATGAATGGGCGTGGCAAGTAAAGGATGCATTCTAAATTTGCGTTCTCTACCGTTTTATCTATAGTAGGTAAAGCTGTAGAGAATGTTTTTGTTCCACCCAAAAGTTCGATATCGATATTTCACTAGAAATACACGTTTTGAAAGCCCTGAATGCAAAAAAAATGGCACGCTCGCGCGTTTTTGAACAGCACAACTTAAATACGATATGCCGGTTAAATACCAAACTAGGTAGATAGTTTCAACGTTTTCAAATGTGATATAAAGAATTTCAAGAAAATTCTTCCATCCTAAGTTGCCTTCAGCATGGAAAATTTTCCGTTGCTTTCGATTTCTCAGATTTGATCAAATAACCATATTTACTTGCTGCATGGCAAATAAAATATTTCTCTTGGATTTTATGCGAACAGCCTCTAAGTTCTCTTCATTCAGAATGAATTTTATATATTTTTGTATAACTGCTAAAGCTTAAGAGATAGACATGTACTTACTACATAAAATATGTAGAGATGCATAAAAGCACACAGTTTTGAATTTTCAAATACTTTGTACTTTTCTGAAATTTTAAGTCGTTATTCACTTGTTTCTCGTAATTATGGGAAGAGTAGAATTTCAAAACCAGCATACTAAGACCCACT
This sequence comes from Deroplatys truncata, assembly GCA_030765065.1. Lineage (NCBI taxonomy): Eukaryota > Metazoa > Arthropoda > Insecta > Mantodea > Mantidae > Deroplatys > Deroplatys truncata. The sequence continues at coordinate 118,410,938 of CM060985.1, forward strand.
TTTAACAATGTTGTAACATATAAATGATTTAATTTGACATAAATTGTGTGCTTAAACGAGATATAACATTTTTATGCAGACATTTTTTGTCTGTGTGTGTTTTAACGAGATATAATTTTGTGTGTGTGTGTGTGTGTGTGTGTGTGTGTGTGTGTGTGTGTGTGTGTAAGAATTTGTCTGTTTCTTACGGTTTACAAGTTATACCAAATTCATTCAAAATGAAGAGGAATTTCAGGCCGTTCGCAGAAAATTCAAAATATACATTTTGCCATAGAAATGTCTTAAATATATGGTATTTTAAACAAAATCGTTAGAGCAATTTTTGAGAAAATAGCAAATAATGCAAATGTTTCCACGTAAAGGGTAGTTTGAGTAGGGAATTCTTGTCGCATCCTCATAAGACGCTGACCTCTCTCAAAGGTAAAGGTACGTATCAAGGAGGGCCACCCCCGGAACCGGACCAGAGCACCTCACGCAGGCCAGTCGGCCCATTGTGCCTCAAACGTGACCCCTGGGAGAGAAAGATGTGGGAAGAGACCCTAAGGGCGACCAGATCGGATGCCGACGAGGTCCCTAACGTTTCCAGACAGAACGCATCCGATGCCGCTCGATTCCTGCCCACAAGTCACCAACCTCCAGGGATCCCCGGAGCGGAGTCCCACGCAGAGGAGGGCCTAACTGAACGGTACCGCAGCGACGCCACGAAAGAAACTTTTACAGAGCGCAAGCTACCGCCTAGCCGCAACCCACCGAACACCGTCGCCTGCTCCTACAACACTGAAACAGACGGCAAGGAACCCCATGATGGGTACAGAAAAGAGAGGAAGGAGAGTTGTGGTATAAGATGAACTATCCCGCATTCGCCTGCGACCCGGGGAAACCACGAAAAATCCATGGACCAGAGTGGGCGGTCACCGGAGATCGATCCCGGGAACTCCCGAACGCGGGCCACAGACGTAACCGCCTAAACCACCCCGCTCAGTTGATCTGTCTCTCTCTCTCTCTTTCTCTCTCTCACACACACACACACACACACACACACACACGGACGTTTTTCTAAAATGCTCAGGGATCCCCAAAATGTGTATTTCCGGTGAAATGTCAATATCTAATTTTTGAGTGGAATGCAATACTTCCTCTACTTACTAGGGGAGTAGAAGAAAAAGGAAAAACAGTAATTTTAGGATAATGGAACTAAGTTTCTCACGATGGTTTTAACCCACATTTGTGAAACAAGTATTTAACATTGAGCACGAATAGATTTAAGACATAATAAATTAGCGGTAAATTATAAAACGTAACTACAATTCTTGTTGAAATTCCGTGCTAAATGTACTAAGGAGTACATTTTCACCCTGTTTGTTATTTTGGTCTGTACAATGGGTGTTCCCTAAGTAAGCATGTGGATACCCGTGTTCTACCACGTATTTTCTCAAACGTATTCATTAATTTTAGAAGCAAAGAGTACAGCTAATGTTCCGTGTAGCCTTCTAATATTGATTTGCTAATTTGCATATTTTCTGCCTTGTGTGCGTTAATGTAATCTTAGTCCAGCTTTATATTTCTGAAATGTGTTATAAGTGAAAGCGAAATATCAGTCGGTTTGAATTTAGAATTTTCTTTTACATACACTTAATCTAAACCTCCAAAATTTTACTACCGTGTTCTGCTTCCCAGCGAGATATGACTGACCGTTTAAAAGTTTTTAAGTTCCAGCATATCAAGAAGGGGCAATAATACTGTACACTCGCACTAAAACCTTGCTCTACCGCTCCTTTGCGCAATGTCTATGTACTTAGGACTTCATTTTTCCGCCTTTACGTTTCGTACGAGTGTACTACAATAATATTTCAATATCTGATAGGTTTCTGTGATTTTTCATATGCATTTTTGTGATAATAATCTCTGTATTGTGACGTACAGGTCTCAAGCCTGGTTTTTACTATTGTATTTCTGTTTAAAGTAAAGTTACCGGTTTGAATTCCACAATTCTTACAGTGTTTTTAGCGTCTCTGAGCAATAGTCAGAAACAAAAGAACAGGGCATTCCAAAACAAATGGTGATATATACTGATTATACGTTTTCTGTACCACGTACCTAGTTGGCAGGGAAGGTATTGCATTCCACCCATCGATACCGAGATTTCACCGGAAATAGATATTTTGAGATCCCCTTGTATACAAAAAGTTTCTGTGTGTGTGTGTGTGTGTGTGTGTGTGTGTGTGTCTTCGAATAGCATAGGTAACTTAAAAACGAAACGTCAGGTAACTACCAAACTTGGTAATTAAATACAGTATCTTCCAAAGATGCGACACGGAGTTTTTCAAAAAAATCCTCCCATCCCCAACCATCCTTTACAGGGTTAATTTTCTCGAAATTCTTTTTTTTCTCTCAGAATGGCTCTAACGATTTTGATCAAAACACATAAATATATATATAGATATGTACATGAAAATAAAACGTATATCTTGAATTTTCTGGGAATAGCCTGTGAAGTCCTCTTCATTCGGAAGGAATTTTGTATAATGTTGTATAACTGGTAAACGTTAACGATATATAAAAACATATTTCACAAAAAATGTAGTTCTCTTTAAAGCACACAATTTATTTCAAATAACTTTATTCGTGGCAACAGCCATTTCCGAGATATCCACTATTAATTGTTCGAATAGCTGAATACTTAAGTATTCTTTGGCTAGCGCTATTCGCTCTATATGTAATGCAGCTATTTCCGGGAAGGTTTATCTGGATTAAAATGAAGTAGATAGGAAAATAAACTCTCGTAAGAATAATTTGTATATCCACTAATAAACGATACAGGGTAGAGAAAGTCACGTGAATGTAACGCAGCAATTCATAAACCATAATTTACAATTTCCTTGCTTTTGTTAACAGACATGTAAACAGAAACTTATTAAAAGCTGTATTTATTGTGGTGTTTAGTGCATTGTTATTATGACGTTTATTCCTAGCAGTGCAAACTAAATACTTGGGAAACACAAGTAAGAGTTTTACGTAACATTCCTCTACGCTAAGGGTTTAAGTGTTCCGTTGCAGTCGTTTCCGAGATAATCTTGAGTTGTTTGTTCGCTGGAGTAATGGAAGCAGAAAACGAAAGTACGGATGTTATTCCTTAGAAAGTTATAAACGAAGCCCAGGCAGCCAGGGCTCTATTGATTCTACGAAAATCAAAAGAACTGTATGAAAAACAATATGAAAGTTTTGTATCTGCAGAAGAGAGAAAGAAAAATTGCCACAGTAAAAGAAGCAGCCTTGCTGGAATACACTTTGGAGAAGTTGGTAATAATTCAGATATTATCTTACAAATCAATGATGGTTCATGTGTTCATCGCTTTAGTGTCTGTGTTTGAAGCCTAAACGTATACTGAACGCAAATATCGCTTTTGCACAAGATTAAATTTACGTATAGAATAATCATAACCAAAAGTGAACTTATTTTACAATATAAAACCTACAGATAGGACGATTTAAAAGCCCCTCTTACCCTCTATAACGTATTAGTGGCTGTAATACAAATTATTCTTACGAAAGTTTATTTTCATATCTAGTTCATTTTAATCCAAATAAGCCTTTGCAAAAATAGCTACATTAAACACTTCGTTATAAATACAAAGGAAACAGTAATAGTAAAATGTTTAAGAACTGCAAGCTATACGCTGGCCTTAAAATTCCATACTGTTTCATGACAAGAGAAACAATTGAAAAGCTAGTGGACTTTATTTTTAATTTTAGCGTCCTTTAACCAGTAAGGTCCTATATGACGATGAATGAATGAAATAAGTGAAATGATGCTCAAATGAGACCGGGATCCATAGAGCTTAAAGTTACCCGACATTCCAATAAGGTTCAACTTATGTGGGTGCCAGGACATACAGGTATACCAGGCAATGAGAAAGCAGATGAAGCAGCCAAAATTGACAGCAAAATCCCATTTTTGGGTCCGGAGTCTGTACTGGAGGTGTCTTACAGACCAGTGATACAGCTATCAAGTACTGGGCTCAAGCAGAACACAAGAACTACTGGAACTCCATTGAGGGTTGCAGATTCCAAGTTGTTTATAGACCTGGATAACAGCAGGGCAAAGTACCTGCGCGGTCTTAGTAGAAGAAGGATTGCATGGGCAACAGGATACATTACAGGACACTGTGCCCTAAAGTTTAATCTATACAGAATGGGATCGTTTAACAACTCTATCTGTAGTAGATGCCTAGAAGAAGATGAGACTGTTACTCATCTGCTATGTGATTGCCCTGCTCTTGGCAATCAAAGAGCAAGTATTTTTGGCAATCACTTTCCAAAGATAGATGAACTATCGAAAGCCTCAGTTAGCAGTTTGGTTAAGTTCATATCGAGCAACAGACTACTTAACTGATGAAAGGGGGGATGCGCAATACATCTTTAAGGTCGCAGTGCTTGGGCATAAAACCCACCCCTTTTTACTTTCTCTACTACGTATAGTAAGTAGGGGAAGTATTGCATTCCACCCAAAAATTCGATACAGAGATTTCACCGGAAATACATGTTTTGAGACTCCCTGAATCCAAAAAAAGAATTTTTGGAAACATGTCCGTGTGTGTGTGTGTGTGTGTCTGTGAACAGCATAACTCAGAAACGAACAGTCGGATAAACACCAAACTTGGTATTTAGGTTCAGTATCTTCCAGAGATGCGACACGAAGGTTTTCAAGAAAATCCCCCCACCCCAGACTACCCTTTACATGGAACATTTTTCGAAAATTTTAATTTTCTCAAAAATGGCTCTAACGATTTTGATTAAAATATCATATGTTTAAGGTATTTTCATGACAAATGAAATGTATATCTCGAATTTTCTGGGAATGTCCCTAAAAGTGTTCTTCATTCTGAACGACTTTTGCATAACTGGTAAACCATAAGAGATAGACAAAATTTTACTACACAAAAATGTAGAACGCGTTACAATATACAATTTATATCATATACATTTTTTTTGTTGAGTGAACTGTTTTCGAGATATTGCTTGTTATTCCCTTAAATTTTCCAATACTTATACTTTTTCTCAAATTCGTTACTCATTTTTTTATGTCCTGGACTTGCAAAGAGAATGGAATGCGCCACATAGCAACCAGCGCTTAAATATTTGACTATCGCTTAAAACCTACCATATTTCCCTTGCATCTACAAGAAAATTAGCAATAAGATTGGCATCTCGATATCTCGATTAACATGAAGCATATGCAGAATAAGCGTTTGTAATAATAGTTTGTACAAGAGTAGAGAAAGTCATGTGAGTGTAACACATCAGATTTTTCAAACTACAACTACACTACCCGACATTCATATTTTCAGGGATAAGGGAAAACCCTGCAAAAATCCTTTTCCGGGTAATGCATCCTAACCGAGATCTGCACTTGGGACCTCTTGAATGCAAGGCAAACACGTTAACCCAAGACCACAGAGGCGGGTAACAGCACTTTAAAAGTATGGCAGCTAAGTATTGAACAACGGATACCTAGGAAATGGTTCACACCCATAAAAGCTAGTTGAAATAATTTGTGTGTTTTAATGAGATCTATATTTCCTTTCTGTAGTACGTTTTCGTCTATCGCTTAACGTTTACAGTTATACACGATTATATAAAATTCCTTCCGAATGAAGAGGACTTCAATGGATATTTCCAGAAAATTCAAGATATACATTTTATTTGTCATGTAAATATTTTTAATATACGATATTTTAATCAAAATCGTTAGAGCCGTGTTTGAGAAAATAAAAAATGTCGAAATATCTTCCATGTAAATGGTAGTTGAGGGTGGGGAATTTTCTTGAAAATTGTTATGTTGCATCTTTGGAAAATAGTGAACTTAAATACCAAGTTTAGCATTTATGCGACTTTTCGTTTTTGAGTTATGCTGTTCACTGACACCCACACACACACACACACACACACACACACACACACACACACACAAACCAACTTTTTTCTAAAAAAATCTTTTTTTATTCAAGGGGTCTCAAAACATATTTCCGGTGAAATCTGTATCGAATTTTCGGGTGGAACGCAATACCTTCTCTACCAACTATGTAGAATGTCGTGAAAATCTGTCTTATCGTTGAAAGGTACTAAACTTAAATACAAAATATGGTTTTCATTCGAAGTTTCGTTATAGAGTTATGCTACGGGCAAGCATTTTTACTTTCTCTACTACGTATAGTAAGTAGGGGAAGTATTGTATTCCACCCAAAAATACGATACCGAGAAATATATGTTTTGAGACCCCCTGAATCCAAAAAAAGCATTTTTGGAAACATGTCCGTGTGTGTGTCTGTGAACAGCATAACTCAGAAACGAACAGTCGGATAAACACCAAACTTGCTATTTAGGTTCAGTATCTTCCAGAGATGCGACACGAAGGTTTTCAAGAAAATCCCCCACCCCAGATTATCATATGTTTAAAACATTTTGATGACAAATAAAATTTATATCTTGAATTTTTTGGGAATGTCTCCAAAAGTATTCTTCATTATGAACGACTTTTGCATAACTGGTAAACCATAAGAGATAGACAAAATTTTACTACACAAAAATGTAGATCGCGTTAAAATACACAATTTATGTTATATACATAAAAAATGGGAAAATGTTGAGTGAACCATTTTCGAGATATTGCTGGTTAGTCCCTTAAATTTTCCAATACTTATAGTTTTTCTCAAATTCGTTGTATTCATTTTTTTTGTCCTGGTAATGCAAAGAGAATGGAATACTCCACATAGCAACCAGTTCTTAAAATATTTGAGTATTGGTTAAACCTACCAATTCCCCTTGCATCTACAAGAAAATTAGCAATAAGATTAACATCTCGATATCTCGATTAACATGAAGCATATGGAGAATAAGCGTTTGTAAAAATAGTTTGTACAAGAGTAGAGAAAGTCATGTGAGTGTACCACATCAGATTTTTTTTCTAATAATCCTCCTCGTGCTTGGTGGGCTTCCAAAATGTGTATTTCCGCTGAAATCCTGACACTTTCAGAGGAATATAATACTTTCTCTACTATGGATATACGTTAGAGAGAGGCAAAAATTCCTCAGTAAGTTTTATCAGTGCTATCTAATCATTATTGTGACAAAGTCAACAAACTTTAACTTTATATCTAAGCTTTAAGCTTTAGATATATTTAAGCTTTAAGGAGAATGAAGGGTTTCTTTTCGATGACCGATATCGTAACCATATTTGTGGTTGTATGAAACCAAATTTGCAATTATAAAGTTCGAACAAGCATAAGTCCATTACAAAATATTATTCTATCGACTTGTTTTACTTTAGACTTTAGGTTGAATTCGATATGTAATGGTGATAGTGATTGTTTATAAAGCATCAAAAGTCGTATATTAAAATTAAATATAAATAGTTTATATTTTAAATAATTATTATTAGAGTTTATTAAACTTATTACATTTTATCCCTGGGATATTCAATAAATACAGTCCTGAATTTAAGCTTTCTTAGACAATCGTTTTGAGTCAATTTTTTTGAAGTGAGTGCCAGCTCTAAGAGGAAGGAGGGAACACAGTAAGCGTGTGGTGGAGAACTTGCCTAGCAAGCTCAGCGTTAATTACGAAGTACTAATTACAGCTAGGACAAGTATCTATTGAGCGAGGAATCAACATAACTACCACCCTATCTAGTACACGCGACGTGGTACTGAATACACGGACCCAGGGCTGCACAGTTGAGTCAGTACTTACGTTACTGGTATGGTAGAGTTGCTCTCTGGCAACTCCGTGTTAATGTTCTGTTCTGCCACTAACGCTATTGTTTACAGTACCATGTTACCTGTGTCAACCCTCGCCGTAATGTCGATACAAATTCGCTGCGTGCACACATTGTAAGCCAAAGAATATTAATTTTCCTAGCTCTGGTGCTAATACAGTAACAACCGCCGTCATGGTTGGAATGTGAATTGTTTTGAAACACTGAGGCAAGTGCCTTACTGGGAAGGTTAAGACGAATAGTTGGTTACATCTCTTCGACGGACAACAATACAGCGCACTTGACTTTTATTGTGGAGTACTACTTCGGAAATGGAATCGTGGTGGAAGGACAGCATTAGTTCAATATCGGAGACTGCGTGAATGATTTTCTTACGAAGTACCCAGAATTCTGTGCTTGCTAGGCAACTTCTCCATCGTATATCTCTGAGAAAGCACTAGCCGGATGAATTCAGGGCTCAGCGGCCGGACAAATGCTGTTGTCATAAGCATGTCATGGCACACTTTGAAATTAACACCAGTGTGTCATTTATTAAATTTAATACACAATATCTGCATTTGGGAATTCAATAGAAGAGCGTTTCTTTAATATCCTTCCTAAGTTTTCCTGTGAATGCTATACTAGCAGTTTCTGGAATTCCTATATCCTATAAAATCCCGGCAGCTATTTAAAATGAGCTGGTAAAGCGTGTGATATGCCGTTGCCAACAAAGAACTCTGAATATATGACGTCACCTCTTTAAACAGGGGTGGAGGGTGGCAGTCCTTTCATTTCCCTGTCCTTTGAGACCCCACTTCGGTTTAACACAACATCAATGCGCGGAAACTTACGGTGCATGACAGCGTACCTTGCCATCATGGCCTCGTATAGTATTAACATCGCATTTGTTGCAGTATGTAAAGCCTTTGAAACATTTACTACCCTGAAGTTACTACATTCGCATTGGGCCAGCAACAAAACTCTACATTATCTTTCTGTTTTATTACAATAAACTGTCTTAAAATGTTACCTCAGTCTTAAAGGTTTAAAAAGCAACATCGGAAGCAGATAGCACTGCGTAGCATTCGTTTTTTACTTTTCCTATTATTTACCTCACTAGGTAGAGGAGGTATTGGATTCCACTAAAAAATCTGATATCAAATATCACCGGAAATACATATTTTTAGGCCCCCTGAATAAATGAAATATACATTTTCAGAAAAGGTGTGTGTGTGTGTGTGTGTGTGTGTGTTTGCACAACTCAAAAGCGAAACATTGGATAAATACCAAACTTTATATCCAAGTTTAGCATCTTCCAAGTATATGACAAAAAGATTTTCAAGAAAATTTCCCCACTCCAAACTACAATTTATATGGAAAAATATTCGATGTTTTTTTTTTTATTTTCTCAAAAGTAGTTGTAAAAACTTTGATTAAAATATCATATGTTTAAGATATTTACATGACAAGTAAAAACAACATATCTTGAATTTTTCTTGAAGGTTTCTTCTTTCGAAAATAATTTTGTATAACGGGTAAATCATAATATATAGATGAAATTTACACAAAAAATGTAGATCTCTTTTAAAAACACAATGTATTTCAAAATAACTGCCATTTACGAGATATACGTTATCATTAGTTTGAAATGTACAATGCTTTGTCATTTTTAAAAAGTGCTGTCGCTATTCAATTGTTTCTCGCGATGTTAGGGAAAGAATATAGAATTTCAAGACCAGTATAAAACAATAAACATTTGACTATTTATTGCTATTCTCTTTGTACTTATAACCAAATGTGTAATGGAACTATTTATGCCTACTTACGTTTATCTCAATTACTGAAGTAGATAGAAGGATATGCTTTTGAATAATAGTTTGACAACGCCATATAAAGTGAAGGATAGTGTATAGAGAAAGCCATGTGAATGTTTTAGTTTTTTTTCCACTTGCATAGTAAATAATTTATTGTATTCCAATCAAATATTCGATGTTCGGATTTCACTGGAAATACACGTTTTGTAAACGGTCCTTGAGTGGAGAGGGAGAGAGTGGAGAGTCCGTGTATTATGCTGTTCACAGACATATACAAACACCCACAGAAAAACGCTTGGACGTTTTCTAAAAATAGTTATTTTTATTCGTGGACCTCAAAACGTATATTTTTAGAAATCTCAATATTGAACTTCTTGGTGGAATGCAATAATTACTCCACTTATTGCAGGCAAGAGGTACAGGAAGTAAAAATAACTCTTTGTATAAATGCTACACTATATAAAGCACTATGTGAAGTTGTTAATTAGAGTTTTATTTATGGACACTCTTTAACTACTATGGTCCTTAGTGTCCCATTCTATATTGGGCGTGAAGGACCGGTAATTTTGCTCAGAGGCTTGAGGTTCTTTTACGTGCCGTATATCTACTTCCCTTCCGAAGGAAGCCATGCTAAGGATTTTTACGTCCGAAAAAAAATATATCGCCCTCCGCCGGGCTTGAACCCGCGACCTCGGGAAGTAGAAGCTAGAATGGTAACCACTACACCACGGAGGACGACCCACTGGGCTACCCCGGCGCCCAAATTAAAAATGTTGATTGAATGAAATGCGCAGAAAAGTTCAGACTACTTGACAAAGGACTATAAAAATAAATCTCACTTTTTACGCCCTCAAAAAATTCATGGCCCTCCGGCGGGTGTGAACTTGCGACCTTGGGAACTAGAGGTTAGCATGGTACCACGGAGAACATATGAAGTTGTAATGCGTAGAGGAAATGAGGTGAGTGTGACGCAACAATACTTTATACCTCTCTTCTTATTGCTTACACCCGGAGAGTTAAATTACAATGCCATTTCTAACGATCCCATATGGCCTATGACCTTCGGGTGTTACCTCATTCCACCAAGCGATGACTGGACCCATTTCCGAGATGGAGGCACCCAGCGGGGGGATTCGTTGCCTCCGATAGTAGGGTGATGAGAGGACCTACAGCTTTTACCATGGACTCCGAACCACGTTGAGCCTTGGGGATACTTCATATGGGCAAGGCAGAGGCGAGGTCGACTTAAAATCGCCATCGTAGACAAGCACGAGAGCCGAAAACGAAACCACTGCACTAATGAAATCGAGCTCTATTTATGGAAGCTCTTTAACTGTTTTGGTTCTTAGCGTTCCGTTCTGTAATGGGCGTGAAAGACCGGTAATTTTGCTCAGAGGCCTCTTTATCAGGCTTGAGGTTCTTTTACGTGTCGTAAATCTACTTCCCTTCCAAAGGAAGCCATGCTAAGGGTTTTTACGCCCGAAAAAATCTATCACCCTCAGCCGGGTTTGAACCTACCACCTCGAGAATTAGAGGCTAGAATGGTAACCACTACACCACGGAGGACGACCCACTGCGCTACCCCGGCGCCCAAATTAAAAATGTTGAATGAATGAAATGCGCAGAAAAGTTCAAACTACTTGACAAAGGACTATAAAAATAAATCTCACTTAAAAGCTACAAAACAGTTTAAATCATGTGGCATGCAGCTGAGGTAGAGGAATGTCCCCCCCCACCTCCACTGTGGCTGAAGGTAATTATTTTAACAATAATTGTAGCTGCCTAACGGAGAGGTAGCGAATGCCGGCTTCGAAACTGTTCATTGACCAAAGAGTAAATAAACCACGGCTTAAAATGAGTAAACCTTATGAACACTGCTTCTAAAGAATGTTACACATAAAAACATATTCAAATATGGTAAGACGAAACAAGAACTTATTAATACGAAATATTATGCTATGTTATGAATGAATCCAAGCAACAATATGGCATACACACGTAATACATTCTCTAATCAATTTTCTATTCTCGCCGCCTTTTTTACCTAAAAGATTTGAATGCTTTCTAACTTAGGTGCAACGTTTTACAAATTGTATGAGACATAAAAATTAAACTGGGTTTTTAATCATTTTAGATCAACTTATCTTTAGATAAATGTAACGTGTTGCATTCCTATACTTTCTTACTCACTCTTTTACAAACTATTCTTACACAAGCTACTTCTTTATATTCCAGATAAACTCTGGTTACTCATTTAAAGGTTAATTTTAAAGTATAAGAAGAAACAGAAGGCTATAGCAATAGTCAGATTTTCTAAAAAGTGGATAGCTATGTAATGGCTTTGAAATGCCATGCTCTTTGCATGTCCACGAGAAAATAAAGGGGAAAGTAGAAAAAGAATAGCGACTTACAACTTAGAAAATTATGAGTATTTGAGAATTCAAACCAACAAAAAATAATATATCGGAAATGCTTAATGCCTCAAAAAACTGACATGGCATGAGTGCTTTAGTCCTAAATTTTTTGTGTAGCAAGATTTTGTCCAGCTCTTATGGTTTACCAGTGATATAAAAGTAATTCAGAATGAAGAGAACTTCACAGGCTACTCTCAGAAAATTCAAGATATACATTTTGTCATACAAATTATTCAAACAAATGATATTTCAATAATAATCTATTTGAGAAAATGTAAAGGGTAGTGTGGGTGGGATGATTTGCTTGAAAAACATCATTTAGCATTCCTTAAAAGACGCTGAACGTATTTATCAATTTTGATATGTAAGTGACTTTTCATTTTTGAGTTATGCTGTACACATTTAAGGAGTTTCAAAACGTGTATATTCGGTATAGAATTTTTGGTTAAAATGCAATACTTTTTCTATTTATTATAGTATGTAGTAGAAAAAGTTAAAATAAGTCAATGGAGTTAGGTTATGTCCATCCAAATGTAAGAATTAAGGGACTACATTTTGAATAAACCCCTTTAAAATGTTTGAATTAAATTGATGACACAACAAGTATTTAAGACCTTTATATATTTACCAGTTTGCTTGGAAAAATTTCCTATCTACTTCATTTTAATCGAGATAAATGCTTCCCGCAACCAGCTGCATTACACATTTCGTTACAGATTCAAAGGGAACAGCGATAGTCAAATGTTTTAGAACTGGACGCTATATGCTGACCTTAAGATTCCACACTCTTTCCATGACAACGCGAGAAAGAACTGAAAATCGACAGGACTTGAAAAGAATGGCTAAGTATTAAACAAATCGTACCATTAATAACGGATGTCTCGGAAATGGCTGATTCCACAAAAAGTTATTTGAAATAAATCGTATGTTTTAAAGAAATCTAAATTTTGTTGTACGTTTTCGTCTATCGCTTAACATTTACCAGTTATACAAGATTATACAAAATTCTTTCCGAATGAAGAGGACTATTTCTCGCGTAATTACCTTTAATATATGCTATTTTTATCAAAATCGTTAGAACCGTTCTTCAGAAAATAAAAATAATTTGCAAACGTTCCATGTAAGGGGCACTTTGGGGTGAGGGAGTTTCTTGAAAATCTTCGTGTCGTATCCTTGAAAGGTGCTGAACCTAAATACAAAGTTTGGTATTAAGCGACTTTTCGTTTTCGAGTTATGTTGTTCACAGACACACACATTTTCCTCTATTTTGTTTAAATTCAGGCAGTCTCAAAACAGGTATTTCCGGTGAAATCTCAGTACCTAATTTTTGTGTGGAATACAATACTCCCTATAGATTAGTACAGAAAGTAAAAACAAGTCAATGCAAACAGGTTATGTAATTACCTTTAGAATAAGATAAACGTTTAAATTAAATTTGTAAGACAATACGTATTTAAGACCTTTATATATTTCCTAGTTTGCTTGGAAAAATTAGATACGATCAGGAAATGGTAACTTGAAATCAGAATGTCATATTCTGCATAGGAAAACGTATTACTTCAAATATATCCAATCGCACGACTTTCATTTCATTGTTTACAAAACAGGATATCGTCGCCATGACGACAGACCACTACGCAAGTCAACTGGATAGCAGATGTCCCAAAGTTGTGGATCCTTTAAGATTGGTATAGGCTTTCACAGTTCTTTTGATAACGGAAAAGAATTCAGAAGGAATAACAATGTGTTCTTAGAATCTTTTCAATAAATTACACCTTCTCCTCCTGCTGCAAAAATATTAATTCCGCGAGAAAACCCGCGCCACATTTTGCCGTGCATATATCATAGATATCAATATTTCACTTGCGCGGATGTTAAATTCAGTGGGAAAGGATACCCATGTAGCTTACTAATTAAATTATATCCCGCACATAAACCGACTGAAAGCAAATTAGGCACGACGCATCACTAAATTCGCGCACCTCCACTGGCCAGACGCCCTTCCAGTATTGAGCTGGAAATTTGGCTATGGAATGAGGACAAGAAACAATAGAAAAAGAGAGGATATGAATACAAAAGTAAAATAAGTTCAAAAGCAAAAATGAACTGCGATTAAGGAATGGAATGAGAAATAAAAATAAAAATAATAATTATTGATGTTATAAAGAGAAATAATATATTATATGTATATATTTTATAAAGAGTGTAAAAGAAAAAGGGTTATTAATGATTTACACTAATAAACTGAAGGGTTTGTCTGTATAGTAAATCAAGTATTAATATTTTATTAGAATCAAAAACTCTAAAATTTCTGCAATTAAATTTGGATTTAGACACATTAGGTTATGTGATACCTTAATTACTCACTACAAAGAAGTAAGCAATTCGAAATATTTCTCATATTACTGAGTATTTAAAAAATTCTGTATTAATATGTTTTAAGAAGTTATCAACAAGTTCAATTATTAATTAATTTTTTTCGCATATTGAAAATCTAAACATTTCCTTTATTTCAAAAAACCTTTCTTTACTAAACAATTTATCAGCATAGATATATCTTATTTATAAAATTTTGTTTGTAATAATACTTAAAGAATTACAGTAGCTTTCAGTTTTGGAGTTAAATTTATGACATAGATAAATTTAACCATTTTCGGTAACCAAATTAAACTGTGATTCTGAATGGTTGTATACTTTTCGAGGTAAGAAAATATAATTATTAAATGATTACATGTATCGAATATAAAATATTTTTTATATTTCAAATTGTTCTTCAATTTATATTAAATAAAACCTATTATGTTTTAAATTTTACCAGTGTCGTAAATTAAGCAATTTTAACACACAGCGAGAAAGAGAGAAAACGTGTGTGTGTATGTGTGTGAGAGAGAGAAGGGGGAGAGGGAGGAAGCTTAGTAGTTAAAAGAATAACATGGGCAGAGGTACGGGTTATGTTATAAATAAAAGAATAAAAAACTACATAAAAATATTAAAGCTCCATAAAAACTAAATGAGAAAAATAATACACCAGAATTAAGACCTGGAAAAAATGCTTACAAAGAAATACAATGGTGAAGAAAATGAAAGGAAGGGTTTTTAAAAAGAGAATACGCAAAGAGAAAGCGGAGGAGCGAGACTTAAGGGCGGGGAATGTGGGAATGAATAATTTAAGGTAAAGTGCCCCTTTCCGGTAGAACGGTAAGGGATGTAAAGTTGAAGTTTGATTAAACTTCAAGTGTGAGTGGACAAACCGTCGAGTGGAAGCGCATGTAGTACAACACCAGATCGGAAATCGTTTCAACACGAACACTAGCTCACGAACACTACACTCGAACACTCGCGAACACACGAGCATCACCGCGCCGCGCCCAGATGGTAGGGCTAACTTCCACTGGAGCCCTGGATGCTGGATCCTGCTGCGGCATCTCTCTCTGTGGACGCGTGCGCGATCGTGTTTTGTCGGTCGTCATGACAACCAGTTGACACGAGAACCGCAGTGTACAATGCCGCCCATTTCTAGGTTACGTTCGGCAGCTGTTGCTTGGTTTCATACGTTCTTTGTACACCACTTCCGGTTACGCGCTTCCACATGCCGCTACATCCTAGGTCGTCTAGATTATCAAGTTTACTGTTATTCTGTTACATTGTTGAAGGCTGTAATCGTTGAATACCTTGGTTTTACGAGAGGCATATTGAAGAACTAAATTTCTTTTACGTGTAAAAATGTAAAAATCTTATGCTACGTTTTGAAGTTGATAGTTATTAGCCCCACGCTTTGGGCGTCAATTTTATTGAAGGAGTTGTATTATATTTCAAATGTGGGGGAGCCGAACTTGTAATAGTTGCAACCGCACGTATAGTAAACAGTTTCCGGTAGCCTTCGCCCCAAATGTACTTTCAGGTGGCCTTTGCCCCACGTTTAAAGAATATTAACTTTATAATTTGACTGTTTCTTTAAATATTATATATTTATTTTTGCCTCGGCTGCGTCAGTATTATTGTTAGAGACATGGATGTCTTGGCAGGGTTGTGGTGCGACAAGAATGTAGGCTTACACAGATTATAATTTTACTTCACTCCTTTTATTAATGCTTGACACGATTTTAAATAACACTTCACTGATATAGAGAGATGTGAGATTCTTTAATTAATTACTTGCACTTTTTAACACGTAAACTATTTTCGTCTCACACGAATACGTATTAAATTTCTCGAGGACGCTTTTTGCGTCTGGTTAGTTACGCTGTCTGCAACCAACTGAATAATTTCTGTATTTCAAGGGTCTGATTAGCTATTCCTAATCCAATAGAATACCTTCATTTAACTAAATTCTGGTTGTTGATTGGCTATTTTTATAAACGGTCACTGAAATTACATTATTGCTTCCAAGAATCACAAGTAATATTATTAAACTCTCAAAATCATTATTGCCTCAAGGTTACCTCATTGTTAGCAGCTTTTAGCTTATTATTCTCACAGCTCCTACATTATTAAATTACGTAATACATTCACATAATATTATTACATATGGATACAATAATGAAGCATATGCAATGACTGTTAAATACATTTTACAAATTATTACATACACATATTGCTTCAAGGCGGGCTGTTATTGAATTTACATATTATATAATTAGACTGAAATCATTTGTGTTAAAAATACTGCCTCAGTTTACATGATATTCTCTACCCATTCTTCAACAACAAACTGTTATTACAAAAACTTACTCTTCTATTTAATTCATGTTAATCGAGATAAACATTTGGAGATATTGTCTTATTGCATATTCCCTTTTACATAAAACGGATTAGGGGAATACAAGTAGGCTTTAAGGCATACAGTAATCTTTTAGGAGCGGGTCGCTATGCAATGGCTTTGAAATTCCTTTCTCTTTGCATGGCTAAGAAGGGGGGAGGGGTATTTAAGAAAGAAAGAAAGAAAGAAAGAAAAGAAAAGAAAAGAAAAGAAAAGAAAAGAAAAGGAAAAAAAACCCAAAACGGATTTTCCTCTTGAGAAAGGTATACATTTTGAAAACAACAAAGAAAGGTTAACGCCACAAAAATTTGTATTTAACATAAAATCTGTGGATTGGACTGGCACTGATCCACATAGGGGATATTGTATTTACACCCCACAAGGAGGTGCCCTCGGAAGGAAGGTTGAGGAGAGAGAAGACACCGGGCAGCAGGAACCAGGAGTGACGGCACAGGAATGATAGGATCCCTAAGATTCCAGATAGACTATCCGGCAGAAGGGCACGCAGGCAGGGACCTCACCCCGCACAGAGGGGGTCCAACGCCCCTCAAGGACCTCGGCAGCATTCTTTTTCCCCGACACACAGCACTGAAATACCATCGCCGACACTTCCAACCCTGAAAATGACCAACGGATGAAAGTGAAATGAGAATGGAGATGAAATGGCGGGGCAGCAAACTTCGCGGATGTGAGAATCTTTTCCAGCATTCGCCTTGCGACCCGGGAAAACCCCGAAAAGAACACATGGGTCAGGAAGGTCGGCCACGGGAATCGAACCCACGACCTACCAAATGTGGGCCACAGACTAAACCGCCTAAGCCATCCCGTTCGGATATAAAATGTGTACTTTAACGAGATTTACATTTTTATATATTAAGATTTTGTCTATCTTACGGTTATGCAAAAGTTATTCAGATCGAAGCGCATTTCAGAGGCTATTCCCAAAAATTGTAATGACTTGTTTTTTGTTGTTTTTTTCTCACAAGTCGTGTGAGGGACAAGGTTGGAAAGGTAGAATCATGCCGGGGTTTGAACCACGGATTTTCCGGTTTCCGTCTGGTTGCTCTAACCAACTCAGCTACCATGGGAACATGTCGGCACGACATGAAATGCTCCAACAGATTCGCATTATAAATAACTTACGACATTGTAACAGTTTTTTTCCACTGAACAATTAGGAAGTTTATAATTTGATGTGTTACATTAACATGACTTTCTCTACCCTCTATCGTTTATTAGTGGGTACACAAACTATTCTTATTAAAGCTTATTTGTCTTTCTACTTCATTTTAATCGAGTCAAACATTACGGATTTATAGATACAAAATGAACAGCGATAGTCAAATGTTTAAGAACTGGACGCTATATGTTGGCCTTAAAATTCCATACTGTTTCCATGCAATTGCGAGAAACAACTAAAATCCGACAGGACTTTAAAAGAATAATTCGAACCGTTAACAACGGATATCTCAGAAATGGCTCATGCTAAAAAAAAGTTATTTTGAATAAGGTGTGTGTTTTAAAGGATCTACATTTTTAGTGTAGTACATTTTCGTCTATTGCTTAACATTTACCAGTTTTGCAAGCTTATACAAAATTGCTTCCGAATGAGGACTATTCATAGACTATTACCAGAATATTCAAGATATACTTTTTATTTTTGATGTAAATATCTTTAATATATAGTATTTTAATCAAAATCGTTGTAGATATTTTTTTTAGAAAATAAAAAGTTTCTAAAAATGTTCCATGTAAAAGGTATTTTGGGGTGGAGGATGTTCCTGAAAAAGTACTATCACAACTTTGGCTGATACTGAACTTAAGTTTGGTGTTTATCGGATTTTTCGTTTTTGAGTTACTGCTTACAGATGACAGACAGATACAGACACGCACACGCACACGCACACACACACACACACACACACGGACGTTTTTTAAAAATGTTGTATTTGGATTCAGGTGACCTCAAAACTGTATGTCCGGTGAAATCTTGGTATCGGTGATTGGAATACCTTCCTTCTCTTCCTGCTAAGTATATGATAAAGTAAAACGAACACTGTCGGAGAAACGTTTGATAAATGGTACTGCAAACTTTAAGAGGTATTCTAGAGAAATTATTAATAATAATGTAACTAAATGTTAACAGTAATTTAAGAGTTTGTACATACATATGTTAATCGTTATAACGAACTGTCTAAAACCAAAATCATGTTTTTAAAATTTAGTGCAGAAGTATCTAGTGCAGAGTCTCACCTATCACGACTTTTTGAGAAAACGGTAGGTACTAGATTTAAATGTAGAATAAGTAGAGTAGAGTGGTGTATTTATTGGTCTTAAACATCTTACATGTTCAAACCCATACATCGTACGGGTCGTGTTTATGTAATACAATGTAGTTCATATTTTTCAGACTATATTCATCACACTGAACTTTAAAGTTAATGATATTTACAAGAAATGAAAAAGGACATAATAAAACAGATAGAATAACAACAAAAATCACACAAAAAACCGAAGAAGAGAAAAACTTGTTCACAAGCACATGATATTGTTTACAAAACAAACAAATACCTGTCCCTAAGCCAATGACCCTCCCCTCCAACCCTTGACCCTCTTCCTTATCCTATCTGTGCTGCATAACTTTTGTATAAATGTACCAATTGCTTCCCCCTCCCAACCAGCAAGCTCCAACAGGCTTGTAACCTTCTCGTTGAGTTAACAAAGGAACCTGGCGTATACTTTCTCCTCAATGTTTGTCTTAGGACAATGCGCCAGAATATGAATCCAAGTTTCTTTCTCTCAACACCAGGGACAGATTATTATTCCTTCTTCGTTAATGAATTTGATCGCACGCCATGATCTCAGTCTGAGCCCAGCCAGGAAGCTTTAAATGTATAAGCAGTTCAATTCAAAGTTTCCTACATACAAAATGTCGACAGCAAAAATATTGAAACACTATGATAGTCTTTGATTATTTGTAACTATAGCGGGCGTTTAAATGCATTACTTCGTATACTCAACAAGGAGTCAAAAGCTTCACACTTATATGTTAGGCCTTAACATTCACAAGAGTATGTACGTCACTCATTGCCATTTCGCAACACCAGAAAAAGTGTACAGTCCACGCCCTTTTTGTTCTTTTCTAAAAATATAATCCTAATCTCACGGCAATGTAGCGAGGTGAAATGTGAGCTTAACTCGAATATTTCAGATTAATTTAATGTTTTTTTAAACGCTGTTCGTTGTTAACAGCCAGGTTTATTTCGACTGTCCAATGTGGTTGAAGCCACCCTCATAAATATTTTAGTGCTATTTATCTTTGAGAAAGGAGTATTTTAGGAGTTGTATCGTATTTCAACTGTTGGGGAGTCAAACTTATAGTAGTTGCAACCGCACATATAATAAACAGTTTCCGGTAGCCTTTGTCCCAAATATACTTTCTGGTGGTCTTTGTCCCAACTTTAACTTTGTAATTTAACTGTTTCTTTAAATATTATATATTTATGTTTGCCTCGGCTGCGTCAGTATTATTTAGAGACACGTTTCTCTTAGCAGGGTTGTGATGCGACAAGAATGTAGGCTTACACAGATTATAATTTTACTTCACTAATGCTTGACACGATTTATATAACACTTCAGTGATAGAGAGCTGTGAGATTCTTTTATTAATTATTTGCACTCTAACACGTAAACTATTTTTCGTCTCACACGA
The DNA here is from genome assembly GCA_030765065.1 of Deroplatys truncata. Lineage (NCBI taxonomy): Eukaryota > Metazoa > Arthropoda > Insecta > Mantodea > Mantidae > Deroplatys > Deroplatys truncata. The sequence continues at coordinate 118,431,390 of CM060985.1, forward strand.
ATACTTATTATACTTCTTGAGGACACTTTTTGCGTCTGGTTAGTAACGCTGTCTGCAGGCAACTGAACTCTAAATTTGTAAAATTTTCTCCTTTTCAGTTTCTGATTGGCTAATCCTAGTCCAATAGAATACCTTCATTTAACTAAAGCTTTTTCTGGTTGTTGATTGGCTATTTTATAAACTGCCACTAAAATTACATTATTGCTTCCAAGAATCACAAGTAGTATTGTTAAACTCTCAAACTCATTATTGCCTCAAGGTTACCTCATTGTTAGCAACGTTTAACCTATTATTCTCACAGCTCCTACATTATTAAATTACGTAATACATTCACATAGCATTATTACACATGGATACAATAATATAAACATATACAATGACTGTAATATACACTTTTTATATATTGTTACATACACATATTGCTTTAAGGCGGGCTGTTATTGAATTATATATTATACAATTAGACTGAAATCATTTAAGTGTTAAAAATACTGCCTCATCTTTAATATGTATTTCTGAGTATAAAACCTCATTGGTCCACAATTTCATCTGTGAATCTAAGTTTCTTACCTCAAGTTGCCTCGCCTATAGTGTGAAGTGTTGTTCATTAACATTGTTCATTGTTTATTAATATGTTTTATGTCATGCATTCAAAACCACATAGGGAAAATATTTATGCAACTGTTAAAAGTGCTAGAGATTTATCACCTCATAAGCGAGGATAGAGAATCGATACCAGGAAACAAACTACGCTTTCTTTATGGTTTATAGCATTTAATGTCCCACATCATTTACAAATTACTTATTTTTATGGGCAACTTGGTATTGAAGTTTCTATTTTCAAGCAATTTAGTACACAAAATATTTATAGCATAAAATCGATTTTAATGATGACTTGTACCTAATTTTCAAAAAGCTCAAAATACAATCTCATATAAAATTTCTTACGTGATGAAAATGTGAAAGCTTTAAGTTTTTTAATTTACAAATTTTCCCTCTAATCTTCACAAAGTTACAGTTTGTATACCACTAAAATGTTTCCTGGAATAAAATAATAAAGTATGTAACTTTTCTAAGAATCAATATTTATGAAATTATTTAACTTCCTAAATCCAAAATTAAGCTTGATGTCAAGAAAAGATTCTTTAGATCTTTTCATCAACTTCCAAAGAAAGTCTACCGAAAATCTAAAACAAGTGAACAAATTGCAACATGAGAACCCAAGTTTATAAGTTTCATGCACTTTTTATACACACCTACATATGTCCATTTGAACATTTAAATGGTCAGTTGGCAAATCTCAACTGCATCCTGAGAAAGTTATTGTTTCACGTATAGTAAAGCTGATTTGAAGTAGAAGTTATATTGCATTTCAACTGTTGGGGAGCCGAACTTGTAGTAGTTGCACCCGCACGTATAGTAAACAGTTTCAGGTACCTTCGCCCCAAATGTACTTTCAGGTGGCCTTTGCCCCAAGTTTAAAAAATATTAACTTTGTAATTTAACTGTTTATTTAAATATTATATACTTATGTTTTCCTCGGCTGCGTCAGTATTGTTGTTAGAGACACGTTTCTCTTAGCAGGGTTATGGTGCGACTAAGAATGTAGGCTTACACAGATTATAATTTTACTTCACTCCTTTTTATTAATTCTTGACACGATTTTAATAACACTCCACTGATATAGAGAGCTGTGAGAATCTTTTGTTAATTATTTGCACTTTTTAACACGTAAACTGTTTTTCGTCTCCCACGAATACGTATTAAATCTCTTGAGGACACTTTTTGCGTCTGGTTAGTAACGCTGTCTGCAACCAACTGAATTGATTTCAACTTGTAAATTTCTATATTTCAAGTCTCTGATTGGCTATTCCTAATCCAATAGAATACCTTCATTTAACTAAAGCTTTTTCTGGTTGTTGATTGGCTATTTTTATAAACTGTCACTAAAATTACATTATTGCTTCCAAGAATCACAAGTAAACTTTCTAATTCATTATTGCCTCAAGGTTACCTCATTGGTTACTTTTAACCTATTATTCTCACAGCTCCTACATTATTAAATTACGTAATATATTCACATAACATTGTTACACATGGATAAAATAATACAAACGTATACAATGACTGTTACATAATTTTTATATAGTTACATACACATATTGCTTTAAGGTGGGTTGTTATTGAATTTATATATTATATAATTTGACTGAAATTATTTAAGTGTTAAAAATACTGCCTCAATCGTGATTCGGCAAAGTTTGAGGATCTTTCCCCATGAACTTCGTTAAAATAATAGCACCTTTCTAGGTTGGTGGGAACGAGATACCTTCTAATCCTATTGCGAGTATCGCTATATTTACGCCGCATGTCTTAGGTAATATCGCCAAGGTGACACAAAAAATGTACTTTTAGATAGTGTAGGTACAACCATGTTAAGATATGGGGACATGTTTTCGTTCCGGTGATAAATTTGAGTGTTTCCAAATATCTCTCAGTTTAGAACATAACTTAGAAATCCTATTTTGTAGTGAAATGAGGTGGCCTGTAATGGTAATATAAAATAACTTACAAGTGCTCATTAATTCTCATCTCACAACACATTTGCTAGTCCTCCGTGGTGTACTGGTTACCATGCTAGCCTCTAGTTCGCGAGGTCGCGGGTTCAAACCCGGTGGAGGGCAATAGATTTTTTCGGGCGTAAAAATCCTTAGCATGGTTCCTTCGGAAGGGAAGTAAAGCCGGTGGTACTGTGTCGTAGATTTACGGCACGTAAAAGAACTCAAGCTTGATGAAGAGGCCTCTGAGCAAAGTTACTAGTCTTTCACGCCCAATATAGAATGGGACGCTAAGAACCACAGCAGTTAAAGAGCGTCCATAAAGAAATCTCAGTTTAATTTTTAACAACACATTTGCCGCTTAAAATACGCAAAAATTAAATTTTCTGTAACTTAATCTATGAATACAGTTTTCGATTTATTTAAATATTTGAACTCAGCATTAATTCCTATTATCGTTTGAATTGATACAAATTATTTAAAAAATGGATTCCCCTTAACAGTCTTCTGGCTATGCTACTGATTACACTATAATGTAAACAACTAAAGATTGTGTTTTTTTTTCATTCGTATAGTGCTCTTTGAAGAAGTTAGTTTGTATTGTGTTTACGTTGTTTGCACTACGCTTTGAGCGTCAATTTGAAGAGGGTTATTTTTATGGTAGTGTTGTATTGTATTTCGACTGTTGAGGAGCCGAACTTGAAGTAGTTGCAACCGCACGTATGGTAAACAGTTTCTGGTAACCTTCGCCCCAAGTTTAAAAATATTAACTTTGTAATTTAACTGTTTCTTTAGATATTATATATTTGTTTGCCTCTGCTGCGTCAGTATTATTGTTAGAGTCATGGATTTCTTTGCAGGGTGTAGTGCGGCTAAGGATGTAGACACACAGATTATAATTTTTACTTCACTCCTTTTTATTAATTCTTTAACGATTGAAATAACACTTCACTGTGTAGAGAGCTGTGAGATTCATTTGTTAATTACTTGCAATTTTTAACACGTAAACTATTTTTGTTTCACACTGAATACGTATTAAGCTTCTCGAGGACGCGTTTCACGTCTGGTTAGTAACGCTGTCTACAAGCAACTGACATCTGAATTTGTAAATTTTGCTCCAATTTAGTTTCTGATTGGCTAATCCTAGTCCAATAGAATACCTTCATTTAACTAAAGCTTTTTCTGGTTGTTGATTGGCTATTTTATAAACTGTCACAAAAAGCTACATTATTGCTTCCAAGAATCACAAGTAGCATTATTAAACTTTCAAATTCATTATTGCCTCAAGGTTACCTCATTGTTAGCAACTTTTGACCTATTTCTCACAGATCCTACATTATTAAATTACATAATACATTCACATAACATTATTAGACATTGTATACAATAATATACATATATACAATGACTGTAATATACACCTTTTATATCTTGTTATATACACATGTTGCTTTAAGGCGGGCCTGTTATTGAATTTATATATTGTATAATTAGAAAATGCTAAAAATGTTGCCTTTATATATTGTTATATACACATATTGCTTTAATGCGGGCTGTTATTGAATTTATATATTATATAATTAGACTGAAATTATTTAAATGCTAAAAATACTGCCTTTATATCTTGTTATATACATATATTGCTTTAATGCGGGCTGTTATTGAATTTATATATTATATAATTAGACTGAAATCATTTAAGTGTTAAAAATACTGCCTCATGTTTAACTCCTTTGGTCATATCGGGGGTTTTGACTTTAGAAATAACTCATGGTGTAATTGCTTGCAGAGCTGTAGGTTCTGTTAACGTTGATTTTTATCATTTTTAACATTAAGACCACTCCCTCATTCACACTTCCAGACTCTCTGGGGGATAGGAAATAATTCTGGTTAAAGAAAAACTCCCGCCCCAGCATGGGACCTCTGGGTAGGGAGGCCAGAACGCTGACCACTCGACTGCAGAGGTAGTTGTAGAGTCGTCCTCCGTGGTTTAGGTGTACCATGCATAGTAAAACTCAATTGAATTTTGGAGGATTTTAATTTAGTCCCGTTTCGTTGAATATGGCGCATTATTTATTTAACAGAGTTTTTATGTTTTTTCTTATTTTTGAGAAAGACACGTTTACACCCTTACAAATATAAAGGGAGCTTATTAAATATGTATAATTTAGAAAGCGTATAGGTAAAGCAGTCTAATATAGAAATGAAGTGCTGCATTTTACACTATGCAATTCTTTTACTTCAGTGTCGTGAAAGCAGGTAAGTAATTGAGACATTAGAAAATGGAATTCGGATGTCGGGGTAGCGCAGTGGTTTCGTTTCCAGCTCACGTACTGGGGTCCGGGGTTCGATTCCCACCTCTGGGTTGGCGATTTTAAGTCTGCTCTATCCACGTCTTTACATCTGAATTGCTTATGTGAAGTATCCCATAGGCCCACTGGGGCAGTCACCTCCTCCTGTCCGTTGCTCGCGGCTTACCTTGATGCATCTTCCATGTTGGTTCCAGAAGTTCGCAGTGTGCTGGTTCTCTGCAATTTTATCCTCGGCTAGCTGCAGTAATTTTCTTTAAACCATATGGGAGCATGGACTTATCCTTGGTAAAGGAAGCGTCGATCTCGGGTGGTGATATAAGAAGACATAGACATGCTTTGGTTATGAAAACATGACACTGCCGTTTCTTTTTATTTAACTAACCCACGTAGTACACAACACTGATATTGCCGCCGTTAAAATACTGTCCGCCGCTGTTGAAACACGGCGCGGATAGGACGCGAAGTTTAGATATGCTCCTTATCTCTTTACTAGTAGCGATTCTAAGGTCTGTTTCGAAAACTGTTTCTACTCCCTTTTGGCGCGACATCTCTTAAACATTCTGCAGCATCTCACCCTGCCCACACATGACAAAATGCCCCCAATTTCTTTCTAGCTGACCCATTTATAGTCGCAGACTTCTGGGGCTGCTTCCTTTCCTGTTGGTCCATTTTTTAGCGCCACCGACGCGTCTCACTATTTCGTATAAACTTACAGGGATCTCATTGGTCCAAGTTTAACATAAATCGCGGCTTTTCCTAAATTTACCGTTAAGCTATCTGTCTCTCTCACTTGGTCACGGCGAATTATCAAATAAAGGGACAAAAGCGCTACACCCTCGCTGTAGAGATAATGGCCCTGCGACCAGAGAGACGTCATAAAACTAGATTTTCTGCCTTCGAAGACACTATTCCTGTAGCTAAAACATTTCGTCGTGGACAGTATTTTAACATAGCGCTTAAATTATTTACATTAAACCATTTATAACTCTTCTAATATTAGTAACCTGGATACATACATAACGTTAAATCACCCTTCTTAAAGTATACAAACAGTATAAGAAAAATATATGTACATAGTATGATTTAACATCAATAAAAATTAATTAATAACTTATCTATAATTACAGTTCTCGGGCTCGGCCTAGAGTTGCCGTTTCACCACGGTAAAAGCTGTAGGTTCTCTCATTCCACCGACATCCATTGCATCTTCGAACGTAACAGATTCTGTCCGCTCAGAAATAGGTCCAGTCAATAGCTTGGTGGAATGAGGTATCCCCGAAGGCCATATGGGGAACGTTAGAAACGATGAGGATGTGAAATTTTAAAAAACAATTATACTATAAATATACAGTATACAGTAAATTCTACAACTTATTCGTATTTTTCCCGGTAAACCACAAGCAGATTTCAAATTGTATTGGGATGACACACCCCAATGGCCTTACAATGAATTTTTCTGTCGTCTGATTCTACCTTTCCAACCTTGTTCAACACACGGCTTCTGTGGAAGAACAGTTAATTCCAATTATACTACAAAGTCTGCAAACATCACATAAATAAATATGTATCGGAAAGATAAGAGTCGGAAAAAGAGAGAAAAGCGTTTAATTTGGTATGATTGGAATAACGCAAGTACAGCTGCAGATTTGATAGCAAAGTTATATCATAAAACTTGCATGCGTCCTTCTCTGGTATTCTTTAAAGGCACAACGAAATTTTCAGTTCCACATAGGAACATGTGTTACGTGGAATATTTTATTTAGTATATCAAACTTTGTTTACACTAAAAACAAAACTCTCAGTATTTCAGAAAAAACCTCACTGCAATTTGGCATAGAAACATATATTACATTCTTACATTAGAATGTCAATTTCTAATTCATCATTTGAAAACACTACCGTTTATGGCAATTACAGAAGAAACTCCATAAAAATTCTAATATCTACTTTCATAATTAATATTGTTTTATGAGTCAGAACTTTTTAAACGTTAACATACGAGATATTTGATTTATTTGTGCAATGTAAAGATACTTAATTATACCCTGAAAAAGACGTGATTTCTCTTTTAATTAATACTGCGTTCAAAATATTCCATGCATTGTAAATTTACATCTAAATTAAAAAGCGTATTTTAAATAAAACCTCAGCAAATAAAGTAAGTACCTTTTAAACCATCAGGTGCATATATAAAAAATCTGATGTGTTACACTCACATGACTTTCTCTACTCTTGTACAAACTATTTTTACAAACGCTTATTCTCCATATGCTTCATGTTAATCGAGATATCGAGATGTCAATCTTATTGGTAATTTTCTTGTAGATGCAAGGGGAATATGGTAGCTTTTAAGCGATAGTCAAATATTTTAAGTGCTGGTTGCTATGTGGCGCATTCCATTCTCTTTGCACATCCAGGACATAAAAAAAATGAATAACGAATATGAGAAAAAGTATAAGTATTGGAAAATTTAAGGGAATAACAAGCAATATCTCGAAAACCGTTCACTCAACAAAAAAAAATGTATATGACATATATTGTATATTTTAACGCGATCTACATTTTTTGTGTAGTAAAATTTTGTCTCTCTCTTATGGTTTACCAGTTATGCAAAAGTCGTTCACAATGAAGAACACTTTTGGAGACATTCCCAGAAAATTCGAGATATACATTTCATTTGTCATGAAAATATCTTAAACATATGATATTTTAATCAAAATCGTTAGAGCCATTTTTGAGAAAATTAAAATTTTCGAAAAATGTTCTATGTAAAGGGTAGTCTGGGGTGGGGGGATTTTCTTGAAAACCTTCGTGTCGCATCTCTGGAAGATACTGAACCTAAATACCAAGTTTGGTGTTTATCCGACTGTTCGTTTTTGAGTTATGCTGTTCACAGACACACACACAGACACACACAGACACACACACACACAGACACACACACACACAGACACACACACGGACATGTTTCCAAAAATGCTTTTTTTGGATTCAGGAGGTCTCAAAACGTGTATTTCCGGTGAAATCTCGGTATCGAATTTTTGGGTGGAATGCAATACTTCCCCTACTTACTCTACGTAGTAGAGAAAGTAAAAAGTATACATATACGGGAATTTCTATGTAATATTAAATTAAAATGCTAATAGTCTACTATAACATTTACTATAACAATAATTCTAAAGATTGCATCGTGAGAACACTTAATAAGCATAAAAAGGAGATTAAAAACCCTATCCCGCCAATATTAAATCGGCTAAATTTATGACAAAAGCTATTTATTATATAAAACTGAACATTTTTACAGGATATAGATGGATGCCTTCTAAGTTCACTATTTTTGTATAATAATAGTGTTTATTAAGGAAACTAGCGTTTTGGTTAAATTTACAAATAATTATTTTAAAAAAACATGCTTATAACTAAAACGTATATCCACAACCGCACTTAGAGGTTATTTTAATAATCCTAAAATTTTATTTAGTTACCTTTAATGTTTTCTTAGAAAATTAGTCATTTAGACTAGAAAATGGGTCATTTATACCAGAAAATGTAAGTCACAGAAAAGATTGTTTAAAACAAACTAGCATATACTTGTAAAGGATGAAACCCACATGGTTTGAGCACACAGAAGCTGTCATATTTAACAATATAACCAATTTGTAGAGAAAAACTCTCCCCAAAAGACTGGGCGAAGCTTACCTCTACTCCAAAGTATGTAAGAGTTATAATTTTTACTTTCTGTACCACGTACAGTAGGTAGGTAGAAAAGGTATTGCATTCGACCCAAAAATTCCTTATCGAGATTTAACCGGAATGCATGTTTTGAAGCCCCTGCATAAAAAAAACATTTTTAGAACAAGGTCTGTGTGTCTGTGTCTCTGTTTGTGTGTCTGAGAACGCATAATTGTCGTCCTCCGTGGTGTAGTGATTACCATGCTAGCCTCTAATTCCCAAGGTCGCGGGTTCAAACCTGGCGGAGGGCGATGGATTTTTTCGGGCGTAAAAATCCTTAGCATGGCTTCTTTTGGAAGAGAAGTGAAGCCGGTGGTCCCGTGTCGTAGATTTACAGCAGGTAAAAGAACCTCAGGTCTATAAAGAGGCATCTGAGCAAAATTACCGGTCTTTCACGCCCAATATAGAATGGGACGCTAAGGACCATAGTAGTTAAATAACGTCCATAAATAAAAGCTCAATTTAATTTGAGAATGCATAACTAAAAAACTAAAAGTCGGATAACACTAAACTTGATATTTAAGTTCAGTACCATCCAAAGATGCGACACGAAGATTTTCGAGAGAATCCTCACACTCAAACTACCCTTTACATGGGAACACTTTTCGAAATTTTTTATTTTCTGACCAATGGCTCTAACGCTTTTTTATTAAACTGTCATATATTAAAGACATTTACTTGACAGTAATATGTATTATCCGAGTTTTCTGGGGATAGCCTTTGAAGTCCTCTTCATTCGGAAGGAATTTTGTGTAAGCTTGTATAACTGGTGAACGTTAAGCGATATATGAAAACGTACTACACACGAAATGTATATCTCTTTAAAACAGACAATTTATTTCAAATGACTTACTTTGTGGCATAAGCAATTTCTGAGATATCCGTTATTAATGGTTCGAATTGTTCAATACCTAGCCATTCTTTTAAAGTCCTGTCAACATTCAGTTGTTTCTCGCGATGTTATGGAAACAATATGGAGCTTTAAGGCCATCATATCGTCGTTCTTAAACATTTGACTGTCGCTGTTCCTTTGTATCAAACGAAATGTGTAATGTAGCTATTTCTGCAACGGTTTATTTGGATTAAAATGAAATATATATAAATAAGTTTTAGTAAGACTAGTTTGCATGCCCACTACTAAACGATAGAGGGTAGAGAAACTCATGTGAATGTTTCACATCAGATTTTTTCACAAAGTGATAGATGCTGTATCATTTTAAATATACATTTGAAGTATAATTATTGTGCCTAAAATAATAAAGTATATATCAAATTAAAGAGAAAATTACAAAAATAACTAAAAAGTCATTGTGAAATTTTAGCCATTTGTCTCCCTTTAAAATAACTTTCTAAAAACACTTTCAAAGCATATCCAAATGCACTAGTCTGTGACAACCGAAGAATTAACTAAAACACTGCAAAAGACAGAAATGTTCCTTCAGTGGCATTAAAAATTTTTGCAAAACGATACGAGGAACATATTGCATTGCAATAAATGGAATATATACTGTCTTGTAATTCTAGTTCATAATTTTACCAAATGACTGCAGGCAGAGTTCGAATACTCACCGCCAGGTCGCGGCTCCAGCAGACGAAATGTTTCATCGCGTTACTAACCCAGACAAGTTTTAACAGTCGCGGCGTTAGTTCAACACGCCCTAGGTCTGCTCCCGCCCCCCCCCCGCGAGCCCCCGCCCCCCATGGTGTATGCGCCGCGAAGCTATTACTTATAGACTTATGGCGTAACCTCCCATTTTGTACTGGGATTCAAACTGTGGAGCACGACCCATAACAATCCTTTCATTTTCTGTATCAGTCACCTAGATTAGAGAGACTGTACCTATATTGGACACAGAAATTCGATATCAATATTTCGTCAGAGGTTTCTGAATTAAAAAAGGTCGTTCAAAACTTACGTTCACGTTTTAAATTATGAAATAAGCATTGATTTTTAATGAAGTGACAGTTCAAAGTGTCCACGGTTTTGACATTTACAACATTGACAGTTCATTCGATTCGGCTGCCATTTCTCTCTCTTCTTCTCCCGTCTCTGGCACGTCTCTCGTGTTTGCATAATAACTGGCCCTTGTAGCCTCGCTCCCATAAACCTGCGACTTGGTGACATCTACTGGCGATATTATTAAGCATTGATTGAGATATACTGAATGAAGTCTCCTTGGATGACGTGTTAGACAGTTCTGCCAGGCTTCAATATTTCAAGAATGAACTACTTCATTTTAACTACTCGTAATAGTGTGAATGAGAGAAGTAGGAATGAACTAGTTCGAATCGTCACTGGGTGAGCCTCATAACTCAAAAATCAAAACGCGTAAACATCAAATTTGGTCTTGGGGAAACAATAATGAGTGACAATGTCCGGCTACACACAGCAAAACAAACTCGAGATCTGTTCACACCATTTGCTTGGGAACAATTTGACCACCCTCCCTACAGTCCGGATTTAGCACCACGCGATTTTCATATGTTTCTTCATCTGGAGAAACTCCTTGGTGAAAAATATTTCGACAATGATGGCTTTCGTCACAAGCGGCATCATTCTTTGACGAAGGCATAAAAATGATTTCCCCTCTCGACAAGTGAATAACGGCGGTGACTATGTAGAGAAGAAGTGTAAGGTGATTAATGATAATAAAGTATTTGGAAAATAATGTGCTACGGTTTTTTAACAAATTATCGGTGCTTGCTTTAAAAATACGCCTCGTGCATAACTACAAGAAGACTCGTTTTGATATTCCGGAAAAAATCCTACTCGTCCTGAAAAATAACTCACCCTTCTATATAGTTATGTAAATAACTACAGGGTGGGCCAAAAAACTACGAACCGGCTACGCGGTGATTTTTCTATCCGCGTCCTCGGCGCTCGTTGCCGTCTGCCGCTATCATAGAAAGTCGCGGATGAAACCATACAACATTTTTAAAACTACTTTTAAAGGCTTTACTTACCAACTTTATGAAAAATGCTGAAACTGGTCACCATCGTTGTCCATACATTTTTGGTACTTCTTTAGGAAATTATCCACCACTCGCCGTAGTTCACGTTGAGAAATGCTGGCACTTTCCAGGCGGATATTTTGTTTTAATTCCTCCAGGTTTTGTCTTTTATACTTTGTTTTAAGTTACCACAAAGATATGGAGTTAGGTCGGGGGACTGGGGGGGGGCACAAATCTGCACTATTAATTCTGTCCTCAAACACACTTTCAATTTTTCTCATCGAAATATTGGCCGTATAAGCTGTTGCAGAGTCTTGTTGAAAAAAGGCAAAATCACACTCCCTGGCTGTTAATTCTCTAAAAAAGGGGGCAAGATTGCATTCACATATGTACTTCAACTGTTGACTCGAAAAAAATTGGCGAGTGATGGATAGTTTCCTAAACTATCCTATGGACAACGACGGTGGCCAGTTTCAGCCTCTTCTTTCATAAAGTTGGTAAGTAAAGCCTTTAAAAGTGGTTTTAAAAATGTTGTATGGTTTTATCAGCGCCTTTCTGTGATAGCGGCAGACGACAAAGAGCGCCGAGGACGCGGACAGGAAAAACTTCGCGCAGGCGGTTCGTGTTTTTTTTTTTTTGGCTCTCCCTGTAATTGCATGTTCTTATATTTTGAATATATAAAGTAGTAGCTTTGTCCAAACGCTTCGCTTGCGTTTATATTTATTGGTTTGCATTATATTAGGTCAAGTCACATAATCCATTATCCTCTATGCAAACAGAGCCCTTCATATTCCACATCCAATCTCTTAAGTACTTGGGTAAAACTCTACAGAACAGTTTTGACAGCTTGATAGTCCAGCAGAGTTTCTCAGGTAAATCTGACGTCGGCACATTTCTGGGGCTTGTTACTCCAATTCTGAGTAATTTAATTGCTCTTATAATCGAGGTGCGTCAAAGAAGCTGGCGATTTCGATTTTCTTATCGACCTTTTTATAACAGCTAATCACTTCGTGTACCATGTATGCACTCTACAACAACTACTAAATATGTATAATAGGCAAACCGTAAGATACAAACTAGTATATTATGCAACGAGACTATAATGGTAGTAATTAAAACGCGGGTATTATTATTATTAACCGAGCGAGCGAAGTGAAATCGGATAAATACCAAACTTGGCATAGTTTAGTACCTTCCAAACATACCTTTAAGAAAATCCCCGCCCCAAAAGGTTTTTTTTTCGATTTTTTTTATTTACTGAAAAATGGCTCTAACGATTTTGATTAAAACACCATACATTAAATATTTTTACATGATTGAATTTCTGGGAATATCCCGTGAAGCCCACTTTATTCGGAAGGAATTTTCTATAGCCTTGTATATCTTATAAACTTATAACCTGCTTCAAAAAAAATTCGTAATATTCTTTTCAGATTTTTCAAATAACAACATGAAACAAATATATTTTGAATTAATTTTCTACTCATACCGTTTTAATATTTTGCCGTTGCAGTTCCTCAATTCATTAAGAAACCAGACGCAGCTGCAAACGATCGTCACTTTGTGTTCTCCTGTTGTTAGAGCGTTTCTAATATTCAAAACAGTCAACGACCCGCCGACTGTGGATTTAGACCAGTGATTCGTTTTTTGAATACAAGAAACGTTACACCAACAAACATTCATCGCCAATTGTGTGGTTTATGGGAAAACCATAATGAGTGACAATGCCCGGCCGCACACAGCCAAACAAACTCAAGATCTGATCGCATCACCTGGTTGGGAACATTTGACCGCCCTCCCTACAGTCCGGATTTGGCACCAAGCGTTTCTTGTGTTTCTTCATTTAAAGAAATTTCTTGGTGGAAGATGTGAAACAAGATGTGCAGACTTGGCTTTTATCACAGGTGGCATCATTCTTTGACGATAGCATATAAAAACTAATTTCTTGTTACAATTGTTTGAATAACGGCGGTGACTATGTGGCAAAGTAGTGTAAGGTAATGAATGATAATAAAGTATTTGGAAAATAATGTTACTTTTTAAAATTCTTGTGTTACACTCACATGACGTTCTCTACTCTTGTACAAACTATTTTTACAAACGCTTATTCTCCATCTACTTCATGTTAATCGAGATATAAACGTTTGCAGAATCGTATTGCTAATTTTCTTGTAGGTACAAGGGGAATATGGTAGGCTTTAAGCGATGGTCAAATCGTTTAAGAACCGTTTGCTATGTGAAGCTTTGCAATCTCTTTGCATGTCCACGACATAAAAAACGAATAACTAATTCTCATTCGAGAAAAAGTATAAATAATGGAAAATACAAACAAATAACAAGGATTATCTCGAAAATGGTTCACTAAAAAAAAAACAATGTATAAGACAAATTGTGTGGGTTAAGGAAATCTACATTGTTTGTGTAGAAACATTTTGTCTATCTCTTACGGTTTACCAGTTACGCGAAAGTCATTCAGAATGAAGAGGACTTCTGGGGACATTCCCAGAAAATTTGAGATATATATGGTTCATTTGTCATGGCAATATATTAAATATATTTTAATCAAAATTTTTATATTTTGGAGAAATTCAAAATTTTTGAAAAATATTACATTTAAAGGCTAGTCTGGGGTGAGGGGATTTTCTTGAAAATTTTCGTCTCGCCTCTTTGAAAGATATTGAATCTAAATACCAAGTTAGGTGTTTATTCGACTTTTCGTTTCTGAGTTATGCTGTTCACAAACACACATACGCGGACCTTTTTCTAAAAATGCTGCTTTTGGATTTAGGAGCCTCAAAACATGCATTTTGGATGAAATCCCCGTATAGAATTTTTGGGTGGAATTCAATGCTTGCACTACTTACTATACGTAGTAGAGAAAGTAAAAATGTAAAAACACGCCTTGTATATATAATTTATAACTATATGTACATTAATTTTAAGAAATAAAGATAAATTTCAGTTTTTAATTATTGTCATTTTTAAAAAAAACTTAAGAGTGTCCTTATTGGTCGTTTTTCAAATATTTGTAGGTCATAAAAATACGCATTTTAATCCATTTTTTCCTTAATATTGAAGAAGTTATTTTTGTTGAATTGTTATTTTTACGTTGTTATTTGCCCCACACTTTGGGATCCAATTTGAAGAAGTTGATGTATTGAAGGAGTTGAATTGTATTTCGACTGTTGGGGAGCCGAACTTGAAGTAGTTGCAACCGCACGTATGGTAAAAAGTTTCCGGTAACCTTCGCCCCAAATGTACTTTCCGATGGCCTTTGCTCCAAGTTTAAAAACATTAATTTTGTAATTTGACTGTTTCTTTAAATATTACATATTTATGTTTGCCTCGGCTGCGTCAGTATTTATATTTAGACATGAATGTCTTAGCAGGGAGTGGTGCGGCTGAAGAATGTAGGCTTACACGGATTATAATTTTACTTCACTCCTTTTATTAAATAACACTTCATTGATATAGAAAGCTATGAGATTCTTTTATTAATTACTTGCACTTTTTATCACATAGACTATTTTTGTCTCACACGAAATACGTATTAAATTTCTCGAGGACGCATCTCACGTCCGGTTAGGAACACTGTCTACAAGCAACTAACTTCTGAATTTGTAAATTTTGCTCCATCTTAAGTTATGATTGGTTAATCCTGGTCCAATAGAATACCTTCATTTAACTAAAGCTTTTTCTGGTTGTTGATTGGCTATTTTATAAACTGTCACAAAAATTACATTATTGCTTCCAAGAATCACAAGTAGCATTATTAAACTTTCAAACTCATTATTGCCTCAAAGTTACCTCATTATTAGCAACTTTTAACCTATTATTCTCACAGCTCCTATATTATTAAATTACGTAATACATGCACATAACATTATTACACATGTATACAATAATATAAACATATATAATGACTGTAATATACACTTTGTATATATTGTTACATACACATATTGCTTTAAGGCGCGCTGTTATTGAATTTATATATTATATAATTTGACTGAAATCATTTAGGTGTTAAAAATACTGCCTCAATATTATTTGTATACTTTTGTAATGCATTTGCTTGGCTTCTAGCTGCAGGCTTATTACTCCCCAGTGAAATTTGCTCTAGAGGATAAACGTGGCTGTAGGTGAATGTGCCTGGGAACGAACCCTGTTTATTTTTACTGCCATGCATGCCCTAGGGACGTGTCGTGCGGGTAACAGCACCTGCTGGGGCACACGCCCTTAGCGTCCTTCCTTCCGGAATTGCTGCTGCTGCTATTAGCTCTCAAGTAATTTTTCTGTTGTCAGCGGCTAGGCAGGAAATTGATGGCCTGCTGAGGTTGGAGGGCGGAGTAAGGGGTGCAATATCGAGCGCTTTACCAAGGTACACTGTTTCCATACTGGGATGGTTTGCAGTCCCACATATCTCTGTAGAGTGTTAATGACTAATAGTGGATAAAATCGCATTATGAAACTTTGTTATTCAAGGGAGGGTGAGACAGCATTAAAACCGCGATAAACTCATCTGCTTTTTGCATACGAGTATTATATGCAGCATACGAACGCAACACTAGAATTGGATTTTACGGTTTTTTTTTAGAAAGAATCCTGATATCTTGCATTCGCATTACTTTCCCTACTCTCTCTTAAGCCTCTTGTACACGATCAAACTGTTATCAAGTTTACAAGAGTTTACAAGAAAAATTATCAAACATTTTTCAGTATGTGACAAGATTGGACAAGTCCTGACAATGCCGTAAATGAGTATTTACAAGTTGTTTTTTTTTCAAACTGTAAAATACTATATCAGGCACAAAGCAATTTACTATTTACGTCACGGTATAACAGTTTGCAATGAAATACTGTTCTTTACTAATATTATGTAGCACTTTCACGTATTATATCCAATAAAATCACATTACGATTGTGGAATACAATAGAAATAACACCAACTGATAGGTTAACCACACTATATAACATTCCATTAATGTATACTTAGTTCGGAAATTTGCCTGGCAATTATTTCTTCATATGCCTTCATCTTCTTCATCTTGTGGTAATCCACAGAGTTCTAGACATACGGACATGACTAGCTTGTGTATAACCTAATCAGTTCGTATACAACATGCCCTGGTAGGATAGCCATGCCTGTTTACTTTTCGCCTTCCGATGTTGCAGATTTCGTGACGCACTGTAACTATTCGCATTTCATTGGCTAAAGCCATCAAATCGTTGTCAAATCTTTGATCATTTAGAGCATGTCCTTATTTGTTTTCAAGACTTTAAAAGTATTGGAAGCAATTAGACAAGAAAAGTTGTGAAGCTGTTACAATTCTTGAAAAGTCTTGTAATGTATTGAATTTGACAAAAATTTGATCGTGTAGAAGTAGCTTTACACAAGCTGTTCTTACATTTTTCCCCTCTATCTACTGTTAACAGAGATAAACTTTCATAATAACGGGTGGACCATTTAAGTTGAGGCGGTACAATATCTCCAAAACTAAGGTTGTAGAAAGAAATGTTTGAATAAATGGAATTAATTGTTCTTCCACACAAGCCGTGTGTTGGACAATGTTGGAAAGATAGAATCAGACGACTGAAAAATTCAATGCCATAGCCGGAATTTGAACAACGGAACTCCCGGTCTCCGTCCGGTTGCTCCAACCACGGAGCTACCATGGCAACATGCCGGTAGGGCATTAAATTCCCAAACTGATTCGCATTCAAATCCCGGCTATGGCATTGAATTTTTCAGTCATCTGATTCTACCTTTCCAACCCTGTCCAACACTCGGCTTGTGTGGAAGAACAATTAATTCCATTAATTGACCTAATATGGTTGAAACTATGAAGCCCGAGACTTAAAGTACTTACAGCATTGTAAGTCGCCATTGGGATATGTCCTCTCAATACAATTTGAGATCTCCTCGTGGTTTACCGGGAAACATGCTAATCAATTTAGGAATTTAATGTCCTACCGGCATGTTGCCATGGTAGCTCAGTGGTTAGAGCAACCGAACGGAGACCGGGAGGTCCGTGGTTCAAATCCCGGCTATGGCATTGAATTTTTCAGTCGTCTGATTCTACCTTTGCAGTCTTGAATAGAAGTTGTTTGATATTATGAGGGAAGGTAAATACCATTAGTCGTGTTTTGTTTGGAGGACGCTATGATGGTCATTTTAGAGTCAATTTTTTTTTTTTTAAATGGGAACCTGCATTTTGTACGTTCTTTAGGAAATGGTTTATAAAAAAGCTGTTTATTTTGTAATGAGAAATAAAGAAACAAAATTAAAAATGTTGTTTCCCAATTACAAAACGTAACTTGACTCTCAAACGACGGATGGATTGTCCAACCAATGATTGCGCACTTCATACACAACCATTCAGAATTTCCGTTGTGATTTACTGGTTTAAGAACAATTGAAAAGTGCTTTATACAAATGTTAATTAGTGTTTTATGAGTGAGAAAACGTAACAATTTTAATTGTGGTAGAAGTGTGCAAATTTCGCTTCTATTTCGCTATATATTGTGACGTAGCCTTGGCCCAAAGTTATCGGGAGGTCGGCGCCAGGTGTCCGAAATAAACAAACATAGAACCGCTAACGGCAGATAATCAGAACCTTCTGGAAGTTTCTTTCTCTGTGGAATCCAATTAGCTATATAAGCGAGCGTTCTCGCGAGAGGTGACTGAGTAAGGAAGTTGGTCAGCGTGTTTTTACTGCAACATCAAGTGCGGTTTTCCGAGCGAGTTGGTAATGACTGCTGAGACGTGCAGCGAGTGCTACTGCGTAGCGAGAGATTGAGAAGTCTTGTGTTTGACTTCCCAGCAAGTCAACCGTTGCACTTTCGCCCGACGTAAACACTAGGACCGCTATCGGCAGATAACCAGAATCATCTGGAACTTTCCTTCTCTGTGGAATCCTATTGACTATATAAGTGAGTGTTTTCGCGAGAGAGTCAGTGAGCGAGTAATAGGCATAGGTAGCAAATAACGTAACGGCAACATTGTAACGGTTACCAAAGTAAAATTACAAAGTAACTAGTTACTCAACAACGGATATCAAAGTAACGAAGATAACTAGTTATTGCGTTAATGGTTACTGGAGACCGTTACCGAGGCATCATTGACTGCATGTGCTTTGGATTCGCTTATCGGGAACTAGTTATCTCAACGTATTTACAACTTGAGTCATCCTTGCACGGAGTTGCAGGTATATATTTGTTTATTACAGCGTGTTGCTTATCGCTTCGAATATAGATCACATGCCACAAATGACAGGTCAGTCAGCACTGTATTGTATTAAGATGGTTATTGAGTACGATTCCATATGCACGACGTTTTACACATTGCGGGTACATGGGTGTGAATAAGCAAATTAATGCTGTTCAGTGTTAAAATATGCGCGGCCCGCTAAGCTCAAACAAAGGTACATAAATTTTAACAGTGGTGAATCAAGTCTACTCTCTAAGATTGCTTAAAAAATGTGAAGTTTCTCCGAATTTCGAATTCGAAAACCACGTGTGAACGTGTGTTTCCGCTCTTTTGGATTTGTCATTATGCACATTTATACCGTTAACCTTGCATGCCAACCAAACAATGAAAGATTGAAAGATATACGGCAGTTAAATCAGTATTTGCCGAATCAAACCTTGAAGTTGAAAGCGCCACCTTATTGCCACTACCATGGAGACCATAAATGTAAGTTGAATATCATTTATTAATATTGCACAACTGTTTCCGACCTCGATTTGCATGAATGTAATGATTTTTCATTTACTCACGGCTGTTCCCATCTGCACATGCTAAGAGAGGGGCACTTACGCGCGAATAACTTAGCCAATAGGGAGAAGGCAACAGGAACAAATAAGTCTTTGAGTGCGCGCAGCTAATTGCGAGTGCATTTTGCAATTATTCAAAGTGTTGACACAGCTAGAGATTAGATTGCATCAAAATAACAAAGTAAGTCTGTATGGACATGTTCATATTGAAACATAGGTACAGTTAATCGTTACTGGTAACCATCAATGTAACTGCGAATGTGGTAACCATGAAAACAAATAACTTGATCGTTACATGTAACCGTTAACGCACTATAGCTTCTACAGTTATAACCGTTACTCGAAAATTACTGTTTGTCACATCCCTAGTGAGTAGGCAAATTGCTGAGCGCGTTTTTGCTGCAACATCAAGTGCGGTTCTCCGAGCGAGTTAGTAACGACTGTTGAGATTTCAGCGATTGCTGCTGCGGAGCGAGAGATCGTAGAAGTCTTGTGTTCGACTCCCCAGCAAGTGAGCCTTCCGGAAGAAGAGGCCACGTCAAGAAGAAGGTGAACTGGCGGGAAAATTGAACTAGTGTGAACTAAGTGAAGCCATAGTGCAAGTTGAACCGGATCAAAATACTGACAGGATAACTGAGAGAAGTGGCAGTTGAAAAATTAGACAAATCACAATATTAACGTTAGAACTTTCTGTTGTTCTAATTTGAACATGTTGAGAGTTAAGGGTGAAAGGTCAACTTCTTCTAGACCTTTAGGATTTTATGTAGCTGTTACGTAGGTATCAATTCCAAAACAAGAATATTATGCAGTCGACGATCTATCTGAATTTCTGTAATAAACCAACAGTCAAATATTTTTACTTTCTCTACTACGTATAGTAAGTAGAGGAAATATTGTATTCCACCCAAAAATTCGATACCGAGATTTCACCAGAAATATATGCTTTGAGACCCCCTGAATCCAAAAAAAGCATTTTTGGAAACATGTCCGTGTGTGTGTATGTGTCTGTGAACAGCATAATTCAGAAACGAACAGTCGGATAAACAGCAAACTTGGTATTTAGGTTCAGTATCTTCCAGAGATGCGACACGAAGGTTTTCAAGTAAATCCCCCCACCCCAGATTACCCTTTACGTGGAAAATTTTTCGAAAATTTTAATTTTCTCAAAAATGGCTGTAACGATTTTGATTAAAATATCATGTTTAAGATATTTTCATGACAAATGAAATATTTATCTCGAATTTTCTGTGAATGTCTCCAAAAGTATTCTTCATTGTGAACGACTTTTGCATAACTGGTAAACCATAAGAGATAGACAAAATTTTACTACACAAAAATGTAGATCGCGTTAAAATACACAATTTATGCCATGTACATATTTTTTGTTGAGTGAACCATTTTCGAGATATTTCTTGTTATTCCCTTAAATTTTCCAATACTTATACTTTTTCTCAAATGGGAATTCGTTATTCATTTTTTTTATGTCCTGGACATGCAAAGAGAATGGAATGCTCCACATAGCAACCAGCGCTTAAAAGACTTGACTATCGCTTAAAACCTACCATATTCCCCTTGCATCTACAAGAACATTAGCAACAAGATTAACATCTCGATTAACATGAAGTATATGGAGAATAAGCGTTCGTAAACATAGTTTGTACAAAAGTAGAGAAAGTCATGTGTATGTAACACATCAGATTTTTTAAACTACTGACAGTTTGTAGCGTACACTCTTGGTACTCCAGAATTGCTATTTATAAAATGTAATAAGCTGGTTCTAGGTGTCGAAGACGGACTTCAAGCACATCTACGCTTAGCAAGTTGTATATATTGCATTTACATGATGCTTCTCTACTCACTATTCTTCTATAAGCTATTCTTACGAAGGCTAATTCTTCTATTTGCTGCTTTTTAACCGAGATAAACTTTCATTACACATTTCGTTGTAGGGAACTAGGATACAGTGTGCTATACGATAGTCAATTTTTTAAAAAGCAGATCGCTAGTGAAATTCCATTCTCTTTGGACAACCATGAGAAAGGACGAATACCGATTAAGCACTTAAACAAAATTGGTGTGTTGCACTCATATGACTCTCTACCTCACTCTTCTGCAAACTATTCTGACTCTCTACCTCACTCTTCTGCAAACTATTCTTAAAAACTTTATACTTCTATCTACTTGTTTTTAGATATAAACTGTTATTACATACTTACACATTTCGTTTTATTTAAAGTAGGATACAATAGGCTAAAGCGATAATCGGATGTGATGGTTTTGAAATTCCATGCTCTTTGCACCGTCCACAAATCGGATAGCGACTTATCACTTGAAAAGAAAATTCAAACCAGAAACACAGAATATCTCGGAAATCGTTAACGCTACAAAAAATGTTATTTCATATCAAATGTGCCCTTTAACGAGATCTACGTTTTTTATGTAGTAAGATTCTGACTATCTCTTACGGTTTACCAATTACACAAAAGTCACTCACAATGAACAGGACTTAACAGGCTATTCCCAGAAATTTCAAGATATACATATTGCTAAAAAATATTTTAAACACATGGTATTTTAATAAAAATGGTTAGAGCTATTTTTGTGAAATTAAATTTAAAAAAAGGAAATCTTTTCCATATGAGGGATAGTTTGGGGTGGGAGGAGTTTTCTTAAAAAAAATCTGATGTGTTACACTCACATGACTTTCTCTACTCTTGTACAAACTATTTTTACAAACGTTTATTCTCCATATGCTTCATGTTAATCGAGATGTCAATCTTATTGCTAATTTTCTTGTAGATGCAAGGGGAACATTGTAGGTTATAAGCGATAGTCAAATCTTTTAAGCGCTGGTTGCTATGTGGCGCATTCTATTCTGTTTGCATATCCAGGACATAAAAATTGAATAACGAATTTGAGAAAAAGTATAAGTATTGGAAAATTTAAGGAAATAACAAGCAATATCTCGAAAATGGTTCACTCAACTAAAAAAATGTAGATGACATAAATTGTGTCTTTTAACGCGATGTACATTTTTTGTGTAGTAAAATTTTGTCTATCTCTTATGGTTTACCAGTTATGCAAAAGTCGTTCACAATAAAGAATACTTTTGGAGACATTCCCAGGAAATAAAAGATATACATTTTATTTGTCATAAAAATATCTTAAACATATGATATTTTAATCAAAATCGTTAGAGCCATTTTTGAGAAAATTAAAATTTTCGAAAAATCTTCCATGTAAAGGGTAGTCTGGGGTGGGGGGATTTTCTTGAAAATCTTCGTGTCGCATCTCTGGAAGATACTGAACGTAAATACCAAGTTTGGTGTTTATTCGACTGTTAGTTTTTGAGTTATGCTGTTCACAGACACACACACACACACAGACACACACACACACACACACACACACAGACACACACACACACACACACACAGACACACACACGGACATGTTTCCAAAAATGCTTTTTACTTTCTCTGCTACGTATAGTAAGTAGGGGAAGTATTGCATTCCACCCAAAAATTCGATACCGAGATTTCACCGGAAATACATGTTTTGAGACCTCCTGAATCCAAAAAAAGCATTTTTGGAAACATGTCCGTGTGTGTGTCTGTGTGTGTGTGTGTCTGTGTGTGTGTGTGTCTGTGTGTGTGTGTGTGTCTGTGAACAGCATAACTCAAAAACGAACAGTCGGATAAACACCAAACTTGGTATTTAGGTTCAGTATCTTCCAGAGATGCGACACGAAGGTTTTCAAGAAAATCCCCCCACCCCAGACTACCCTTTACATGGAACATTTTTCGAAAATTTTAATTTTCTCAAAAATGGCTCTAACGATTTTGATTAAAATATCATATGTTTAAGATAATGTCATGAGAAATGAAATGTATATCTCGAATTTTCTGGGAATGTCTCCAAAAGTATTCTTCATTGTGAACGACTTTTGCATAACTGGTAAACCATAAGAGATAGACAAAATTTTACTGCACAAAAAATGTAGATCTCGTTAAAATACACAACTTATGTCATATACATTTCTTTTGTTGAGTGTACCTTTTTCGAGATATTGCTTGTTATTCCCTTAAATTTTCCAATACTTATACTTTTTCTCAAATTCGTTATTCATTTTTTTATGTCCTGGACTTGCAAAGAGAATGGAATGCGCTGCATAGCAACCAGCGTTAAAATATTTGACCATCGCTTAAAAGCTACCATATTCCCCTTGCATCTACCAGGAAATTATCAATAAGATTGACATCTGATATCTCCATTAACATAAAGCATATGGAGAATAGGCGTTTGTAAAAATAGATTGTACAAGAGTAGAGAAAGTCATGTGAGTGTAACACATCAGATTTTTTTGGATTCAGGAGGTCTCAAAACATGTATTTCCGGTGAAATCTCGGTATCGAATTTTTGGGTGGAATGCAATACTTCCCCTACTTACTATACGTAGTACAGAAAGTAAAAAAATCTGATGTGTTACACTCACATGACTTTCTCTACTCTTGTACACACTATTTTTACAAACGCTTATTCTCCATATGCTTCATGTTAATCGAGATGTCAATCTTATTGATACTTTTCATGTAGATGCAAGGGGAATATGGTAGCTTTTAAGCGATAGTCAAATATTTTAACGCTGGTTGCTATGTGTCGCATTCCATTCTCTTTGCAAGTCCAGGACATAAAAAAATGAATAACGAATTTGAGAAAAAGTATAAGTATTGGAAAATTTAAGGGAATAACAAGCAATATCTCGAAAACGGTTCACTCAACAAAAGAAATGTATATAACATAAGTTGTGTATTTTAACGAGATCTACATTTTTTGTGTAGTAAAATTTTGTCTATCTCTTATGGTTTACCAGTTATGTAAAAGTCGTTCACAATGAAGAATACTTTTGGAGACATTCCCAGAAGATTCGAGATATACATTTCATTTCTCATGACATTGTCTTAAACATATGATATTTTAAACAAAATCGTTAGAGCCATTTTTGAGAAAATTAAAATTTTCGAAAAATGTTCCATGTAAAGGGTAGTCTGGGGTGGGGGGATTTTCTTGAAAACCTTCGTGTCGCATCTCTGGAAGATACTGAACCTAAATACCAAGTTTGGTGTTTATCCGACTGTTCGTTTTTGAGTTATGCTGTTCACAGACACACACACACACAGACACACACACACACAGACACACACACACACACACACAGACACACACACTGACATGTTTCCAAAAATGCTTTTTTTGGATTCAGGAGGTCTCAAAACATGTATTTCCGGTGAAATCTCGGTATCGAATTTTTGGGTGGAATGCAATACTTCCCCTACTTACTATACGTAGTAGAGAAAGTAAAAACACTGACCTTCTTCTAAAAAATGCTATTTCCTGTTCTTTATTTATTCAGGAAACCTCAAATCCTGTATTTCCGGTGAAGTCCCGATACTGCATTTTCGGGTGGATTGCAATATTTCCCCTACTTACCATTGATAAGTAATAGAGAAAGTAAAACGGAGGAAAGTAAGAAAAGAAGAACAGGTTAGGTGCGGCTTATTTTCCTGTTGCGGAATATATCCCGTAGTGAAAGGGTAGTATTATGAACAACAGACAAATCAGCCGAGCATTAAACTAACTTCCAATAAGAATTAATGCATACCCTTAAGTGCAGCTTAAGTACGTCTTTAGTCCGACGTCGTTCTTAACTTCAGGTTACGTCACGTCATGCCAAGTCAAGTTACGTTAAGTGCATCTTAATCCGGGCTTTACGCCAACTTGAATCTTTTGGAAGGTAAGAAAGGCAGACGGTTGGCACTGGAAGAGGGCGCCCGTTTGACTTTCAAGAATATTGCTGCATACAGCGATAATGTTGTGGAAGACGGTTTGATTGATTTCCCTGCTTACATTTTGAATCAATGACTGGAGGTCCTGAATACCCATAGTGAATACCCAAGGTAAACAAATAAACACAAATGTATAAATGAATTAAATAAAATATTGAAGTATTGCAAATTAAATAATTAGTATGAGAACAATAGAATGTTATAAATAGATAACCTTATAAAAACTTTTAATTAAGGAAAATTTTAAATAAAATATAAATAAACTTACTAAAATCATTACTAGTTTAGTAGAAGGTTTTGTGCTGGCTACCAGTACATCTTCGCTGGTTTCCAGTGAATATAGTTAAATAGGAGTAGATAGTAGCTGGTTCCAGTTGCTAAGTTTGCTGGTTTGCAGCAAGTGTAGATAAATATAGAATTTAGAATTGTAATTAATTAATTTTTTACACCTTTATTCTAATCAAATTATTTCTATTTTTCTTCCTTTCCTTTCCTTTATTTTTATTTATTATTATATTATTATTTTGTAGACATTGTGTAGTTTATAGTTATTTTATTTGAAAAAATATGATGTAATCTAAAATGTAAATGTGTTCGAGAGAATAAATGTAAAGTTTGAGTGTATGTGTCGGTGTAGTAACCAAGGTGACGGGATAGCATGTTCAGATTTTATTTAATTATTTAGTCTTCTTTGGATATAATACACGTTTGACATGTCGCCTATGAAATGTGATGTTTACTTTCTTTCCATGTACCTAGCAGATAGAGCAGATATTGCATTCCAGCCAAAAATTCGATACTGATGTGTTACACTCACATGACTTTCTCTACTCTTGTACAAACTATTTTTACAAACGCTTATTCTCCATATGCTTCATGTTAATCAAGATGTTAATCTTATTGCTAATTTTCTTGTAAATGCAAGGGGAATATGGTAGGATTTAAGCTATAGTCAGATATTTTAAGAGCTGGTTGCTATGTGGAGTATTACATTCTCTTTGCATGTCCAGGACTTAAAAAAATCTGATGTGTTACACCTACATGACTTTTTCTACTCTTGTACAAACTATTTTTACAAACGCTTATTCTCCATATGCTTCATGTTAATCGAGATATCGAGATGTTAATCTTATTGCTAATTTTCTTGTAGATGCAAGGGGAATATGGTAGGCTTTAAGCGATAGTCAAATATTTTAAGAGCTGGTTGCTATGTGGAGTATTACATTCTCTTTGCATTACCATGACAAAAAAAAAGGAATAACGAATTTGAGAAAAAGTATAAGTATTGGAAACTTTAAGGGAATAACAAGCAATATCTCGAAAATGGTTCACTCAACAACAACAAAAAATGTATATGACATAAATTGTGTATTTTAACGCGATCTACATTTTTTGTGTAATAAAATTTTACTATCTCTTATGATTTACCAGTTATGCAAAAGTTGTTCACAATGAAGAATACTTTTGGAGACATTCCCAGAAAATTCAAGATATACATTTTATTTTCTTAAACATATTATATTTTAATCAAAATCGTTAGAGCAATTTTTGAGTAAATTAAAATTTATGAAAAATGTTCCATGTAAAGGGTAATCTGGGGAGGGGGGATTTTCTTGTAAACCTTCGTGTCGCATCACTGGAAGATACTGAACCTAAATGCCAAGTTTGGTGTTTATCCGACTGTTCGTTTCTGAGTTATGCTGTTCACACACACACACACACACACACACACACACACACACACATGTGTGTGGTATTCACAATGCTTTTTTGGATTCAGGGAGTCTCAAAACATATATTTCCCGTGAAATCTCGGTATCGAATTTTTGGGTGGAATACAATACTTCTCCTACTTACTATACGTAGTTGAAAAAGTAAAAAACCAGATAGAAAAATAATCCTTTATAAAAGTAGTTTATATAGAGTAGGTAG
The DNA here is from genome assembly GCA_030765065.1 of Deroplatys truncata. NCBI lineage: Eukaryota > Metazoa > Arthropoda > Insecta > Mantodea > Mantidae > Deroplatys > Deroplatys truncata. Next base: position 118,458,498 of record CM060985.1, read on the forward strand.
AGAAAAGTCTTGTGAATGCAGCACTCAGTTCTTTAGGATTTCAGTCGCCGCAAACATATTCTCGGTTAAATTCCGATCGCATTTTGGTAGAGAGAATAAAAACCTCGTTCGAGCTGAAACCCTTGCCGTTTGAGTAGCTAGTGATAAAGAACTATTCATATTATTTAATATAAGTCCATGTTTTACATGACCGTAGTTGTGATTTACTCATTTGTCTTTCGTAAAGGCTATTTGCCCTTTTGAGGGTTACAGACATCACTCATCTGTTTGCACAAAATATGTAAAACCGTTATTCTTGTCCAATTTGGACACTTTTGACTTACCTCGAATCTCTCTCTACCTTACCACTTCATTATTAACCGCTAAGCACCGACTCCCAAAGAACTTTCAGAACCAACGCTGGCACAAATGCCCAATAAAGATTTTATCATCCTCAACGAAACCGATAATTTCATACGCCATTCAATTACTAACAAAAAGTACTATTTATATCTCTGTGATTAAATTTCAGACAAAGCAATGTAATACGTTTTTTGCAGTGTTGGTTTCGGACCCTGTAATTTTTGCTGGTGACCTTGAATGGACGTGCTGAGCATGTGTTATTAGAATGGGTGGTATACTCTTCTTAGTAATTTATGAACATTAAGGAAATTAAGTATTTAAATTTGGGGTTTTGTGTTGCCATTTTATCTTGCTAAGTAATATAATATACGTTAGGTACAGAAAAACAAGAACAGCATGACCAGCAGACACACTTACTACAATACAAATACCTGAAAATAATATATTTCAACTATTCCTCGATACCGAAACTGAATTTTGAGTGCTGACACTTGTCGGCCAATAGCTCCTTTATTTCATTATCATACATTCGTTTTGTGTAATTATTTATAACCAATTCTGTACTAAATTTTAGGACGGTTGGTTTGACATTAAATTGGTAACAACCTTTTTAATCTCTCTACTATATACATAGATGCTATTGCATTTCAACCAAAAATTCGCTATCGATATTTCAGCGGAAATACAGGTTTTGAGGCTCCTTGAATACAAACACGGGTATTTTTACAAATCATGTTTGTCAACTGCACAACTTAAAAACGAAGGTCAGATAAATGGCAAACTTGGTATTTAGGTTCAGTAACTTTCAAATATGAGACACAAAAGACTTTCAAGAAAATTCCACACCCAAAACTACAATTTCCAGGAACACTTTTCGAAATTTTTGATTTTCTGAAAAATAGCTCCAAGGATATTTATTAAAACACCATATTATACAGGAGCCAAAAAACTACGAACCGGCTATGCGGTATTTTTCCTATCCGCGTCCTCGACGATCGTTGCCGTCTGCCGCTATTAAAAAGGCGCGGATGAAACCATACAGCATTTTTAAAACAAATTTTGAAGGCTTTATTTACCAACTTTATGAAAGGAGATGCTGAAACTGGCCACCGTCGTTGTCCTTACATTTTTGGCACCTGTTTAGGAAACTATCCATCACTCCCCGTAGTTCACGTTGAGAAATGCTGGCAATTTCCTGACAGATATTTTGTTTTAATTCTGTCGCGGTAACTTCGTGTTATCTTATTTGCTGAGCGCCTGTTATTGTTTTACTATTTTTAATTTTGAGTTCTTTGTCCTCGGCTAGCTATTATTACCCAGTCGAGCAAATCTCTTGAACAGGGTGTGTAAACGGAAAGGAGTTGTTACTAAAAGATAATACTGATAAAAGAATTTGTTTTTACACTTTTATTGCCGTCACACTTAATTAATTTCAGATATTTAATCTTGATACACGCCTAACTTCTATCAACTTAATAGTTATAAAAGTATGAAGTATTTTACAATTCAACCCAACAAAAATATCTCGGAAATGATTAATGCCACAAAAAATGTTTTTGACATAAACTGACGAGATCCATATTTTTGTGCAGTCAGCTTTTGTCCATCTCTCATGGTTTACAAGTTATACAAAATTCATTCAGAATGAAAAATACTTCATAGGCTATTCCCAGAAAATTCCAGATGTACATTTAATTTTAAAACATCTTAAGCACATGGTATTTTAACCAAAATCGTTAGAGCCTTTTTGAGAAAATAAAAAATAACGAAACACTTTGGTGTAAAGGGTAGTTTGGGGTCAGGGGGATTTCTTTACAATCTCTTCGTATCGCTCTTGGAAGATGTTGAAACTAAATACCAAGCTTGGTATTTCTCTGACACTCGCTTTTGAGTTACGCTTTCCACAGGCAAACAAACGGGCCGTTATCTAAAAATGCTATCTGGCGATGCTTGTGCACGTTTTCTGTCACCATATCCAAACATAATTAAAATCTCAATTCTGTCACTGTTACTTAAAAACATTGTTATTTTGTGTTAATTTCTACAAATAAACTACATCAATAACACAAGAAAATTCAACTATTTATTTGCTACTATAGCAACGTTTGTTGTATAAAATAACTGATAGCTTGTACAGCCTACGCAATAATAAAATATTTGTGATGGTAAACAAAAACTCTGATGTGTTACACTCACATGACTATCTCTACTCTTGTACAAACTATTTTAACAAACGCTTATTCTCCATATGCTTCATGTTAATCCTGATATCGAGATGTCAATCTTATTGCCAATTTTCTGGTAGATGCAAGGGGAATTGGTAGGCTTTAAGCGATGGTCAAATCTTTTAAGAGGTGGTTGCTATGTGACGCATTCCAATCTCTTCGCATGTCCAGGAGATAAAAAAAATCTGATGTGTTACACTCACATGATTTTCTCTACTCTTGTACAAACTATTTTTACAAACGCTTGTTCTCCATATGCTACATGTTAATCCAGATATCGAGATGGCAATCTTATTGTAATTTTCTTGTAGATGCAAGGGGAATATGGTAGGTTTTAAGCGATAGTCAAATATTTTAACGCTGGTTGCTATGTGACGAATTCCATTCTCTTTGCATGTCCAGGACATAAAAAAAATGAATAACGAATTTGAGAAAAAGTATAAGTATTGGAAAATTAAAGGAAAAACAAGCAATATCTCGAAAACGGTTCACTCTACAAAAGAAATGTATATGACATAAATTGTGACTACATTTTTTGTGTAGTAAAATTTTGTCTATCTCTTATGGTTTACCAGTTATGCAAAACTGTTTGGAGACATTCTCAGAAAATTCGAGATATACATTTTATTTGTCATGAAAGTACCTTAAATATATAATATTTTAATCAAAATCGTTTGAGCCATTTTTGAGAAAATTAAAATTTTCGAAAAATGTTCCATGTAAAGGGTAGTCAGGGGAGAGGGGATTTTCTTGAAAACCTTCGTGTCGCATCTCTGGAAGATACTGAACCTAAATACCAAGTTTGGTGTTTATCCGACTGTTCATTTCTGAGTTATGCTGTTCACAGACACAGACACAGACACAGACACACACACACACACACACACACACACACACACACACACACACACACACGCGCGCGGACATGTTTCCAAAAATGCTTTTTTTGGATTCAGGGTGTCACAACATATATTTCCGGTGAAATCTCGGTATCGAATTTTTGGGTGGAATGCAATACTTCCCCTACTTACTATACGTAGTAGAGAAAGTAAAAATGAATAACGAATTTCCATTTGAGAAAAAGTATAGGTATTGGAAAATTTAAGGGAATAACAAGCATTATCTCGAAAATGGTTCACTAAACAAAAAAAAATGTATATAACAAATTGTGCATTTTAACGCGATCTACATTTTTTGTACAGTAAAATTTTGTCTATCTCTTATGGTTTACCAGTTATACTGAAGTCATTCACAATGAAGAATAGTTTTGGAGACATTCCCAGAAAATTCAAGATATACATTTTATTTGTCATGAAAGTACCTTAAATATATGATATTTTAATCAAAATCGTTTGAGCTATTTTTGAGAAAATTAAAATTTTCGAAAAATGTTCCATTTAAAGGGTAATCTGGGGTGGGTGGATTTTCTTGAATACCTTCGTGTCGCATCTCCGGAAATACTAAACCTAAATACCAAGTTTGGTGTTGATCCGACTATTCGTTTCTGAGTTATGCTGTTGACACACACACACACACACACACACACACACACACACACACACACACACACACACACACCTAAATACCAAGTTTGTTTATCCGACTGTTCGTTTCTGAGTTATGCTGTTCACACACACACACCTAAATACCAAGTTTGGTGTTTATCCGACTGTTCGTTTCTGAGTTATGCTGTTCACACACACACACACACACACACATCTTCGCTCTCATTCACATTACCACACTCTGGGTAAGGATAAGAAATAATTTTGGCTAGAGAAAAATTCTCACCCCGCAGCCGGGAATCGAACCGGGACCTCTCTCACAACAGACAGGTTATTTACCGAATGAGCTATGGGGCCAGCTAGGAATGGTTTGCTTCTGTGAAAAAGTGTCTTTCAAAATATACTGCTTGAGTGTCCGAGCGTTCTTATTTTCTACACGTACCTAATAGGAGAGAAGATATTGCATTCTAGCCAAAAATTCGATACCGAGATTTCACCGAAAGTACATGTTTTAGGGCTCCTGAATATAAAAAACGTGTTTTTAAAAAAAGTTCTGTGCGTGTGTCTGTGAACAGCATAGGTAACTAAAAAACGAAAAGTGGGATCAACACCAAATTGGTATTTAAGTTCAGTACCTTCCAAAGATGCAAAAGGAAAATTTTCAAGAAAGCCCCTTATCTCAAACTACCCTTTACATGGAACATTTTTCGAAACTTTTGATTTTCTAAAAAATGGCTCCAACGATTTTGATTCCAACACTATATATTAAAGATATTTACATGACAAATAAAATGTATACTTTGTATTTTCTGGTAATAACTTGTAAAGTCCTCTTCATTCAAAAGGAATTTTGTATAATAGGTAAACGTTAAGCGATAGACGAAAACGTACTGCACAAGAAATGTAGATCTCATTAAAACACACAGTTTATTTCAAAGAAGTGTTTTGTGGCATCAGTCATTTCCGAAATGTCCGTTATTAATATGGAATTGTTCAATACTTAGACATTCTTTTAAAGTCCTGCCAACATTCAGTTGCTTTTCGCGATTGCATGGAAACAGTATGGAATTTTTAGGCCAGTATATAGAGTCCAGTTCTTAAGCATTTGACTATCGCTATTTTCTTTGTATCTATAATGAAATGTATAATGTAGATATTTTTGCAAAGGTTTATCTCGATTAAAATATAGATAGAAAAATAAGCTTTAGTGAGACTTAGTTTGTATGCCCACTAATAGAGAAAGTCATGTGAATATACTACATGAGAATTTTTACTTTCTCTACTACGCATAGTATTGTATTCCACCCAAAAATTCGATACCGAAATTTCATCGGAAATACATGTTTTGAGACCCCCTGAATAAAAAAACGCATTTTTGGAAACGTGTCCGTGTGTGTGTCTGTGAACAGCATAACTCAGAAACGAACAGTCCGATAAACACCAAACTTGGTATTTAGGTTCAGTATCTTCCAGATATGCGACACGAAGGTTTTCAAGAAAATCCCCCCCACCCCAGATTACCCTTTAGGTGGAAAATTTTTCGAAAATTTTAATTTTCTTAAAAATGGCTAACAACTTTAGTTAAAATATCATATGTTTAAGATACTTTCATGACAAATGAAATGTATATCTTGATTTTCTGGGAATGTCTCCAAAAGTATTCTTCATTGTGAACGACTTTTGCATAACTGGTAAACCATAAGAGATAGACAAAATTTTACTACACAAAAAATGTAGATCGCGTTAAAATACACAATTTATATCATGTACATTCTTTTTTTTGTTGGGTGAACCATTTTCGAGATATTGCTCGTTATTCCCTTAAATTTTCCAATACTTATACTTTTTCTCAAATTCGTTAGGGATTCATTTTTTTTTGTCCTGGTAATGCAAAGAGAATTGAATACTCCAAATAGCAACCAGCTCTTAAAATATTTGACCATCGCTTGAGAGCTACCATATTCCCCTTGCATCTACAAGAAAATTAGCAATAAGATTAACATCTCGATATCTCGATTAACATGAAGCATATGGAGAATAAGCGTTTGTAGAAATAGTTTGTACAAGAGTAGAGAAAGTCATGTGAGTGTAACACATCAGATTTTTTAAAATCTGAAGAAAATAGTTCGTAACAAGAAATGGTTTAAGACAGAAAGAAATTTAGCTATAATTGAAATATAGTACGAAGTTAGGGCAATACTTGAGCATAGTGAAGAATAAATGGATATGGACAGTGAATAGAGACAAATTAAAACTAACAGCTTATATAGCAAACTAGAATTTTAAAGAATCAAAAAATAAACTTATTATATAAGGATGGTATTGTAAATAACGAAAATAACCGGTAAAGAAACAGGGTGAACACCGGTATCGTGTGACTTCATTGCCCAGCACAAATAAGTATATAAAAATAAAGCTAATTCAGTGTTATGAGCAAGCATTAATTTGGTCTGAAAATAGCATGATTTTAGATGTAGGCAATGTTGATGCTTTATTGTGAAGTCACTAAAACCCTATATTGTCATTTACTTTGAGACAGTATTTTTAACACTTAAATGATTTCAGTCAAATTATATAATATGTAAATTCAATAACAGCCCGCCTTGAAGCAATATGTGTATGTAATAATTTGTAAAATGTTTGTAACAGTCATTGCATATGGTTATATTATTGTATACATGTTCAATAATGTTATGTGACATCAATAATGTAGGAGCTGTGAGAATAATAAGTTAAAAGTTGCTAACAATGAGGTAACAACGAGGTAACCTTGAGGCAATAATGAGTAAGAAAGTTTAACAGTACTACTTGTGATTCTTGGAGTAACAATAATGTAATTTTAGTGACAGTTTATAAAACAGCCAATCAACAACCAGAAAAACCTTTAGTTAAATGAAGGTATTCTATTGGAGTAGGATTAGCCAGTCAGAGATTTGAAATACATAAACAAAGTTTAGGCGCTTGAAATCAGTTCAGTTGCCTGTAGACAGTGATTATAACTGGATGCATGGTGCGTCCTCGAGAAATATAATACGTATTCGTGTGAGACGAAAATAGTTTACGTGTTAAAAAGTGCAAGTATTTAATAATAAAAAGAATCTCACAGCTCTCTATCAGTAAAGTGTTATATAAATCGTGTCAAGCAGTAATAAAAGAAGTGAAATAAAATTATAATCTTTGTAAGCCTACATTCTTGTCGCATCACAACCCTGCCAAGATATCCATGTCTCTAAAATAAATACTGACGCAGCCGAGGCAAACATAAATATGTAATATTTAAAGAAACAGTCAAATTACAAAGTTAATATTTTTTTAAACTTGGGGCGAAGGCTACCGGAAACTGTTTACCATACGTGCGGTTGCAACTACTTCAAGTGTTCGGCTCCCCAACAGTTGAAAAATAATACAACTCCTTCAATACAACCTACTTCAAATTGACGCCCAAAGCGTGGTGCAAACAACGTAACAAAACATCGTACTTCAAATTGGCGTCCATACGTGGAGCTAATAAAATTACTTCAACTTGGTGTCAAGATATTAAAGTTGCCTTTCGTTTTGCCATTTTCCCTTTCGCCGCGCCTACTAAATGTGCAAGTATTTGCGCTGTATTCCGCCAGATAGCAGCACCGCAGGGATCCATGTGCGCTCTAGCGGCCGTACGGTAACTATGTTTCAAATAGGCTCGATATCAGATGGACCTGCATGTCCGACTTATGGCCGAAGTGATCCACTTGTAGAGATTCACTGACCCCAGTTCAAACCTCTTGAACTGTGGAAATGTTTATGAAACGCCGCCTCAGATATTTCATATTAAATCAATTTTCTTAGCTTAGAAATCTTCACGGACTTATTGCTATTATTTTATTGAGCCTGTTTTCTTTTCTTTTAAAGAACTGCTAAAGACTTATTTTTCTCACATACAAAAACATCTGATGTGTTACACTCACATCACGTTCTCTGTCCATTATCTGTATTTTTATTAGCCTCTATAAAATGTTCTTCCACTTCAAGTTTATTATGCTAAACATTTGCATAAATAGTTACATTACGTATTTTGTTATAGTTACAAAAGGGATAACGATAGTCAAATGTTTTAACAGCGCACCACTTATATGCCGGATATGAAATTCTATGCTCTTTCTGTGACATCGCAAGCAACAACTGGACAGCTGCAGCCGGTACTTTAAAAATCTGATGTGTTACACTCACATGACTTTCTTTACTCATGTAGAAAGTATTTGTACAAACGCTTATTCTCCATCTACTTCATGTTAATCGAGATATCAGATGTTAACCTTATTGCTAATTTTCTTGTAGATGCAAGGGGAATTGGTAGGCTTTAAGCGAAAGTCAAATATTTTAAGAGCTGGTTGCTATGTGGAGCATTCCATTCTCTTTGCATATTAAAAAATAAAAACGAATAATGAATTCCCATTTGAGAAAAAAATATCAGTATTGTAAAATTCTAACAAATAACAAAGAATATCTCGGAAATGTTTCACTCCAAAGAAATAAAATGTGTATGACATAAATTGTTTTTTAACGAGATCTACAGTTTTTGTGTAGTAAAACTTTGTCTATCTCTTACGGTTTACCAGTTATGCAAACGTCATTCAGAATGAAGGACTTTTGAGGACATTCCCAAAAAATTCATAATATACATTTTATCAAAAAAATATCTTAAATATATGATATTTTAATCACAATCGTTAGAGCCATTTTTCAGAATATCAAAATTCTCGAAAAGTGTTCCATGTAAAGGGTAGTCTGGGGTGAGGCGATTTTCTTAAAAATATTCGTGTCGCATCTTTGAAAGATACTGAATCTAAATACCAATTTGGTATTTATCCGACCTTTCGTTTTTGAGTTATGCTGTTCACAGACACATCATGTATTTCCGGTGAAATATCGGTATCGAATTTTTGGGTGGAATACAGTACTTCCCCTACTTACTATACGTAGTAGAGAAAGTAAAAAAAATGGCAAGTATTGAAAAATTCAAACCAATAACAGACATCTCGGAAACGGCTGAAGTGTGTTTTAATACGTTTTTATGCAGTACGTTTCTGTCTGCCAATTATGTTTTACTCATTATACAAATTACACAAAATACGAAAGGAACTTCACAGCCTATTCTCGGGAAATTCTAGATATACGTTTTATTAGTCATGCAAATATCTTAAATGAAAAATTGTAATCGAAACCGTTAAGAGGCATTTTGGGGGAAATCGAAAAAAAAACTCTGATGTGTTACACTCGCATAACTATTTTTACAAACGTTTATTCTCCATATGCTTCATGTTAATCGAGATGTTAATTTTATTGCTTATTGTCTTGTAGGTACAAGGGGAATATGGTAGGCTTTAAGCGATAGTCAAATATTTTAAGAGCTGGTTGCTATGTGGCGCATTCCATTCTCTTTGCATGTCCAGGACATAAAAAATGAATAACGAATTCCCATTTGAGAATAAGTATTGGAAAAGTTAAGGAAATAACAAGCAATATCTCGAAAATGGTTCACTCAATAACAAAAATGTATATGACATATTGTGTATTTTAACGCGATCTACATTTTTGTGTAGTAAAATTTTGTCTCTCTCTTATGGTTTACCAGTTATGCAAAAGTCGTTCACAATGAAGAATACTTTTGGAGACATTCCCAGAACATTCGAAATATACATTGTATTTATCATGAAAATATCTTAAACATATGATATTTTAATCAAAATCGTTAGAGCCATTTTTGAGAAAATTAAAATTAAAAATTTTCCATGTAAAGGGTAATCTGGGGTGGGGGGATGTTCTTGAAAACCTTCGTGTCGCATCTCTGGAAGATACTGAACCTAAATACCAAGTTTGGTGTTTATCCGACTGTTCGTTTCTGAGTTATGCTGTTCACAGACACACAGACACACACACACGCGCGCGCGCGCGCGGACATATTTCCAAAAATGCTTTTTTTTTTATTCAGGGGGTCTCAAAACATATATTTCCGGTGAAATCGCGGTATCGAATTTTTGGGTGGAATACAATACTTCCCCTACTTACTATACGTAGTAGAGAAAGTAAAAAACCGAAATTTTCCCATATAAGGATATTTGGGGTGAGGAGATTTTCTTGAAGATCTTCGTGTCCCATCTTTGAAATATACTGTGCTTAAATGCCAAACTTGGTAATTTATCGACTTTTCGTTTTTCACTTATGCTGTTCTCTCTCTCTCTCTCTCTCTCTCTCTCTCTCTCTCATATAAGTGCCTCAAAACATATATTTCCGATGAAATCTCAACACGAATATTTGGTTGAAATACATACAACCCTTCCTCGTACCTATACTATAGGTGGATGGCAGAGAAAGTAAAAATACAAAAAGCAGTAACCCCTCTGTGATTAGTATTTTTTGACCAAAACTAGATACGAAATGAGATAAAAAATCTTGGTTTGCAGATCTGCACTGCGGAAATGAGCCTTGTTCGATGATTCCAGATGCCTGGCTGAAATTCTAGAACCTGTAAAATCGCTTTCTTCATTGTTAAAAAGTCAAAATTGAGTTTTAATTAAGGACGCTCTTTAACTGCTATGGTTCTTAACGTCCCACTCTATATTGGGCGTGAAAGACCGAAATTTTGCTCAAATGCTTCTTTATTTGGGTTGAGGTTATTTCACGTGACGTAAATCTACGACACGGGACCACCGGCTTTATTTCTCTTCCGAAGGAAGCCAAGATAAGGATTTTTACGCTAGAAAAAATCAATCGCTCTCCGCCGGGTTTGAACACGCGATCTCGGGAACTAGAGGCTAGCATGGTACCACTAGAACAGTGGACGACATTAAGAAGTCAAAATCCTTATTAAAACAGATGAATTTGTGTTATGTACAACTCGGTATGGAAGTGATTATTTATGTTGAGCTAAATTAACATCCGAAGCAACATGACAGTGTTACAAATTCCTAATTGTGATGGGGAAAGAACCCGGCGTATTTATTCAAAGAACAGAATTTCCTATTGGGCACAGCTGTTGCTGATAAAGTATAAGCATTCATGTATTGATTTGCGGTATTCGCAGCAGCACAAAATAAGCTTTAATACAGCGCGTATTTACTGTTCAAAGAGAAAGCCTTGATCAACTAAATTATTATTATTATTATTATTATTATTATTATTATTATTATTATTACCTTCTCTACTGCGTATAGTAAGTAGGGGAAATATTGTATTCCACCCAAAAATTCGATATCCAGATTTCACTGGAAATACTTGTTTTGAGGTATGCTGAATCCAAATAAAGCATTTTTGGAAAGATGACCGTGTGCGTGTCTGTCTGTAAACAGTATAATTCAAAAACGAAAAGTCGGATAAATGCCAAACTTGGTATTTGTAAGATCGTATCGATGCCTTTGGTCCTGGAGTCAACTTTTCATAAAAGAATGATATTTACTCATTTCAAATATGGTTCGACTTTTATTTATTTATATGCCACTTTTAACGCTTTCCAGCCCAATGTTGCTATATGGCAACATTATGTACATTTGTTGTTTGAAGTAGCATTAACAAACTTGACTTGCAAGCATTAAATATCAATAACTATAGCTTTGTTATAAACACCTCTTTAAATTGTATATAATAGCCTAAAATTAAAAACAAAAAATGTTTTTCCTCTCTTTGTATTAACATAATTTGAAAAAATAATCAGCTCCAATGGTGACAACACTGACACATGTCACTGTTAATTTTAGGTGGGTCCACCCCATCCTTTGCCAGATTTGGTAAACACCACAGCAAGGATTAAAAATCCTTCATTGTTGAGCTAAAAATCCAGATTAAGCTACGCCCTAGTGCACAAGTATCCATAATATATCCTCAGGTTTCAAAAGCCGATTTCAGCCGAAAATAAATTGGATTAGAAAGGGCTAACATCTAAGACCATATCGAAAGCTTTGCCTTTGGAACAATTGCTCATCAGCAATGAGTTCACTCGGTTTACTATTGTGTTAATCTTTGGGTTCTTTATAAACTTTAAATTCACAGACAGAGAGAGACACACACACACACACACACACACACACACACACACACACACACACACACACATTCTTCCACTCTAGGAAGGATGGGGCGAATAATCCTGCCTAAAGAAAAATTCCCACCTTCCAGCCGCGAATCGAACCCGGGACCTCTGGACCTGAGGTGCCATGTAATCAGGAGAACATAGAGGCAGTCTGGATTGATTTTCTTTTTCTTTTTCTAGGAATTTTGCAACCCACAGGTTAATGCGGTATAACTATATGAAACGAATGAGAATTGTGAAGCAAGTGATAAACGCTGCGCGTAGGGATTTTACAAAGCCAGGAAATAAAGTTTATTTTAACATGCGTATCATGCGTAATATAAAATAAATTAACCCTGAATAATAATTATTCGATGTTTCATAAATATTTTCCGCTATTACATAAATCACATATCGTTTTTCATTTTGTTTAATTCGATGAACATGAGAAGCGCGCACGATCGGAATTTTGTTTCAACAACAGAGACCTGTATAACAAGGGAATAGCTTTAATTGAGAGAACGCCCGTCGACTGCGAAAAACAATGACCATTAGATTCCTACGAATATCATATTTGTTAACATTGGAGTGTTAATATTACAAACTGCCTCCGTGGTGGAGTGGTCAGCGAGTGGTCACCTGTAGGTCCCGGGTTTAATTCCCGGCAGGGGGTTCTTTTACTTTAATTAGAATTATTCCATAGCCTCCATAGAGTATGAAAGTGTGGATGCAAGTGAATGTTTAAATAAGTAAAAAAAGAAAACAACAAAAAACAACCAAAACCTACAACAATCTAACTTAAAAGTTCAAAGAGTAAAACCACCTTCAAATGTTTCGGTCAAAGACCCCGATATGACCATAGCAGTTAAAGGGGGCTATAGAAATGAAAAAATCTGATGTGTTACACTCACATGACTTTCTCTACTCTTGTACAAACTATTTTTACAAACGCTTATTCTCCATCTACTTCATGTTAATCGAGATATCGAAATGTTAATCTTATTCCTAATTTTCTTGTAGATGCAAGGGGAATTGGTAGGCTTTAAGCGATAGTCAAATATTTTAAGAGCTGGCTGCTATGTGGAGTATTCCATTTTCTTTGCATTGCCAGGACAAAAAAATTGAATAACGAATTTGAGAAAAAGAATAAGTATTGGAAAATGTAAGGGAATAACAAACAATATCTCGAAAATGGTTCACTCAACAACAAAAATGTATGTGACATAAATTGTGTATTTTAACGCAATCTACATTTTTTGTGTGGTAAAATTTTGCCTATCTCTTGTGGTTTACCGGTTATGCAAAACTCGTTCACAATGAAGAATTCTTTTGGAGACATTCCCAGAAAATTCGAGATATTTCATTTGTCATGAAAATATCTTAAACATATGATATTTTAATCAAAATCGTTAGAGCCATTTTTTAGAAAATTACGCTAGAAATTTTACATTTTCCATGTAAAGGGTAATCTGGGGTGGGGCATTTTCTTGAAAACCTTCGTGTCGCATCTCTACAGCAGGAAGATACTGAATCTAAATAACAAGCTTGGTGTTTATCCGACTGTTCGTTTCTAAGTTATGCTATTCACACACACACACACACACACACACACACACACACACACACACACACGGACATGTTTCCAAACATGCTTTTTTATTCAGGGGATCTCAAAACATATATTTCCGGTGAAATCTTGGTATCGAATTTTTGGGTGGAATACAATACTTCCCCTACTTACTATACATATTAGAGAAAGTATAAAAATCCGATATGATACTATCACATGACTTTCTCTACCCGCTATCGTTTATTAGTGGGTATAGGTACACACTATTCCTACTAAAACTTATTTGTCTTTCTACTATGTTTTCATCTCAATAAATCTTTGCAGAAATAGCTACATTACACATTTAGTTATAGATACGAGACGTGTTTTAAAGTAAGTACCAATAATTTTTTTTAAAAATAACATTATTTTCCAAATAGTTCTTTATCATTCATTACCTTACAGGAAATCTCCACAAAGTCACCGCCGTTATTCAGGCACTTGTGTAACGAGAAACCAGATTTTGTATACCTTGGTCAAAGAATGATGCCGCTTGTGAGGAAAGTCAAGTCTGCACTTGTTTCACAACATCATTGTCGTTGGAATGTTTTCCATTAAGGAATAATTTCTTCACATGAAGAAACAGGTGAAGATCGCTTGGTGCCAAATCCGGACTGTAGGGAGAGTGGACGAATTGTTCCCAACCAAATAATGCGATCAGATCTTGAGTTTGTTTAGCCGTGTGTGGTAGGGCATTGCCACTCTTTATTCTTACTCCATAAACCTTACACAATTGGTGATGAAAGTTTGCTGGCGTAATATTTCTGGCATTCAAAAACCGAATCACTGATCTGACTTCACAGTCGGCGGGTCATTCGATTGTTTTGAATATTTCGACACGCTCTAACAACAGGAAAATACAAATGATGATCGTTCACAGCTGCACCTGGCTTCCTAATGATCGCGCATGCTCAAAATCACGACTGTAACGCTGCAGCGGCAAAATATCAAAACGATACTTACTTTAAAAACATGCCCCGTACAAAAGGGAACAGCAATAGTCAAATATTTAAGCACTGGACGCTGTATGTTGGTCTTAAAATACCATACTGTTTCCATGAAATCGCGAGAAACAATTGAATGTTGACAGGACTTGGCAAGATTATAAAAAATTCCTTCCGACGAAGAGGACTTCATAGGCTATCCCCAGAAAATTCAAGATATACGTTTTATTTATCATGTAAATATCTTTCATATATGGTATTTTGATCAAAATCGATAAGAGCCATATTTTAGAAAATCAGAAATTTCTTAGACTGTTCAAAGACACACGGACATTTTTCTAAAAATGCTTTATTTACTTTCAGGGTGCTCAAAACGTGTACTTCCGTTATAATCTCGATTACGAATTTTTGAGTAGACTGTAATAACTATTCTCTACCTGATATGTACATGGTAGAGAAAGTATTTAGATACCAGGTGTTAAAAAAACGTATTCCCTCTGTTGAGAGGTGGTGGTATGGACCAACACAAGAAGGAAAAAACAGGTCAATAAACATGGGTTCTAAAACGCATACCTGAAGAACTATGAGCACTTTAACATCTTCGCTACAGTGAAACAACTCTTCTACTGCAAGCTCTTTGCTATTACATAGGATCTACAGCAGGCAGTAAACAAATGACGACACATTACTCTGTCATTAACCATGGATAAAACATGCAGTAAAAAACATCTGTTAGTGTTGTTAATTTAAACTCTATTCACAGTTCTGGGCAAGTACAACGCATATTCTTCTTAGTTCTAATGTAATCTGTTTATGTTTTGATAAGTTCGTGAACTGCTTTAACATTGTAGTTTTATCTTGAAATATTTGGTGCATACAACCCCCATTAATAATGTACAAACACTACAGAATGGGGTCATCAATGTTTGCCAGTGCATCCGTGACCAACCTGGAGTCTTTCAGAGAGTGCATGATTCCCTAAGAGTGGGATAGAAGCATGCCTTACTATAAAAGGATACCATTCACACGGTACACTATGGTACCACATGGCGATGGTTCACAAGTGCAGGTCGTATGCAATCGCAAGCAGATTACATTAGAAGCTATGCTGTTTCACAGTAACGGAGTAATGTGTCCTCATTTGTTTACTGCATTCTGTACGTCATACGTAATAGCAAAGAGCTTGCAGAAGAGCTGTTGTTTTATAGTCGCGAAGATGAACAAGTGTTTATAGTTGTTAAGGTATGCATTTAGAGCCCATGTTTACTGGGCTTTATTTTTTTTCTTCTTGTTTTGGTCCATACTATCACGTCTCAAAATATGTAATACTTTACTTTTAACATCCGGTATATATATATTGCACAAGTAGTGTTAGAATACACTAGTTTGAGATCCTATTTTTACTATGAGCCAGTTAAAATCGTCTGCCAAGCGGCATTTGTGATTTAGACGGTATATGACGGAACATATAAACAAGCACACTCACATTCACAGACAAGGTTCTATGTAGACGTATGGAGGAAATTTCTTTCTAAAAGAAAATATTCTAGAACCTAGCCGGAAATCGAATCCAGGATCTTTGGAGCAACAGCCAGATGCTTTATTTACTGAACCACAAAGCCAGTTAATTGGGTTGTGTTACTTTCTCTCCTCTCTGTCCCCCTCCCCCTCTCTCTCATACATAAAAATACTTCCAGGTCTAAGTAGGAAAAGTAATAATCCTAATTAATTAAAATTCCCGACCTGCCGGGATATGAACCCAATTATTTTGGATTTAGATGCACGCACACTATCTGTTAAATCAAAGAGGCAGTCAATTGGCAGAATGTTGCAGGTTTGGCGAGATATGTAAATAGTGTGCATTCTCTTTAAACTGTAAGCTGCAAACATCTTTGACCCTGGGTGACCTGCACCAAATTACCTTTCTAATTCTCGGTTCCTGAAACGTCAGATTTGGAACCTATAGTGTTATGTGATGGATAAATTACGAGAAGGTGTTTCTGGAACGATAAATAAAGCTGTTGACCTTATAAATCTCTCCATAACTTACGTATCCATACATAGTCGGATAAACGCTTCCATAAGGAATCAAGATGGTGATCGTTACAGGTTTTACCCAAAAGTGAGGCTAGGTACGACTTTCTACAGTGTCCCTCGACAGTGGTAGAATAAGCGAGATTCCCATTTGTGATGCTACACTGGTTGGAATGAATTTGGGAAAGAGAAAACAAATAAATTAAATCATAATTAACTTATCTATTCACAGAAGATTCTGAAAATGTTCCTCGTTTTGTTGAAGGCACAGACTCAAGCATTTAATTTTATTGTTAAATACTTTGATTAAAGTTTTTGTCACTGAGTTAATGTAATTTATTATTGCCAATTTTAGTTCATCTGTTATTTTCATATTATCTTTATGCATTGTTGACTTTGCAACTATCCAATAGAAAATTGGGATCTACAGCTTAACGTGCCGTAATGAACAGAAACACTGTATTTATTAAACCGTAAAGAGTATTCCGAAATTTGGAATCCTCTGTAAATTATTGCTTGGCTTCTTTTTTTTTTTAATATATACCACCTTCTCTAAAACATTCTCCACCAAAAACACACGCTGTTCAATTGAAAACACTTTCAAGTTAAGTGAAAACACACTTGCATAGGGCAGAGACAGTCTGACATTGACCATCATTCACAAACCTTTGTTGGTGCTTTGGGCACGGAATACAATCGCCATCCTTGACAGTCACTATAGCTCGTTACTAACAGTACTGCGGAGAGAATAAAAGATCAAGCTGTACTTCTCGGTTAATCCGGATGACTTTACTGTGGCTGCAGCATAAAATGGTTTCGTTTTCTGCATCGAATGAAGGAGCATTAGAGATCATCTAACATGGATTAGAATTTTCAGAGATCGCAAAAATAATCTCGAAATATTTGATAAATGTTTGATAAATGAGAGAGAGAGAGAGTGAGAGTGAGTGTGTTTTTCAGACTATAGAAGGCTATCGTAAGGAATATGCTGCACAAAGTTGGGCAAAGAAACGTAGAAATTATATTCGTGCTGATGTAGACATTGACTGCCTTTAGATTTTTTAATTTCCTTGAAATAATCATTTACGGCTTGTTAAATACAAGCCAACATTTATCGAATGGTGAAGAAAATGACGTAACACAATGCGATGTTGAGGCAGACTTCAAATAGATGTCAGCAACGGAAATAGAAATTCGGCAAACAAAAGCGAAATTCTGAAGTTCTCGTGGGTTTCGCCGTCCTTTATAAATGCCTCGTATTTAGTCTCATTACTATTCTTTCTTTGACGGATGTCCCATCTTTTCTTTTGTTCTCTATGGCATTACTGTATGTATGAGGAATTCTTTCTCCTTTTCTGTGAAGTTTCCCATTCAGTTTTTGTTTTCATATTGTTCCTTTTGTCTCCATTGACCCTGCAAAGCTTTCGAAAGCGCAATGTAACCTGCGACAATCCTCACAATCATTTCGATATATATCGAACAGTACTACCAACAACAAATTTTCAGGGCGTATAACTTGGCAATTGAACCAACAGTTTTCTATAGATTAGGAATGGACCAAAGAGTTTACAGGAAAATATATCTGAGTTATGGATTCCATAACCTTGCACTGTAGTTCTATAAATGGAGATATGCAACCGGGCATAAGATCCTTAATATAAAATGCAAATATTTCGGTGTTACTCTTCATTACTATTGATTATAATAATTATTATTATTAGAAAATCCGTCAGAAAAATTAGAAAAATTCAAAAAATGTTACTTTCTTTGATTATGGCAACATATTTTCACATCTGCGATCATAATAACCATAAAAGTAGCATGACGGCTCATGCAAACAAGCATTAATTGAATTTTAAAACTTCACATGTACTGTATTTCCTACAGATGAACGTTAATACTATGAAAATGCAGTTATGCGATTAATATGTACTGGCTAAGAAAAAATATGCAAGGAGAAATGTACATTTATCTTAACTTTTAATGATTGCATTTATTCCAAGAAGTTGTTTATAATGCTCAAAGTTTAGGGGAAAAATTGGAATTTCCATAGTCCTTGCATGACCACGCCAAAAAGTGAATAGCGTAAGAGCATTTTAAAATTCAACCCACTAAAAAGAACATCTCGGAAATGGCTGACGCCAAAGAAATTTTTATTGACAAATTCATTGCTTTAAGAAAATCTTCAGTTTTTGAGCCGTGAGATTTTGTTTAACGATAATACAAAGCTTATTCACAATAAAGAGGATTTCACAGGCTATTCCCAGAAAATTCAAGATATACATTTGTCATACAAAAATCTTAAAACATATGGTGTTTTTAATGAAAATCATTAGAGTAGTTTTTGAGAAAATAAAAAAAATAATTTTTCATGTAAGGGTTAGCTGTGCGTAGTGGGATTTCCTTAAAAAATCTTCGTGTCGAATTTTAATACCAAGTTTGTAATTTAAACAACATTTTTTTTAATTATGCTATTTACGGACGGACACACACACACACTTTTTCAAGTGTTTTGTTTTATTCAGGGAGCCTCAAAACGTGTATTTCTGATAATGCCATACTTACTCTACTTACTATAGGTAAATGATGAGAAAATAAAAAATATCATTCTCGTAAATTTTTTGCACTGCTTTCTTGCTATGAATTTCATTAGCAGAGCTGCACTAAGCAATCAGTATATATCATTTTGAAAAGTACATCATAAGCAGGACGTTAAAGGACTTCCTATCGTAATTAATAAATAGGCAAGTAGTAGTAGTAGTGGTAGTGGTAGTGGTGGTGTACTCAAAATTACATTAATTTTGTAACACAGTCGCATGGGTCAAAAGACCATGCATTCTCTCCAATACGCGATTTGGTTATCTTAACTTGCAGAATAGACCAAAAAATACTTATCTTATACTCTCAACACTGTAAACATACATATACATATAAATACTCGAGTACCAAATATGTTAAAACAATATTTACAAAAATACCTTATCTCTTAGTACAAGTACAAAGCGGGCATTTTAAGGTGAGGCCACAGATTGACTATACGCGTAGCACGCTGTACTGCAGTGATCTCGGTCCTCGACATACGCGTGATCCGTGGCCTTACCTTAAAACGCCCGCACTGTACTTCCATTAAGTATATCCCCAAGCTTGGCCAGTTTTGGCTGT
Source organism: Deroplatys truncata (assembly GCA_030765065.1). Lineage (NCBI taxonomy): Eukaryota > Metazoa > Arthropoda > Insecta > Mantodea > Mantidae > Deroplatys > Deroplatys truncata. The sequence goes on from CM060985.1 coordinate 118,478,363, forward strand.
TATTTAGAATCAAGTCCCAGCATGCTGTCCTCCGTCTGTTGGAAGCCAAAAATACCTCCGGTAATAATTGCTTCCTAGGACCTCGATCTCAACGCATGAATTAAGTAGTATGTATGTTCTTAATGACACATATACTGTTTTACAGCGGTGTGAAGAAGGTGCTATGAACGTGAACTGCAGAAACGCGGTTATCAGAATTTGGAATGTCAGTGACTGTACTTGGAATACAGAATTTCGGCAGACAACTTCCTAAAGTGACGTAATTGGTTTGGAGTGTGACCTTATTGGCATCAGGCAAATGGTCCTAGTATTAGGGATGCCATATAAGTCGCATCCACTGAATCAACGTCCTATTCCATTGTTACAACAACGCTGGGAAATGGTGACAGGCCACCTCCTTAAGGAAATGGACAAGGTTAAAACACAAGCATTTGTTTTATAGGAAATGTTTCATTGTAGTGTATTATTGCAGCTTCAAACTTCATTCCTTGTTTGTTTATTACTTTCTCTACTACGTTTACAGTATGTAGAGGAAGTATTATAATCCACCGAAAAATTCGATGTCGAGATTTCACCGGAAATACATGTTTTGAGACTCCCTGAATAAAAAAAAATCATTTTCAACAAAATCTCTCCACTCAAACTACCCTCTAATTGGAAAATGTTTTCTCCAAACTCCTCTCATGGTTTTGATTAAAATAAAATATGTTTAAAATACAGGTTGAGCCAAAAAACTACTAACCGCCTGCGCGTGTTTTTTCTGTCCGCGTCCTCGGCGCACGTTGCCGTCTGCCGCTATCATAGAAAGGCGCGAATGAAACCATACAACATTTTTAAAACTACTTTTAAAGGTTTTACTTACCAACTTTATGAAAAGAGATGCTGAAACTGGCCACTGTCGTTGTCCATGCATTTTTGGCACCTGTTTAGGAAACTATCCATGATGAACAGCGACGGTGGCCAGTTTCAGCATTTCCTTTCATAAAGCTGGTAAGTAAAGCCTTTAAAAGTAGTTTTAAAAATGTTGTATGGTTTCATTCGCGCCTTTCTATGATAGCGGCAGACGACAACGTGCGCCGAGGACGCGGACAGGAAGAACACCGCGCAGCGGTTCCTGTTTTTTTGGCGCATCCAGCATTTACGTGACAAATGAAATGCACGATTCTGAACAACCTTTGTATAATCGGTGAACCCTAAAAAATAGACAAAATGTTACTATAGAAAAAAATGTAGAGATTGTAAAACCGCGCAACTTATGTCAAATAAAATCCTTTTGTAGAGTTAAATATTTCGAAGATGTAGCTAGTTATGGTTTGAATATTCAGATACTTTAGTTTTCTCACCTGGGAAATAGTTATTAGTTTTTTACTTTCTCTACTACGTACATAGAAGGTAGACAACGCATTGCATTCGGCATTCCACCCATAAAGTCGATACCGAGATTTTACCGGAAATACACGTTTTGAGGCCCCGAATAAAAAACATTTTTAGAGAAAGGTCCCCATGTGTGTATGTCTCTCTTTCTCGCTCGCTCTCTCCCTCTCTCTCTCTCTCTCTCTGTGAACAGTATAACTGAAAAACGAAGTCTGATAAACACGAAACTTGGTATTTAGATACGGCGATATCAAAGTAGATACAAAATTCGTTCCGAATGAAGAGAAGTTGAAATAAAATTAAAGATATACATTTCATTAGTCATGAAAACATCTGAAACATAAGGAATTATAATAAAAATCCCTTGAGCCATTTTGGTAACCAAATTTTAAATTCACATACATTTACAAAAATAACAAATATACAAAGGGAAAAACATGGTTTAATCAGTTAATGATTTGCTTTGTGCAGTTCTGTAACAGCATCAGAAACGGACAACACTGCCGCGTTTATCACACGTCTGCTTACTGTGTTTGCGGCTGCCTGCTAACTGCGTACCTCCCCCCACCCTCTGTTACACATTTCCGCGAGGAAATAACTCGTTACTATTTAATCCATTAGTCATTTCTCGTTGCACGTTTAAATTCTCCCCGGAGTTTAATAACAAGCATATTTTGAAACGCAGTTTCTTCTTTTGTTTTCGGCCCTTGTTTCTGGTTTATATGGATTTATTTTATCAATAGTTTACTGTTGTTTCTGCCTGGCTACAATACGCGTAATATACCGTGGTATTAACTACTTTAAAACATTTCTATGCAAGTATTTACTGCATTCGCATTAAGTTGATAGTTTTAAACGAACCGTTCCTACACTCAGTATAAAACAGAAAGTCGTGTAATTGTAACACTATACTTTTTTACTTTCTCTACTACGTATAGTAAGTAGGGGAAGTATTGTATTCCACCCAAAAATTCGGTGCCAAGATTTCACCGGAAATATATGTTTTGAGGCCCCTGAATCCAGAAAAAGCATTTTTGGAAACATGTCCGTGTGTGTGTCTGTCTGTGCGTGTGCGTTTGTGGGCAGCATAACTCAGAAACGAAGTCGGATAAACACCAAACTTGGTATTTAGGTTCAGTATCTTCCAGAGTTGCGACAAGAAGGTTTTCAAGAAAATCCCCCCACCCCAGATTACCCTTTACATGGAACATTTTTTAAAAATTTTAATTTTCTCACACAAGGCTCTAACCATTAGATTAAAATACCATATATTTAAGATACTTTCATGACAAATAAAATGTATATCTTGAATTTTCTGGGAATGCCTCCAAAATATTCTTCATTCTGAGCGACTTTTGCATAACTGGTAAACCACAAGAGAGAAACAAAATTTTACTACACAAAAAATGTTGATCGTGTTAAAATACACGATTTATGTCAAAAATACACAATTTATGTCATATATATTTTTTTATTGAATGAACCATTTTCCAGATATTGCTTGTTATTCCCTTAAATTTTCTAATACTTATACTTTTTCTCAAATTCGTTATTCATTTTTATTTTGTCCTGGACATACAAAGAGAATAGAATACTCCACATAGCAACCAGCTCTTAAAAGATTTGTCTAATGCTTAAAGTCTACCATATTCCCCTTGCACCTACAAGAAAATTACAAGATTAACATGAAGCATATGGAGAATAAGCGTTTGTAAAGATAATTTGTACAAGAGTACAGAAAGTCATGTGAGGTAACACATCAGATTTTTTTACTTTCTCCACCGCATACCTAGTAGGATTTCGCCGGAAATACATTTTTTAGGTTTCCTGGATCCAAAAAGCTCCTTTTTTTTTAAAACGTCCGTTTTTTTTTTAGTTTTTTTTTATTTATGGATGTTCTTTAACTACTATGATCCTTAGCGTCCCATTCTATACTGGCCGCTAAAGACCGGAAATTTTGCTCAAGAGGCCTTTTTATCAGGCTTGAGGTTCTTTTACGTGGCGTAAGCCTACGACCGGCTTTACTTCCCTTCCGAAGGAAGCCATGCTAAGGATTTTTACGCCCGAAAAAAATCTATCGCCCTCCGCCGGGTTTGAACCCGCGATCTCGGGAACTAGAGGCCAGCATGGTACTCGAGACCACGGAGGGCGACAAAACGCCCATGTGTATCTGTGCAAGCATATTTACCTCTGATTCGATAAACACCAAACTTGGTATTTAAGTTCAGTATCTTCCAAATACGCGAACAATTTCAACATAATTCCTCCACCCCAAATTTTCCTATATGGAAAATGTTTCAAAACGTTTGATTTTCTCAAAAATGCCTGTAACTTTTTTAAAATTATATTTAAGATATTTATATACAAATAGTGCATCTTAATTTTTTTGTCCTTCGTCATGGCGCTGTGGGCTAGAGCGTGGTGTTCTGGTTCCAAGCCATGAAATGCGCTCGAATTCATTCCCACCCATGGGTGTGCGGCCGGTGTAGGACCGGTGCTCACTCAGCATCGTAAGGAAAGCGAGGAGCTACGATAGGCAGCGCTTCTAGCCACGGAGGCCAACATTTCGGATGGGGGATGCATGATACTGGATATATCACCTCCCCGTATCAGTTGGATGATCATCCACAGGGCTGTCGTCCTCCGGGGTGTAGTGGTTACCGAGCCTGTAGTTCCCGAGGTCGCAAGTTCAAACCCGACGGAGGGCGATGGAGTTTTCGGGCGTAAAAATCCTTAACATGGTTTCCTTCGGAAGGGAAGTAAAGCCGGTGGTCCCGTGTCGTGGATTTCCGTTCCCCCCCATCCTATTTTTTTTCTTCTTCTTTGTTTTTATTAACGATAAACGCGAAATGTAACGCAGAGATAAAGCAAGAAGTACATGCACGATTTATAATAAAGTGACCTAATTATGGCTGTAATTTTGTCGGAAATTTTCGTAAAAATTTATCGTTTCTGCGAAAATCTTTATTTTTACGATAAAAACGAAAAAATGCATTTTTTCGTTTTGAAGATATTGGCTGTAAAGTATTGAGAATTTGTTTGGAAAGATACATTAATCCGATGTTATTCTATTTTATGACCTGCAGGTTCACCTGCTGACAACGGTTTTCCTGAGCTTTCGGAACTTTCGTTAGAAATACTTTCGTTTTGAAGTTCTTGAAGGAACTGCTGGAGCGGAAAAATAATTGACCGTGATGAATGAACAGACAATATAAACTGAACGGAAATGCGACCATATGCGGTGCAAGTGTCATTGCTTATGACATTAAAAATTACCACAATATTTGTGCCATATTATAAACTATAAATACATTTTATTTACTTTGCACGAAATTTTCTAAAAGTAAACACCAAACAAATCTGGTCCTAATCATCCACCTCTGCAGTGCGTATGTGGGCGTCAAACTTCCATTCGGATTGGCAAGTCTAGGCCCTTCGAAGGTTGAGTGTCACTATTATTATTTATATTATTATTTATATTATTATTATTATGAAACTTTTTGCAATAACCTGTGAATTGAATAAGTTTGTATAACTGGCAAGCGTACTACACAAAAATGCAATCTATTTAAAACACACGATTTATTTCTAATAACTTTTTCATGGTATTAGCAATTTGCGAGATATCCTTTATTATTGGTTTGGATTTTTCAGCATTTTTTCTTTTTATACACTGCTGTCGCCACCCAGTTACTCGTGATATTATGGAAAGAGTATTTTTCCATGATATAGAAATTTGAGGACCAATATAATTCTAGCTACTCGCTTTTAAACATCTGACTACCGATTCGGTTTCCTTTATCCCCCTTGTACATGCAAGGAAATGTGTAATTAAGCTATTTTTGCAAAGGTTTATCTCAATTAGCATGAAGTAAGAACAGCCTGTAGAAGCTATATACAAAAATCTGATGTGATACCTTCACATGACTTTCTCTACCCTGTATCTTTATTAGTGGGTATACAAACTATTCTTACTAAAACTTTTCTACGTACTACTTTTAATCCAAACAAACCTTTGAAAAACAACTACATTACACATTACGTCATAAATGTTAAGAGAACAGTGATAGTCAAATGTTTAAGAACTGGGCGCTATACGCTGGTTCTTAAAATTCCATACTGTTTCTATTCAATCGCGAGAAACAACTGAAAATCGATGGGACTTTAAAAGAATAAGTATTGAACTATTCGAACTTATAACGGAACTCTTAGAAACGGCTTATGCCACAAAAATACTTATTTTAAGTAAATTAAGTGTGTGTTAAAGAGATGCACATTTTTTGTGTAGTACGTTTTCGTCTATCGCTTAACGTTTACAAGTTTTACAAGATTATACAAAATTCCTTTCGAATGAAGTGGGCTTCCTGGGCTATTCCAAGAAAATTCGAGATATACATTTTCTTTGTCATATAAATATATTTAATATACGTATTTTAATCAAAATCCTTAGAGCCATTTTTTAGAAAATCAAAATTTTCGAAAAATGTTCCATATAAAAGCTAGTTGGCAGTGGGGAATTTTGTTGAAAATCTTTGTGTCACGTCCTGGAAAGATGCTAAACTCAAATACCAAGTTTGGTATTTATCCAACTTTTCGTTTTTGAGTTATGCTGTTCACAGGCAGAAACACATGCAGGGAGACAGGCACACAGATACACACAACACACACACACACACACACACACACACACACACACACACACACACGGACATGTTTTAAAAAATCTGATGTGTTGCAATCACATGACTCTTTCTACTCTTGTATAAACCATTTTTACAAACGCTTATTTTCCATTTACTTCGTGCTAATCGAGATACACATTTGCAGAAACTAATCTTATTGCCAATTTTCTTGTATGGTAGGCTTTAAGCGATAGTCAAATGTTTTAAGGGCTGGTTGCTATGTGGAGCATTCTGTTTTCTTTGCATGTCCAGGACATAAAAAGAATAACGAAAGCGCATTTGAGAAAACGTATTGGAAAAATTCAAACAAATAACAAGCAATATCTCGGAAATGGTTCACTCCACAAAAAAATGTATATAACATAAATTGTGTGTTTTAACGAGCTCTACATTTTGATGTAGGAAAATGTGTCTATCTCTTACGGTTATACAAAAGCCATTCGGAAAGAAGAAGACTTTTGGGGACATCCCCAGAAAATTCAAGATATACATTTCATTTGCCATGAAAGTATCTTAAACATACGATATTTCAATCAAAATCGTTAGCCATTTTTGAGAAAATCAAAATGTTCGAAAAATGTTCCATGTAAAGGGTAGTCTGGGGTACGAGGATTTTCTTGAAAATCTTTGTGTCTCATCTTTGAAAACTACTGAACCTAAATATTAAGTTTGGTAGCTATCGGACATTTTGAATTATGCTGTTCACAGACACCAGACACCAGACACCAGACACACATACAGACGTTTTTCTAAAAGTGCTTTTTTGACTCGGGGTACTCAAGACCCCGGTATACAATTTTTCAAAATGAAATACTTTCCCTTCTAACAGTAGTAGATAAAGTAATAAACGACAGTGGGTAGAGAAAGTCATGCTATGGAATATCAACGTGTATCTGCGATTCTGTTGCTTTTGGTACCTCGGTTTGAACCGGAGTAGTGTGTATTTCTTTATCATAACGACAACAAGGATGATTTAAGACTCTCTCGACACTTGTACAGTTGCACACTGAAAATAAATCAATGTGTATAGGCACCTTAACACTCCCTACCGAAGACTGTGGTATATCGACATGAAGCGTAAATAATGTCATTGCAATGACAAAACTGCTGCCCTATAACGTTCCCAGCCCCTGTTCTAGACATTGGCATGTGTCAAGTTACTGCAGAATAGGTACCGGGTGAATGACATAAAACTATCACCACGAATAATTCTGAAAGAAGAGGTGCAATTGATGTACAGTTTTCATGAAATGGTAATTTAGATAAGAGGCTAATTAACGTAAGCCGTACTTGAAACCCAACAATGATCAAGCGAGAGTTCTTTTAGAGGTATAGTGTTCCAACGTAAAACTTCGTATCGAAATTTAAACATAAATACAAGTTTTGAGGTCCCCTTAACCCAAAAAAGCAGTCTGATATACACTACGTGATCAAAAGTATCCGGACACCTGGCTGAAAATGACGTACAAGTTCGTGGCGCCCTCCATCGGTAATGCTAGAAGTCAATATGGTGTTGGCCCACCCTTAGCCTTGATGGCAGCATTCACTCTCGCAGGCATACTTTCAATCACGTGCTGGAAGGTTTCTTGGGGAACGGCAACCCATTCTTCACGGAGTGCGGAACTGAGGAGAGGTATCGATGTAGGTCGGTGAAGCCTGGTACGAAGTCGGCGTTCTAAAACATCCCAAAGGTGTTCTATAGGATTCAAGTCAGGACTTTGTGCAGGCCAGTCCATTACAGGGATGTTATTGTCGTGTAACCACTCCGCCACAGCCCGTGCAGTATGAACAGGTGCTCGATCGTGTTGAAAGATGCAATCGCCATCCCCGAATTGCTCTTCAACAGTGGGAAGCAAGAAGGTGCTTAAAATATCAAAGTAGGTCTGCGCTGTGATCGTGCCACGCATAACAAGGGGTGCAGGACCCCTCCAGGAAAAACACCACCACACCATAACACCACCACCTCCGAATTTCACTGTTGGCACTACACACGCTGGCAGATGACGTTCACCGGGCATTCGCCATATCCACACCCTGCCATCGGATCGCCACATTGCGTAACGTGATTCGTCACTCCACACAACGTTGCCACTGTTCAATCCTGTAATGTTGACGCTCCTTACACCAAGGGAAGCATCGTTTGGCATTTTCCTGCGTGATGTGTGGCTTATAAGCAGCCGCTCGACCATGGAATCCAAGGTTTCTCACCTCACGCCTAACTGTCCTGATGCAGTTTGGAATTCCTATGTGATGGTCTGGATAGATGTCTGCCTATTACTCTTTACGACCCTCTTCAAACGTCGGCGGTCTCTGTCAGTCAAAAGACAAGGTGGGCCTGTACGATTTACTGCTGTACATGTCCCTTCACGTTTCCACTTCACTATCACATCAGAAACAGTGAGCCTAGGGGTGTTTAGGAGTGTGAAAATCTCGCGTACAGACTTCTGACACGAGTGACACCTAATCACCTGACCGCGTTCGAAGTCCGTTTCTTCCACGGAGCGTCCCATTCTGCTGTTTCACGATGTCTAATGACTACTGAGGTCGCGGATATGAGCACCAGGCAGTGGGTGGCAGCACAATTCACCTAAGATGAAAAACGTATGTTTATGGGGTGACCGGATACTTTTGATCATATAGTGTATATACAGAGTGGACTGTACAATGTCTCCAAGACTAAGCGCTGTAGAAAGAAATGTCTTGGCGTGGCTCGAACAGCATGCACGCGAGCACGCCATGCTTATCAGTACAAAACTACCACGTAAACACATGCAGACAGCAGCACTATTTCAGTGACCTTTCTCTTTGTACCCGCAGGACCCCTTTAAACAGCAATGATGCGGCAACTTCTTTTGCACCTATTATGCAAGAAGCATAAAATTACAAAGGACGGCTTGTTTGTGCAACCTGGTATATATATCAAAACTTTCATTTAATTTCAGCAACCTTTCAAGGATGCTATCGACATATAATTATGGCCGAAGCCGTTGAGACACGGACTCGTGAACGGGAGGTCCGCGGTTTAAATGCCGGCAGGACCGTCCTCCTGCACTAAGGTTTTCCTCTGTCCTCATAACTGGCAAATGCCGGGGAGGCTAAATTTCATTTCGTGTATAAGTAAAAAGAACGGGCATTGAACTCTACAAAAAAAACCATGGCGAAAATGTTTACGAAATTTCTAACAAACATAGATTTACATGGAGAAAATTAATTGTAGTTCTTATTATTAGAACCCGCACATATTCTCGCGTTAAATGCGGAAATTCTACTTTGTGTCCGCTCCCTCTCATTTTCTCGCTCTCTCCATCCAGTTTTCCCTGCTTATCATTTTTTCACTTTACTTCCCTCTTCCGGTCCAATTTAACTTCCATTCTCTCACTTTGTGCCTTTCCTCCATCTCTGTGGAATGTCATGTTGAAAATCCGTAATAAAACTGAATTATCTAATGTGTTAATAAAAATTAAACCGCGAGGAAAAAGATTAACTGTATAAAACTGTATAAACGTGTGCCTCTTACGTTTGCTAAACTACATGCGATTCAGGTGCATAGATAATATTAAACGAAAGTGTGAACAGTTTCTCATACTTTCGAAGTTTTTGCATAACAGAACTTGTCAGATACAATATGCTTATAAACTTTAGTTACCTAACAAGCTTTAAAAAATCTGAAGTGATACATTTACATGACTTTAATCACCACCCTCTACTCTTTTATGACGGATATTTCAGAAACGGCTTATGCCACAGAAAAATTATTTTAAGTAAATTGTGGTTTTAAAGTGATCTGTTGTTTTTGTGTGGGACGTTTGTCTATAGCTTAACGTTTATCAGTTGTACAAGATTATTTAAAATTCCTTTCGAATGAAGATGACTTCACAGGCTATTCCCAGAAAATTAAAGATATACATTTTATTGTCATGCTTTTATATATGATATTTTATCCAAAATCGTTAGAGGCACTTTTTAAAAAATCAAAATATTCGAAAAGTGTTCCATGTAAAGGTAGTTTGGGGAGTGGGATTTTCTTGAAAATCTTAGTGTTGCATCCTTGGAAGTCCTGAACCAAAATACCAAATTTGGTATTTATCACACACATACGCGCGCGTGGACCTTTTTCTAAAAATAATTTTTTTGAAATCAGGGGGCCTCGAAATATGTACTTCCGGTGGAATCTCGATATCGAATTTTTGGGTGAAATGCAATACATACCTTCTCCCCCTACTATATACATGGTAGAGAAAGTTAAAATAAGAAAGATATTTCGATTTTAAGTTTTTGTTCCATTAAAATCTCCCGTCCCCCTTTGAGGAAAGTAATTGAGATGTCCTAAGGTGGAATCTAAATGAAGTTACATAACGATCGGTTAAAAAAAATCACTCATATTTTAAAAACGATATTATATTTTACTTTAATAATTTACTAATATTTACTAATATAATTCATGATATGCATATGGTAGTTATCGAGCTAGATGGCTATGTCGGTAACGACTGACCCATATGTTTTTTTCGGGGTTTACCCGGGTCGCTCGGCAAATGCTAGGAAGTATCAGTACATCCCCCGAATTTCCTGTCCCTCCATTTCCCTCCATTCTCATTTCACTTCACCTTTCATCTGCCAAGTGTCGTCAGGAGGTCTCGGCATTGCATGGCAGGGGAAAAGGATGTTCTGAGTAAACCTTCGTCCCCGGAATGGGGGCGGTCCCGAGTCCCTGCCCCCATGGGAGGTGTAAGCCAACAGGAGGGGGAGCAGGCTGTACCAGCTGCCATTCGGAGATTTAAAATCTGTAAGCGGTACATTTCGTGCCTCCTGGTCCAGTCCCTCTGTCTCCCCTCCCTCCTGGGGGCGAACGTCAGGGGCCTAGGTGCAAAAGACCTGCAAAGGTCTAAGTGCGAAGTCTCCCTGCGCTCCTAGTCCTCTCCTGTCCTATATATGATAGTAACCATTATTCATACAAAATAGAAAATTGCCACAAAATACTATTTTGATTTAAATACCATATATTTGAGATATTCACGTGACAAACATGTCTTTATATATAGCATTTTGTGTAACAAAACTGAATTTCTCTTCATTCTTACTGCAGAACTGGAAAACCTTAAGAGATAGACCTGAGTTTACCAAAGAAGAGAAGTAGAACACTAAAATATTCAGTTTGTGTCACATAACTTTTTGTTGCGTTACTCGTTTTGAACCCCTTGTTCTTCGTTTGAATTTTCTGACATTGAAGTCGCAAGTCTGTTCTTTTATTTCTCATCAATTCATGCAAAGAGTATGCAACATCAAGTCTTGCATATTGGCTCGTTTTCTAACAGTTGAGTGCATGCTACGGTCTGCGCCTGCACAGGTATCTATTACGAACATACTGGCTTATTATTTATAATTATTAACAGAAGGCAAATAAAAAAATAATCTTTTTTCCTGAATCGTTTATAAAACATTTATGGAAACAATAACTGATAAACTCGTCGGATATATGGCACGTTATATACTTACAGAGTGAGCCAAAAATTACGAACCGGCTGCGCGGTGTTTTTCCTGTCCGCGTCTTCGGCGCTCTTTGCCGTCTGCCCCTATCATAGAAAGGCGCGGATGAAACCATACAACATTTTAAAAACCACTTTTAAAGGCTTTACTTACCAACTTTATGAAAGGAGATGCTTAAACTGGCCTCCGTCGTTGTCCATACATTTTGGCACCTCTTTAGGAAACTATCCATCACTCTCAGTAGTTCACGTTGAGAAATGCTGGCAATTTCCTGGTGGATATTTTGTTTTAAGTTACCCCAGAGATAGAAATCGCAGGGGGGTTAGATCGGGGGACCGAGGGAGGCACAAAACTCTAATAATAATTCTGTCCTCAAACACATTTTCATAGAGTTGTTAAGTAAAGCGTTTAAAAGTAGTTTTAAAAGTGTTGTATGATTTCATGAGCCCTTTCTATGATAGCGGCAAACGGCAACGAGCGCTGAGGACGCGGACAGGAAAAATACCGCGCAGCCGGTTCGTAGTCTTTTGGCTCTCCCTGTATATGTGTGTGTATTATATTTCCCTTATGAATTAAGAGCAAGGTGGTGCCATGGACGAGCGGTTAGACCGCTCGCCTTCCACCAAGGGTTCGATCCCAGGGAACCGTACGTAGGAATTACTACCACCATTCATGCCATCATCACCTTTCCTTTCATCCATTCACCGTCATTTCATATCATCTCCTGGATCGCTTTCATCTCCTTTCCCGACAAGCGTCTGACCCCAGACAATGGTTTGTAAATCCTGGGGGCCTGTAACTTCTCCAAACGGGAAGGGAAAGTCGTTTAAGCCGTTCATCAATAGGATGCGCCCTTAAATCTGGTCACACTGCAAATGTGTTATTGCAAAGAATCTTTTAAGTTATTTGCATTCAGAATCTTTAGTGCATTACAGGGATTTAATGGATTAGTTGTTTAATTATTTAAAAATTTCACTTAGGTTTATAATCTTCCAAAAATCACTACTGACATTCTAATTTTATTTAGTTTCATTTTCTAGTAGTCAAAGTAGCTTTATTTCATTTGAAAACCTGTATTTCCATAACTTTTTTTTTAATTTTTGTACGGGCTAAATTTATGAACCATTCTCTGGGCCTCACTTTCAGCAACACCTCTTGGTTTACAATATTCGTAGTAACAGTTTTAGATGATTCAGCCGGTATATTGCAGTGCCTGTTATGTCCATCAATATGGAGTTGGAGTTATTTACGTTGGGAAGCCAATGTTCGAAGTGGGATGGTAGAGCTGTAGTGGGGCGGAGCACCTCGTTGCTGACGTGGGATGCCACTCGCAGGCTGCCGGTTGGTAACTGAATAGTATGGGGCGAAGCCCACCTGTGAAACACAGTTCACGGTACCCCGTTCGTTTTTCGTCGATTTTACCATTTTCGAACTGGCTTGCATGAAACTCATCTCAAGAATCATAGCAAGCTTATTTGAGAGGATTAGGAATGTGGTTTATGGATGCATAACAGTTTTTTCCACAATTTTCCAGAAATTCGTATATTTTCAATAATTCAAATTAAGTTTTCCACTAATTCACTGTATATAAGATTTAAAGATACTTTTTATATCGTGCTAAATATATTAGAATAAACGATTTTGTTAGACACACCTTCACGTGAATCCGGCCCTGCTAGATTCCAGTTTGTAAATGACCAAAATGCCTTGGCTTCAGTTTCTAGTGAACCAGTTTCTAGCTTGCCTCTGATTGGTCGTTGGCCCTCTAAGCACTAATTGCTTATTGATTGGAACCAACTGAACAATCAGGGCGCTTGGTATAGAGACTTGGCTATCTAATAAGCTTGAATATCAACACATTAATATTTACATTGTAAAATAGTTAAATGAACAAAATGAATATGCAATAAAAATAAACATAGAAAACATTACCCTTAATAAATAAGAGTTATAGTATAACAACGTAGTAAAATCTAAGGACTGCGCGAGTATTCAGGAGGGATAAATTGCCCCCACTCTACTTGTCTTTTGCCTTTAGCTACTCAGTTATCCAATGAGGTGTCTTAAAGAGGAAGTGGGCTGATACGCGGCAAACAAATATCACACAGCAACTTTATAGTGTAGAAAAGTTTAATAGGATATTGTGAGGCAGTATTTTATATCAGAACACTGTGAATGCCAGAGTGATTGTAGTGTAAATTAACATTATTGTATGACAATGATTTTAGATGTTTGTAAGCATTGTTAAGAAATAAGTTTACACGGTCTCACTGAAACTGACAATGGAAGTGGGTAACAATGAACCGATTGGGCGAGTTGTTTATCACTAAGAAGAGACAAACAAATGACGCCAGGGTAGCGTGCCTTTCTTTAGAAATGGAGGGAATATCTTCCCTAGAGCAGATGTGTTAGTAATTGTGATTGGCTGACAAAACGTCGCTAATGTTGGCGCGATTTGGTAACCAATAGTAGCTCTATTATAACGTTTAGGCATTTCGGGGAGAAGGAGTATAAATTCTCGAGCCATAAGCATGTTTCACGCAGTTCTAATGAATCATTCACGAGGTACACGTCGCGCAGTCTTGGAGAATCTCTCGTGAACTGCACATCATACGGTTTGGAAGAATCTCTCGCGTCGCAAAGTTAGTTACAAAATGTGAAGTACGCGGCAACTAATACGACAGTAATTACATTCGGAAATATAACAGTTTCAGTCAGGCGTGTATAAAGATTAAAGGTGTGAACTATTAATTAAGTGTGACGGCACTAAAAGTGTGAAAATAAATTCTTTTATCAGTGTTATCTTTTAGTAACAACTCCTTTCCGTTTACACGCCCTGCTCGGAGATATTTGCTCGACTGAATAATAATAGCTAGCCGGAGGACAAAGAACCCAAATCTTAAAATAATAAAACAATAACAGGCGCCCAGCAAATAAGATAACACGAGCCGATACTGCGACTTATTCCAGTTCTGTAAGAGGTATGTTAAAGAGCACAGTTTCGAGATGATGTGTGATTGGCCTCCCTGTAAAAGAATTAAAGCCGCAAGTTTTCTTTGTAAAACTTCAATTGAAAATCAATCAGCGAGCAACTTTTTTTCCTTAAACAGATGGATGGGAGAGTGAAGGCTATGAAATACCCTAAAAAGTGTGAACTAACTTTTGGAAGATATCGCATGATAACACCGCATGTATGTGAAATGCCATCGCTAGTGATATGCAAACATTTGTTTTCACACCCACTACACCTTGCTTTTTGCGTGACATATCACAGCAATCTGCAAACATAGCTTTTTTGTGGTGTGATTAGGTGATAGACGATTTTGTGGGAATAAAATAAAATAAAACACGGGCTAGGAGAAATTATGGCTTAAGCAGCGACTCAGAAGCTGAGTAGAAGAGGCATACCCGCCCAAGGCCTTTAGAGAGAGGGAATACATGACCAGGTAAGTTGCTCCTCCCAAGGGTTTTTTCTAAATTGCTGAACCATAGTATTTTCAATTTAAGAATTATGTTAGGTCAGTAAGAAATATTATGTTTATATCTTCCACCTTTTTTCATTTAATTCAAGATTAATTTCGGCTTCACAGTGAATGCATATGTCCAGTGTCAGAAACCGAACTTGCCCCATCCAAAAACACATACTCTTTGTGTTGAGCAATGGAAACAAAGCTACAGACGAACTTGACCTTTGCCTTTAGGGTACATCATTATGACATTAAATACAGTGGCTGTCTGTAGTGAGCTGACCTTTGCAGAATGTCAAACTTTATCACTCCCCATTACTAACTTAATGTTCTTGTTAAACAATTCACAAACAGCATTTCTGAATCTCTGCATCTCGTGCCAAATGTAGGTCACTCATATATAGCGTGTGTTCAGAATATTAAATGTACATAATGTTTTACACCACATGTTTGGGAAATAAAACTTTAAACGAGTAACGCTCGATTTTTCTTTCATTTCTTAAACTCTACAATTATAAATATGTAGAATAAAGTATTTTTAGATAGCTGGAACCTAAAGTAGAGCTTTCAACATGAGTCACTCGTACTAAAAATGACGATTAAAAAACTCAGTGGAATAACATTTTATAATACTCCTCTTTTCTTAGAATGGATATATATCGATTAATATAATGCGGATTATTTAATGACTCGAAAATGGATTCGGCAGAACCAAAAAAAAAAAAAAAAAAAATTGAGCAAGCAGCGGAGATGATAATATTGTATTTGTTACCGAAGAAGTCGAGAAGAAGATTTTAGTAAACAATAAAACAAATAAAAACGCAAATTTTTATACTTTATATTCATAAAATGAAAATGGAGAAAAGTCAGAACTGTTCCGCCCCCTTTACAGTCTTCTATCTATACATTCTTCAGTCTATACAGGGCGTATGCTATATTGCTTAGCAAGATCGTTCTGTAAATGTATGTTAGGTTTATCTATTTCATCACCTAATGGAGCAGCAATGTTGGAGTCGGGAAGAGTAGGTAGCAAGGGCATGATAGTAGAAAGGATACTTAAATATTGACATAGATTGAAATCATTGGACGAGCATAATGTCTTAAGGCAATGCTTAATAATACAAGAAAAATCCAAGAGGGATGAACTGGGCTCAAGGAATAAGGAGAATTTTACAGGAAATAGGAAATGGGTAACTTATGGGAGGAGAGAGAGGGGTTAAAGGTTTCTGGAAAGAAGTGAGGAACAGAGTAGAAGATATAGAGAAACAAGAATTATTTCTAAGTCTGGAAAGAAAGAAAAGTTTGGAACTATATAGACAATTATAGGTGGACTGGGGAAGGGAGAAGAATGTGGATGTAGGTAATAGGTTAGTGAGAGAAGGGTGGGCATGGTCCAGATTAAGTGCACATAGGCTAAGGGGAGATAGGAAGGGAGCGAATTTGAATAGGTGTCCTCTTTGTGGAGAGGCAGATAATTATTTGCATTATATAATTGTGGAGAGATCAGTTTTTACCTAAAGAATGGGAGAATGTTAACAAAGAAGTATCAAAAGTTAGGATAATGAAAATACGAAAGGAGAGGGATATAAAAAGAATAGGGGAATATATGGGGAGCGTAAGACAAAAATGGTTTATAAAAATAAAGCAATATGAATTTGTTGACCCACCATGCATAAATAACCACGGTGTTAAAATGCATGATGGACCAAAGAAAGAAAAAATAGCAACTCAAAGTAATGAATAAAAAGTTGTAGGAATTTTGTACAGCATTATGGAAACACACACCCACACACACATACATACGTATTGCAGGGCCGCGGATTGTGCGTATGTGTGCATGCTCCACGCACTGTCTGGGGTTTTCCGTTCGTAATCTCCCGTGTCACTTACAAGTGATAGTAACAGGCACTATAATGAGTAACCTTATTATAAGAGGCATTGGAAATTATTTACATCTGCATTGAGACATTCCTGGCATCTTCGGATGAAATTTCCATTCAGATGCATAAGTTCTTCAGTATTTCTCACAATTTCTGTTCTTATATTGTCCTTAAGTTCGTTTATGGTGTGGGACTTATTCCCATAAATTTTATTTTTTAGGGTTCGATTGATGCACCAATTGCGTCAATTTTTTCCTCCGTTAGAACATTTCGTTTTCGTTTCGTAGGTTTAGCGATCTCGTTGTCTTAACCAGACGTCTAAGTTTCTCTACATTGAAATGCAATACCAGGAAATTTCTCCTGAAATTGTCTATAAACTTGTCTACATGATTCTGTTTTTAAGTAGATATCGTACATAAAAATTCGTTGTTCAAGCGTGAATTTGTTGGTAGGTGTTTCAGTGGATTAATAACAAGACGAGAACAACAGCAACAATAAGAACACCCTTAAGCAAATCACACACAATACAGATGTCTGGAATAAAATTTTACCTTGGAGATGCACAAACTCGTGCTTACAGCACGAGCAGTGGAGGCGGTTGCACGCGATCTGTGGCCCCACTATACTGTGACCGCTCTGTATTTTAGAATGTTATGATTGTGTAAGTGATCATGTTGTCACTGGTGCTATGAAGGCCAAACAACAACGAACTAGAGCTCACCATTGCGCATGTCCGAATGTATACTGCTATTCACACAAATTTCAGCTATATGCGTTATAATATAATATTCAGAGGGGTTTAAAAATAGTATACGACAATACAAGTTAGAAGGAACCTTGACTGCCTCCTGGTCTGGTGGTTGACACGCTAATCTCTAAGTCCGGAAGTCCCGGGTTCGATTTCCGGCTGGAGCTTCGGAATTTTTCTTTAGTCAGGATTATTCCCTACCAACCCTAGAATCTGGAAGTATGAATGGAAGTTTGAGTGTGTGCGAGTTTAATGTAACAACCAAAAGTAATGCCAACCTATAAACGATCCAAAGAGTTATTTTAGTTTGCTTGTAGAATTGCCAAACTCGGCTTCCAGACTCGTTCCACGAACATTACTATTCTAAATTAAAACTCCACCCTTAACACTTGTATCATAAGTAACAATTTTTGAAAGGACAAATACTTTACAATGCCGTTAAAGGCTAAAAATAACCTGCCTTAACGGGAAGAGTTGAGTAACGGAAAAAGTCCGTTGCCAACGGAAATCGATGCAATGTTGGATTCAATCAAGAGGAGTCATTCCGAAGGCCGATACTATGAGCACAGAGAAAGACAGCAATTTTAGTTACAACACAGCCAAATAATGATTTACCACAGATTGGTTAAGTTGGCAACTCTGGGTTTGCCACAGAATTGGCAAAATCCACCTCAATTGTTTGTTGGGTCAAGACATTGGACGATAGCACAAAAATATAACTCTCAACCTGTTATAGTCAACATGCCTGAAATCTCAGCCAGATTATCGCTCACCGTTAGGATCTGGTTCAATGTTTTGAAATAAATAAATAATAAGCTGTAGTCTTATTAAATGACCCTGGTATTGACGAACTCATCAGCGTCGTCCTGCGCCGTGACGCAGTGGGCTAAAGCAAGGAGCTTGTGTTCCCGGTAACGGAATGCGCTCGGGTTCGATCTCACCCACGGGGGCACGAATTTTAAGCCCTGGATATAGAACCGGTGCCCACTAAACATCGTGAGGAAACTGAGGAGCTGCGATAGGCAGTGATCCCAGTCACGAAAACCTACATCCCGGCTACGGGTGCGTAATGCTGGTCACATCTCCTCCCCGTTTGGGTTGGATAATACTCCACCTCTGCCGTGCGCAAGTTGTTGCAGTAATATCTCGTGTTATCTTATTTGCTGGGCGCCTGTTATTGTTTTATTATTTTAAATTTGGGTTCTTTGTCCTCCGGTTAGCTATTATTACTAAGTTAAGCAAGTATCTTTGAGCAGGGCGTGTAAACGGAAAGGAGTTGTTGCTAAAAGATAGCACTGATAAAAGAATTTGTTTTCACACTTTTATTGCCGTAACACTTAATTAATAATTAACATCTTTAATCTTTTTACACGCCTGAGTGAAACTGTAGTATTTCCGAATGTAATTACTGTCGTCTTAGTTGCCGCGTACTTCACATTTTTGTAACTAACTTTACGACGTGCACCTCACGAGAGATTCCCTAGATCTGCGCGACGTGTACCTCGTGAATGATTCTTTAGAACTGCGTGAAACATGCTTATGGCTCGAGAATATATACTCCCTCACCCCGGATTGCCTAAACGTTATAATAGAGCTGCTATTGGTTACCAAATCGCGCCAACATTAGCGTCTGTTTTGTCAGCCAATCACTACTACTAACATATATGCTCTAGGAAAGATATTCCCTCCATTTCTAAAGAAAGGCACGCTTCCCTGACGTCATTTGTTTGTCTCTTCTTAGTGATAAACAACTCACCCCCTCGGTTCATTGTTACCAATTTTTATTGTCAGTTTCAGTGAGGCCGTGTAAACGTATGTCCTAACAATACTTATGGCTAACAAACATCTAAAATCATTGTCATACAATATCACTCTGGCATTCACAGCGTTGTGATATAAAATACTGCCTCAAAGTGGGCATGAAGTCGGCAGTCGGATTGGTAGGCTCAGGCCCTACAAGGGCTGTAGCGCCACTAATAATAAATGAGATAAATTACGATCCCTTACTAAAATTTATACAGACTGCAGAGAAAACAACTGCATAGCTAACGCAAGGAAGTTTTAAAAACGTTAGTCGAAAAATCGATTTCTAAAATCCACACAACCATACAACCCCAACTTGCTATACTGAATGCATGTGCAACATATACTTCTTTCCAACTAGAGAGAATAAATGTGTCTATGCGGCTGGATACACGTCTTGCAATTTCCTCAGGTCTGAAATACGTTACTAGTTGCATAATCTTGCGCCCAGAATCGGCTTAATTGGCATCACAGCTGACGACATCGGAAGAAGGCCCACTAACCCGCAAGGCATTGCCTCTCCTAGACTATATGGGGATAGGTTTGCTCAGTTAGATGGCCTTTTAGGATTGGCAGATTGGCCTCATTGCCCGTAGGTTAGCTCATCCTTCCTCCCACACAGGAATCAGAATATTTATTTGGCAATTTAATGCTTTCTCCTCCTGTTAATAAAAGCGTTCGAGGCAAGAATTACGTCACAAAATGTCTGCATATCCCTACATAAATACATATAATTTAACGTTAGGATTAATCAGTGCTTAAAGTTACTGATAGGACAACGAAAAGCCCTCGAAAAAAAAAGTTCTTATCCAGGTAAGTCACACCAACCGAAATTCGAGTTCCTGCCCCGTTGATTAGGCTATATGTTACGCATATTTAAGGAGGAGATTAAATAGCGAAAGTTGCCAAAAATTATACTTTTTATGTTTTGTGAAGTCTTATAAACTGAATTTCCTCTTAGGTGACCCAACTTTGCAGTTTTATGTTTCCCCGCATACATAGGTGCAAAAGAAGCTGCCGCATCAATGATGTTAAAAGGGGCAGTGCAGGTACAAAGCGAAAGGTCACTGAAGTAGTGCTGCTGTCTGTAGGTGTTTACGTGAGTCACCAAAATTCAGCTGAGGCTCGAAGGTTTCTGAACATTTTCAAATGTGGCATCTGTCTTCTGCTCACGCCCCCCGTAAAGATACAATATTAAGAAATGATGGATCATTCCAGGTAGAACGTGGACCTGACCGACCCTTACATCAATTCGTCCACCAAGGTGGGATGTTTTTGCACATGTTATTATGAATAATGCACTAACAGAAAACAATTTAATTCTAACGCAGCTTTAAGGGTACATAAGTATAATAAAAATCGGATATGATACACTCACATGACTTTCTCTACTCTTGTACAAACTATTTTTACAAACGCTTATTCTCCATATGCTTCATGTTAGTCGAGATGAACATTTGCAGACTCTATTTTATTGCTAATTTTCTTGTAGATGTAAGGGAATATATATTTACAAGGCAATATAGAAATACAGTAGCCTTTAAGCACATACATATCTCTTAATAGCTGGTTGCTAGGTGCAGCACCATTCTCTTTGCCACAGATTAATACTCTTTGCACATCCAAGACAAAAAATGAATAACGAATTCCCATTTGAGAAAATAAGTATTGAAAAATTTAAGGGAATAACAAGCAATATCTCGAAAATGGTTCACTCAACAAAAAAATGTATATGACATAAATTGTGTATTTTAACGCGATCTACATTTTTGTGTTGTAAAATTTTGTCTATCTCTTATGGTTTACCAGTTACGCAAAAGTCGTTCACAATGAAGAATACTTTTGGAGACATTCCCAGAAAATTCGAGATATACATTTTATTTGTCATGAAAATATCTTAAACATATGATATTTTAATCAAAATCGTTAGAGCCATTTTTGAGAAAATTAAACCATTTTCGAAAAATCTTCCATGTAAAGGGTATCCTGGGGTGGGGGGATTTTCTTGAAAACCTTCGTGTCGCATCTCTGGAAGATACTGAACCCAAATACCAAGTTTGGTGTTTATCCGACTGAGTTATGCTGTTCACACACACACACACACACACACACACACACACACACACACACACACACACACACACACACACACACACACACATAGGTACTCTCTCATTCAAACACCAGACTCTGGGCATACCGTGAAATGTTTCTGTTTAAAGACAGACCCGGAACACCTCAGCAGGCACTTTCTCTACCGAATGAGCTCTGTGACCAATAATAGCAGTTAACAGTTCGTTTTCAAGCATTGGTCTTTCATTTAGTGGTCTTCTCTCTGTCCCCTTTGCAGTTCTGCTCAGGCAAACCTTTTGACATCCGTGCTATCCGGTATAAACTAACTTCAACTAAGGACGGCTTGTGTGGGCTACCTTGTGTGTGTGTGTATGTGCACAACATATTCTGAATATATTTTTAAAAATAGTAGCGCATCTGCCATTTTGTACTCTGAATTCTGCACCACGTCACAGAGAAAATGAATACTCCTATACACTTTGTAGTACAGATGTGACTTTTAGCTTTCAGGGAAGCATTTATATAGAAATTGCTACTACTTTTAAATTTGCAGTTTCCATATGTCCAAGAAATGTGGCTTTTGCTTTGCAAAAACACGAGTGTCTTTTTTTCTCCGATTTTACTTCGAATGGTGTTTTTTCTGATATAAATTACCGGTTTTCTCAGGAAACATTGATGATCTGTAAATTAAATTTTGAGATGATAAGAATAGAACACCTCAATGGTGTTAGTGATCTACTTTGGTGTTAATTAGTTGGTAGGTTATGTTAAAAATATTAATGGAGGATAAATGTTTATAAAACATTTGTGTAATTAATAAAAACTTAATACCTTCCTTAATAAGACACGTTATTGTATAAAAGTAGATCAGTGAACTAAGAAGGCATGCATCTATAATATTTTAAAAATGTATGGTTTCATCCGCCTCTTTCTATGATAGTGGCAGACGGCAACGAGCGCCGAGAACGCGGACAGGAAAAGCACCGCGCAGCCGGTTCGTAGTTTTTTGGTTCTCTCTGTAGTTGTGCATGGCGCGTGTGCATTCTTAGTCCTATATTGCAGATGTTTCAGGGGGTGATACAAATTTTAATCAGTTGCGAGTTGTGGCTCTAAGTGTAGTGATATGCGTACTCGTCAAAATGGGTTGTAACCATCCTTAAGAGTCCATGAAAATACTTACGTAGAATTCGGTGAACGTGATACTAAAGGCAGTGCAAATGTTTGTTATGTGATAAAAATTAAAGGTGGGCTCTACAGGAAACTTAAAAAGTAACGATATTGTAACAAACCAAAATTCTAGTTTATGTTCTTTATACTACTGCTGATAATAATTGTTATCATAGTAATTAACACTGTAATGCACTATAATTTCATTCTACCTTCCGTTTCCCGTTCTGTTTTTATTTGAAATTTAGATTAGTAAACAATTGTATGTGTTACTTAGGCCTCATACTGTCATTCTTCCCTTTATCTCTCGATTTCGATTCCACTCTTGTGTATGCAGCGGTGAAGACGCCGCTCTGTATCCTGTTATACCCGCCGAAGAATCTATAGTATCACATTACACAGCAAGCAGCAATAATTCGTCTGCGGAATACCGCAATGGTTCTTTGCTTGTTGCGATAGACCTGTGCTTTTAGATGTCCCCAGAGATAAAAAAGAAATCTAGGGGTGTGAGGTCCAGCGGACGAGGGGACCAGGATATAGATAGGCCCGCTGGGATCAATCCTTCTCGTGGATAGGCAAGATAGAAAAAAGCCTACACTACGAAGGCCTGATGTGTCAGTGCGCCATTCAGCTGTACCCAACGATGTGGTGGCCACCATCACAGTTCACTGTTTATTAGATGAATCTGCAGGAAGTTCACAAAAACTTCTCCATCGAGATCGCCTTCCAGGAGAATTGGTCCAATAAGATGATCTCTTAAAATACTACACCAAATATTTTTATGGAGTCTGAGTAAGATGTACAGAGGATTGCGAACTGCCTAGTACACCAAGTTGTGCCCGTTTACACTGCCAGTATTGGCGAAAGCACAGAACTGGGCGGATGAAATCCGGCTGATGGAGATAACGTAGCATCGTATAGTAATAGGTAGATCTGGTTTGAAAATAATTGTTTACTCTTGAAAAAACTGAAGTTTGTATAGGTGCCACTTCTGTCCTCAGAGTATTCGAGTCCAAATTCGTCTAGAACATCCCTGACGTCCATCAACAACCGGCCTGATCCTTGGTGCACGGACCAATCGTAGAGTTCCGTGCGTCTCTAGTCTCACAATAGCGCACCTGAAGACATTACGCGTAGACAAACGACGTCACGGAAACCGTGCAGTAGAAACGCTTCCTGCAGTCTCACTACTATTAGTTTCAAATGGGAAGAGTTCTGCTCTGCAGCGAATGAGGTGCATTTGCGTGCTCAGCGTTGCCGCCTCGTTACCCCCACTCTTTTCATATTTCCCCCTCACTCACACATCGGCCGGGCGCTAGAATGGTCGACGTAAAGCAACCCAAACGCTTAGCTTACGGCGAATACAATATGACAACACAGAGGAACTCCGATTGGTTGCCGCTCTGGCCGCACTCAAGGACAAACATCATCCCATTTAAAATCACATTAATTATTTGTACCATTGCTACGTACTGTTTGTTAGTTAACTTAGTAATCTTAACGTGGTATGACGTTTAGGTAGGAGAGCAGCAGCGCTTTTATACCGAAAGGAAGATTCTGAAAACTTATTCGTCTAGACTAATAAGACAATTTTTCTCCAGAGGCCTAGAAACAGGGACGCAATTACGTAGGTATGTGTATAAGTAACTTTTTGGGAGTTTTAGGTCACACGAACACTATATGGAGAATTACAGTATGTATTGCAGATATAAAACTCTGCACACGAGAGCCTCGAGCCCAGAGGTATTTCGTTGCTACTCGTAGAGCTCGAAAATACAGCTGCGGATATGTAAATAATAATAATAATAATAATAATAATAATAATAATAATAATAATAATTTAATGTATTAGAGAATATTACGTTAGTATTCATATTAAAACATTCTATACAATTCATAATACACAAACAGTATATCGGTTACATCAATGTAATAATCGAAGTTAAATGTTAATACACTAAATACACTTGCTTTGTATGCTGTAACACTGTTAGCAAGACCAGAACCCTTTTAAATAAAATAACTGAAACAGAAACAAGTAGTCCTACGTAATCATATGATAAAAAGGTAGAAAAAATAAATTGGGTTTTATTTACGGACGCTCTTTAACTACTATGGTCCTTAGCGTCACCATTCTATATTGGGCGTGAAAGAGCGGTAATTTTGCTCAGGGGCCTCTTATCAGGCTTGAGACTCTTTTACGTGCCGTAAATCTACGACACGTGACCACCGGCTTTACTTCCCTTCCGAAGGAAGCCATGCTAAGGAGTTTTACGCCCGAAACAATCCATCGCCTCCGCCGGGTTTGAACCCGCGACCTCGGGAACTAGAGGCTAGCACGGTACCACTAATCCACGGAGGACGAAGGACGACGTAAAAAAAACAGTATATATATATATATATATATATATTTATTTTACCATCCATGATGTTATTTGCGTTGCCTATTTGAACAAAAGGGAACGGGATTCAGGAGCACCGCGTGCATTTGAAACCTAATTTTAATGCAATTTAATGGCAAGTTGTATTTTTCACTTAGGCTAAGAAAAGTTTAGGAATGAAAAATGAGTTTTAACACCTATAATACGTTATTCAATTGGGGACTCGTTAGTTTAATTATTCTTTACATTTGAGCAAGATTCCCGAAAGCATAAAATTTTATTTGTACGCAGCAACATGGTGCACCACCAAGATTTATTCGAAAAGTTTGCACCGTTTGTGTTCTTTTCTCTATTAAATATATTTCAAAGGATGAAAAGGTCCCGCAGAAAATTGTGTTACATTTTTCGTGTCGCATTTTATGGAATTTTCCTTCACGCACCTAAACATTTAATTGGTCAATCAAATACTTTTAAACAAATGGAAATAAATAAGGTTAGTTTTATAAGGTTGAAATTAACTTCAAAACTAAACGCCAGAAAGGTTGATTTTTGGCAAATATTTTCACGTTCTTTCACCATTTCCTCCTTAATGCATTATATATTAATCAATTAGAGCTACCATACCACAGGAAATGTCTTTTCGTAAATGACAAAACGTGATATTCCCTCTTAAGATATGGCAGTTGTTATTCTTCACAATACCTCGTACTCTGAACGAGGTATCGTGAAGAATACAAAATATGAGTACCGAACTATACATACAAAATAGAGAATTTAGAATAAGTTATTGCGCATTGTCGTCAATGCATTCAAATGTTGATCCGAGGCTTGTTAATAGTACGAGGCCAACCGTTGTGGGTTGTGTTTCATTGTTGATTGCAGTTTCTGCACTTCACAGCCCTTCTGTGAATGATGCAATTTTAAAAGTACGTAATAAGTTTTACTTTATTTACTACATATACCGATATTTCACCAGAAATACCTGTTTTGAGGCCCCTGAATAAAACAAAACCATTTTTAGAAAAAACAGTCTCTGTGTGTGTCTGAAAAGCACACCTCAAAAACTAAACTTCGGATAAACCCTAAACTTGGTTTAAGTTCAATATCTTCCAAAGATGAAACCCGAAGCTTTTCTAAAAAAAATGCCCCATCCCAAAGTACCCTTTCCATAGAAAAGTTTTGGAAATCTTTTATTTTCTAAAAAATGGTTTCAACGATTTTAATTAAAATACCATATATTAAAGATATTTACATGACAAACAAAATGTATATATTGAATTTTCTGGGAACAGCCTGTGAAGTCCTCTTCATTCGCAAGGAATTTTGTATAATCTTGTATAACTAGTAAACGTTAACCACTAGACGAAAACGTACTACACAAGAAACGTAGTTCTCTTTAAAACAAGCAATTTCTTTTAAATAGCTCTTTATGTGGCATTAGCCATTTCCGAGATATCGTTATTAATGGTTCGAATTCTTCAATATTTAGCCATTATTTTGAAGGCTTACTGAAACAGTATGGAATTTTAAGACCAAATTATAGTGTCCAAGTCTTAAACATTTGACTATCCTGTTGCCTTTGTAACTATAACGAAATGTGTAATTTAGCTATTTCTGCAGAGCATTATTTGAATAAGCGATAGATGGTCGACAAAGTCATGTAAATGTAACACGCAATATTTTTGTAAACTATTTCCTAGCGGTAGTTCCAGCCCCCGCCAATCCTAAAGCTCATCCTTTAAGGACATTTAATCACTATCTTTCTTTTAGACTGTTTTGGGGGCTACATTAAAATACGCTTTAAGCACCTTTTAGAGTCTTTAGGATTGATTTTTCAGATTCGTAAACTTCTGAAATTATTTTTCGCGTCCTAAGTAGGCAATTGCATTAAACCCATAGGTTTAAGCAGTTACACAATACAACAGCATTACAATTATTTTATCGAAGAAAAAAAAACAACAGTGAATGAAAGGTTCTAAGCTTTGTTTAAAACTACTTACAGTTAGATGATGTATTACCGAATTAATGCATTTAAGTGTTTTACTTGTAAAATTTATTTTATCAATTAACCCTACAATAACAAAAATTTATTTAATTTACACATTAAAAAAAAACTAGCAAAAACAATTGTATCAATTTCAGATTACATCGAATTGCACGATAAATAATTTCAGTGTAAATGAAAACCTCGAGCATATCTTGGCAAGATGTAGGGGTACGGAGGAATGGAGGGGAACATATTTATCGCGATCCTTTACCAGCTCGAATGGAGAGTTAAGGGTATGTTGGGCGCTACTGTAAGGCAGAGAAGACATGGAAGGGATAGGTAAACTTCTACTTAAGGCAAGACAGCCGAGATCTGAGAAGGCTGATAGTAGGGAAGCGGGTGTGTAGGAAGAGCTAATCGTTGGTGTTATTGCTTTATTACTTTCTCTACCACCCAAAAATTCGATACCGAGATTTCGCCGGAAATATATGTTTTGAGACCCACTGAATCCAAAAAAAGCATTTTTGGAAACATGTCCGTGTGTGTGTGTCTGTCTGTGTGTCTGTGTGTGTGTGTCTGTGTGTGTGTGTGTCTGTGAACAGCATAACTCAAAAACGAACAGTCGGATAAACACCAAACTTGGTATTTAGGTTCAGTATCTTCCAGAGATGCGACACGAAGGTTTTTAAGAAAATCCCCCCACCCCAGACTACTCTTTAAATGGAAGATTTTTCGAAAATTTTAATTTTCTCAAAAATGGCTCTAACGATTTTGATGAAAATATCATATGTTTAAGATAATGTCATGAGAAATGAAATGTATATCTCGAATTTTCTGGGAATGTCTCCAAAAGTATTCTTCATTGTGAACGACTTTTGCATAACTGGTAAACGTAAGAGATAGACAGAATTTTACTACACAAAAAATGTAGATCGCGTTAAAATACACAACTTATGTCATATACATTTCTTTTGTTGTGTGAACGGTTTCGAGATATTGCTTGTTATTTCCTTAAATATTTCAATACTTATAGTTTTTCTCAAATTCGTTATTCATTTTTTTTATGTCCTGGACATGCAAAGAAAATGGAATGCGTCACATAGCAACCAGCGTTAAAATATTTGACTATCGCTTAAAAGCTACCATATTCCCCTTGCATCTACAAGAAAATTAGCAATAAGATTGACATCTCGATATCTCGATTAACATGAAGCATATGGAGAATAGGCGTTCGTAAAATTAGGTTGTACAAGAGTAGAGAAAGTTATGTGAGTGTAACACATCAGATTTTTTATGTATTTTTTCACTTATTGTTAATATGCTGTGTATATTCTCTTAACTGTTCTTTGTGTACTATAATAGGGTATAGTAATCCATCGAAATATAGTTTACCGCTGTTTTGGGAGTTGTGGATATACAAAATGCTATATTTAAATATGTTTTACATTTTTTTCGCGCAATAGTGTTTTCTTGTAGTGGTTTCCTTCTATTTGTTGTCGTTTATTATTATTATTATTGCTTATTATTCTGTGTATTATAACAACACGTACGCCCTGCGGATCCGTGCGATTGATAGAAATCTATGTATGTGTACCGTTCATTCATAAGCCTGAATTCTTTTTAGTATTTTTCTGTTTTTAGGCTTGATTCGGAAACCAAGCCCATAGTTCAATATTTTCTTCTAAAACACTACGCTTCTAGTTCATTATATTAAAATACATCCTCAGTTATACGTTATCACAAGGAGATGCTAAAATAATATATAAATGAGAAAAAGCAAAAGTGAATTTCCTTTGGAACTGAAACTGTTTTTTATTATATTACTACTCAAACTGTTTGTTATTTAATATAAGAAAGTGATAAATTAAACAAACACAAAGAATAAAAGTAATACACTATTTAGAGTACTCACATGCATGCCAGTGCTGTTATTCATAATTCAAATCAAAAAAGAAGGAACGAAAAGAGAGAGAGAGAGACAGAAATTCAGAGCATGCTGGTTTTCAAAGGTTTCAATTTTTCCTTGCATCTTTAATTTTTCCACACAGTCATACATTAGTGGACACACTAATTACAGAAATGCTATCATCATTTAGGCTTTGCGGTGATAGATATCGTTGTGTAATTTCTGGAGTTTGAGTTGACTTAGGCCTACATCACCGAGTGGGATGGCTCAGGCAGTAACGCCTGTGACCTGCATTCGGGAGATCCCGGGTTCGATTCCCGGTGACCGCCCACTCTGACATAGGGTTTTTCGTTTTCCCCTAGTTGCCTAGGCGAATGCCGGGGTGGTGTATTCCACCACGACTTCTCCTCCCCCCCCCTTTCCTCTCATTTCATATCTTCCTTTCACGTTTCAGGTATGCCTTCGGACCCTGCGGTGCTGGCAATGTCGGGCAGATGGCGTAGCTGCTTGCGTAATGGAAAGATTTCTCCCCGTGAACGCCAGGGTGTTGTTCTGTCTGAGGGTGCTTCGTCGCCTTCTCTCGGGATTCTTCAATATTAGGGACTTCTGCGCGTCTCTGAGATCTTCATCGGCTCCTTCACCTCATCCCTGCCTCCCGTCGGGTGTAGCCACAATTTAGTTGCAGTGGCGAGGTGTTCTCCTCCGATACACACATCCTATATCCTAGGCCTGCTTTCTTAATCACCGTTATCAGTATTATCAGATATAACCTGGGGAAGAATGACCTCGCCCAACCGTATTGTTAACAGGTGTGTAGCAATCATGCATTCCGAAAATGTTGATGCCTCGCCCAACTGTTTTGTGCTGCGATGGCAAAGATGCAGTATACAGAAGCCATGCATATTACACTATATTCACTCTTAGGTTGATCCGCGGCAAAACAAACCCTCGTGGTCAGTGCACGTGGTGCAACACGGTAGCAATGCGCTCAGGAAAGTAGTCCCATGTTAATCTCTGAATTTTAGAATGAATGTATCCTTAAATAGTATAATATTCTATACAAATACCTAAGGTTATATTTAACGCTGATTTATACCGTAAAACAGAGCTACAAGTCCAATGATGCAATTCGTATTAGTCACCTGACATCCAGGTAGGCGCAGATTATTATTTACAGCCAGAAACCAGCAGTTGTGTGTAGTATCATGGCGGTCAATGAATTTGCTCTTGTGTTTTCGTTGAATTACGTAAAACATTAGCAGCGCAAACTATTGACTAGTGGTGAAAAGCAATAGTATTGAATCTTTATTATAAGTTATGTGAGAAATAGCCAACACTTTCCGCGAAAGAAATGGTGAAATTAACTTCTGAGTTCACCGGTGTTTCGAGTACAAGTATAAACAGTGCTTGTGCAGAAAAATCTGAAACGAGAAAAGTGATTACACCCGGAAAAGAAAAAGAAAGCATATAAAATACGCGATGCAAGAATGTAGTGATTTTAAGAAGAATGCAATTCGCGTAACTGTGCACAATTTCTTTTTTTTAAAATGAGCCGCCAACAGTTAATAAAGTGCCGCTTCCAGAGAGTGAATAAATTAGGTTATCGCATACCTGTTAGTTTATTTTTCGCTCATTTATTTTAGAATTAACTATTATTATATATGCAAACGTTTATTTTGTTGCAACTATCAATCTTATCACCTTTAACCCTTAACAGAATATGCTAGTCACCGTTTTAGTTGTCGAAATAAGGACTCTCTTCTTTTTTGCACTACGTGCCGCTTGTACTCGCCACATGGTCTGAAAGTGTGACAGTATTTCTAGTGCGAATGGCGGAAGGATACATTATAGCGGTGCACTGGTCACCTAGGGTTTGTTTTGACGCGGATCAACCTAAGAGTGAATATAGAGTACATAACATACCATAAATATAAGGTAAGTAAATTAATATATTACGTTCATGGGGCCAGAAATCGTAGGTATAACCAAACCAATACAATTGAGCTAAATATCAATCGACAAAGTTAGGCGTCTTAAAAAATTTTACTATGCGGAAAACGTAGAAGTGAGTAATGAATAAGTTATGTTAAACATCATCGGTACGTCAAGAATGCAGCCACTTCAGACCTGAAAAACACTTCGCGGAAGAACTGCGCACTGCCCGAGAATAGCGTGCACTTCTCTCCTGCCAGTGACGTCATCATAAACATTACGAGTGCTTTTAATCGTGTAAAGTCTCCAAAACTAACTGTAGTGATGAGCACTATCGAATTATTCGATAATCGCCTATCTCTTATTCGATTGTTGTTAAGTATTCGGTTTTTCATTCGCTCCTTTGGTGCTGCCTGGATTATGTAATGTTACTGTTCTATTGGTTGCTGGTAGTCGATAGTACTAATCGCTTTTTAAGTCATTTTAATCGATGAACCAATGCACATATGATGCCAACTCCATTCCAGAGAGTATACAGTAGCTAGTATCCATCTGTGGTAGCTAACTTTGGTTACACAAAAGAATGATACCAAGCAAGAAAATATAAATATGCAGTAGGTCCGTGGCAAACACTTTGTTGTAAAAAGGTATTAATAGTAATTTTCATAATCATACATTAAAGGTCACAGAACACCAAACGAACTTAAAAGCAAGTATTACATAGTCCAGAACAAGACTGCATCGGTGTTGTGGGGAGCTGCCATAATTAGTGCAGTACTTGTAAATAAAAACTAAAACTTTAATTCCAAACCTTAACAAAACCTCTTTTTTGCATAGCAAAAGTTATGGTAATAATGCTGCTTTACGTTTCCTAGCTCTACTTAACAGCCACAAAGTTCCGCTTAGAATGTAGTTATGATGTTAGCTATGCTTTACATGCTTCAATTCAACTCAGTTCAAATCTCAGTTACTCAAGTTTAAGACTGGGCATCGAAATTATAGAATAATAACGAATTATCTAATCACGGCCTCCTCACAATGTGATGGAATACTTTGGATCATTAATTTCAACCTCGATATAAATACGATATAGACTAAAATAACCTACATATACTACGAGACAATACGAGCATATTTCTTTACAATTTCTTTACAATCCCTAGTTCCATTACAGAGTTATGCATGCTAGTCTGATTCTTAAACGGTATGCCTTCAGAATCCAATATTGTGGCATGTATGCGTGTGTATTGTCACGCCAGACACATTATTGCGTCGTTGGCGACAAAATTTTTGGGGTAATTCTTACGGCTGGGGTTTTTAAGTTTCGTCTGGCGTGGCGACTGGCCACCTTCTAGCTGGTGATCCTAGCTAGCGGTGGAGAGTGGGGGAAGTGAGGTTACTTCTTTATGTTGTGTGTTAGAGTCATTTTGGTCAAGTGTTAGGTCTGAAAGGTTGTATGTGGAATCGTGTGAATGTAGCCTCTTGTGTGTAGCGTCTCCCTTCAATTTCTTCCTTTCTATCTTTTGTGTGTGATGTAGGGGCACCGTATTTATGCTGAATAAACCACAGGTAAGGTGAGATGAATGTGAAATTCTGTGTATTTTGTTATTACTAACCCACGCCTGCTCTGGAATGTGTAGTTTAAGATTCTGGTCCTCTTGTTACCTCTGCAGCTATGCCTCCCAATGTATATTCTGGGGTAACTAAAATTTTGTATCTATCTGCAAAACCTTTGGCCGCGCCCCAATATATAACAATATTTATGGAATTAAGTTTCTCTCTAATTCCTAGAGAGTAATTGAGAGCAATTTTGTAATTGTTTAAATTTTGCAACATAATGTGCACTACAGCCATATTTACTACAAGAGTAGAATGCCTATTATAAAGAAATGAAGCCTAGTTAGTAAGTTGTCTATGCTATTACTTCATTTTGCGTAAATAAATAGTTTTTAAAAACGAATACTTTTTTCATCCGATAGACAGTTCTCACTATCGTAAAATATTCGACTGTTGAAAACATTCTTGAGTGCACATCACTAGTTCACTGCATTAAATGTATCGAAAACTATGGATAGAGAATCAAAAATAGACAATGCTCCCTTATCTGCTCTGCAGTGCAGGTAAGTGCTTCTTCATGCCAGGACAGTATTTATGAGCATGCACTTAAAGAAGATCCTGTATTTCATTGAAAAATATATTGAGAGCTTGTGTTTGGGATAGGTCAAAGCAAATCGTGCTCGTCAAATGTGAAGTTTGCTTCAAGTTTTAGGAATAACCAACCTATTCAAAGTAAATTTTAAATGAAAATCACGTCTAATATTTTCTTTCACATTCAAACTTTGAAAGACAGAGTTCTATCGTAATTCACAGGATGTTAACAACACTGAAATATTTCCAATGTATATTGAAGAGGCTTAGACAAGTAATGTAAGGAGCCCATGGTTACTGACGTAAATTTGGAATTTGCTATAGATTAAGGTATACATTGTGTGCGGAAGAGCGATTCAGCACTGCGCCAGTAGTTCCGGGAGGAAATGGATAATGTGAACGTTTAGATCTGGCGGCGGCAGGCATAACGTAGTGCGCCCCCTAACGTTAATGCTGCATCCCAGCAAGCACCTCTTTAATATCCCTCTCCCCCATAAAAATCACTAACAGATTAAGGAAGAATGTCCCGATGCAGAGGAAACAGAAGCGTTTTGCTCCGCGGCAACGTCTGATGCTCGCATTCGGGAGTTTCCGAGTTCAATTCCCGTTGACCACCCGTGATGTAGTGGTTACCATGCTAGCCTCTGGTTCCCGAGGTGGCGGGTTCAAACCCGACGGAGAGCGATGGATTTGTTTCCGGGCGTAAAAATCCTTAGCATGGCTTCCTTCGGAAGGGAGCTAAAGCCGGTCACCCCGTGTCGTAGATTTACGGCACGTAAAAGAACCTCAAGCCTGATAAACATGCCTATGAGCAAAATTACCGGTCTTTCACGCCCAAATAGAATGGAACGCTAAGGACCACAGCAGTTAAACAGCACCCATAAATAAAACTCAATTATTACTTTTTGTCTTAAAGTTGATAAAGCAATAATTTTTTTAAATCATATTCAAAGTTTGCTCGGATGAATAAGCAATTAATGCTCTTATATCTATTTGATGTAAACATACTAAACTAACTATAAATCCACCTACTACATATAGTAAGTAGGGGAAGTATTGTATTCCACCCAAGAATTCGATACCGAGATTTCACCGGAAATATATGTTTTGAGACCCCCTGAATCCAAAAAAAGCATTTTTGGAAACATGTCCGTGTGTGCGTCTGTGTGTCTGTGTGTGTGTCTGTCTGTGTGTTTGTGTGTCTGTGAACAGCGTAACTCAGAAACGAACAGTCGGATAAACACCAAACTTGGTATTTAGCTTCAGTATCTTCCAGAGATGAGACACGAAGGTTTACAAGAAAATCCCCCCACCCCAGATTAAACTTTACATGGAACATTTTTCGAAAATTGTAATGTTCTCAAAAATGGTTCTAACGATTTTGATTAAAATGTCATATGTTTAAGATATTTTCATGACAAATGAAATGTATATCTCGAATTTTCTGGGAATGTCTCCAAAAGTATTCTTCATTGTGAACGACTTTTGCATAACTGGTAAACCATAAGAGATACACAATTTTACTACACAAAATATATAGATCGCGTTAAAATACACAACTTATGTCATATACATTTTTTTTGTTGGGTGAACCATTTTCGAGATATTACTTGTTAAATTTTCCAATACTTAACTTTTTCTCAAATTCGTAATTCATTTTTTTTATGTCCTGGACATGCAAAGAGAATGGAATATTCCACATAGCAACCACCTCTTAGAGTATTTGTCTATCGTTTAAAGCCTAGCAATTCCCCTTGCATCTAAAAGAAAATTAGCAATGAGATTAACATCTCGATATCTCGATTAACATGAAGCATATGGAGAATAAACGTTTGTAAAAATAGTTTGTACAAGAGTAGAGAAAGTCATGTGAGTGTAACACATCAGGTTTTTTTAAACTCTTTCCGACCTTGGGATTTTCGTAAATTTCCCTAATCGCTAGGCGAATTCTGGGGTTGTTTCTCTTCTATTACGATTTCCTTTCCTTATGTTTCAGGTGTGCTTCCTGGTTTCGTGGCGTGAGGCGGTGTCTGACAGATGGTAAGGAGGCTTGCTTTAAGGAAAGGGCATTCTCCGGGGACCCGAAGGGCTGCCTGATTGCAAGGCTCGTTCATAGCCATCTCTGGGCGGGGGAGATCCATTAGCAGGTGTTCGAGCCAGGTCTGTTTTTCTCCGTGGCTGTCTGCCTGTGAACTGTATCCTCCTGTGTTTCCTTCACTTCATTCTTTCCTCCTGAGGGTGTTAGGCGCAGTAGATCTGTGCGAGGTGTCTCGCTCCTTGTATAACCTATACGTATACCTAAGTGGAAAAGTCTTTCTTCTAAGTATATCCACCGTCCACTAGAGGACGTATTTATAACATTTAAATGATTTCAGTCCAATTATATAATATATAAAATCAATGACAACCCGCTTTAAAGCAATATGTGTATGTAACAATATATAAAAAGTATATATTACATTCATTTTTTATATTATTGTATACATGTGTAATAATGTTATGCGGATATATTACGTTATTTAATAATGTAGGAGCTGTGAGAATAATAGGTTAAAAGTTGCTAACAATCAGGTAACCTTGAGGCAATAATGAATTAAAAAGTTTAATAATACTACTGGTAATTCTTGGAAACAATAATGTAATTTTTGAGACAGTCTATAAAATAGCCAATCAACAACCAGAAAAAGCTTTAGTTAAATGAAGGTATTCTATTGGACTAGGATTAGCCAATCAGAAACTAAAATGGAGCGAAATTTACAAATTCAGAAGTTAGTTCCTTGTAGATAGTGTTTCTAACCGGACGCGAGATTCATCCTCGAGAAATTTAATACGTATTTTGTGTGAGACAAAAATAGTTTACGTCTTAAAAAGTGCAAGTAATTAATAAAAACTCTCACAGCTCTCTCTCTCTCTCTCTCTCTCTATATATATATATATATATATATATAAAGTGAAGTGTTATTTAAATCGTGTCAAGCATTAATAAATGGAGTGAAGAAAAACTTAAAATCTGTGTAAGCCTACATTCTTCAGTCGCACCACTCCCTGCTAAGACATTCATGTCTCTAACAACAATACTGACGCAGCCGAGGCAAACATAAATATATAATATTTAAAGAAACAGTAAAAATTACAAAGTTAATATTTTTTAAACATTTGGGGCGAAGGCTACCGGAAACGTTTTACATACGTGCGGTTGCAACTACTTCAAGTTCGGCTCCCCAACATAAGAACTACAATACAACTCCTTCTAACATAACCTACTTCAAATTGGCTCCCAAGGCATGGGGGCAAATAAAGTAACTCCTAAAATAATACCTTCTTCACACTATACCTCCCCTTTCGACTCTGAAAGGTGAAGCTGAAAGTAAAATTAAAGGGAATAAAGACGTGAAAGTTCATAGTAAATGAGAATCCATTTCAACATTTGCTTAGCGGCCACGAACAATCCTTTGATCAGCTCGTTATTCACCTCAGGGATTTAACCTGGGACCTCAGACATCACCACCCGAGTCAGTCCTCTCATAAAACTATAATTTGGCACTCTAAAATTCTCATTGATGCTAGAGTTAAAATATATATTGTACCTCAAATGCAAGGGGGCAAAATAAAACAACTGAACACGCACACAGAAAAAAATTTAAATTGATATACCAACACCTATTATTGGGTTCCTCTTTGCTTTAACATTTTCAGAAGGCCATGTTTTTATTTTCATAAAATCTCCGAAATGGCAACGAATTGCTTATGGTACTTAACAGGTCTTGTGTTTACCAGTACAAAATGGTCGAATTCCTGACTTGTGATTTGTTGCAGTGTTCTGTCTTCGCTTTAATGAGATAAACCAATACATTCACGAAAACCGTTTCATTAACAAGAGTTCGTCATTAATATCTCACTTCTAGCATTAAGTGAAACCTAAGGAATTACATTAAGTACCCAAATATACTGTGTGTCTCAATAAAACGATCTGTATCTCGTGTCATTATTCAAAAAAAATTATCCTTTCTTTTCTTTATTCAGAACAATTTATTGTCTGCAAGAAGAGCAGACAATAACCTATATGCTCTGAGTATTCGACATTTCCCACTCTGAAATTTTAGAAGATCTTTGTGGATCCAACATAGTTTCAGCAAGATGATACCACGTCACACATACTTAAAAAAGTTTCTGCGCATCTCTTAAGTTTGGGAATATTACTTGGCCTTCTAGATTCCCAAATTTGTTAGCGTACGATCATTTTATATATCTGGAGAGCAGATATATTCAAGTCAGCCATAAAGCCTTGAGAAAAGTCCATAAAGATATATTGAAGTGAGCTATAAAACCTTCATAAAGAAATGAAAGACAGGGTTCGTAGGGAAATTACGTTGTTCCAGCTGGAATGCTACAACATTCATTTTACGAGTGTTCTGCATGGAAACTCCAGCAACGTCATCGTAGAAATTGAAGCTATTTGGGACACATACTTTTTTTTTTTAAAAAAAACTAATAATACATACAACACAAAACGGTTTACTATTGAGTTAGTTGTTATTGCGTTATTTTTGCTACTATATACATAATCAGTACTGCTGTTGCTTCGTTAATAAACCCTGCCAGTTTGAAACCTGCGTTCCCTCTCTTTACCTACGTCGCCTCTATATGGGATGCAAATATTTCGGTGTTGTTTATTAACATCCATATAAAACCCCATTGTTAGCACCCAGAAAAAGTTAGAAATTAGATGCAAAGTGTTATCAGTCAACCAAAAGATGGAAATAAAACCTTACCGAAGTTGCTTCCGGGTTTCCTACCATTGCAGCAGCCACGCTTGGAAATGTTGCCAGTTGTTTGTGTTGCCATTGACGGTGTATCATCAGCGAGGTGTCTGCAAATCTGTAGTGAGCAAGCGCACCATCCTGCAAGTCAGCCACGGCAACCGTCAATAGCTTCCTTTTATTACATCACTTTCATTTGCCCCTTTACATATCACATCTTCCGTGTCTCCGATTAGAAATTATATCATTATTCATGCTTATTCTTAGACTTTCTTAAACATATCTAATATGAATTCGCTGGTGTGTTTAAATGACGTAATAAAACAGCTGCTTTAGATTATTAGTCGTAGACATAAATGGTTCTTCAGATCAGTGGGTGCAAATTCTTACATAAAGGGGATGCATTTTTTATATAACATAGAAAAACATCTATAAGGAAAAAATACACAGCAATGTATAGGTTATATAAAAGTATTGACAACAAATGCAAAATCAACAAGTAAGTTGGTCGGCACTAAAATAATCTGAAGAGAAATTTTGATAAACTGTCGGAAATGGTCATGCCATCTTCCTAGTCAATGGGAAACATTGCATGCTGTCAGCCGAGCCTTTTCTATGAAACACAGTTTAGAATGCCTAATGTTCATGCTTAGAGTACCATTTGCACGAGTTTGAGACACATCTAAAATGTAAAGCACTATCAGCGTGTCCTCAACTTTAATGGATTCATAATAGAGACGCGCAAATTGCAGCATTATTACTCCCAAGTTCGCCCGGTTTTATCAGAGACCGGTCCCTCTATATTCGGACGAGCTGTGTCCGTACTCGCTATTCGAGCTTCTCCAAACTCGGCGAGCAAACGAACGCTCGGCCTTTCTACGATATTGGCCACCATATTTTGATCAAAATACAACCTTCTTGTTTTTATAGGTACAAAGAGCGCCAAATAAAATATCACCGGACCTCGCACCTATGTCACATTTTTTATGAAGGTGGCTTTGCGAAGCCATGGCCATTTCATTGGTTGCTTTAGGCCACGGTGCAAGGGTGCGCCACTCTTCCTGCTAAATACTTACATCAATAACCACAACAAAGGTTACAAAATGGCGTAGAAACGAAATATATGTTTACGCTCTCAATCGTATTGGCTAAAAGAGAAAGAGGTAGAGTGATGTGATTGGTAGCCCATACCTAATCGGCTAGTGCAGAACACGGCTTTGAAAGGGCTAAAAGCTAAGGGGAAAACTTGATGAGCGCCCAGATTAGCGAAATGTAGAATGTGTAGTGCGAGAAGATTTTCCTGGGGGGTGCAAATTAAAGCTTGAGTGATATTCATTAAATACATAGCAAGGCAGCCCTTTAGAGCAAAAATAAACAGAACTGTATTCTCACAGTGGTATCAATGCTTGTTGCTGCATAGAAGCAAACCTAACTAAATAATAAAGAAATAAAACAACATGTTTTCCCTCTAATTCAAACTATAATTGGTAAATATACCTTTACTAACATATTGCTAATCATAGGAATACAACACGATTATAGACAAAACATAATCCAGTTTTATTGCCATAACATATATGTTATATTTGGTAAAAAATATACATATACGTTTCTAAACATGATCAGTCAGTTATAACAGAAGGATAATTTGCATTTAGTAAACGAATGTCCTAATCTGCGGATGTTTTACGGGGAGTGGCCACTTTCTGACGAGTATGTAGACCGTTTTCCCTATTTTATGCACTGCCATTGCAATTACTGTAACAGTGCGACCAGCCTCCCACATACCCACGATACGTCCACGAGTAATTTCGCTAGTATACGGCATGACTGGTTCTGAGACAATAAACGTGTTTTTGTTTCAATAACACCAGAAAAGCAAAGGCATCAACCTCCCCTCTTTCCCCCCTTATTACTATGTTATCAAGCCACTACGCTCTGCGATAGGTATAGTGAAGGATACGCCTCAAAAGACTTCAGTAAACGGTACAAAATTCACCGAAGACTTTCTTTGGCGCTCTGTATGCCTACGCATCGGTGAAAACTGACCACAAACGTTCAAGGAAGTTTGTTTTGCTCTCATTTGCTTATAATTAGGTAAATATCTATTACTTAACACCGTTGTTTGGAAGCGATGTGTTCGTTTTGGAAAGGTCCCTGAGCTCATTTACACTTCCAGAATTCTGTTCCTCGCTTTCTGATTGTTCTGAGATTAACAACGTCCCAAGCTAGTATGTTTTGTTCGCTAATACAAACTGCTAAGAGAAATGACAAATAAAAGGCAGAACTGTACGGAGAGATAATGTGCGAAGTGATTGTTCTGTAACGCTGGTATTTAACAGAAGGTAACACCGTCCCTGGCGTGCACCTTCGTATGTCACAAACAACAGACTAAGCTAATTATTGCATCAAGCCTGAGGGAAAGCTCAGGTTAGTGCTGATTCTAGCTCATAGTGTTGTCTTTTGAATACAGAGATCCCGAATGACGTAACTGGTTAGTGTGTGTCTTAATTTAACTACTCTGTATTCACTCTTAGGTTCATCCGCGTCAAAACAAACCCCAGGTGACCAGTGCACCGTTATAATGTATCCTTCCGACATTCGCACTAGAAATACTGTCACACTTTCAGACCATGTGGCGAGTACAAGCTACACGTAGTGCAAAAAAGGACAGAGTCCCTATTTCGACAACTGAAACGGTGACTAGCACATTCTGTTAAGGGCTAAAGGTGATAGGATTGATAGTTGCAACAAAATAAACGTTTGCACGTATAATAATAGTTAATTCTGAAATAAATGAGCGAAAAATAAAGTAACAGGTATGCGATAACCTAATTTATTCGCTCTTTGAAAGCGGCACTTTATTAACTGTTGGTGGCTCATTTTAAAAAAGACATTTGCAGTGTTACGCGAATTGCATTCTTCACAATATCACTACATTCTGGCATCGTGTATTTCATATGCTTTCTTTTTTTCCGGGTGTAACCGCTTTCCTCATTTCAGATTTTTCTGCACAAGCCTGTTTATACTTGTACTCAAAACACCGGTGAACTCAGAAGTTAATTTCACCATTTCTTTCGCGGAAAGTGTTGGCTATTTCTCACATAACTTATAATAAAGATTCAACACTATTATTTTTCACCACTAGTCAATGGTTTGCGCGGCTAATGCTTTACGTAATTCGACGAAAACACAAGAGCAAATTCACCGTCCTCCATGATACTGAACACAACTGCAGGTTTCTGGCTGTAAACATTATTCTGCGCCTACCCGGATGTCAGGTGACTCATATGAATTGCGTCATGGGACTTGTAGCTCTGTTTTACGGTATAAATCAGCGTTAAATAAAACCT
This sequence comes from Deroplatys truncata, assembly GCA_030765065.1. Classification (NCBI taxonomy): domain Eukaryota; kingdom Metazoa; phylum Arthropoda; class Insecta; order Mantodea; family Mantidae; genus Deroplatys; species Deroplatys truncata. The sequence goes on from CM060985.1 coordinate 118,519,511, forward strand.
TAGGTATTTGTATAGAATATTATACTATTTACGGATAAATTCATTCTAAAATTCAGAGATTAGCATGGAACTAGTTTCCTGGGCGCATTGTTACTGTGTTGCACCACGTGTACTGACCACGTGGGTTTATTTTGCCGCGGATCAACCTAAGAGTGAAGATAGTTTAGAGAAAGAGCTTGTCGTCTGAAGAAAAAAAGGAAAGGATCCTATCTGAACGCAGAACTTTAAATACGAACAATGAATAGATGCCCTATAATAAACTAAAGAAAAGTAATGTGTTAATTTAATGTTTTGCCTGCATTTCATGAGTAAATACGAACATGGACTATTTTGGTACTAAGATAACTGAATATCATCCTTTCTCACAAAAAATACCTTTTAGGACCAATGTTTATCACACATTTTTGCCTTGTTTTGATATCCGGTCCGAGCGGAGAACGAGAATAGGTTATACTATACCACCCGGACCAGGCCCGACTGTCTAATTTTGTTTTAATCAAAATATTTTGCATTTTATGCCATTATATTGTTATATATTATTATTATTTTTCTTTATTCGCAGTTCACGAAGCGCTACTGCTTACGATGCGAAGTGATTTTTTTCCCCTGCTGTGAGACAACGAGGCACTCGTGTCCTTGGGACTAATTGAGGCGCCACTTTACAGAAACAGAGGCGGCTGAAGTCCTGAAATTCGCATGTATACGCGACATGTTGAGGGCATATTGCCCTATTACCACATGTCACACCAATTACTGCATTCTGCGCAGGATAACCTGGGTGTAGATGGCCGAGGGTGGCGGAGTTTGCAGCGACAAATTGGCTGAAGCAAGCATTTATTTCTTACTACTATACTACAGGATGAGCCAAAAGACTCCGAGCCGCCTGCGCTGTGTTTTTCCTGTCCGCGTTCTCGGCGCTCGTTGCCGTCTGCCACTATCATAGAAAGGCGCGGATGAAACCATACAGCATTTTAAAAACTACTTTTAAAGGCTTTACTTACCAACTTTATGAAAGGAGATGCTGAAACCTGCTACCGTCATTGTCCATACATTTTTGGCACCTCTTTAGGAATGTATCCATCATGACCGATGTCGTCTAATGTTTCTTCGGTAAGAACCGAACGCGTTCTTTTAGATTTCTTAGCCTGAACACTTCCTGTGGCCTGAAATTTACTGTAAAGTTTATGGATTGTTGTACGGCCTGGAACTTTTACACCTGGAAATCTTTCTGCAAATCGTACTTTCACTTGGCGAGCTGACCGAGTTAACACATACGAATCATAAATAAATACACGCTGTGCAGTAGAAAGCACATAATATACTTTGTGACTAAGTACACGACTAAATAATAAATAACTCGTAATAACTGAACTACATCACCGTCAACTCAATACTGCACTTCACACTGCACAGCAGCGTGACTTTGTTTATAGCAGCAGTGCGTTATCATGTTTTTATCATACGTAGGATATATAGGAGAGAGCTGGGCCACTTTTTTGCGTTTATATGGGAAAGGATAGGGAAAACGAGGCTGGATGGGGTGGTTCAAGGAGGAAAATGCGTTTATATGGGAGAGATAGGGAATACGACGACCGATACTATGCTAAAGAGGGTTGAAGGAGGGAAATACGTTTATATGGAAGAAATAGTAGAGAGGTGTTAGGGTAGGAGGGTTTAAGTATGCGTTTATAAGGAGAGACGAGAAAACGGAGAGAGATCCTATGTTAGGATACACAGGTGTTAAAGTTAGGTTAGATAGGAAACCAAAGAGATACTCAGCTAGACAGGGGACAGGAGAGGAATGCGCTTTATGAGAGGTAGAGGATACGGGGAGTGGTGTTAGGCTAGACAGAGGTTGAGAGTAGAGTATGCGTTTATATGTTTGAGAAGTATAGGAACAGGAAGAGGGTGCTAGGCTAGACAGAGGTTGAGGAGTAGAGTATAGGTTATATGAGAGGTATGGAAAACGAGGGGAGGTGTTAGGCTAGACAGAGGCTGAGTAATGTATGGTTTATATGAGCGGTATAGGAAAACGATGAGAGGTGTTAGACTAGACAGGGCTTGAAACGTAGTGCATGGTTTATATGAGAGATATAGGAAAACGAGGAAAGGTGCTAGGCTAGACAGAAGTCGAGGAGTAGAGTATGGTTTATATCAGAAGTATAGGAAAACGAGGAGAGGTATTAGGTTAGGAGAATTGAGTTTGTGTTTATAAGGAGAGACGAGAAAACGGAGAGAGATCCTATGCTAGGATAGACAGGTGTTAAAGTTAGGTTAGATAGGAAACCAAGGAGTGATACTCAGCTAGAGGGGGGGGGTAGGAGGGAATGAGCTTTTGAGAGGTAGGGGATACGGGGAGTGGTGTTAGGCTAGACAGGGCTTGAAACGTAGGGCATGGTTTATATGTATGAGAAGTATAGGAACAGGAAGAGGGGTGCTAGGCTAGACAGAGGTTGAGGAGTAGAGTATAGTTTATATGAGAGGTATAGGAAAACGAGGAGAGGAGTTAGACTAAACAGAGGTCGAGGAGCAGAGTATGGGTTATGTGAGAGTCATAGGTAAACGAGAGAGGCGTTAGGCTAGACAGAGCTAGAGGAGTAGAGAATGGTTTATATGAGAGGTATAGGAACAGGAGGAGAGGTGTTAGGCTAGACAGGTAGTGTAGCAGTAGGAATATGGACTTATATACAGGAGAGATAGGGAATAGGATGTGCTAGACTTGAAAGCGACTTTAGACGTGAACTTAGTGGAAAACTGTTTCATGTCAATGTTCTAGACATGCCCATCACGTAAGCTATTCAGGGAAAAGGTGACTCGTTCAGGGGAAAAAGGTGACTGCTCAGGGAAAAAGGAGGCCTACAAAGGGAAAAAGTTGACTAGCAAAGGGAAAAACGTGACCAGTAAAGGGAAAAATGTCTCCAGCAAAGGGGAAAATGTGACCAGCAAAGGGAAAAAGGTGAGCCATAAAGGGAAAAAGATGACCTGCAACGGGAAAAGCTAACCCACTAACACTAACAGGTAAGTAATTCAGGTAGTATTGCAAGAGGCTGACTGGATCATAGCAGTGTATGATTTCACAGGTAATTCAGCTAGTATCGTATGTATTTAGGCTAATTCGTCTAATAACACAGGATAGATTCCAGATGCTAACTGCATCATGGCTCTGCATGATTTCACAGATAATTCAGCTAGTATCGTAGGTATTTAGGCTAATTCAGCTAGTATCACAAGAAGATAGATTCTAGGGTTGGGTATAGCATAGTTTCATATTTCACAGGTAATTCAGGTAGTATCACGGGTGCTCGTGCTAATTTAGAGCAGGAATTCGTATCAGAGCTAGTTAAGGTAATTTCACATGATTCGGGTAGTATCACAGGTATTTAAATCATTTTCACAGCCAATTCAGCTAGTATCTTGAGCATTTAAGCTAATTCAGCTAGTATCACAGGAGGCTAGATTCCAGAGGCTAACTGCATCATAGCTATGCATGATTTCACAGCTAATTCAGCTAGTATCGTAGGTATTTAGGCTAATTCAGCTAGTATCACAGGAGGTTAGATTCCAGGGTTGGGTATAGCATAGTTTCATATTTCACAGGTAATTCAGAGGGTATCGTAGGTATTTAGGATAATTCAAGTAACATAGGTGTTTAGAGTAATTAAGCAAGCATTACAGGAGGGTAGGTTCCAGGGGTTGGTTATAGCCTAGTTTCGTATTTTACAGATAGTTCAGATAATATCGTAAGTATTTGGGTAATCAGCATAGTTTCACAGATGCTCGTGATAATTTTGATCAGAGATTTGTATCACAGCTATTTAAGGTAAGTGCAGGTGATTCAGGTTGTATCAATGGTATTTGTGTCATTTTAACAGGTAATTCAGATAGTGTCTAGGTATTTGGGCGATTCAAGCATCATAGGTGTTTAGAGTAACTCAGCTAGTATCACAGGAGGCTAGATTCAATGATCAGGGTTTCGTATCAGAGCTATTTAATGTAATTTCACTTGATTCGAGTAGTATCACAGGTATTTAAGTCATTTAACGGGCAATTCAACCAGTATCACAGGTACTCATGGTAATATAGAGAGTAATTAAATTATAAAACATTTCTCATCCAACGTTACAACAATTTATATACTTTTTTCTAAATCTTACAAACTTATTATATGTTAAACAGTTATTGTACGATGCGGAGAGGGATAAACTGCATATTGGTTCACAAATTGAAAAGCTTTACGTCAACATACCTTTATTTTAGTTCGGTGTAGATGTCTCTCCCCTTTTATCTAGGCTTGAGACTAGCACTAGGATTGCTCCTAATGGCAGGGTTACCACCTTCCCTTCCATCTTCTTCTTTCTTCATCAGGCGTCAGCTATCTGCATATACAGCACACAGATAACCTTCTTTTTTAAGATTGTAGACTCACGATAAAATCTTTATCTTTAACTTACATTCTTTTAAGCACTGTTTGTAATGGCGTAATGTCCATACGCATATGTCGTTATCCCATCCTCAGCAATAATTCTTTTATCATCAAACGGAGTCAATGCAATTTTATTCACTTGCACTGTAGCAAGAGCATGCTTTCGTGATAGGATCAGATTCATAGATGTTCTGATGATTTCACAGGTTTTAAGACAGTCTGTATAGCTGTCAAACGAAATGTACTGCTTAATAGCGCTACGTTTTATACCTTTAATCTTTTTTATCATTGACCCTTGAATATCTAAGGCATACATCTTAGGACGTAGTCCAACAAAGCGTAGGATGATTTTGCTATTAGCCTCATCTTTAAATTTTCCCAATACCTTTTTGTTCTGAGTAGAGTAACATATATGGTTAGCAGGGTAATCAGCTGTATCGAGATGCTCAAGAAAACGTAGCTTGTCCTGGTACACATCTTCAGTTGTTACACGATGAATGAACGAATCAGTGTCCATATACATAAGCTTCAGGTTTTTAGCTCCATAATAAGGCAACAAAACGTCGTAATGATAGTTATACATTAATGTCTTGGAGATGTCCAACACACTCATACCAATGTATATAGGCTTGTTGAATACAATCTGACGAGAGGCCATATGTACAGCAGCTAGATTATCAGCATATATCGTCCTGTCGATAAACGTAGGCTTGGCGATCAGCTTCTCTAGAGTTTTTTCATTGGTCACCAGTCGTATATCCATGCGGTTACGCAGGTTCTCCATAGTTTTTCCAAACATAGCGTTGTTAAAGAGCTTGTAGAGATCCTTCTCGAAATCATTTGCAGCTTGTTGTCGTAGCCTGTTGTTAAATTCCACATAAGGTTTCAACCACTGAGACTGTCGGAATTGTAGCACACGATGGATTTTTGTTAGTCGTAGTCCATGACTAAGAGCTTGCTTCAAAGCCATGTAATGCACTACATACTTCTTTCGAGGTCCAAGATGAGGTATCAGTTTCTTTGTAGATGATTCCAATGGTTTCATACACTCTGGCAGGAAAGGTAGATCGTTGTGTAGATCGTGAAGTTCAGCAGGATACTCGATGTCAACTTCTAATATGTACCCATGAGGATCATCTTCTTGTAGTGTTTCTAAGTTGATTTCTTCAGGTGACACCCACTGAAATCCAGCAAAAGGAAGAGCGTGACACATTGCCCACCCATATTGGTTATTAGCGTCCTCGTATGTGATAAATTGGGTTGGTCTCGACGGATCAAACTTCTCCATATAAGTGTTATTAGCCTCAGCATACCGATGAGAAACTTGGCATAAACCTCCTCTTATACCTGATTCCACCATGAGTAGTTGATCATAATCTTGTAACAGCTCTAACTTAATTCCAGTATACAGTAACATGGCGTCCCATGTAAGACCTGGAGAGGTAAAATAATGGGCAGGATCAACTTTGTGTGTTTTAAGGGTTTGCTCTCTGAACGTCTCAAAGACATCAGCTAGAAGAAGTACATCCGAAGTTAAGTAGAGATCGCTGTACTCTCCCAGGTTTCTCACATTGAACAGCTCCCATACATTTCTAGCATGATCGTAGTCAGTATCAGTAATTTCTTCTTCATTTAATCTATTGTAGAAGGAGTCCTTAGGAGGCAAGCAGGTCTCGTTCAGGACATCCCATGACGTAACAAAATCATATGGAAATACACCCTTACGGGTCATCAACTTCAATTTGTCTTCTCCAAAGTACTTTAGCGTTTCAGGATACGAGGTTAGATTTTTTACCAACTTATCCAAGCTTGTACTGAGGAATCGGAAGCTATCCACAAATCGAAGCTTTATATCTCCTACATACTTGGTGAATGAGATATAGCTTTCTTCAGAGTTAGGAATTACCTCCACACGTTCACTTGTGCACCCCAGCTCCTTTACAATGAAATGCGAGTCATATCCGCTAAGGTTATGCATGAAGACTGGTATATATTTAGGTGTTTTACAGGCTAAATTACATTCATTATGAAGACTTCCACGATATTCACCGCTGATGTGATCATGGTCGCGTACTTTATAGTTCTCTTCTGTAAAGGGTTTTCCACACAAGTAGCATGCTGAAGAAGACTCAAAATCCTTTTGCTGTTGATCCGTAAGTTTCAGAGGCTTAGCAGATTTGTATATATTACCAATCATTTCTGCAAGAGATGTAAGGTACAGCATAAACTTCTGAGCAGCATCAGCACCACGATACACATAGGGTTGCTTAGGAAGACCAGTTTCGAGATGTTCAACACTGGATGTAGGCTTCACGTAAACACAGAAGCTCATTGGTGTGTGCTCTTGATAAGGGGTTGTATAGGAAGTTTCAGGATTGGGTATACACGTTTGGCATGGAGTGAGAATACTCTCAAAATCAGCATAGATGACATAAGGTACTTTCAGCATCCTCTCAACATTTTTAAACTGAACAATTGATTTCTCCTTGGTAGGCATAACTACCCTCGCAACACCATGTTGAATACAGAAGGCTACATGTTCTTGCAGTTTTTCCTGTCCACTTCGTCCATATCGATCATCAAAATGTGTAAAGCAGCGCTTACAAGTATAAACCCGTCCATTATGGTTAGTTTTCTGGCGTCGAACGAGTTTCTCAAAATTCTTTATATACACGTAGTGATGTTTTCCACTGCTGTCATTCAATAGTAGCAGGTCGCGATGTTCAGGTAGTTCAATGTCAGCAACCTTTATTGGATACACTTCATGCTTCTCATCCAGCCCGAAAACGTTAATGGATATCTTGTTAAACTTCTCAAGTTTAGGTATTTGAGAAAGTGGAGTAGGGTAGGAAACACAGCTGAAGTCGTACTTATCTTGAAGTTGTTTGTATTTGCTGACGCGTTGAGGCTTGATGCTCACGAATTTGGCCAGTATAGAGTACATGAAACATTTCTCGTCGCTAAAGTTCTGGATGTTTATACATGCTTTCCTTGCTTCAACAGCTGACGGTAGTGGTATGTAGCTACTTCCTCGTAACGGGTTGTACTTGTTGATACGAAGTCGAACTCCTTCCACAGCAAGCAAAGCCCAGCTGCTACCCTTAAGCTGAGACTCCTCCATTTCAGTCACCAATTTCTTGAATTTCACTTCCATCGTTGAGTCCAGATCAGTTTCCAGGAAAACAGCTTGATTCCGTGTTTTAAATGTTTTGTCACAGGTTTCTCCAATACTGTTAACAAATCGACACTCAGCCAGCAGATTAATTTTAACACTCTTATGAATGCTAAGCTCTTTATGCACAGCATGGATTATACGTTGTTTTGCCTCTTGCAGATACATATTTAGGTCCTTAGCTGATTCGCATCGTATAAAATACGATTTCAATCGTCCTTCGAATGAAGTTTCGTATTCTTTCATATCGCAGTCCTCCATTGTTGACAGCAACTGATGTTTAGTTGGCTCCAATCTTCTTTTCTTCTGAGGGCTGCTTATTTCACATATATCTTCGTGTCGCTGTCCCTTATAACAATCTTTGAAGGTTACATTACAATGTTTACATTTGAAGAGCTTCTTGCAGCTCATCTCGTGTCTTCTCTTGTCATAACCTCGGAGGAACTTCTTCCCACATTTTCCGCATGCATATCCAGTAGCGCTTGGAATAATATCCTTATACGCTGAGTTATTCATCTTTATTCTTGATGTAATAACGTATTAATCACTGATCAATGAAATGTAGACCTCTTCACCTTGACACCACTTTAGAAAGCTGATTATTCTTGGAGAGAACACGATGTTAACACCTCAAGACTAATTAGCACAATGAAGTCCAATGCCCTAGATCACCATATTTATAGAGGGAGCACGAACCTTTTAGATCAATCATAAACTCGCTCCATAACCACCTGTATATGATCGCTCAACGTGTACTAACCCCCCACCCATATAACCTCAAGTCTAGAGACAGGATGTTTATGACGTCACACCCAGAGACAGGATGTCTGGCAGCATCAAACACGTTTAAACTCGTCTCATAACTACCTGCTTATGCTGTCACACCAGCAAGAGAAGTATTCCCACACGCTCATTCAGACATATATTTCAAATTCAAGCCCACCACCACCATCACCACCTATTGTACCAAGGTTAATTCAAGCTGTATTATCACAATACTTAAAAGTAAAAGCTTAAAAGGAAACCTAGAAGATTTTCCCCCTTATTTACTTAATTATTTCATGTTTTTATTCCCTTTTCAATTCTTCCTTTCCATCTTCTCACAGAAAGACCATTACATTTCACTACAATCATGAGAAAAGCAATTTTTCCAGAGTTACACAGATTCTAAGCTTCTAAATCGAACCCGTTAATACTTTTAATAAATGTATTTTAGCTCCCCAATATCAGCATCTACCATTTAATCTTTACTCGAACCTGATATGATCCATAAGCTTGAAGATATATGATATCACCCTTCGGGATTCGATCTGAGTACTTTAAAGTAATATTTGTCACGATAACGATATTTAAGGACTAGATGCTCTGTTTACGTTTACCTTGACATGTCTATCTAAATTCAATTACGAGTTATTAAATTTTTGCAAGTAAATTTCATTGAATCGGTATTCGAACCCAGAACACCAGGAACAAGATAATTTATAATATTAGTCTGACATGTTAAACAAAGTTGTATGCAGTTACATCATCGATCTAAGTGATATATTCTAGTGTACAGAGGAAAATTAAGAAAGTCATTAAAAAATGGGGAATCGAACCAAGCACAACTGATTGGCAATTATATACAGCATTAATTACCCATCATAGAAGCTATCAATCATGCTTTAGTCCACTCCTCTACCTCACTTAGTTCTCGAGATAATGAAAATTTTAAAATTAGGATCGAACCCAGGACGTCATGTATCTAATTACACATCCACAAGATACTACCTAATAACATAAACGCAATAAAGTTTATTTGGCGTCTTTATCTTAATTGGTTTAGGAGTAATTAAATTTATAAGTAAATTCCATCGAATCAGTATTCGAACCCAGAACACCAAGAACAAAATAATTTATAATATGAGTTTGGTATGCTTAAAGGTGCTGTATGTAGTTACAGCATCAATTTAGGTGATATTTTCTAGAGTATAGAGTAAAATTAAGCAAGTCATTAAAAAATCGGGATTCGAACTAGAGACAACTGATTAAAAATTATATACAGTATTAATTACACATTATAATAGCTATCAAACATGCTTTGGTCCATTCCTCTAGCTTTCTTAGTTTCCGAGATAATGAAGTTTTTAAAATTAAGGATCGAACCCAGGACACCAGGTACCCAAATATACATTTACAAGAAACTACCTAATGACATTAATGTAATAAAGTTTATTTGGCGTCTTTATCTTAATTAGTCTCTGAGTTATTAGAAGATGAATTTGCATTCACTCCTAGGATTCGAACCCAGGCATCCAGGTCAACAGTAGAAATAAAATGAGAGCTGGCCCACAGAGAGATGCCGACATCTGATAAAGTTCTTTGATCTATGCCGGCAAGCTCCGCCCATTTTATTTCTACTGTTTAATCGCTTATATCTCCTGAATGAAAAGAGATAGAACAATGGGATAAAAACTAATCAATTCTTTGGAATGCGCCGCGTCATTAGGATATTGTTGCAAGTTGACCTGGATGCCTGGGTTCGAATCCTAGGAGTGAATGCAAATTCATCTTCTAATAACTCAGAGACTAATTAAGATAAAGACGCCAAATAAACTTTATTACATTAATGTCATTAGGTAGTTTCTTGTAAATGTATATTTGGGTACCTGGTGTCCTGGGTTCGATCCTTAATTTTAAAAACTTCATTATCTCGGAAACTAAGAAAGCTAGAGGAATGGACCAAAGCATGTTTGATAGCTATTATAATGTGTAATTAATACTGTATATAATTTTTAATCAGTTGTCTCTAGTTCGAATCCCGATTTTTTAATGACTTGCTTAATTTTACTCTATACTCTAGAAAATATCACCTAAATTGATGCTGTAACTACATACAGCACCTTTAAGCATACCAAACTCATATTATAAATTATTTTGTTCTTGGTGTTCTGGGTTCGAATACTGATTCGATGGAATTTACTTATAAATTTAATAACTCCTAAACCAATTAAGATAAAGACGCCAAATAAACTTTATTGCGTTTATGTTATTAGGTAGTATCTTGTGGATGTGTAATTAGATACATGACGTCCTGGGTTCGATCCTAATTTTAAAATTTTCATTATCTCGAGAACTAAGTGAGGTAGAGGAGTGGACTAAAGCATGATTGATAGCTTCTATGATGGGTAATTAATGCTGTATATAATTGCCAATCAGTTGTGCTTGGTTCGATTCCCCATTTTTTAATGACTTTCTTAATTTTCCTCTGTACACTAGAATATATCACTTAGATCGATGATGTAACTGCATACAACTTTGTTTAACATGTCAGACTAATATTATAAATTATCTTGTTCCTGGTGTTCTGGGTTCGAATACCGATTCAATGAAATTTACTTGCAAAAATTTAATAACTCGTAATTGAATTTAGATAGACATGTCAAGGTAAACGTAAACAGAGCATCTAGTCCTTAAATATCGTTATCGTGACAAATATTACTTTAAAGTACTCAGATCGAATCCCGAAGGGTGATATCATATATCTTCAAGCTTATGGATCATATCAGGTTCGAGTAAAGATTAAATGGTAGATGCTGATATTGGGGAGCTAAAATACATTTATTAAAAGTATTAACGGGTTCGATTTAGAAGCTTAGAATCTGTGTAACTCTGGAAAAATTGCTTTTCTCATGATTGTAGTGAAATGTAATGGTCTTTCTGTGAGAAGATGGAAAGGAAGAATTGAAAAGGGAATAAAAACATGAAATAATTAAGTAAATAAGGGGGAAAATCTTCTAGGTTTCCTTTTAAGCTTTTACTTTTAAGTATTGTGATAATACAGCTTGAATTAACCTTGGTACAATAGGTGGTGATGGTGGTGGTGGGCTTGAATTTGAAATATATGTCTGAATGAGCGTGTGGGAATACTTCTCTTGCTGGTGTGACAGCATAAGCAGGTAGTTATGAGACGAGTTTAAACGTGTTTGATGCTGCCAGACATCCTGTCTCTGGGTGTGACGTCATAAACATCCTGTCTCTAGACTTGAGGTTATATGGGTGGGGGGTTAGTACACGTTGAGCGATCATATACAGGTGGTTATGGAGCGAGTTTATGATTGATCTAAAAGGTTCGTGCTCCCTCTATAAATATGGTGATCTAGGGCATTGGACTTCATTGTGCTAATTAGTCTTGAGGTGTTAACATCGTGTTCTCTCCAAGAATAATCAGCTTTCTAAAGTGGTGTCAAGGTGAAGAGGTCTACATTTCATTGATCAGTGATTAATACGTTATTACATCAAGAATAAAGATGAATAACTCAGCGTATAAGGATATTATTCCAAGCGCTATGGATATGCATGCGGAAAATGTGGGAAGAAGTTCCTCCGAGGTTATGACAAGAGAAGACACGAGATGAGCTGCAAGAAGCTCTTCAAATGTAAACATTGTAATGTAACCTTCAAAGATTGTTATAAGGGACAGCGACACGAAGATATATGTGAAATAAGCAGCCCTCAGAAGAAAAGAAGATTGGAGCCAACTAAACATCAGTTGCTGTCAACAATGGAGGACTGCGATATGAAAGAATACGAAACTTCATTCGAAGGACGATTGAAATCGTATTTTATACGATGCGAATCAGCTAAGGACCTAAATATGTATCTGCAAGAGGCAAAACAACGTATAATCCATGCTGTGCATAAAGAGCTTAGCATTCATAAGAGTGTTAAAATTAATCTGCTGGCTGAGTGTCGATTTGTTAACAGTATTGGAGAAACCTGTGACAAAACATTTAAAACACGGAATCAAGCTGTTTTCCTGGAAACTGATCTGGACTCAACGATGGAAGTGAAATTCAAGAAATTGGTGACTGAAATGGAGGAGTCTCAGCTTAAGGGTAGCAGCTGGGCTTTGCTTGCTGTGGAAGGAGTTCGACTTCGTATCAACAAGTACAACCCGTTACGAGGAAGTAGCTACATACCACTACCGTCAGCTGTTGAAGCAAGGAAAGCATGTATAAACATCCAGAACTTTAGCGACGAGAAATGTTTCATGTACTCTATACTGGCCAAATTCGTGAGCATCAAGCCTCAACGCGTCAGCAAATACAAACAACTTCAAGATAAGTACGACTTCAGCTGTGTTTCCTACCCTACTCCACTTTCTCAAATACCTAAACTTGAGAAGTTTAACAAGATATCCATTAACGTTTTCGGGCTGGATGAGAAGCATGAAGTGTATCCAATAAAGGTTGCTGACATTGAACTACCTGAACATCGCGACCTGCTACTATTGAATGACAGCAGTGGAAAACATCACTACGTGTATATAAAGAATTTTGAGAAACTCGTTCGACGCCAGAAAACTAACCATAATGGACGGGTTTATACTTGTAAGCGCTGCTTTACACATTTTGATGATCGATATGGACGAAGTGGACAGGAAAAACTGCAAGAACATGTAGCCTTCTGTATTCAACATGGTGTTGCGAGGGTAGTTATGCCTACCAAGGAGAAATCAATTGTTCAGTTTAAAAATGTTGAGAGGATGCTGAAAGTACCTTATGTCATCTATGCTGATTTTGAGAGTATTCTCACTCCATGCCAAACGTGTATACCCAATCCTGAAACTTCCTATACAACCCCTTATCAAGAGCACACACCAATGAGCTTCTGTGTTTACGTGAAGCCTACATCCAGTGTTGAACATCTCGAAACTGGTCTTCCTAAGCAACCCTATGTGTATCGTGGTGCTGATGCTGCTCAGAAGTTTATGCTGTACCTTACATCTCTTGCAGAAATGATTGGTAATATATACAAATCTGCTAAGCCTCTGAAACTTACGGATCAACAGCAAAAGGATTTTGAGTCTTCTTCAGCATGCTACTTGTGTGGAAAACCCTTTACAGAAGAGAACTATAAAGTACGCGACCATGATCACATCAGCGGTGAATATCGTGGAAGTCTTCATAATGAATGTAATTTAGCCTGTAAAACACCTAAATATATACCAGTCTTCATGCATAACCTTAGCGGATATGACTCGCATTTCATTGTAAAGGAGCTGGGGTGCACAAGTGAACGTGTGGAGGTAATTCCTAACTCTGAAGAAAGCTATATCTCATTCACCAAGTATGTAGGAGATATAAAGCTTCGATTTGTGGATAGCTTCCGATTCCTCAGTACAAGCTTGGATAAGTTGGTAAAAAATCTAACCTCGTATCCTGAAACGCTAAAGTACTTTGGAGAAGACAAATTGAAGTTGATGACCCGTAAGGGTGTATTTCCATATGATTTTGTTACGTCATGGGATGTCCTGAACGAGACCTGCTTGCCTCCTAAGGACTCCTTCTACAATAGATTAAATGAAGAAGAAATTACTGATACTGACTACGATCATGCTAGAAGTGTATGGGAGCTGTTCAATGTGAGAAACCTGGGAGAGTACAGCGATCTCTACTTAACTTCGGATGTACTTCTTCTAGCTGATGTCTTTGAGACGTTCAGAGAGCAAACCCTTAAAACACACAAAGTTGATCCTGCCCATTATTTTACCTCTCCAGGTCTTACATGGGACGCCATGTTACTGTATACTGGAATTAAGTTAGAGCTGTTACAAGATTATGATCAACTACTCATGGTGGAATCAGGTATAAGAGGAGGTTTATGCCAAGTTTCTCATCGGTATGCTGAGGCTAATAACACTTATATGGAGAAGTTTGATCCGTCGAGACCAACCCAATTTATCACATACGAGGACGCTAATAACCAATATGGGTGGGCAATGTGTCACGCTCTTCCTTTTGCTGGATTTCAGTGGGTGTCACCTGAAGAAATCAACTTAGAAACACTACAAGAAGATGATCCTCATGGGTACATATTAGAAGTTGACATCGAGTATCCTGCTGAACTTCACGATCTACACAACGATCTACCTTTCCTGCCAGAGTGTATGAAACCATTGGAATCATCTACAAAGAAACTGATACCTCATCTTGGACCTCGAAAGAAGTATGTAGTGCATTACATGGCTTTGAAGCAAGCTCTTAGTCATGGACTACGACTAACAAAAATCCATCGTGTGCTACAATTCCGACAGTCTCAGTGGTTGAAACCTTATGTGGAATTTAACAACAGGCTACGACAACAAGCTGCAAATGATTTCGAGAAGGATCTCTACAAGCTCTTTAACAACGCTATGTTTGGAAAAACTATGGAGAACCTGCGTAACCGCATGGATATACGACTGGTGACCAATGAAAAAACTCTAGAGAAGCTGATCGCCAAGCCTACGTTTATCGACAGGACGATATATGCTGATAATCTAGCTGCTGTACATATGGCCTCTCGTCAGATTGTATTCAACAAGCCTATATACATTGGTATGAGTGTGTTGGACATCTCCAAGACATTAATGTATAACTATCATTACGACGTTTTGTTGCCTTATTATGGAGCTAAAAACCTGAAGCTTATGTATATGGACACTGATTCGTTCATTCATCGTGTAACAACTGAAGATGTGTACCAGGACAAGCTACGTTTTCTTGAGCATCTCGATACAGCTGATTACCCTGCTAACCATATATGTTACTCTACTCAAACAAAAAGGTATTGGGAAAATTTAAAGATGAGGCTAATAGCAAAATCATCCTACGCTTTGTTGGACTACGTCCTAAGATGTATGCCTTAGATATTCAAGGGTCAATGATAAAAAAGATTAAAGGTATAAAACGTAGCGCTATTAAGCAGTACATTTCGTTTGACAGCTATACAGACTGTCTTAAAACCTGTGAAATCATCAGAACATCTATGAATCTGATCCTATCACGAAAGCATGCTCTTGCTACAGTGCAAGTGAATAAAATTGCATTGACTCCGTTTGATGATAAAAGAATTATTGCTGAGGATGGGATAACGACATATGCGTATGGACATTACGCCATTACAAACAGTGCTTAAAAGAATGTAAGTTAAAGATAAAGATTTTATCGTGAGTCTACAATCTTAAAAAAGAAGGTTATCTGTGTGCTGTATATGCAGATAGCTGACGCCTGATGAAGAAAGAAGAAGATGGAAGGGAAGGTGGTAACCCTGCCATTAGGAGCAATCCTAGTGCTAGTCTCAAGCCTAGATAAAAGGGGAGAGACATCTACACCGAACTAAAATAAAGGTATGTTGACGTAAAGCTTTTCAATTTGTGAACCAATATGCAGTTTATCCCTCTCCGCATCGTACAATAACTGTTTAACATATAATAAGTTTGTAAGATTTAGAAAAAAGTATATAAATTGTTGTAACGTTGGATGAGAAATGTTTTATAATTTAATTACTCTCTATATTACCATGAGTACCTGTGATACTGGTTGAATTGCCCGTTAAATGACTTAAATACCTGTGATACTACTCGAATCAAGTGAAATTACATTAAATAGCTCTGATACGAAACCCTGATCATTGAATCTAGCCTCCTGTGATACTAGCTGAGTTACTCTAAACACCTATGATGCTTGAATCGCCCAAATACCTAGACACTATCTGAATTACCTGTTAAAATGACACAAATACCATTGATACAACCTGAATCACCTGCACTTACCTTAAATAGCTGTGATACAAATCTCTGATCAAAATTATCACGAGCATCTGTGAAACTATGCTGATTACCCAAATACTTACGATATTATCTGAACTATCTGTAAAATACGAAACTAGGCTATAACCAACCCCTGGAACCTACCCTCCTGTAATGCTTGCTTAATTACTCTAAACACCTATGTTACTTGAATTATCCTAAATACCTACGATACCCTCTGAATTACCTGTGAAATATGAAACTATGCTATACCCAACCCTGGAATCTAACCTCCTGTGATACTAGCTGAATTAGCCTAAATACCTACGATACTAGCTGAATTAGCTGTGAAATCATGCATAGCTATGATGCAGTTAGCCTCTGGAATCTAGCCTCCTGTGATACTAGCTGAATTAGCTTAAATGCTCAAGATACTAGCTGAATTGGCTGTGAAAATGATTTAAATACCTGTGATACTACCCGAATCATGTGAAATTACCTTAACTAGCTCTGATACGAATTCCTGCTCTAAATTAGCACGAGCACCCGTGATACTACCTGAATTACCTGTGAAATATGAAACTATGCTATACCCAACCCTAGAATCTATCTTCTTGTGATACTAGCTGAATTAGCCTAAATACCTACGATACTAGCTGAATTATCTGTGAAATCATGCAGAGCCATGATGCAGTTAGCATCTGGAATCTATCCTGTGTTATTAGACGAATTAGCCTAAATACATACGATACTAGCTGAATTACCTGTGAAATCATACACTGCTATGATCCAGTCAGCCTCTTGCAATACTACCTGAATTACTTACCTGTTAGTGTTAGTGGGTTAGCTTTTCCCGTTGCAGGTCATCTTTTTCCCTTTATGGCTCACCTTTTTCCCTTTGCTGGTCACATTTTCCCCTTTGCTGGAGACATTTTTCCCTTTACTGGTCACGTTTTTCCCTTTGCTAGTCAACTTTTTCCCTTTGTAGGCCTCCTTTTTCCCTGAGCAGTCACCTTTTTCCCCTGAACGAGTCACCTTTTCCCTGAATAGCTTACGTGATGGGCATGTCTAGAACATTGACATGAAACAGTTTTCCACTAAGTTCACGTCTAAAGTCGCTTTCAAGTCTAGCACATCCTATTCCCTATCTCTCCTGTATATAAGTCCATATTCCTACTGCTACACTACCTGTCTAGCCTAACACCTCTCCTCCTGTTCCTATACCTCTCATATAAACCATTCTCTACTCCTCTAGCTCTGTCTAGCCTAACGCCTCTCTCGTTTACCTATGACTCTCACATAACCCATACTCTGCTCCTCGACCTCTGTTTAGTCTAACTCCTCTCCTCGTTTTCCTATACCTCTCATATAAACTATACTCTACTCCTCAACCTCTGTCTAGCCTAGCACCCCTCTTCCTGTTCCTATACTTCTCATACATATAAACCATGCCCTACGTTTCAAGCCCTGTCTAGCCTAACACCACTCCCCGTATCCCCTACCTCTCAAAAGCTCATTCCCTCCTACCCCCCCCCCTCTAGCTGAGTATCACTCCTTGGTTTCCTATCTAACCTAACTTTAACACCTGTCTATCCTAGCATAGGATCTCTCTCCGTTTTCTCGTCTCTCCTTATAAACACAAACTCAATTCTCCTAACCTAATACCTCTCCTCGTTTTCCTATACTTCTGATATAAACCATACTCTACTCCTCGACTTCTGTCTAGCCTAGCACCTTTCCTCGTTTTCCTATATCTCTCATATAAACCATGCACTACGTTTCAAGCCCTGTCTAGTCTAACACCTCTCATCGTTTTCCTATACCGCTCATATAAACCATACATTACTCAGCCTCTGTCTAGCCTAACACCTCCCCTCGTTTTCCATACCTCTCATATAACCTATACTCTACTCCTCAACCTCTGTCTAGCCTAGCACCCTCTTCCTGTTCCTATACTTCTCAAACATATAAACGCATACTCTACTCTCAACCTCTGTCTAGCCTAACACCACTCCCCGTATCCTCTACCTCTCATAAAGCGCATTCCTCTCCTGTCCCCTGTCTAGCTGAGTATCTCTTTGGTTTCCTATCTAACCTAACTTTAACACCTGTGTATCCTAACATAGGATCTCTCTCCGTTTTCTCGTCTCTCCTTATAAACGCATACTTAAACCCTCCTACCCTAACACCTCTCTACTATTTCTTCCATATAAACGTATTTCCCTCCTTCAACCCTCTTTAGCATAGTATCGGTCGTCGTATTCCCTATCTCTCCCATATAAACGCATTTTCCTCCTTGAACCACCCCATCCAGCCTCGTTTTCCCTATCCTTTCCCATATAAACGCAAAAAAGTGGCCCAGCTCTCTCCTATATATCCTACTATCATATTTCTACACGCCCAGTGGAAAAACACCGCGCAGCCGGTAATAATATTATTGATAAGACACCTCTCCGAGGCAACTTAAAACAAAGTGTACAAGATAAACCCACACACCCTGGGAGAATTAAAACAAAATATCCGCCAGGAAATTTATCAAGTGAACTACGACGACAGTTTCCTAAAAAAGGTGCCAAAAATGTATGGACAACGACGGTGGCCAATTTCAGCATCTCCTTTCGTAAAGTTGGTAAGTAAAGCCTTTAAAAGTAGTTTTAAAAATGTTGTATGGTTTCATCCACGCCTTTCTACGATAGCGGCAGACGGCAACGAGCGCCGAGAACGCGGACAGGAAAAACACCGCGCATGCGGTTCGGAGTCTTTTGGCTCACTCTGTTCTATTACGATGGATGTATGTATGCCGCGATGATTGTGCTATCCCGGGCATCTCAACATTGAGGTCCAAAAGAATGGAATAAATTAATTTTATTTTTCCTTTACATGAAACAGATTTGGTAAGTTTTTACTCGTATTTTCTCAAAAATAAACTAACGGTTTTTAATAAAATATTACATGTTTATGATATTTACATGAAAAAGAAACTGCGTATGTTGAATGTGATAAATACATTTTTTTCGTCTTTATTTTCAAGCCCAAGCCCGAGCCCAACAAACATTTTTTCAACTCAACCCCCAAACCAGCCCGCGGGCCCGCCGGGCCTTGGCCCGAGGCCCTGCAGATCTCTAGGCCATATTATCACCTAAAATTTGCACGCTTATTTATTAACACCCGGAATATATAACTGACAGAAATTTCGTTGGCAGGAAAATATATGCTTTATTTAGTTTTTATTGACGTCAGAATAGCAAAAACTATGACGCAATCCTGTGCAGTGGGCGAAAGGGAGGTAAAACAAATTATAAACTCGCTTCTCAGACAGTGTTTTCTGGTGTAATGGTTTGTGGTTGCAAATACCACGCGAAATACTGGAGTTCGATTTCTCACCGTGGTTATGTATTTTATTATACCTTATTAAGCCAAAAACGGGTTAAACGTATTTTAATCGTCTTAAACTTGGCGAAGGAAATACTTAGCCTTTTACTTTAAATTGATTGCCATGATTTGATACTTTGAAAACATCGCAGATCCACTGAGATGCATTTCTTCTCCCCTTGCTCTTATTTTTTCCCTTCAATTCCTGAAGGGTACCAAAATGACAGCAAAAATGTTATTTTGTTTCAGAAAAACTGTTTTTAAAAGAAAAAGTGTATTCAATATGTCCAGAATACACCCAGTAAATATTACGTTTGAAATCCCTCTGGACATTGGTGTAGAACAGATTGATGAGTAAGAGGAATAGCTCCAACAACTGTATTCCTCAACTTTAAATAGCTTTTTCTCACATAGCAATTTTTGTTTTTTGAGGTATACTTTTTAGCAGTTAACATTGATGAATCAGTCTGAAATTTTAGGAAATGTAGAATAATATAACTTTAAAGAAAACTGTGCGTTGCTTTGTTGATTACCCTTATACATACTGTGTTCCTCTAACAAGAACGTGTCTCTAAGGAATGTGTTGACATCAGCAATTCTATCGCTATCTGAGAAATATTACGGCTCTACTTTCAACATATCAACAAGACTTAAGGCGAAAACATAAGCTCTTGTGCTAGTAATGCTGAATGACCAGTTGCTTTTGCTTGCTTTCCTCGTCACAGATTTTAACAATGTATTTCTCGGGCTTTAGTGTGTAGAGTTCTTCCTTTATTACTGGGCATTCTAAATAACTTTATAAGTCATTAGAAAACATTTACACTGCTCCAAGTAAAGCACGCTGGAATACAAACGTTTATGATGTTTTAATGTAGATAGTAGTTTATTTATGACTTCATCGTGAGCTGCCACGTGGTACTGTCCCCCCCTCACTCTTCCGGAGAGCAGAACATTCCGCAAACGTTTTCTCGTTCAGTACAAGGATATGAGTTCTTTTTCTTTGGATTATTGGTAATACTGTTTTCTGATTTTGTTCTAAATATAAAAAACTGATATTTATAATATACATGGTAATATTTTGGAAAACAAATGCGCAAGTTTATTGCACAGGAATAGAACAAATAGCATACCAAATTTCAGGCCTCTATCTTACTTCTAAATGGCATAAAGTGTTCCTTTACTCGTATTATTATCTAATTATTTGCAAAAACAACACAATAAATACTTTTTAATTACAGAACTATTGAATCTAGAGCAATAAAGCTTACACTAACAATATATCATGGTATGTGCAATTTAACCTAAAAGTTTCATTAAAATTGGTTGATCAAGGAAGAAAGTCCATTTGGTACCAGTGTGTCCCCTTTAATATTCTCCCAAATGTCTTTTAGCTCTATTTTCTCTCCCTTGTCTTTAACAGAGCTTATAAATATTAAATTCAGTGCCTTAAAATAATTTATACAGTTTACCAGTCCCATGATAGATTGCGAATTTACCTAATGAAACTCGTAACCTCGGGGATTTATTAAGGCTATTCCATTAATAAAATGTAAAATTATATAAATAATGATTACTCTCTTACTTGTATTGTTTAAAATCATATCACTACTGTGTCATTTGTCAGGTCACGGCATAACAAATGAATTAACAATGGAACTAACCAGTGCTACCAACAGAGAAAATAGCCTCCAAATGGCCTATGACATTCGGGGTACCTCATTCCACCAAGCTATGACTGGACTCATTTTTGAGGTGGAAGCACCCAGCGGGTGGAATCCATTGCCTCCGATGCTAGGGTGCTGAGTATGGCGGTGGAATGAGAGAACCTACAGCTTTTACCGTGGACTCCGAACAACGTTGGGCCTTGGAGATACTTCACTTGAGTAAGTCAGAGGTGAAGGCGTGTATAGGACCTACTTAAAGTCGCCACCCCAGAGTTGGGAATCGAACACAGGACTCTCAATACGAGAGCCAGAGACCACTGCACTACCCCGGCGTCCATGAGAGAATAGTAAACCTTAATATACGCTAAAATCAAAACGCAACACATTTTTATAGGAACATTATTTATTTTGAAGTTGGACTATTTGAATGTGTATTAATTAAAACATAATTAGACGAGTAGCCCATTAATCACTGCATACTGGTACTAAAGTGTTTTTCCTTCACACAGTGGCCAGCGTATGCTTGCTGGCCGCCACAACTCGGACTCCCGCCAAAACAATTCTCGCAATCGCCTCACGCAGTGAATATAACTTAGCTGCTATAAATGGGCGAGGACAGGTGTAATGAATTTAAGTGGTCTAACAGGGAGAAGAAGAGAGGGGAGGTGTACTAAATGTAATGGATTACATGAGAATTGACATATTCTGGAATGCGAGAATTGAAGCAACATACAGTACCAGCCAGAAACAAACTAATACAATAACTCATTAATATAATAAGACATCTAATCCACAGCTTCTCAGCATCAACACATTAATAATTTCTTTCTTTAATATTTTGTTATAAGTTTTACGTGTTATATATTTTTTTGCTAATATTGTACGTATAATAATTAAGGACGTTAACAACACATATATTTATAATGTACATATGGCAGAGAATAAGTGTATAACATTATAACGTATAAAATATAATATGAGGTGGTATCTAGGTAAGCAAGTAACGAACCTTGGATTCATTGTTAAGACAGTGAAAGTCAAAGTATGTAAATAATTATACATATGCATATATATGCAACAACTGTTAGTGAATTTTATTGGATGGTAGCACCAATCAGGTACATTGATACATGTCTAAAATTCAAGTACGTACGTTAAGAAAACGGTTAAAGGGAACGCTAACAGAAGCTTGTCAGTCTTCGAGCAGGAAGCTAGTTTATAAGCTCGTCTCTAAATAGACGCTAAAAGTAACATGCCAAAGGTGTGGTGAATTGTGAATATTTACATAGGTTTTATCTAAAATATAAGTGAAATAGTTAACAGAATACATGTGTGCAAAATGTTTTAACATTCTCCATACCTAACCCTAACAAGACACAATTGCTCTCCGGAACAAAATACAGCAGCCCTGGCATAATTATAAAATAATAATTACAGCACACACACACACAAGAATACAGATATACGATCATCAGATTCCAGTCTACATCATAAGAGTACGGGCTCAAGACGACCTTTGTAATACAGCATCTATTATCTTCCAACGGTCCATCATCAACGTAGTGGGGTCCTAACAAGGAGGAACCGCTACAGAATACGGATAAAGGAAAAGAGAATTTAAAGCTAGAGAAATGGAAAAATTTACAAACAGAGCTAAAGTTAAGAAAGTTGTTCATACAAGATCAAATGAATATATGGAGAAAGCAGGAAAATATTAAAAAAAAGAAGGTTAAAATGGTTAAAAGGAATGTAAAACAAATTGGAGAAAATACGGAAAAGGGGTAACAAGACAAAAAAAGTATATGTGGATACATTATGCTTTCCCATTATATATACAAATATAAGGGGAAGAGAAATAATAAGCAAGTCCATTGTATACATTGTTTAAATTGTACGTAAAGTTCAAAGCAGACAACAGATCATTCATTCATTATTAAAAAAACAAAAGAAAAGAAGAAAGAAAAACTTACTGGTCTTCCACTTCTTGCTCACACTGTATCACTGTAATTTAATTACTGAGATAAACTGATACCTACAGGTGCTATTTGAGGCAGTATTTTTAACACTTAAATAATTTCAGTCTAATTATATAATATGTAAATTCAATAACAGCCCGCCTTGAAGCAATATGTGTATGTAATAATTTGTAAAATGTATGTAACAGTCATTGCATATGCTTATATTAGTGTATCCATGTGTAATAATGTTATGTGAATGTATAACGTAATTTAATAATGTAGGAGCTGTGAGAATAATAAGTTATAAGTTGTTAACAATGAGGTAACCTTGGGTCAATAATGAGTAAGAAAGTTTAACAATACTACTTGTGATTCTTGGAGTAACAATATTGTAATTTTAGTGACAGTTTATAAAATAGCCAATCAACAACCAGAAAAAGCTTAGTTAAATGAAGGTATTCTATTGGAGCAGGATTAGCCAATCTAAACCGAAATATAGCAAAATTTACAAATCTAGAAGTCAGTTCCCTGCAAACAGACGCGAGACACATCCTCGAGAGATTTAATACGTATTTTTGTGTGAGACGAAAAATAAGTTTACGTGTGAAACAGTGTAATTAATTAATAAAAAGAATCTCACATCTCTCTATATCAGTGAAGCGTTATTTTAATCGTATCAAGCATTAATAAAAGGAGTGAAGTAAAATTATAATCTGTGTAAGCCTACATTCTTGTCACACCATAACCCTGCTAAGAGAAACGTGTCTCTAAAATAAAAACTGACGCAGCCGAGGCAAACATAAATATATAATATTTAAAGAAACAGCTTAAATTACAAAGTTAATATTTTTAAACTTGGGGCGAAGGCTACCGGAAAGTGTTTACTATACGTGGGCTGCAACTACTACAAGTTCGGCTTCCCAATAGTTGAAATACAATACAACTCCTACTTCAAATCGGCTTTTCCATACGTGAAACAATAAATCATTCTCATATTTCAAAGAATATCTACATTAATTTGAAACAGGTTGCATTGGTTCCCATAGAGTATATCTTTCATTTTCCTTTTTAAGATATTTTAAACAAGAAGTTTCTTAACATGATTAACAATTCCTTATTCATAACGCTTACAAAGAAGGAAATGGAAAGAAATGAAATGAAGTGAGTGTGCTGAATAAGACATTTAGAGAAAAATTGAGGTTAATAAGAGTAACAAAGGCCGAAATTAACGCTCAACGAAGCAGAAAGGAAGGCAAGAATCAAAACTATACAAGTGGAGCGAGTCGAGAACTAAACTTGAACGTGGAATGCACTTATGCAACCCTTGTTGATTGTAGACCATTGAATATGCTAATCTGGAGAGGCATTCGCGGAAGTTCTTCACCAACGTATTTTTGAATATTCAACAACACACCAGCGCATGTTTACTGCACTTGCGGGAGAAGTGGCAGTAGTAATGTGTTACGTAATGATGAATGGGCAGATAAAACTTGGCAGACGCGATGTTTATAGCTAATACCATAAATAAAGTGCAAGTGTATGTTTGCGGATATAATGATAATAAACGGACTCTGCCTTTCCTGTGGAGAAATGCTGTAGATACTCCTAAACTTCTAGAATCCCAAACACTGAACTCGTGAAACTCTCCAACCCGAAATTACCTTAAGAGACAAAAATGTTATTTTTATTTTTCTCAAAAATGACTGTAAAAATGTTGAATCAAGTACATGTTCGAGACTCCGCAAACATACACTTGCACTTTATTTATGGTATTAGCTATAAACATCGCGTCTGCCAATCTGATATATATCTGATGTTCTGCACTCACATGACTTTCCCTACACTTGTACAAACCATTTTTACAAACGCTTATTCTCCATCTACTTCGTGTTAGTCGAGATATTGCTAATTTTCTTGTACGTGCTGCAAGGGGAACATGGTAGGCTTTAAGCGATAGTCAAATCTTTTAAGAGCTGGTTGCTATGTGGAG
The DNA here is from genome assembly GCA_030765065.1 of Deroplatys truncata. Classification (NCBI taxonomy): domain Eukaryota; kingdom Metazoa; phylum Arthropoda; class Insecta; order Mantodea; family Mantidae; genus Deroplatys; species Deroplatys truncata. The sequence continues at coordinate 118,544,644 of CM060985.1, forward strand.
CATTCCATTCTCCTTGCTTGTCCAGGACATTAAAAATAACGAATAACGAATTCGCATTTGAGAACAATTTTAAAAAATCTGAGGTGTTACACTCACATGACTTTCTCTACTCTTGTACAAAATATTTTTACAGACTTTTATTCTCCATCTATTTCATATTAATCGAGATAAACATTTACAGAAACGATCTTTTAACATGTTCTAAAAATATTTGACTTTCGCCTAAGGCGTACTATCTTACCCTTGTTTTGTATTTGCAAGGGCAATATAGAAATACAGTAGCCTTTAAGCATAGACATATCTCTTAATAGCTGGTTGCTAGGTGCAGCACTATTCCCTTTGCCACAGATTAATACTCTTTGCATATCCAAGACAAAAAAATGAATAACGATTTCCCATTTGAGAAAATAAGTATTAAAAATTTAAGGGAATAACAAGCAATATCTCGAAAATGGTTCACTCAACAACAAAAATGTATATGACATAAATTGTGTATTTTAACGCGATCTACATTTTTTTGTGTAGTAAAATTTAGTCTATCTCTTATGGCTTACCAGTTATGCAAAAATCGTTCACGATGAAGAATCTTTTGGAGACATTCCCAGAAAATTCGAGATATACGTTTTATTTGTCATGAAAATATCTTAAACATATGATATTTTAATCAAAATCGTTAAGAGTAATTTTTGAGAAAATTAAAATTTTCAATAAATGTTCCATGTAAAGGGTAATCTGGGGTGGGGGGAATTTCTTGAAAACCTTCGTGTCTCATCTCTGGAAGATACTGAACCTAAATACCAAGTTTGGTGTTTATCCGACTGTTCGTTTCTGAGTTATGCTGTTCACACACACACACACACACACACACACACGGACATGTTTACAAAAATGCTTTTTTTGGATTCAGGGGGTCTCAAAACATATATTTCCGGTGAAATCTCGGTATCGAATTTTTGAGTGGAATACAATACTTCCCCTACTTACTATACGCAGTAGAGAAAGTAAAAATGAGAAGGAATATCTTGAAAATGGTTCACTGGACAAAAACATCTGATGGGTTACACTCATATGACTTTCTCCACTCTTGTACAAACTATTTTTATAAACGCTTATTCTCCATCTACTTCATTGTTAATCGCTATAAAAATGTGTAGCAACTATCATATTGCTAATATTCTTATAGGTGCAAGGGGAATATGATAGGCTTGGCTTTAAGTGATAGTCAAATCTTTTAAGAGCTGGTTGCTACGTGGAGCACCCCCCCCCCCTCAAAAACAACAAATATGGAATGCCTCGGAAATGGTTCACTTACTAAAAACTTGTCTGTGAAATAAATTTATTGTGGTTTTAACAAGATTTACATTTGTTGTCTATCTCTTACAGTTTACCAGTGATGCAAAATTCATTCAGAATGAAGAGGACTTTCCAGAAAATTCAAGGTATACGTTTCTTTAGCCATAAAAGTATCTTAAACATACGATATGTTAATCAAAATCGTTAGAGCCATTTTTGAGAAAATAAAAATTTTGTAAAAATGTTCCATGTAAAGGGTAGTTTGGGGTGAGGGGGAGATATTCTTGAAAGTCTTCGTGTCGCATTTATGAAAGATACTGAAGCTAAATACCAAGTTTGGTATTTATCCAATCTTTTGTTTTTGAGTTATGTTGTTCACAGACACGCACACGATTTTTCTAAAAAACATTTATTTCCGGTGAAATCTTTTTGGGTGGAATGCAATACTTCTCCTACCTACTATAAATAGTAGGGAAAGTAATAAAGTATACACTTTGAACTGTGAAAATCTGGTGAAGTCGTCTTTGTTGTCAAAAGTTTAAAGAATTTTATATAATTGGTAAACCATATACAATTTGTTATAAATGGCTTCTTTTTTTTAACTTCAACCGTTTGACTTTGGCTTAAACTTTCCAGTATTTCACGCTACAATTTTTTAAATGTCAGACAGTACTGTTTTTAAACACGTGACTGTCTTCCTAGCCTCCTGTGCTTCTATGTAGCTACAACAAAATTTATATCGAGAGCCTCTATGAGTGAGCATAAGGGTTCTCAAAGGTTCAATTCCCGGCTGAGTCGGGGGTGGTCTTCTTTAATTAGAATTCTTTCCTCTCGTTTGGTACAGCCTGAGTGAAGAGTTTTTAATTGCAAAATTGAACTAAAACCAACGATAACCTACAGTTTAACGAGTCATTAATTAGTTGCCTCCGCTATGACCATAAAAAGAAACAGACTGTTGAAACGATTGAAGTTAAAGCAACGTACAGTACTAGCCACGGACAAACTAATACGATAACTCATTAATGTAATAAGATATCTAATTCACAGCTTCTCAGCATCAACACATTAATAATTTCTTACTTTAATATTTTTCGTTTCAAGTTTTACGTGTTATGTGTTTTTTTGCTAATATTGTACGTATAATAATTAAGAGGATGTTAAAACACACATATTCATAATGTACACAGATAGAGAACAAGTATATAACGTCAAAACATACAAAATATAATATGAGGGTGTAATGCCATTATTAGCTATATAACCAATAATATAAAATTACAAGAAATGCAGTAGTATCTACGTAAGCATGTAACGAACCTTGAATTCATAATTAAGACGTTGGAAGTCTGTAAACATATATATATAGCAGGTGAGTCAGCTGCCCCTAGTTATTCGTATCTATGCAACTCGCATTTTATATCTAATGTGAAAACATTGACCCTTTTATCAAACAAACTGTTACTGTAGCTCTGTCCTTCTATTCGATACTATACACAACCACCATTAAGGATTAAAGGCCTGAATGAGCCAAGGAACCGCGAAAAGCTTTAAAAAGACGGCTTTTCGTGGATATATTGCTTACAAGGAGATAGAGGTATGTTTTCCCGAAGAGCGGGAAACAATACGTGCGTTCTGGCCGAGTGGATTAGCTGCCGGGATGTGGTAAAGCAACGGTTAGCTTCGGAAGTTCGAATCTAATACAAACATCAAATTGTTTTGGTTATTTTTTTCTTTCTCCTTGCGTTTATTATCTGTATTTTAGTATACTAATCTTTTATTTTTGTTATTGGCTCTCCTGTGAGCTAAAGACACAAGAATTACAATCAGATAATTGTGTATCATGCTTACGATAATAATCTCTACCTATCTATTGTTGCAAACCGTGTCACGTAGTTAGCTTTTATTCTTTTGGACACATATCGACGGTATTAAACTTAACAACTTTTGTTTCATGTTTAAACCTTACATTTCACTTCTTCTACAGACAAAGGATTTGTAAATGTGCTAAGTTCATGGTAAACAGAATAATAAATTGTTAAAGAGCGTGGATTTCATCAACGAATAAATGTTCAAAATGACGAACCCCTTCATTAATGCACATTTATGTACGTTGCCGGAAAGACCTACTTGCATGTTGTAATCTGCCTGCATTCTTCACGTATGAGTGCACGGAAATGATTTGGGCTTTGCGGTTCTTCTTCTTTACGGTAGAAAAAACATGGTGATTATTCTATTTTACACACACTTATAATGTTATCAAAAATGTTCTTTGTATAATAATATCAAATTATAGGCCAAAGGAGATTAAACAAAAGGTAATAAAATTTTTGAACATAACACGACGGATTTGAACCCGCACTAAAGCGGCACAGTGGTAAAGCAAGTATGATGATACCATTTGGCCAATGCCCTGTTGCGGGTTGGGGTTCCTATACGAAATAATAATAGCAAAACTCAACCCCACCTCAAATCTTTACATGCTTTTTGCAACTTCATACAGCGTTTGGAGGTCATTTTGGTAACGTTAACTCAAATAAACTGCATTGGCCATTTCAATTACTGTATGAACTGAAATATGCCATAGTTCCTGACAGAAGAGAAATTATCTACCTAATGCTTAGCATTTTTGACAAGGCTGTACAGCGAACCTTTGATGGCTGACGGCTTAAATCCAATTGGTCGCACTGCTAGATCTTCCATTTTGTTTTCAAATAGTTTTGTCAACCGATGCATGTGATAAGTTGTTCCTTCAGGGGCGTTTTCAAAGGTGTGTATCAATGTATGCTAAAGCATAAAAGTTTGTAAAATCAGCTCCCAGTGCCAGGGTGGGATGTTTTTGGCATCGACATACATGACGATAGCATTCTGTCCCGTAAAACACTTATGCACTGAGTTATTCATCCCTCCTCTATAAAGTTATGTAAATCAGCCTTTAGAAGAAATTCAAGAAAGGCGCAAGTCAGATATGTTGCTTAGGACGTTGCATAAATTCGAAAATAAATAGGGGCAGCTGACTCAGTAGCACCAATTGGACAGTATCACCAATCAGGTACATTGATACATGCCTATAATTCAAATACGTACGTTAAGAAGAACGGTTGAAGGGAACGCTAACAGAAGCTTGTCAGTGTTCGAGCAGGAAGGTAGTGTATTAACTCATCTCTAAGTAGACGCGAAAGCTGCGTATTTAAAGTCTAACAGTTATACATACTTTCAAATGATAAAGGTAATAGTGAATTGTGAATATCATGTGTAGTTTATCTAAAATAAAAGTGAAATAATTAAATAAATACGTGTGTGCAAATATATTTTAACATTCTCCATACCCAACCCTGACAAGATACAAATGCTCTCCGACACAAATACAGCAGTCGTGGCACAATTATAAAATAATACTTACAACATACGCAAGAATACAGATGCACAATAATCAGATTCCAGTCTACGAGAACCTCAAGATACATCACGAGAGTACGGGCATCAAGACGACCTACAGGTACGTAACACAACAACCACCAACCAAGGGAACCGCTACAAAGTAGACAGTAAACAATCTTCTTTAAACAATAATTTGCAGAATAGCCGTGAAAATAAATTATAGATGATAGAAAAAGTTGTGTAATTGCAATAATTCAGATTATTTTATGGGCTTTCATATCACAAAGGCTTCTCTCACTGAAATCTGAAGATAGGTTTCGAGACTCTATGAGTTTGATGCTTCCTTTATCGTTCTAGGCTCCTCTGCCTCTGAAACTATTTGATCCAAGATTTCTATGACACCCTGTATAGTTTAACAACATTAAGCAGTATTCTTTACTAAGGAAGAACATTAATTGGCTTTCATGGATACTCTTTGAGAAGTGAGGAAGTGACAATCTGAATTGCGGGAAGGAACACACTTCAAACATGTAATATTTACAAACAATATGCAAAGAACGATGAAACTTTCACCCTCCGAGCTATTTGTGTATCACACTAGAGCTTATAATTAACAATACAGCATAGTCTCCTATCTTGTTCTCCATTTTTTAATCCGGCTGAAGTTGTAACAGCTTTTAATTAGCGAAGTGTAATTGAACGGAATCGTTATCTCGATAACAAATGAAGCTCGGGGCGCTGCTCTATAGATCTTCGGGATGAAATAAACCGATGGCGTGCATGAATCCAGAGTTCACTGGCGTGTAAAATTACCTGCGACTTGGCTTTTTCGCGCCGAGGGAGGAATAAAAACCCTTTCCGTTGGCAACCTTGTTTTATTAGTACGTAACATGTGCATAGCTGATGTGCACCGTGTGCATTTTATGCCAGATTGAACGCTATGGGACTATCGTGAACTATTTCCCGAGAAGAGGGAGGAGAGACGAAAGGTCATGTACAGTCAAGTGCATGCAACGTGTCAATGCTTCTGGAAGGTGTCAAAAGAAGATTAAGAGACATCAACCTGAGGCAGTATTTTTAACACTTAAATGATTTCAGTCTAATTATATTAATATAAATTCAATAACAGCCCGCCTTAAAGCTATATGTGTATGTAACAATATATAAAAATCTATGTAACAGTCATTGTATATGGTTGTATTATTGTACCATGTGTAATAATGCTATGTGAATATATTACGTAATTTAATAATGTAGGAGCTGTGAGAATAATAGGTTAAAAGTTGCTAACAATGAAGTAACAATGAGGCAATAATGAGTTTGAGAGTTTAACAATACTACTTGTGATTCTTGGAAGCAATAATGTAAATTTTAGTGATAGTTTATAAAAATAGCCAATCAACAACCAGAAAAAGCTTTAGTTAAATGAAGGTATTCTATTGGATTATGAATAGCCAATCAGAGACTTGAAATACAGAAATTTAGAAGTTTAGGCGGTTGAAATCAGTTCAGTTGCCTGCAAACAGTGTTCCTAACCGGACGCGAGACACATCCTCGAGAGATTTAATACGTATTCGTGTGAGACGAAAAAATAGTTTACGTGTTAAAAAGTGCAAGTAATTCATAAAAGAATCTCACAGCTCTATATCAGTGAAGTGTTATTTAATTCGTATGAAGCATTAATAAAAGGAGTGAAGTAAAATTATAATCTGTGTAAGCTTACATTCTTAAGTCGCACCACAACCCTGCCAAGACATCCATGTCTCTAAAAATAAATACCGATGCAGCCGAGGCAAACATAAATATAATATTTAAAGAAACAGTAACAATACAGAGTTAATATATTTTTAAACTTGGGGCAAAGGCCACCTGAAAGTACACTTGGGGCGAAGGCTACCGGAAACCGGGTAACATACGTGCGGTTGCAAACAAACTTGAAGTTCGGCTCCCAACAGTTGAAATACAATACAACTACTTCAAATCGTCTTTTCCATACGTGAAACAATAACCTTCTCAAACCAACAGGAAATAGAATAGGATTGTAAAATTAAACCTTCTCTAAGTCTAGCAAATGAAATAAAATTGAATTAGGGTAAAGAGGCATATATACTTAACTTAGGAAGAAAGGAAAGATCAGGAATGGCATGGTTTAGACTAGGGGGGGCTGTGGGGCACAGAAAATGACTGACGATTCTGGCAGGAGAATCTGTCCATTCTGTGATTTGAATGAGGACTGGGTACATATTTTGGCGGAATGTGCACAGTGAGAGAACCAGCGAACGATTAAACTGAAAGAAAAATTCTTAAGTCCCTCAAGTAAGAGATTGGCATGTTGGGATACACTGGCTGACCAGAGGAACTGGCAAAACATGGACAACTTTTGGCTAAAGTGCGCGAAGCTACGTCAAATTTGTTCAATTAGACAAAGATAATTTATCTCTATTTTCCTTTTTCTTGTTCCTTTTTGTTTTGTTTTCTTTTTCTGTTGTTTATTTTGTCACCATACTTGTATCTTAAATATGCATGTACGGTCAATGACCCATGCACTAAATACTTGTGCAATAGCTTCAATAATTTGAAACCAATAATGATACCTTATCCACCCATCTATCTCATCTTGTCTATCTAATCTGTACTATCTATCTAATCTGTCTTATCTAATCTATGTATCTATCTATCTATTTGTTTTAATCTAATCTTGGCCGAATCCTCTTGTCATTTATGTTCTACATCAGCTGTGGGTGAGCCAATCTCTTATTGGTTTGAATTCAAGTCCGAAACACACGTTTTAGCCTGTGAACAAAGGTCAGGCCTTGGTGAGCGACGAAAGGGGAGGAGTACGGAAAAGCTTCACCTAAATGATGTACTTCGCAACTCCGTCTCGTATTGGTTTTATATCAAAAGTCTGGCACTCAAACATTAACGTATAAACACAGGTCGGTTTTAGACTCATAAACGAAGGAAATGGGTGAGGGGTGGTCGTGGCACAGGTGTTTTAGTACTTTCTTACCAACATAAGCCATTGCGCATCACATCGGTACGATTCCATGCACTCGACTGTATATAGCTGCAATCCTGTATAGGTATAAATTTTGTTCAGAAGCAAATAACTCAAGTTGAGACAATTGCTACGCTTGGTTATGTCGACCAACTATCTAATATGAAAACATGTGACGAAAATGTTATTAATAAAACTTACTCAGAATGGTATCGAATTGAATAATCTTATTCAACTGCATCCTGTATGGTTCACATTATTTGGTCTATTGCACCATGCTAATTTTATGAACTTTGGGCGCATATTTAGTAATAATTATTTATGCAACAATAAGCACATCATCATCATTGCCCTTCCAATGCGTTTTGATGAACGAGGCGTAAGCCGAGTTCCGTAATTACATGAGAGCGGTAATTATGCCCTATCCACTAGCTGTATACAATATTTTATCTCCAAACATTTAATAATGACTGCTTACCTTAACTGTGTTCATGAATGGGATCACTGGTTTATAAATAACAGCATTATGATTCAATAAAGATTGTTATGTGTGTGATTCAATGTAAACCAAAGCCTAGTTAATATTTTTCCGTTGGTCATTATAAAGTTGGCCTAGAAGCAAAGGAACTCATGTAAGCATATTAATTTGTTTACGATAACAACAGAATGGTATATATTGAATTAAATGGAAATTTCCGCTAATTCGTTCTGAATAATGAGTGATTTTAAAGAAAGTATCCCTCCTTTGAATATAGTTGGTTGGAAAGATAATTTAATAATTCAGAATTTGTTAGGGAAATTATACTTAACATTCCGGTTATATTGAATTATTCAATGTAATGTTATTGTATGTAATTAATAATGTAATGTTGATCAAATATTGGTTATAATCATCTGGTGTTAATTATTTTATTGCAATAAGTATGTTTTGTGTAAACATTTTTTCAGCAGTTTTTTTAATGTTAAACATGACACATTAGTATATTAATTCATTACCATAATGACACGACAGTGAATAACTACGTTAATCATTATTAAATATTCGTGGATAAAAACAATTATAGATAGGAATATGAAACTCTACATTTGCTTTTGTAATCTTGAACATCATCTTTCGGAAAAAATTAAAAATAGTTTTAAATTTTCTTTTAGGCCGTATTACCTTAGGTAGCAAAAAATAACACTGAATTAAGAGGAAGTTACAACGACTATGGTGTTAAATTTTAAAATTTAATCACTTTTACTAAAACTTTATTCATTATGTAGCTGGAAATTGTTTTAACTTAAAATAAGTATTTAAATAACAAAGAACTTATTTTAGAAAGTTAAATAATCTTTTTTAATTTAAATATTATATGCTTCTTAATTTCGCTTTTTTAAAAATATTTGTTCCATTTTCTCAAAAACTATAAAACTGAGGTAGCTAAACCTTTTTTATATACCGCCATAGCAATCGAACTCTCAGTGAACGGACTTTCAATCCAGAGTTCTCGGATTCTATTCCCGGCTGACACGTGGTAACTGTCATCTAATTAGAATTATGACCTCCCTTCTGCATATTTTGGAGATGTGAATGTATTTTAGAGTAATAAAAATTAAAATGAACACCAAGGAATGCCGAAGGAATGTTGGATTCCCGTCAACCGTCACTCTAACATCGGGTTTTTCGTGGTTTTCCCTGGTCGGTAGGCGAATGCTGGGATGCCTTCTCATCTACCACGATTTCCTTTCCATCATTTCCCTTTTATTCCGTTTCTTAGTTATATTTCAGTTGTTGAGCAAAGGAAAAGAGTACTACCCGTCGACACGTGCTTGGTTGACGGAATGTTCATCTCACTCTCTAGGCAGCTCCAGCAGTGGGACTGTTAGGAACTTCCGAGTGTCTCTGTGGGCTGTAGCCTCCAGTGGTTCCTTCATTCATCTCTACCTCCTGGGAGGTGTGCTAGGTGCCTCCCTTCGATTGTATACCCTAACCTAACACCAAAGAAAGGTGTGGCTCTATACAAAATGAAGCAACGAAAAGCTTTATGGTTTTTTATATGGACACCTGCCAATAAGCAATTTATGATATTATAATGCATAATTACAGCCTCTATGAGAAACATTTCAACATTTAGGCAATTCGAAATAATATTTTAATCAGATAGGTAGAGCCACATAATTGTTTGTACCCTTCGTGTGTGTGTGTATCCATCCGTCCACGTTACGTTATTCACATTACCTTGTAGCCTAGTAGGCAAATTAAACAATTGGTACTTAGTTACAAAAAACACGTTCAAATTTCTATAGAAGTGAGAAGGAATGCATTAAAAAAGTAGTTATGGAGGAATAGATTACTCATCCATGATCAGGATTATACTACGGAGGGACATCTACTACCTCGATCCATATAGGGATTCTTTGTACACACCCTCGGGAGGAAGAGATGAGATGAAGGAACTGTAGGTGACGTATGGGCTGCAGGACCGGCCAAGGCAGGTGACAGAGACGCGCAGAGCTCCCTAACAGTTACAAGCTCGATCACCCAGCCGGAGAGCGCTCAAGGCAGCCCTACCAAACCACTGGAGGGTGACTCACAGCCCCCTTCTAGCGAGGACCGGGGAAAGCTAGACCCAACAGCGGAAACTCGAACGGCCTCCATCTGATGGGGCCGAGAAGAAGCTCCAACACGCAAGCAATCTGTCCGCATTTGTCCGACACACAGCCCCGAGTGAAAGATAGGGAAATGAGAGGGAATAGAAATTCGGGGGACACAATGAGTGTTCCCAGCATTCGCCTAGTGATGCTGGGAAATCTCCGAAAGAAACCCATGAGTCAAGAAGGTCGGCCACGGGAATCAAACCCACGACCTCTCGAATGCGAGCCACAGACGCAACCGCCGGAGCCATTCCGCTCAGTGCCCATCCATGGTAGTGGTATAAGAGCTCTCGCGAAGTAAAATAAAAAGTGACTGGTTGGAAGCTTTCAAGCATCTTTCGTCAGATAACATACTTATATTGTGGAAACGGTTAACGTTGCTTTGTACATATTAATACATTCTAGATTTTTTGATTTTTTTTTCTTTTGTTTACTATTATTAAGAGTGAAGGGGACTTTGTTGGCTATTCCAGAAAATTTAGAATATAGATTTTACCCTTAATATCATTGGTGAAGATTTTGATTGACATAAAAGTGTTAAGTCTTTTTTTGAGAAAATCAAAAGGTTTGAGGTGGGGGAATTTTGTGACAGATGTGTCGCATCCTTGGAATGTTGGGTTGTAGGTTACACATCGGAAGGAGACACCTCGCCCACTGCGACTTACACAGATATATTGTTAGCTACCACCCCCAGAAGGAAGGGATGAAGTGAGGGAACCACAGCAGGCTTCTGGCCGCAGGCAGAAAGGCCACAGAGACGCGCGGAAGTCCTAAGAATTTCGGCTCGAAGAACCGTTCAACTGCTGGAGCTGCCTAGAGAGGCCAATGAGCGACCTGTCGACCGAGCAGCCCTCTAGTGTCCATGGGGAGTACCCTTTATTGCAAGCATCCGCGCCATGCGCTACGAAACCTAGAAGCATGCCTGAAAGATAGAAGGAAACACAATGAAAGGGAAAGGAAATCACCGTAGATGAGAAACCACCCCAGCATTCGCCTACCGACCACGAAATCAACAAAAAACCCAAGGTCATAGTGAACGGTCGATGGGAATCTAAGTAGGGACCTCCCGAATGCTTGCCTCACAGATTATCTCGAAGCCATCTGGCTAGGTATGTTAGAATTAGGTGCAGCATTTAATATTAATCGTTTTTGGATTATGTTGTTCACAGACACATTTATGCTCACCTTTTTCTAACTAGTTTTTGTATTGTGGACCTCGAAACATTTCGTTCCTTGGGTGGAATACAATACTACTTCAAATAGTTAAATGGCAAAAATAAAATTAATAACATGAGTTTTATTCTGAAGTAAAATTATCAGGGCAATTCTGTGATATAATTCTTTTAGTAAAGTGAACCCAAGACTCAGATATAGCTGTAAAATCCTAATTACAGGATTATTCAAAAAGAAAGAACAAATTTTAAACATTCATATTTAATGAATGACAATAGATAGCGACACATACGACACATCATTGAATAGAGGAAAGTTCAAAGTTTTAAGCCCCACCTATTAGTTCCATTCAGTACCTACAGCGGCGCTGTGTTTGTTTTACGAGAAAATGGCGACGCCACAAGAAAAGTCGTTTTGTGTGCTGCATTATGCAAAGAGTGAATCCATTGTTTAACTGCAGCGTGCATTTCGTTGTAAGTTCAAAAAAACAGCTGCCTCGTCATAAAAATTTACAATTGTGACAACTGGTCGTCCTCGCATAACAAATGGTGCACATTTTGAACACACAAAACAAATTTTTAACTCCTCTCTATTCAGTGATGTATCACATGTGTCGCCATCTGTTGTCGTTCATTAGAAATAAATAATTAAAGTCTGTTCTTTCTTTTTGAATACTCCTTAAGGAGAGCTAACGCATCACACTTTTCTCTCTCATAGAGATATCTTAATACATGCCTACTGATGACGGAATCCTTGTACTTGTAAGGCTGCTCTTTTGCATAAGGTTTCATTGCAAGTAACATAAAACTGAATTCCCCCACATTTTACACTGAGCAACAGGCATTACACAACTAGTACTAAAACCCTCTTTTCCCAAGGGCTCCATTTCATTTCCTTCTCACATGCCCGAAAACCAAGAATCCTCACTCTGTGTTAACCGCTTAAAACGGCGAAACTGGTGTCTCAAAGAGACAGTTTCGGGTCTTAGCTGGCATAAAAAATAATAAAACACCTAACAAAGATAAGAGGAAAGTTAATATCCGAGGATATGAATGCAGGCGTGAAGACAATTACTGTACTAACAGCCCGGGGGAACTCTTCAGCCTCGACGCCTTCATCTTCCTTGTGTACAACCTTATTTACTGCCACCCTCAGTAAACACCGTTTAAGTGGAACAGGAATAAACTTCACAGCACACGCGTGGGATCGGAAGTAAGGATCACAGGGGCCTTTGCCCCAGACTGACAATCTACCGACTGAACTAGGGGAGTCGTTACATGCGTATAATCCGCAATGACAAGAATGTGCTACATAAACAGTTGCCAACCAAATCAGTCAAAGCCCTGCGAGGGGACTACCATTACATAGTAGTAAACAAATTATCAACGCGTTTTTTTGACTCATACAAATTCACTGATTGATGCTAGTGTTGACAATACGGCGCGCAGTATAAAACAGCGGATGGCCACTTATCCGCCGAGGTTGCATTCTTCTCATCTGTGAACCGCTAGCGTCATCCGGTTAACCGTCTAATGCATAATTTATTTTGCTACGTATGCCACTCTTTTTCGAATTTCTAAACAGGTTTAGATACCCGTTACAGGCGCCTTAACGTAAGCGATTCGAATAGGCATGATCGTTAAGGCAAGACGAATGCACTGTTCATCCATTCAAAGCTGAACGTCATGACTTCGAATACCTGCGACTACGGTTAAATGTGCCTGTGGTAAAGGATGGGGAGGGGCCACGTAAAATAACCGGTGTGATGGTACACGTAGATGATGACGGGGTTACATTTGACTGCTGTTGCATGGATTTTGGTTTTTGTTAAAAAACATACAATAATACCCAAATAAATTAATATATTTGGGATACAAAGTAGCTACAAATACTTTTACTTTATTGTTGTATACCAACATAAAACTAAGATGATAACACTGTTACGATATACTAAACTTCTTTGTTTCCAACTGGCAACACCATACATTACACGGTTAACTGGTGTGTACTCTGTCTCTCCCCCATCTGTTAGGTAATGCTTATCGAGCAAGGCTAGCTCGCATTCGGAAGGTCCCGGGTTCGATTTCCGTTGACCGCCCATTGGGTTTTTTGTGGTTTTCCCTGGTCGGTAGGCGAAGTTTCCTTCTCATTTTTAGGTGTGTTACTAGGTTTCGCGGCGTATGGCTGTGTCTTACATATGCCGTGGATTGCTCAAAGTAAAAAGCGCTCCCGGGGACACTATAAGGCTACTTGGTCGCCGGGTCGTTCTTCGCCTTTCTGGGCTGCCCCATCATTGGAACATAGGGACTTCAGCACGTCTCTGTGCCATGTCTGCTTGGAACGTGTAGCTTCCTGTGGTTGCTTCAGTTCTCCCTGAAGAGATAGGTAATAGCCGCAATGGATCTATGTAGGTCTAACTGTGCGAGGTGCCCCCCCCCCTCTGCTATGTAAGCTTTAACCTATGTAATGCTTGTCGCAACCAACAAATTTTGTTTCATCTTGTCCTCCGTGGACTAGTGGTACCGTGCTAGCCTCTAGTTCCCAAGGTCGCGGGTTCAAACCCGGTGGAGGGCGATGGATTTTTTCGGGCTTAAAAATCCTTAGCATGGCTTCCTTCGGAAGGGAAGTAAAGCTGGTGGCCCCGTGTCGTAGATTTACGGCACGTTAAAGAACCTCAAGCCTGATAAAGAGGCCTCTAAGCAAAATTAACGGTCTTTCACGCCCAGTATAGAATGGGACGCTAAGAACCATAGTAGTTAAAGAGCGTCCATAAATAAAACTCAATTTAATTCTATAGGTACCTATATCACAATAACTTAATGTGCTAAGTTGCCCGCAGACAAATATGGCGACAGCCCACTTTCTTATACTCTACCTCAATGCTCACCAAACTTAACACCCTTTGCGGGCATCTAGCCGTTGTCTAGCGTTGCACTGCAGTGTGCGAGGAAACGAATTATTGCCTTGATGTATCCCACTACTGAAACGAGAGCTCCAATGAGCGCGACCGCTGCATCCTTCACCTCTATCCATATATAAGGGAATTCGTTTTTGTTATTCGTTTTTTATGTCCTGGACATGCAAAGAAAATGGAATGCTCCACATAGCAACCAGCTCTTAGAAGATTTGACTATCGTTTAAAGCCTACCATATTTGAGAAAAAGTAAAAGTATTGGAAAATTCAAACACATAATAAGGAATATCTCGGAGTTGGTTCACTCGAAGAAAAAAACTGTATCACGTAAATTGTGTGGTTTAACGAGATCTACATTTTTTGTACAGTAAAATTTTGTCTATCTCTTACGGTTTAACTGTTATTCAAAAATCATTCAGAATAACGGGACTTTTGGGGACATTCCCAGAAAATTCAAGATATGCACTTCGTTTTCCATGAAAATATCTTAAACATATTATTTTTTAATTAAAATCGTAAGAATCGTTTTTGAGAAAATAAAAAAATTTTCCACGCAAAGGGTAGTTGGGCGTGAGGGGATTTTCTTGAAAATCTTCGTGTCGCATCCCTGGAAGATACTAAACTCAAATACCAAGTATCCCGTGGATACTTCCCGTGGATTCCATGGTATAGAAATTTAGCTCGAGGTTAGGTTATGACGACTAGGTTGGTGTGTGCGTGTGTGTGTGTGTGTGTGTGTGTGTGTGTGTGTGTGTGTGTGTGTGTGTGTGAACGGGTTCAGACAACCTCTCGTGAATTACACCTGTAACCCTTGGTTTGGTAGTTTCTTCTGCCAACCTACGCGGAAGAATAACAATGCGTTAAAACATCGCCACGGGTTTGCCTAATTACGATAGGTTGGCAATTCCCTACGCGCATGCGCACTATCGACAAAATGGCGAAATGTGTTGTCGCTAATCAGAATTTTACTCTAAAAGAAAGGATCCTTAAAAGCTTGGGTGGATCGCAGGCTCACATCTACTACAAAATACAATTCTAAGGTAATCTTACTAATTATACTTTACGCCTTTTAACAGTATTTGGGGCCATAAGACTCCCTGTTCCTATCCTCAAAATGCTTCGTTCGGTATTGACCTTCTACTCTACAATTTTCTGCACATTATTTTTCCGCATCCAATATAAAAGCGAACGCACCTAAAAAGTCAAAACCCACTCAAATTCAAATGTGGCTGCGCCACAGCTACATCTATACTTAACACCTGAGAATTTCACAAACTTGGAACATACACTGGATTCTTGAAACGTGTTGCAGCTCTATTAAACCGAAGTATCAATTGCTCGCCCCGGCGTTGTCGATATCGCCAAGGAAAGGTGTCATATAACTGCACAATGCTTGCCAAATATTTTCTTCCGATATCTTAGCCAAGTGAGAGTGAATATTGAGCTGTCACTTTCCGGAAACTGAGGTTACGAGGTTTACTGCCGTGAAAGTTTCTTTTGCTATTGCGTACGTATTCGGTTGCCATAGAGACCGCTATGTATACCATCACTACATGTGGAACTGCAAGTAGACTTCGTTCAATAAAAGGCTGATGACTAACATACATACAAATCTGTGTTCCGAAAATATACCTGGCGTCTACGAAACGAGTGTTGGCTTAAATGCGATACATTGGAATGTTCACAAGAGAATTCTGATACAGTAACTCATGCATTATTCAGTATTACGAGGGACAGTATTTGTATTTTGAGCCTAATAATTAAAACAAAGTAATTCCTGATTGAAAACTGCTTTATTGTTTTTCAAAATATTCTCCTTTATGATCAATACACTTTTGCATCCGTTTGAATCATTTATCAAAGCATTTATTCCAGTCTTCTTGAGACACCTCCAAAACATGGTTTTTGAAGGCATCAACGGCTTCCTCCCAACGAAAATCGTTGTCCACGCAATTTATTCTTGATGTTCGGGAACAAAAAGAAGTCATTGTGTGCCAAATCTGAACTGTATGGCGGATGACCCATCAATTAGATTTTTTGAGCCTCCAAATACTCTGCTGTTAGACGAGATGTGTGTGCGCTCCCAATGTCTTGATGAAGAACGATCCTACGGTTCTTGTTGGTTTTCCTTACTTCACCGAAGACTTCCGGCAAACAAATGGTTGTGTACCATTCGGGATTGACCGTTTTACGTTCCTCTAAAGCCACTGTTGCCACATGGCCAGTTTTGCTGAGCAGGCGACCATTTGCTTCGAAGTGCTTCGAGTGCGAACAACTTTTGTTGGATTTGCTTCATCTTGAAACACCCATGCAGTCGACTGCTGTTTACGTTCCGACTCATACACATAGATCCATGATTCGTCACCTGTTACAATCTTATATACGTCTTTTGTGGCACCGCCATTGTATTTCTTGAGCATTTTTATACACATCGACACGAGCATCTTTTTTAGATTGCGTCAAATTATGTGCGATCCAACAAGAGCAAACCTTTTTCACGGCTAAATAATCATGCAATATTTTATATATGCTGGTGGAACTAATGCCTAGGGTTGCCTCAATCTCACAATATGTCGCATGACGATCTTTAATTATTAGTGTTTGCACAGCATCAATGTTTTCTGGCACAACAACTGATTTTGCATGACCTTCACGAACTTCATTATTGAGCGAACGGCGGCCACGATTAAATTCGTTATACCATCGTTTCACAGTGGCAAAGGATGGGGCTTCGACGCCAAATGTGGAAGTTGGTTGATCGATGCACCCTTGTCTTGATAATACACGTCGAAAGTTGTAATAAATCATTGCACGAATATTTTCACGAGTTAATTCCATGTTTTTGTTGACACAAAATTTTCAAGTTAGTGTAAACAAAACAAATGACGCTCTATTGATAAAGTGTTTGAAGTAGATTATTGTAAGAAATGCCAAACTTTCCAATGGAAACGTCAGATGGCAGTTACAACATTCAGGGTTGCCAAGGCTCAAAACATAAATAGTGCCCCTCGTAACAATATAAATCTGATGTGTTACATTCACATGACTTTTCTACCCATTCACAGACTATTACAAACCTTATTCTTCTATCTGTTTCAGATTAAGGGAGATAGACATTTGAAAAAAATCTTATATGTTGTACTCGCATGACTTTCTCTACTCTTGTACTAACTATTTTTACATGATAATCGAGATAAACATCTACATAAACTATCTTATTGCTAATTTTCTTGTAGGTACAAGGGGAATATAATAGGCTTTAAGCGATAGTCAAATCTTTTAAGAGCTGATTGTGCTATGTGGCTCATTCCATTCTCTTTGCATGTCCAGGACATAAAAAAGGAATAACGAATTCCCATTTGTGAAAAAGTTTAAGAATTGGAAAATTCAAACAAAATACAAAGAATATTTCGGAAATGGTATATTACACAAAAAAATCTATATGACATAAATTGTGTGTTTAAAATACATCTACTTTTTTTAGAGTAACAGTTTGTCTATCTCTTATGGTTTACCCGTTATGCGAAAGTCATTCACAATGAAGAGGAATTTTGGGGGCATTTCCAAAAAATATCTGATGTGCTACACTCACATGACTTTCTCTACTCTTGTACAAACTATTTTTACAAACGTTTATTCTCCACATGCTTCATATTAATCGAGATATCGAGATGTTAATCGTATTGCTAATTTTCTTGTAGATGCAAGGGGAATATGGTAAGTTATAAGCGATAGTCAAATCTTTTAAGCGCTGGTTGCTATGTGGCGCATTCCAATCTCTCAATGTCCAGGGCAAAACAATGAATAACGAATTTGAGAAAAAGTATTAGTATTTGAAATTTAAGGGAATAACAAGCAATATCTCGAAAATGGTTCACTCTACAAAAAAATGTATACGATATAAATTGTGTATTTTAACGCGATCTACATTTTTTGTGTAGTAAAATTTTGTCTATCTCTTATGGTTTACCAGTTATGCAAAAGTCGTTCACAATGAAGAACCTTTCGGAGACATTCCCAGAAAATTCAAGATATACATTTCATTTGTCATGAAAATATCTTAAACATATGATATTTTAATCAAAATCATTAGAGCCATTTTTGAGAAAATTAAAATGTTCGAAAAATGTTCCATGTAAAGGGTAGTCTGGGGTGGGGGGATTTTCTTGAATAACCTCGTGTCTCATCTCTGGAAGATACTGAACCTAAATACCAAGATTGGTGTTTATCCGACTGTTCGTTTCTGAGTTATGCTGTTCACAGACACGCACGCACACACACACACACACACACACAGACATGTCTCCAAAAATGTTTTCTTTTTGGTATTCAGGGGGTCTCGAAACATACATTTCCGGTGAAATCACGATATCGAATTATTATATACTTCCCCTACTTACTATACGTAGTAAAGAAAGTAAAAATGAATACGTAATCCCGAAGGATACTCTAAAGACATCTGAATGGCGTAATCGAACTACTTCCAACAGCAACATGAATAGTGCCTAACTACGTAGATGTTAAAGGCAACGCAGATGTTAAAATCCAAAGATCTACAGTTTTCATCTTATTGCTTTGACTTTATTACCATATATTCAAAACATAAGACATACGCTTCTCACAAAATCTTAACGAGCTATATCAAACCGCTGTCAGTATATTAATTTTTTATTCATAATTAATCACTTTTCGATATAATATGAAACACTTCTTAGACATAACGGTTTTAATTTCAGCTTAGTATACATACAAAGAAATTGCGCAGGAAATTTTTAGTTTTAACTAGTTTAAAAGAAAAGAATTCTTCACATGTTATTGAATTTTTCTAAATTTTCAATTTGCGTTATGGAAGAAATTAATTTGTTAACTTAGAGCACAATAATTCAAGCTAATAAGTTATAAGCCGCGGCCCAAGGAGCATTTTAAAAAATAAAAAAATGCTGAAAATGGAAATTGAAGAAACTCCAGTTTAAAGTTCAATGTGGTGCTTTTTCTAAATGGTAAACAACAATTAAATAGCCATTTAGGGTTTTAAAATTGTTGATATTAAAAAACCAATTGTATAGAATGAAAGCAAATGCTTTAAGCTTAAATTTTTTTTTTTAAAAAGTATCAAAAAATGTTCATATTCCACCAAAGCATTGCCTTAAACGACAATAAATAAATGCAAGCAGAAGAACCTCAGTTGTACCAACCATAAACAAAAGTTCCCTTAGCTGGAGTTTTGTGGGTTTTTGCCGAGTTGAACTGCGTGTAAAGGACTCGCTACATTTGCTCCCGCCATTCAGACGCTAATGTTACCCTGGCATTTCGCTAGACCGGCAAAACAAAACGCTGTCGAGATGGCGTCCAGCGGGACATGTGTTTTAAATTTCAAAGACCCCTGAAATTAATTAGAGCCACTCTTCGTCAAAGGTCTGTCCTTCAAGGAACATCGATACGAGAAACTTCGCGTTTCTTGCGAGCAAAGTCGTAAATGGCGCCGGTCGGGTCGGGCAAACATTTCACATGAAGATAATTCTACTTCACTGGATATACATTCTCTGAAACTCGATCTATTCGAAAGTAGACGCCCATGCATCTGTAACCGGCCTAGCTCAAAAACGAAAAGTGTTAAAATATCCAAATTTGGTATTCACAAGGAAATTTTCAGGAATGTGAGGAGAGGATTTTCAGAAACTATCCCTACTCTAACTACAATTTACTTGAAAAGTTTCCTTAAACATTGATATGGAATTTCTTCTGAAATTTCAGATACCTAACCAAGAGTGATAAATCTTAATAAAGAGAAATGTAGTGTACACGTATTTAAAATACATGCATTATGACTGCAATTGTGGTGTGATGGCTAGCATGCTAGTTTCAAATCCAGAGGTTCCCGGGTTTGATTCCCGCCTGGAGGGTGGGAATTTTTCTTTAGCCAGAATTATTCGAATCCTCTCTGGAGTCTGGAAGCATAAATGAGAGTACGAATATCTGCCTGAATTTAATGTAATTGCCTAAAGTAATACCACGCAACAATAAAACGAGTGAACGTAAATGCTGATGATGGGCTATTGTTCCAAAGGTAGAAAGCCGCGTTATGAGACATGTTAAAGCGGCATATAAATGAAACAAACAAACAAACAAGAAAAAGGTGGCGAAAACGGTAGTGATATTGTGACTCGCAGGGGACCTACTGTCCATTTATTTATTGCTCTATCACATAAGAGTTAGTTGGATGGATTGACTACAGAGGGCACTCTGCACCGATCCAGAGTGGATACTCTGCCTATGCCAAGGGAGGAGGCATGAGACGAGAGGAGACACCAGGCCGCCGGAATCAGCAGCGAAGGCACAGCAATGACAGGATCCCTAAGTTTCCAGATAGAGAGGAAGACTGTAGATCACACCCCACTCAGAGGGCGTCTAATGCCCCTCAAGGGGATTCAGATACCCCGGCAGCCAGCCAAAAGACGAGGGACGGAGTCACAAAGAACGTCCCTTTTCCCTGCCACGCAGCACCGAAACACCATCGCCGATACTCCGGACTGAAAGAGACCAACGAAATGAAGGATGAATGAAATAAAGAATGAACGAAATGGAGGGATAGGAAATTCGGGGGATGAAAGAAATTACTCCAGCATTCGCCTGACGACCCGGAACACACTCGAAAAAGCTATGGGTCAGAGTGGGCCGTCACCGAGGATCCATCCCGGGACCTCCTGAGCCATCCCGCTCGGTTATCAGGTAATTAGAACAAGCACATTGCCTTTCACACATAATTTCAGCGAAAACACTTGTTTTGAGACCCCAAGAATTAAAAAAAAAACAGAATTTTTAGAAAAAGTTCTCTGTGTGGGTTAGTGCGCGTGCCTCTGTGACTGAACAGCACAAGTCAAAAACGAAGCTTGACAGAATTACAAACTTTGGTATTTAAATTCAGTATCTTCCAAAGATGCGACACAAAGGTTTTCGAGAAAACCCCTCACCCCAAATTACCCGTTACATGGAAAAGTTGTCAACATTTTTGAGTTTTTCAAAAATGGTTGCAACGGTTTTGATTAAAATATAATATGTTTAAGATATTAATATGAATATGGAATAACCTATGAAGAAATTGTGTATAACTAATAAACAGAGATGACAAAAATGTGCTACACAGAAATGGAGATCCCTTGAAAATACAGTGTATTTCAAATAAGTTTCACTGACAGCCATTTCCGAGATACACGTTATTGGTTTGAATTTTTCAATAATTTTATCACTTTTTACTTTCTCTATATGTATAGTAAGTAGGGGAAGTATTGTATTCCACCCAAAAATTCGATACCGAGATTTCACCGGAAATACATGTTTTGAGACCCCCTGAATCCAAAAAAAGCATTTTTGGAAACATGTCCGTGTGTGTGTGTGTGTCTGTCTGTCTGTGAACAGCATAACTTAGAAACGAACAGTCGGATAAACACCAAACAGACACACAGACACACACACGGACATGTTTCCAAAAATGCTTTTTTTGGATTCAGGGGTCACCCATCCTGGATGCTCTGTCTGATCCATGAGTGTCTGTTCCTCGACGGGCCTCTAACCCCAGGCACCCGCTTGTAAGTCCTACATAAGAGGAGGGTAAACAGATAATGAATGAATAATATATGATGTACTAGACCCCGATATGAATGCGTTTGGAGGAGGGCGCCATTTGCGGGTCTATAGCCTCGCTATTAAATGCAACTCGGAATTGCAGATGTTGCTTTACATTACTGTTTTTCCGATGAACCGCCCACTTATTCCGTAACCGTTTAGTTCCTCTTCCCAACACACGCACTCATATCGTGGACGTTTGAAAAGTGCATGACAAGTTTGAAAAGTGCATGACAAGTTTGAAAAGTATTGTGTTTATGGGATAAGTAAAAATTTATTGCGAAAAAGCTAATGATATTTCAAAGCTTTATACCACCCCTGAAAATTAAAATAAAATCAGATAATTTTGGATTCACAGGTAGTGTTTTTTTCTAAATTATGATCTGTATAATCCTCTTCAAAACTATCTAGTCTAATTTTGATTCTATTCATGTTTTATGTAAAGAATATTTCAATCCACGTACACTAAAACGAGTCTTAAGGTTTTATGGCTTTTCATATAAACTGCCTTCGCATATACTTCTATATTATAAAATTAAAGTTTGGGAAACGATTTCCAAATTGGGTGCGAGTTTGAAAGGCGCCCGAGAAACGGAGGTGGATATTACATAACAATGCAACTACTGTGCTTTTAATATAAGTAGTATATTAATATCACAAAGCTGTTTCAGGTCACCAAATGTTCTAACTTTAGAGAAAAGTTTCTTCTTGCTCCCGGCTCAGAGAGAGGAACTCATTGAGAAATGTTGATCGTTTGCGAAAAACCGAATTCAGCGATAAGAGATGGAGAAGAGGGTCAAGGGAAATGCATATTGTACATTCCGCAGATGGCATGAATGCGCTACGTGAACATTTCTTGCCCTCTTCATGCAAACATATAACACAGTCAGGATTGCCAACCAAGTAAGTCAAGAGCTTCACGAGGGGACTGCATATACGAGGTGTGATCAAACATTTTCCGGAATGGCTTCACAACAATGCTGACGCTGAGATTTCTTTAATTCTTAACCAGACTGTACATGCAGCGCTCCTTCCCGATAAAAATGAGAGTTCACGTGACTTCCTGTGACCATGCAGTGACGAGGTAGACGCCCTAAAGTGAACACGTGTTTTGCATGTGCTTCGATTTTTCCGCGTAGCAAAAATGTCAGATTACGAAGAACAAAGAACGAACATCAAATTTTGTTTTAAACTCGGTAAAACTGCAACAGAAGCCTATGAAATGTTAAGAACAGCTTATGGGGAGGAAGTTAGGGCAAAACTCAAGCATTGAGTGGTTTTCGAAAGTTAAAAGTGGTGTGACATCAGGTAAAGATGCAAATCGTTCGGGGCGGCCCTTCCAGCAAAATACTGATGAAAATATCAATCAGGTGAGGGAAATGGTCTTAAATGATAGGCGCATTAAAATAAGAGAACTTTCCGACTCATTAGGACTCTCCTTTGGAAGTGTTCAAAGCATTTTAAAAGACAATTTGTACATGAGAAGAATTGCCGCCAAGTTCGTGCCCCGCCTGCTTTCAAATGACCAAAAGGAAAGCCGCGTGATTGCCTGCACAGATATTAAAGAACAGCTACAAAATGACCCACAGATTATGGAGAAAATTATTACTGGTGATGAAACATGGATTTATGGGTACGATCAAGAAACGAACAACAATCTTCACAACGGAAGAATCCTTCATCTCCACGCCCGTAAAAGGCCAGACAAGTTCGATCCAAAGTGAAGTCAATGATGATTGTGTTTTTTGAATTAAAGGCATTGTGGCAAAGGAATTTGTGCCACAGGGTCAAACAGTGCTGCAAAGATTAAGGAAGAATGTGCGCCGCAAACGGCCGGTGAAATGGAGGAGTGGTGGCTGTTCCTGCATCATGACAATGGGCCCGCGCACAAAACCCTTTCTGTTCGCCAATTTTTGGATAAAATAGGATGAATACTGTTCCCCATCCCGCCTATTCTCCAGATTTGGCACCAGCGGACTTTTTTCTTTTCCCGCGACTTAAAATGCGACTCCGAGGATACCGTTTTCAGGACATTGATGTCATCCATCGCGAATCGCAGGAGGCTCTGAACATCTTGAAAGAAGACTTTCAGAGGTGCTTCCAGCAGTGACAGACGCGCTGGGACAAGTGTATCAACTCCTAAAGAGACTACTTCAAGGGTGATAGTGCAGATTAGACAAAACAAACTGTTGTGTAGTATTTATGACGTCATTCCGAAAACTTTTTGATCACACCTCGTACACAATAGTAAACAAACTATCAACATCAGTTTGATAAACCAATTTCAATTTTATTGAAGTGTAGCGGAATTGTGTTACGGTTGGCAACACCGCACGCAGCAGTAAACGCTTAACGTGAAAAGATAAATCGCCTTGGCCCCTCGTTCCGGGGTAGCATTCTTCCCATCTGTGAACTGTACTTTGTACCTACGAGGGTGAAGGCACAAAACCAGCGCTTCCCTTCCCTCCGCACCCTTTCCAAACAATCACACAAACTATTGTTGAGCCAAACGTAATTTTGTTGGATGACCCTGTGATAAAGGATTTTGCACGATGGGGAGTACTCTTGGCCTTACAGAGTACAGACGCACACAATGGGGCGGAATCTTACAAATTGTGTAGAAAATACAAAATTGCCAACTTACATAACCATTCTATGTCATTTCGTTGTCACGTTATAAGCAGTCATGTCCTAAGTGCCCCTACTAATTATCACGGCCTTCGGAATGCCCCGAATTGCACGAACCCAACATGTACTGTGAAACTACGTTGGTTTCGTAATATTTTCGTTACTCATATTCATTTTTTTAAAGCCAGGTTAGTACTTAAATCTATAATAATATAATAGAGAAAATCTGTAATCACTGTATATACATAATCTCAAAAACACGCAATCACTAAAAAAAAAACTTTTCTTTCAAACAAACATGGGTTATAAAACACTTAATTTCAACTCATAAATTACTAAATGACTAAACAGGATTTACAAAGCCTATGTACTAGAATGCAAGCACATTGGAGTTATAAAAGAACATACTTGCAAAGAAGCCTTTACTGAAACTATATTAATTATATGGCCACGATTTAACAACCAAGAAAACACAAGAGCAGCAAAACAAAAGAGAATAAAATCTCCTTATATCACCATGATACGCTTGTAGTACTTATACTAAATAGAGTCCTTCAAAAGCCACTTCAAACTCTAAACCATTATAAACATTGCAATATTTGTATTGGGAAGAAATATAAACACTATTTTATTGGGCAAACAATGAAGTTTAGTTTTCATTTGTTTCTCTTTGCATTACAGTCACCATCTTTTTACTTTCTCTACTACGTATAGTAAGTAAGGGAAGTATTTTATTCCACCCAAAAATTCGATACCGAGATTTCACCAGAAATATATGTTTTGAGACCGCCTGAATCCAAAAAAAAAACATTTTTGGAAACATGGCCGTGTGTACACGCTTGTGTGTGTGTGTGTGTGTGTGTGTGTGTGTGTGAACAGCATAACTCAGAAACGAACAGTCGGATAAATACCAAACTTGGTATTTAGGTTCAGTATCTTCCAGAGATGCGACACGAAGGTTTTCCAAAAAATCCCCCACCCCAGATTACCTTTACATGGAAAATTTTTCGAAAATTGTAATTTTCTCAAAAATGGCTAACGATTTTGATAAAAATATCATATATATAAGATGTTTTCATAACAAATAAAATGTATATCTTGAATTTTCCGGGGATGTCTCCAAAAGTATTCTTCATTGTGAACGACTTTTGTATAACTGGTAAACCATATGAGATAGACAAAATTTTACTACAACAAAAATGGAGATCGCGTTAAAATACACAATTTATGTCATACATTTTTTTTTTGTTGCGTGAACCATTTTCGAGATATTTCTTGTTATTTCTTTAAATGTTCCAATACTTTTTCTCAAATGGGAATTCGTTATTCATTTTTTTTATGTCCTGGACATGCAAAGAGAATGGAATGCGCCACATAGCAACCAGCTCTTAAAAGATTTTACTATCGCTTAAAACCTACTATATTCCCCTTACACCTACAAGAAAATTAGCAATAAGATTAACATCTCGATTAACATGAAGCATATGGAGAATAAGCGTTTGTAAAAAATAGTTTGTACAAGAGTAGAGAAAGTCATGTGAGTGTAACACAATTTTTTTACTTTCTCTACCATGTACGTGGTAGGTGGAGAAAGTATTACATTCCACCCAAAAATTCGATGTCGAGGTTTCACTGGAAATGCATGTTTTGAGGTCGTATGAATAAAAAAAAAGATTTCCTGAAAAAGGTCCTGTGTGTGTGTGAACAGCGTAACTTAAAAATGAAAAGTGGATAAACACCAAACTTGGTATTTAGGTGCAGTACCTTCTAAAGATGCGACACGAAGACTTTCAAGAAAATCCCTCAACCCAAACCGCTCTTTACACAGAATATTTTTCGACTTTTTTTATTTTCTAAAAAAGAGCTCTAACAATTCGGCTTAAAATACTACATATTAATGATATTTGCACGACAAATACAACGTATATCTTGATTTTCATGGAGTAGCTTTTGAAGTTCTCTTCATTTGGAAGGAATTCTGTATAATATTGTACCTATACTAGTAAAGCTTAAGCGATAGACGTAAATTACTACACAGGAAAGTAAATCTCTTTAAAAAAACATTTATTTCAAATAACTTTATTCGTGGCTTAAGCCGTTTCCGATATACAGTTCCATTTATGCCCTCCCCCTTAATTACATTTGTCTTATCGGCGGCCTTCCTTTAGAACGTATTGCCTGTTGGCAATGCTGTTATCTCGTATTCTCTTGTTGTTGGGTTTCTTGCACTTTTGGGTCTTTAATCATTAGATCACTCACACACACACACACACACACACACACACACACACACACACACACACACACATTCACACTTCCAAACTCTGGGAAGGATAGGGAATCTTCGCTAGCGAAAAATTCCCACCCCAATCAGGAATCGAACCCGGGACCCCTCGTACAGCAGAGGGTGCTCTACCGACTGAGCTACGGGTTCGAATTGCTCAATACTTGGACATTCCTTAAAGTCCTATCAACATTCAGTTGTTTCTCGCCATTGCCTGGAAACAGTAGGCAGCGTATAACTTCCAGTTCTTAAACATTTGACTATTGCTGTTCTCTTTGTATCTATAACGAAATGTTAATGTAGCTATTTCTGCAAAGGGTTATTTGGATTAAAATGTAGTAGATAGAAAAATAAGCTTTGGTAAGAATAGTTTGCATACCTATTAATAAGCGATAGAGGTTAGAGAAAGTCATGTTACTATAACACATCAGATTTTTTTAAAAATTAAACATAAAGGATGTGTAAATTGCATACCTTGACTACTTCTGAAACTTCCAGTACATTTGGTGTACTAGTTTTTTCAGCACATTTTAACTAGTGAGTGAGGGAGTCCTTCCAAGCATGTAGAGGTTTACGTACTGGAAAGTGGTAGTGTTTACTTGGTATAGGCATGTGAGAGGCAAAGACACTCGATATTGAAAGACTGTTGATTGTTTTCCACTGTACGCGTCTCGAGCTGCAGGAGTTCAGCATACTGGGTACCCTTCCAACTAGCTAAAGCTCTACCTCAGAGACAAGCCACTCCCCATCCCAATAGCTAAAACGTCACTCAACAGACAGTAAGCTATTATGAAAACAATATGAGTGTTTATAAACGACTGAGAAAACGTAAAACTTAACCGTTTAAGAGCACTCCGTGTACGGTTCTTAATTATGGGAATTTAATCTGGAAGTTTCAGGAACAGATCTTTGACCATTGTGTCATCTGTAAGCATTTGTGGCGTATTAATAACTTGGGGGGTTACATTATTGTTCTACATTGTCATTCCAAACACATTGTTTTACGTCACTCTTGGCTGGTAGCTTTGCTAGCCACGAGTAGTGGGAGATAGCGTCACTCTCAGTTAGGATTCCGTGAGTAACGGATCGCGTGTGTAAGCCGGGCTTTGGATCGGTGGACATCTCCTCCCACCTTCCATTTTTAATAATGTAGGAATCCCAAACGTTTGGTAAATAAATCTAGGAATGTATGAGTAAATTTGTGTTATGGATTTTGTACAGTGAAAACCTACCTCTTAACCTCCACACCATGTTTCGGTCCTCCGCAGCCAAGAAAGTATACGCCCCCTCATTGTACGTGCTGGGTACTCAAAATTAATTCAATTTTCATGTGAACTTTTAGGGCATCTACCCAGCATGTAACAATATTCCAGCAATGTTGCCTCTGAGATCACCCAGATCGAATATTCCAAGACATTATCTGCAAAATTCTGTGGGAAGTGCCGCAGAAAGAATGTTTGGATGTTGAATAAGAAAACATTTACCAATGTTTTGTAAAATCCAAACCCCATTGTTTGCACAATATAATAAAGGTTTTTTTCCCTTATCTTAAAAATATTATAAAAGTTACAAAGTTATAAGTTTGAAGTTTCTCTTGAAATACATCATATTTTAATAACCCTCATGTAAGAAAGTTTGTTTTATTTCCTTTGGGCTTATATTGTAATCAAGCTTCTTAGCAGGGCATGGCAAATAATTGTATAAAGAATGACAATTGTGTCTAGCTAACATTAGAAATCATTTGACCGATATTTTATAATTGACAACTGAGATTGCTTTTCTCGATGGTAAATGTTTTTTTTCCAAAGATGTTAACTTGGTGTCCTGGGAGTGCGGAATCTTAATATTAACGAACTTCACCTCTATTTCGTTGTGTATGTTAAGAGTTTCCGCATTATGTGAAAAATATATTGTTTTTATGTTATTAAATCAATAAGGGACCAAAGAGAAGACCATTGTCGATTGTTCCCCGCCAAAGGTATGCATAGCCTATGCAGCACTTCCAGAAGTGAGACGTTCCTCCCATGCTTCACATCCTTTTGTGTGAGTATCAGGAGATTTTTCACCCATTATTACAGATAATCGGGGCTTTACGAAATTTGAATTATAAGGGATAAAAGGCAGGATTCGCTACAAAATACTTTAGATCATTGTACAATAATTTGGGGAGGTAAATTAAATTAATTGTCCTGCGCCGTGGCTGGAGCGTGGTGGTCCGGGTTCGATTCCACCGAATATAGAACCGGTGCCCACTCAGCATCGTGAGGAAAGTGAGGAGTTGCGATAGATAGCGGTCCTGCCTCCTTAGACGACTTTCCGGTGGGGAAGCGAAATGCTGGCCACATCACCTCCCCGTATCGGTTGGATGATCGCCCACTTCTGTAGCGCACACGATTTATTTATTTAAATTAATTAGAGTTTAAAAAGCTAACTGTGCAACGTCGGGTAACCAGCTAGTATTTCCAAAATTTGCAACTGTGCAAACTTCATTTTACACGCTCCTTTTTCAAAAGTTTTCCTCGATCCTTTCAAATGTACTTCCGAACAAAACAAAGCTAAAAATCTGATGTGTTACACTCACATGACTTTCCCTACTCTTGTACAAACTATTTTTACAAACGTTTATTCTCCATATGCTTCATGTTAATCGAGATGTCAATCTTATTGCTAATTTTCTTGTGGATGTAAGGGGAATTGGTAGTCTTTAAGCTATAGACAGATATTTTAAGAGGTGGTTGCTATGTGGAGTATTCCATTCTCTTTGCATTACCAGGACAAAAAAAAAATGAATAACGAATTTGAGAAAAGGTATAAGTATTGGAAAATTTAAGGGAATAACAAGCAATCTCGAAAATAGTTCACTCAAAAAAAATGTATATGACATAAATTGTGTATTTTAACGCGATCTACATTTTTTGTGTAGTAAAGTTTTGTCTATCTCTTATGTTTACCAGTTATGCAAAAGTCGTTCACAATGAAGAATACTTTTGGAGACATTCCCAGAAAATTCAAGATATACATTTTATTTATCATGAAAGTATCTTAAATATATGATATTTTAATCAAAATCGTTAGAGCCATTTTTGAGAAAATTTAAATTTTCGAAAAATGTACCATGTAAAGGGTAGTCGGGTAGGGGAATTTTCTTGAAAACCTTCGTGTGGCATCTCTGGAAGATACTGAACCTAAATACCAAGTTCTTTGTGTATCCGACTGTTCTTTTCTGAGTTATGCTGTTCACAGACAGACACACACACGGACATGTTTCCAAAAATGCCTTTTTTGGATTCAGGGGATCTCAAAACATATATTTCCGGTAAAATCTCGGTATCGAACTTTTGGGTGGAATACAATACTTCCCCTACTAACTATACGTAGTAGAGAAAGTAAAAATACTTTGCTAATAGTGTTATTTACGTAACATTAAGGCGCCATGGTAAATGTTAATTCAGAACGGATATGATCTGAAGATAACCGCCCCTCTGACAGAGATAAGTTGACGTCGTAGGATAACGGTGTCAGCAGGGGATAACAAGGGGTGGCGCATAACCAGGGTAGAATATTACACAAGTTTTGTGAAGTGGAAGGCGGAAGTGATAAATTGTCAGAATCTGTGTAGCAATTGCGTGAAAGTATAGAGCGAACATTAAGGAGGGGTTGTGATGCATCATCACCCTAACCTCGTAGAGCTATGAATCTCAATAGAGCAAGGAAAAGTTCCGACTATGAAAACGAAGCAGATATACTTTATGTGGTCAGATGTAATGATCTTGTTTACAGGGGTTAGATAGTTTATATCAGACAAAACGTTATACCCTACTACATTCATAAGATAAAGCATTGTTTTATTTCTGCAATCTTCCATTTGTTTACGTTCCAAAACATTTAAAAAATTATGAGCTATACAGGGTGTCAAAAAGTTCATTTAGAAGTTTTAGGGACGATAGACGAGGAAAAACCAACCATCTGTTTTACAGTATATATGACAAACTTCATACTGCCTCTATGGTCGAGTGGACAGCATTCTGGCGTCTGAATCTCCTTGTGGTTTACCATAAAAAATCTGATGTGTTACACTCACATGACTTTCTCTACTCTTGTACAATCTATTTTTACAAACGCCTATTCTCCATATGCTTCATATTAATCGAGATATCGAGATGTCAATCTTATTTGTAATTTTCTTGTAGATGCAAGGGGAATATGGTAGCTTTTAAGCGATAGTCAAATATTTTATCGCTGGTTGCTATGTGGCGCATTCCATTCTCTTTGCATGTCCAGGACATAAAAAAATGAATAACGAATTTGAGAAAAAGTGTATTGGAAAATTTAAGGAAATAACAAGCAATATCTCGAAAACGGTTCACTCAACAAAAAAAATGTATATGATATAAGTTGTGTATTTTAACGCGATCTACATTTTTTGTGTAGTAAAATTTTGTCTATGTCTTATGGTTTACCAGTTATGCAAAAGTCGTTCATAATGAAGAATACTTTTGGAGACATTCCCAGAAATTTCGAGATATACATTTCATTTCTCATGACATTATCTTAAACATATGATATTTTCATCAAAATTGTTAGAGCCATTTTTGAGAAATTTAAAATTTTCGAAAAATGTTCCATGTAAAGGGTAGTCTGGGGTGGGGGGATTTTCTTGAAAATCTTCGTGTCGCATCTCTGGAAGATGCTGAACGTAAATACCAAGTTTGGTGTTTATCCGACTGTTAGTTTTTGAGTTATGCTGTTCACAGACACACACACAGACACACACACACACAGACACACACACACAGACACACACACACACACGGACATGTTTCCAAAAATGCTTTTTTTGGATTCAGGAGGTCTCAAAACATGTATTTCCGGTGAAATCTCGGTATCGAATTTTTGGGTGGAATGCAATACTTCCCCTACTTACTATACGTAGTAGAGAAAGTAAAAATGCGAATCAGTTCCGGAATTTAATGTCGTTTGCGTTGGTAGCTCAGTGGTTAGAGCAACCGAACGGGAACCGGGAGATCCGTGGTTCAAATCCCGGAGATGGCATTGAATTTTTCAGTCGTCTGATTCTACGTTTCCAACTGTACTAATTTTGTTTTGTCCTACTTCGATTGCTACGTGGCTTTCTTATATGACATTAATGACCAGCTCTGGATAAATATTTCAACTAAGCTTGTTACATTTTACATAGATTTAATATATGGAAATTATTTATTGCAATTATTTCTCTATCTTACTGTAATTTCTTTATTTAATTATTTATATATTCCCGTCAATAATTGTAGTATCACATATAGGGGTTAATTTTATCATCCTAAAATCTGATTTAACTATCTTCATTAGTTTATGAGAAAACAGTTATTTACACCAGTAAATGTCATTCACAGTAAAAGCTGTTCAAAGCAAAAATGGAGAAAACAGACGCGCATATAATTGCAAAGAAAGAAGCCAATGGTTGAGCATATAGAAGCTTTCGTATTTAATGACTGTATCGAGTTATAGAGCAAAATGTACTACAAAAGTTTACCTCTCTACTCCAAAGTGTGTAGGAATTATAATAATGTTCTCTGCCAAAAGGTGGGGAATTTACAGCACTATTTTTAAAAATATGTGCCTACAATTATTAAATATAGGTAAGCCAAATTGAAAAGGAAATTCTACATTTATAAGCTGCATAAAATATTATTTAGTCTTTTTGGGGCAATCTTCCCAATTCAGTCTCTCCTTAAGGAGAAAAGTGCGTACATCTGTTTTCATTCAGAATCACATGCTTTCTATGGCGACCAGAAAGGCTAACAGTAATATCGTTACAAATTTAGTGCATAATGTAATCAACGGTAATCCAAAATGGCAACTTCCCTCTCTAAGCGAGGAACACCAGCTGCATTCCTTTCTTCTAACGATCGACTTCAAAATCGAAATATTGCAAGTACTTCCAATCAGTGCAGATGACTAAGGTTGGGCCTTCCAGCTTGATTTGGAATGCTTAAGTGCATCATTAACGGTACAAAAGCTCCATGAAATATAAATATTTTATGCAAACAAGAAGAAGTGAATTCAAAAAGTTTAATGCGGAGGTACGTTTTGTTTTCATAAATGTAACAAAGAAAAGAAAGAGAAACAAACAATTTATGATGAAAACTACGTAAATCAGCGGCATTTCCAAAACAAATTTGTAGCGACGCATACGCTGTAGTCATTTTAAATTATATAAATATTTTAAGGTGTGAAACCATTATTTTTATTTCATTTAAATCATATGAAAACCTTAATGTGGTTTTTCCGGGTTTTACTTGTTTATTCCTTTATTTGCGTGCACATTTTTACTTTCTCTACTACGACAGTAAGTAGGGGGCACATTTCATTCAACTCAAAAATTCGATATCGAGATTTCACCGGAAATACATACTTTGGAGTGCCCTGAATACAAAAAAAAACATTTTTAGAAAAGCATCCGTGTGTATGTCTGTGTGTCTGTGAACAGCATAACTTAAAAACGAAAAGTCGGATAAATACCAAATTACGTATTTAGGTTCAATATCTTTCAAAGATGGGACACGAACATGTTCAGGAAAATCCCCTCCCACCCCAGACCATCCTTTACATGAAAAAGTTTTCGAAAATTATTATTTTCTAAAAATTTGTTCTAGCGTTTTGATTAAAAATCATATCTTTAAAATGTTTTCGTGGCAAATTAAATGGGAATGTCCTGAAAGTCCTCTCCATTCTGAATTACTTTTGAATAATTGATAAACCGTAAGAGACAGACAAAGTTTTGCAACACAAAAAATGTAGATCTCGTTAAAATACACATTTTATGTCATATCATTTTTTTGTCGAGTGAACCTTTTCCGAGATATTGCTTCTTATTTACTTGAATTTTTCAATATTATACTTTTTCTCAAACAGGAATTCCTTATTCGGTTTTTTTAAATGTCCTGGACATACAAAGAGAATGGAATGCTCCACATAGCAACCAGCTCTTAAAATATTTGACTATCGCTTAAAGCCTAGCAATTCCTCTTGCACCTTAAGAAAATTAGCAATAAGATATTTTCTGAAATGTTAATCTCGATTAACATGAAGTAGATGGAGAATAAAATAATTTTACAATCAGATTTTTTAAAGAGAAACTGCGAAGGAAAACAAATGTGTATAACGTTACCATGAAGTATGACGCACATTTTTGCAGTTGTGAATCTTTGGTGGCAAAGAAAAGAATTATCACTGAACCACATGTGCGTATAATACCAGTCTACTATAAACATTTTGGGGTTTAGAACAAAAAGTAAATATTAAAGTTCCAACAAAAATTGGTATCGGAGATGTGCATACCCAAATCCAAAACAGGCCTACTTAAAATTGCCAGTCATTACTGTATAGGGTGTGACGTCATCTTTTTTCATTTGTCTCAAACAAAAATATGGTTTGTGGAAATAATTTAATTTTTGACTTGTTTAACAACATTTTTCCCAATTTGCACAACTACTGTAACAAATGAAAATACCAATTATTTAATTAAGGTATTCAAAATGTTCCCCATTTACAATCTAGCAGTGGCTCAGTCGAAGCGTGAATTCTTGTAGAGCATTATCAATCACTGCTGGTGGTATATCTTTGCATTCTTTCCTGATCCTCATTTTTAACTTTTATATATCAGCAGGCCTCGTAACAAAGATTCTATATTTAAAATATCCCAATAAAGAGCAATCAAGAGAGAGAATTGTTCCCATAGCAACCAAACCTCTTGTGAAAGGTTCATACAATCAAATAGGATACTTTCAGGAAAAAAAATGAAAGCAAGATTTCATTTAAAACATAATGGCTGAAATTTTTGTTTTATCTGCATTATTTCTTACTTATGGAACAACCTGTGTGTGTGTGTGTGTGTGTGTGTGAATGAGAGAGAGAGAGAGAGAGAGAGAGCAGCAAAACTAAAATTCGTGGTACTAAGTTCGGATCTCTCAAAGACTCAGGGCCACCCCCTCTTGATTTTCTCAAAAATAGCTCCAATAGTTGCGTTAAAAATGTCATATTTTAGATATTATGCTTTGAATTATATATCTGTGGAATAATTCTCATAGAATTTGTTATACACTGACTCCAAAATGTATCTTTCTTTACTGCAGAAACTAAGAAGCTCTTAAAAGCTTATAATTTATAAAAACTTATTTCATATTTACGTTAGAGAAAGTCGTCAAGTCCTATTTCATCATCATCATCATCATCATCTAACGTTATCTCATCACTTAGAAATTTGATGGTTTTACGATATTTATTCGTTACTTCTGAGTAAACTGATTTATTTTGATGATAACACATTTGTTAAAACAAGAGAGATGATTATATAAGCTGTAAAATGTCACACTTTTTATGTTAAACAAATAGATTATTATAGAAAACTGAAATATGAGGTAAAAACTACATCCAGACTACACTTCTCCGCTTCTGATAAGACAGGTAATTTATAATAAGTAAAGTTTAAGGTAGAAAACAATTGTTCTCTGAAGTATAAACATATTTTATTTATTTATTTATTTTAGAAATGTATATTTAAAATAGTAAATATTCGAGCGCTTTAATAAACCAAACACAACATTTTGCGGAATGAATTATTCGATTAAAAATAAAACTCGCCCTTTTTTCCCCCATTTTGAGCTTTGTAGTTAGTCATAAAGTAAGTAACAATGTGATTTTGAATAAATCTGTTAAACTAATTCCTTTTGTGTTTAAATATTTCGCCCGCCACGTAGTATTATTTACAGCGAAGCCCTTCTATTAATTAAGTGGGGGCAGGACAGGAATCGATCCCAAGGCAATACAATTATCTCCAGCGAGAGATTCAATTTCCAGGAAACAACATTTAAGCAGGTTTCCCATCTACAAACACACCTCATTGTCCGGTTGTGCAAACACAAGCCGCCACAGATAAAGTTCATCCCGTGCAAGTGTATGATCCCCTGAAGATTAGGCAGCAAGACGTGCTCGACTGCAGAAGCTGGGAGTGGCGCTTGTTGCGCAGATTCCACAGATGAGTGGGAGGGGGTAGCGCAACGGGGCGGTTCCCACCGGAGTCTGCTCCTGGCTATCATCAGTTCAACATCTCATCCTCTTTACTGCCCACTACAGGTATTATACACTTCCCCTCCAGGTAGCTTTCTGTCCGCAAAATGTCTCCTTAATTACACAGCTGTCTTTTGTCTCGTTCCTTCTCCTCTCGTCTTTATAATCCTAAACACCATGCTTGGGGGGACACGACAAAATGTAACAGCACAAAATGTGAGCAGTTATTCTATACTGCACACGCTTCTTTATGCCAATGCACGTGTGAACTAACGCTTATTCTCCATATGCTTCATGTTAATCGAGATGTCAATCTTATTGCTAATTTTCTTGTAGATACAAGGGGAATATGGTAGGCTTTAAGGATAGTCAAATCTTTTAAGAGCTGGTTGCTATGTGGCGCATTCCATTCTCTTTGTACGTCCAGGACAAAAAAAATGAATAACGAATTTCCATTTGAGAAAAAGTATAAGTATTGGAAAATTTAAGGGAATAACAAGCAATATCTCGAAAATGGTTCACAGATCAAAAAAATGTATATGACATAAATTGTGTATTTTAACGTCATCTACATTTTTTGTGTAGTAAAACTTTGTCTATCTCTTTTGGTTTACCAGTTATGCAAAAGTCGTTCACAATGAAGAATACTTTTGGAGACATTCCCAGAAAATTCGAGATAATACATTTAATTTGTCATGAAAATATCTTAAACATATGATGTTTTAATCAAAATCGTTAGAGCCATTTTTGAGAAAATTACAAATTTCGAAAAATGTTCCATGTAAAGGGTAATCTGGGGTGGGGTATTTTCTTGAAAACCTTCGTGTCGCATCTCTGGAAGATACTGAACCTAAATACCAAGTTTGGTGTTTATCCGACTGTTCGTTTCTGAGTTATGCTGTTCACAGACACAAACAGACGTTTCCAAAAATTCTTTTTTTTATTCAGGGGGTCTCAAAACATATATTTCCGGTGAAATCTCGGTATAAAATTTTTGGGTGGAATACAATACTTCTACTTACTATACGCAGTAGAGAAAGTAAAAAATGTGATACATTCACATGACTTTCTCTACATTTTATTAGTGGGTATACAAACAACTCTTACAAAAGCTTATTTTTATATCTACTACATTTTAATCCAAATAAAGCTTTGCAGAAATAGCTACATTACATATTTCGCTATACAGTGCCTGCGTTTTATGCTAAGGCCGCGAATCGCGCGAATGCTTGCTCCGCACACAGTTCACTACACTGCGGGGTTTTCCGTTCCGTAACTCCCGCGTTACTTGCGAGTGTTAGCAGCATATATGTAATAAATACTAACCTTGTTATAAGTGTTGTTGAAAGTGGTGTCCATCTGCGCGACGGCATTCTTGGTATTGTCGGATGAAATTACCATTCACATGCATAAGTTCTTCTTGGATAATGTTCATAATTTCTGCCTTTATATTGTCCTTAAGTTCATCTATGGTGTGGGGATTGTTCCTATAAAGTTCATTTTTTACCGTTTAGCGATCCCGTTGTTCTGAATTTATTGACCAAACATCTCACAGTCTCTCTACCCGGAACTGCATAACCAGGAAATTGCTGTTAAAATTGTCTACATGATTCATTTTAGTATGATCGCACATAAAAATACGCTGTTCAAGCGTGAATTTGTTGACAGGCATTTCCGTGAACTAATAAATCCTAAGGAAAACCCACACAACACCTATGGTCGAAACACCTCACAACACGAAGACAAAGTAACGACTGAGACAGTTCAAAGCTGATAAACGAAGCCTTGACATGTCCTGCGCCGCTTCTACGCTGCATCACTGGTTATTGCCGTCTCGGCCGATACGCATACAAGGCGATTGTGGCCTTGGCACAAAACGAAGGTACCTACTGTAGATACAAAGAGAGTAGCGATATTCAAAATTTTAAGAACTGGGCGCTATATACTGGCCTTAAATTTCCATACTCTTTCAATGACATTGCGAGAAACAGCTGAACAGTGACAGCACTTTTAGAAAATGACAAAAGTGTTGTACATTTCAGACCAATAAAAACGGATATCTCGGAAATGGTTGATGCCACAAAAATTTGTTGGAAATAGATCTATGTTTTAAGAGATCTACGTTTTATGTCTACTTCTTTTGGTTAAACAGTTATACAAAATCCTACAAAATTCCTTTCGAATGAAGAGGATTTCACCGCTATTCTCAGAAGATTCAAGATATACATTTTATTTGTCATCTAAATATCTGCAATATATGGCGTTTTAATCAAAATTGTTATATCCATTTTTTAGAAAATACAAAATTTCAAAAAAATTTCCACATAAAGGGTACCTTGAGGTGGGGAGATTTTCTTGAAAATTTTCGTGTCCCATCTTTGGAAGGTACTGAAATTAATACCAAGTTTGGTATTAACCAAGATTTCGTTTTTGAATTAGCTGTTCACAAACACACCGACTTTTTCTAAAAATTCATTTTTTAATTCGGGGGCCTCAAAACATGTATTTCGGTGAAATATCGTGTTGATTTTTTGGGTGTTATGTACTAATACACTCTTTGCTTACTAGGTACGTAATAAAGAAACTAAAAGCCTGGAAGTATATTTTAATATTGAAACCAACAAAAAGGAATTTCTAGGAAATGGTTAACTCCACAAAAAAAATGTATTTGACATAAATTGTGTGCTTTAACGATATCTACATTTTTTGTGTAGTATGAATGAATGATAGTCTACTTTGTACATACATACAATTTAGACAATGGTCACAATACAGTGGAGTTGCTTATTATTTCTCCTTCCCTTATATTTATCATTCTGTTGTATATATAATGAGAAAGTATAACTTTCCACTATGTACTTTTTACTTTCTCTACTACGTATAGTAAGTAGGGGAAGTATTGTATTCCACCCAAAAATTCGATACCGAGATTTCACCGGAAATATATGTTTTGAGACCCCCTGAATCCAAAAAAGCATTTTTGGAAACATGTCTGTGTGTGTGTCTGTGAACAGCATAACTCAGAAACGAACAGTCGAATAAACATCTAACTTGGTATTTAGGTTCAGTATCTTCCAGAGATGCGACACGAAGGTTTTCAAGAAAAATCCCCCACTCCAGATTAACCTTTGCATGGAACATTTTTCGAAAATTTTAATTTTCTCAAAAATGGGTCTAACGATTTTGACTAAAATATAATATGTTTAAGATATTTTCATGAAAAAATAAAATGTATATCTTGAATTTTCTGGGAAGGTCTCCAAAAGTATTCTTCATTGTGAACGACTTTTGCATAACTGGTAAACCATAAGAGATAGACAAACGTTTACTACACAAAAAATGTAGATGGCGTTAAAATACACAATTTATGTGATATACAGTTTTTCTGTTAAGTGAACCATTTTTGAGATATTGTTTGTTATTCCCTTAAGTTTTTCAATACTTATTTTCTCGAAAGGGAATTCGTTATTAATTTTTTTTGTCTTGGATATGCAAAGAGTATTAATCCGTGGCAAAGACAATGGTGCTGCACCTAGCAACCAGCTATTAAGAGTAATGTCTATGCTTAAAGGCTACTATATTTCTATATTGCCCTTGTAAATATATATTCCCCTTACATCTACAAGAAAATTAGCAATAAATATAGTCTGCAAATGTTTATCTCGATTAACATGAAGTAGATGGAGAATAAGCGTTTGTAAAAATAGTTTGTACAAGAGTAGAGAAAGTCATGTGAGGGTAAAACATAAGATTTTTTGCCTTGTTACCCTTTTTCCGTATATTCTCCAATTTGCTTCACGTCTCTTTTAATCCTTTAACCCAATTTTCCTAAATATTTTCCTAATTGCTCCATATATTCATTTGATCTTGCATTAAAAATCCTCCAAATTCTTAGCTCTATTGGTAAATTTTTCCATGTCTCTAGTATTAAATTCTCTCTTCCTTTATCCGTGTCCTCCCATTCCAGAATAAAATACCAATTGACATGTAATCCATTACATTTAGCACATCTCTCCCCCCTTCTTCTCCCTGTTAGACCACTTAAATTCATTACACCTGTCCTCGCCCATGCATACCCCATTCTGGCCTCTTTGTAGCATACTTCGATGCATCCTTCTTTTCCCCACTCAGTTTTTAAATATCTATAATCTATTAATGAACTTTTTCCTTGAAACTACTTATAATTTCTTGCTTTTGAATATCCTCTACTCTTGTTCTAATTTCTTTCCAGAAACTCTTACTTTTGTTTTTCTTTCTGCCCATGTTTCCACCATTCCTATTTCTTCCAATGTCTGTATACTGTGCATCTAAGTTTCTTTTTTCCCCATTTTCTCCTGTACAAGCAAGCATTGCTTTAGTATCTCATTTTCCTTTAGTAGCTTAATTCTGAACCTTTTTGTGTAGTAAGATTTGTCTATCTCTTACGGTTTACCAGTTATGCAAATGTCGTTCACAGTGAAGAGGACTTCGGAGGCTATTCCCAGAAAATTCAAGAGCTGCGTTTTATTTGTCATGAAAATGTCTTAAACGTATGGTATTTTAATCAAAATCGTTTAGACATTTTTGGGAAAATCACAATTTGCGAAACGTTTGTAGTTTGGGGTGGGGAATTTTCTTGTTGGAAGATAATGAACTTTAAGACAAAGTTTGGTATTTAACCGTCTTTTCGTTTTAGAGATTTACTGTTCACACACACACACACACACACACACACACACACACACACACAGAGATGCCTTTTTCTATTTTTTTGTTGTTTTTTTTTGGATTCAAGAGATCTCAAAACGTACATTTTCAGTGAGATCTCGGTATTGAATTTTTGGGTTGAAATACAATATCTTCTCTACTTACCATGCATATGGTAGAGAAAGTAAAAAAGCAGCGCCCGGGGAGACGGGTTTAAAGGGGTAAAACCAACACTACAAACTTCTAAAAGGATTCTTGCATATGTTGGAAGAGCAGTGCTCAAAGGTTTGCTTGCTGAACCTAAGGTAGTCAGCGCATTTAAAATGGTACACATTAGCAAAGAGTGAAGTTCAAGCTAGAATAAATTTAAAAACCTGGCATAGTAAATTGCGTAGTTTGATGAAAATTAAACTAGGCTTATCACCATCTCCTACAGGAGCACATCTATGTGAGTAAAGGTCATAAAAAATAAACTGGACCAAGAAGCTGTGGTTTGTCACAGAAGTTATATGATCGACCTCAGCGGGAATCGAATTCGGTCTTGCATATCGATTCCAAAGGCGTTTAGACTTACTATAAACAGGAATTGGTTTGTAAGCGATAGTGTCACTTATGTAAGAGACCTTAAACTGCATTTATTTTCAGTCAGTTAGAAAACAAATATGTAAACTGACGACAGATAAGTTTAAATCTATAAATCGTGTAACTGTAACTGTATTTGTAGAGCAAGGTGAATATTACTCAAGCATAACCTGCAGCAGAGAGATACAGTTCGATGAGCTGTGGTTTCTGTAACCGGTAGTTCGGAACAAATTACTCGAAAATGCTTCAAAGGCTGTGTAGGAAAACGATTTGTAATCTGAAGGCTTATTCACTACGGTCTTATGCGCAACCAAAAGCCCTCCTCTCGCAGTATAACTTTAACAATACCTTTCAGAGTAGGGATATGTGTTATTTTCGGGTAACTGTCGCAGTTAAATGTAACGGTTACCAGCAACGATTAAATTATTTGTTTTCATAGTTATCACATTCGCAGTTACATTAATTAATGGTTATCAGTAACAATTAGCTGTAACTAAACGTCGATTTTTTCGTCGTGACACGCTCATCAGTACTGTTTTCCTCTCACGAGAATGTGTCTGTAAGGAATGTGTTGACATCAACAATTCTATCGCTATCTGAAGAAGAATACGGTTCTCTCTACTTTCAACATAAGATTTAAGACCTCTTAGAAAACATACGCTCTTCTGCTAGTAATCCTGAATGACCAGTTGCTTTTGTTTGCTTTCTCGTTACAGATTTTAACGTTAGCAACTAGTTTTAAGACTTGACTGTGTAGAATTCTTCCTTTCTTACTGAGCATTGTAAATAACTTTATAAATCACTAGAAAACACTTACATACTACTCCAAGTAAAACATGCTGGAATACTAACGTTGCGCGATCTTTTTAATGTAGTC
Organism: Deroplatys truncata; assembly: GCA_030765065.1. NCBI lineage: Eukaryota > Metazoa > Arthropoda > Insecta > Mantodea > Mantidae > Deroplatys > Deroplatys truncata. The sequence continues at coordinate 118,586,786 of CM060985.1, forward strand.
AGTAGATATATTTATGACATCATCGTGAGCTGCCACGTGGTACTATCCGCCACTCACTCCTCCGGAGAGCAGAACACCCCGCAAACATTTTCTCCTTAGCGACCGCCTACGGTAAGCTTAGTAGCTGTATAATCCATTTTTCCTATGGGAGGAGTGTTGGATCAGTAACAACAGAGCAGCAGGCGCGTACACAACGTGAGATAAGGTTCCGAGTGAGTGTTGTTCCGAGTAATGACAGCCGTTCTCCCCCAACCCGCTACCTTCTCCTTTGTGTTTCGTCGTATCACGACGAAAAAATCGACTTGTACGTTTCAGTATAAACGATGTCGATGCAGACTTACTTTATTTATTTTTTAATGTTTCATTTATACCCTCTTTAGTTGCAATGTCATATCAGCGGCCTTAACTTTGAAACGTATTGTCTATCGGTAATGATGTTAAATGTATACCCTTATAACTGGGTTTCTTTGGATTTTCTACATTAGATCATACATATATTCACACCCTCATACATACTTCGAGACTCTAGGGTGGGGGATTTTCTTGAAAATGTTCCTGTTGCATCTTTGAAAGATACTGAATCTAAATACCAAGTGTGGTATTTATCCGATTTTTCGTTTTTGAGTAATGCCGTTCACAGACATACATCCACACACAGGGACCTTTGGCTAAAAATGCTTTTTTTGGATTCCCACTGAAATATCGATATCGAATTTTTGGGTGGAATGCAATAGTTTTCCTACTTACTGTACGTAGTAGAAAAAGTAAAAATATACGAAGAGATACGAAGATGAAATTCTATAAGGTGATGGCGGTGTCCGTTTCACTGTATGTTAGTGAATTCTGGACTTGAAAGAGAAAAGTTTTTAGCTATGTTCAGGCAGCGGAAATGAAAAGTTAAAGGTTGCACTAAGTTGGACAAGATTCGAAATGAACTTATTAGATAGAAGAACTGAATATTTTTGCAGTAAGTGATAAAATGGAAGAACACAAAAATGGAAGGAACAGCTGGAAGGAATGGAAGAAAAAACGATTCCAAAGAAGGCCTTACAGTAAACCTAAAGGAAAGAGGGAAATAGGACGGCCAATTAAACTGGACTGAGGCTAGAACAGGGCGATAGGCCTAATCTGTGAAAGGCAGAAAAATGTTCATTAACTATTATCATTATTCTTTCTTTTATGTTTCTGAGCATCTTGCATTTTTAGTCAAATATTATTCTATATTTACAAATTTTAGAATGTGATTTACAAAAATGAGATGAATAATTTGTAATGTGGAGCTCTCCGCATGTCTATCATTCTTTCTAACTGTAACTTCAAACTGTATTATGCTTAAGGCCTTTATGAGTATGTGTCCAATTTTTCAAAGTATTTGGACGATGTTCAAACTAAAATACATAGGTAAAGAACGCTGCGAGGGACTTTCTGATTTGTAATCTTATACTTTTTGTTTTCTGTCTCTTTACCTATGATGGGTAGAGGAAGTAGGTACTATGCTCCGTCCAAAAATTCGTTTTTAGACCACCGAAAATAGGCTTTGAAATAATACATTGAACCCATACCTTTTGAAACATTTTACGCGCGTTATACCCATAAAAACGCAGTAACCACTCTGCATCACAAACGTGGGTGAATATGTGCTTTGCGGCTTTAAATCAGAACCAGAAAATGATTTTCCATTCCAAATTAAGTCTGAAAGGAACTACCAAAGTTTTCTCGACAATGTCCCCTCAAAGTCGTAATAAGCGCAACTCAGTTAATGAACTCTCACTAATAACGCTATTCCGTTCATTACCCTCTTTACGCACGACCCTTAGACGTTTCATGTATAATTCTGCATAATTTTACCACGTATAATGAACACCTCAAGTCCTGTGTCACGAAATAGCGACTCGGAGCGTAATTTTTCGGCAATAGGGCATAAAATGGCCCTGAGTTCATTTCCAATTCCATAGGATTGGGTTTTGTTTTATTCCAAGTATAGCACCAGTGTGTATTCAGCATCGTAAGAGAGATGAGGATAAACGGGGTAACTAGCGATCTAGCTTTAGGTGTAGGGGAAAAGTTAATGAAGGATACGTAATAAAACTCAGTATAAAACAGTATAAAATATGTTTAAAAGTTGTTTTCACTCCCGTTTAAGGAAATAAATATAGTTTTTTAATTTTATACAAACTAATAATAATTATTTATTTATAATAATTATTATTATTTTAGTATTAATACAATAACATATTTCGATTATCAAATCGCGACCGCAAAGCGAGAACATATTATCTAAAGACCTTAAAGCTCCCTGGTACTCAATAAGACTGTTGAATTGGATTGGCTACGGAGGGAACTCGGCACTGATCCACAAGGGAGCGTCCCCGCGAGGAAGGATGAGGCTAATGGAGACACCGAGCGGCCGAAACCAGGAGTAACGGCACAAGAATAGCAGGGTCCTTAAGTTTCCAGATAGAGACTCTCCGGCAGACAAACCGGGGACCCCACCCGCATAGAGGGGTTCAACGGCCCTCAAGGGGGTTCGGATATCCCCGGAAGATAGCCGAAAGCCGAAGAACGGAGTCGCAAAGAGCATCCTTTTCCCGTCACACTACACCGAAACACCATCAGCGACACTTCTAACCATGAAAAAGACCAACGGATGAATGATGAAATGAAATGAGAATGGAGATGAAATGGAGGGAGAGGAAATTCGGGGATGTGAGAATCCTTCCCAGCATTAGCTGGGAAAATACATGAAAAAACCCATGGATCAGGAAGGTCGGCACGGGAATCGAACCTACGACCTCCCGAATGCGGGCCACAGACCACAAAAATTATAAAACAAATAAAAACAAACAAAAATATGGTCATATTCGTTCGCTAAACCAACATTCAGCCTGAGACGCGTGATGCTGACTTCATCGTTTCTGGTATTGGTTAGTTGATTCTCGAATCGTGGCCATGCGCATGTGGCGTGAGGCCGGCGAAGACGGAGGGCGGGTGAGAGATAACTTTTTGTTAAGACAAAATGTTTGGTTACAAACTAATTTCTGAAAATTTCCTTACCGTGTTTTTAATAGTATTTTGTCTTAATCTGGGGCAATAGCTCCAGTGTTTTCAAAATATTAGTATTGCAAAAGAAGGCAATCCGTATCTTATCGGGTACATACATTACATTACACACACACACACACACACACACACACACACACACACACACACATACACGCTCACACCAGCGTTTACCTTACGTTAAACCTAATCCAAAGCTTTTAAAATATTCTGGTATGCATAATTTGATCTAATTTTAACTTTATAATATGTATTTATATGTAACTGATATTATACCTATCGATTATATCCATAGCATCATTGATGTTCATGACTGCATAAATACATTGAAATGAATTGAAATACAAATAGGGCTAACGCGCTCTTTTGGATCGCAAATGAGTAAACGTGCTCATAATTGACAAACTGTTTTATGTAAATAAATCACGGCGAAAAAATGCGTTAAACAATTTGATTTGAAGTTCACGTTTCCAGAAGCTTGGTAAGGTGCCTTCTCATGCGAACACTGAAGCTAAAGGACAGTCTTTTTGCTCTCTTGGGAAACGATGTCTTGCACTTAGGCCTTAACAACGTTTATTTGCATGAAAGAAACGAAACACTCAAAGTTTCATTGTCAATTTTCTACTCTCTCTGCAAATTATAGTCTTTCTTTGAACTCTGAGGTGTGCAGTCGAGTGCACCGAAACATACCGAGGCTTCTAGCTTTCTATAGTGCGTTTCTTTATCTAATATTGTCAGAATCTCCGTATCATCTGTCGCCGACTTTGTCGCATATTTTCAAACCCTTCCTCGTTCTCCAATGATGCACTTACTGTGCTTGTATCGTAATAAACCTTTGTCTTGTACTTCGAAGGGCCTCATCCTGTGTAATGCGTGGAAACTAAATCTCTGAAGCAAGAACTTAATTTAATCTCCAGTGCTAAAGGATTGTAAGGTGCACGGAGAGATTTTCAGAAACGTCGTATACCGAAGGCGGACCCGATGGCCCTCGAGTTTCCAAGAATCTGGTCTGGCCTGCGTCCACTAGCCGGAACCAATAAAGAAACGATTAGCATTCAAAGATAAAGGTTATGCGTTTATATAAGCGTGAAGTCCAGAATATTCTGCTTCTGAGAGTCGACGTTCTCGCCGAGTTACGTTACACATCCGAACAAAATAACTAGACGAAACCAAAAGCACAAAAAGTATAACAGCAATTTAGGTTTATTATTATAACCTTGAATATAATTTGGTTATTCATAGCAAAAACCACACTCGTAAATTAACAAAAATCCATACAGAGGGGGAGGTCTCGGCAGTAACTTCTGCGGCCCTCATTCGGGAGTCCCTGAGTTCAAATCCTGTGGGCCGACCAGTCTGACTGGTTTTTCGTTCTTTCCCTCAGTCGCCAAGGTAAATACCGAATTGCACATTTAATACCAAGGCCCAAAGTTCCACCTTAAGTCTAGTACAATATTAACATGGAAAATAGGTGGTAACAGCAAATGCTCTGTCATCTATCCAAAGATAATCAGGTAGACTCGATGGCACCCTAATGCCATCTGCCCGACACGTGTAGAAGCAGAGATACAGTTGCTGTACACATGCATCTGTGGACACGTGATGAAACAACATGATATGTTACCGGGATAAGACCTAGAAGAACACTGATCCAAGGTACTATCATAATTAAGAAATGTATGCTCAGATATAGCTGTAAAGTTGTAAGCAGAAATTATAAAATAAATAAAAAAATTCTGATGTGTTACACTCGCATGACTTTCTCTACTCTTGTACAAACTATTTTTACAAACGCTTATTCTCCATCTCCTTCATGATAATCGAGATAAACGCTCTTATCTTATTGCTAATTTTCTTGTAGATGTAAGGGGAATATATAATTACAAGTGCAATATAGAAATGCAGTAGCCTTTAAGCATAGACATTACTCTTAATAGCTGGTTGCTATGTGCAGCACCATTCTATTTGCCACAGATTAATACTCTTTGCATATCCAACACAAAAAAAGAATAACGAATTCCCATTTGAGAAAATAAGTATTGACAAATTTAAGGGAATAACAAGCAATATCTCGAAAATGGTTCAGTCAAAAAGAAAATGTATATGACATAAATTGTGTATTTTAAGGCGATCTACATTTTTTGTGTAGTAAAATTTTGTCTATCTCTTATGGTTTACCAGTTCTGCAAAAGTCGTTCACAATGAAGAATACTTTTGGAGACATTTCCAGAAAATTCAAGATATATATTTTATTTGTCATGAAAATATCTTAAACATATGATATTTTAATCAAAATCGTTTGAGCCATTTTTGAGAAAATTAAAATTTTCGAAAAATGTTCCATGTAAAGGGTAATCTGGGGTGGGGGGATTTTCTTGAAAACCTTCGTGTCGCATCTCTGGAAGATACTGAACCTAAATACCAAGTTTGGTGTTATGCTGTTCTGAGTTATGCTGTTCACAGACACTCACACACGGACATGTTTCCAAAAAATGCTTTTCGCTTACTGGTTCGCTAAACCAACATTCCGGCTTGAGACGCATGATGCTGACTTCATCGTTTCTGGTATTGGTTAATTGATTTTCGAATGTCTGCCATGCACATGTAGCGTGAGGCCAGCAGTGAGAGAGATAGATAGAGAGAGAGAGAACTTTTTATTGAAACAGTTAAAAAGTTTGGTTCCAAATGAATTTCTGAAAAATGGTTATTCCTGTTTATAATAGCATTTAGTCTTAATCTAGCACAATAGCTTTGGTGTTTCCAAAATATTATATTGCAAAGGAAAGTAATCCGTAACTTATTTTCGTGTCGAGGTTTACCCGGAGCCGAAGCTCCCCTCAGTATCCCAAGGCCATGACAGGTGTCAATGCTACTATCTGCTCGTCATAGAAGCAAAGGTACTGTTGCTGTACACATGCCTCTGTAGACACGTGATGAAGCAAGATGGTATGGTACAGAGATGAGACCTAGAAGCACTGTCCGCTACACACCGATCCAAGGTACTTATCTCCCAAAAGACCTGTCGCAATATGATCACATAGTTAAAGCTGCGGGGAAAAAATGAATCCATGCATGACGTTTACATTCGGGACTGTAAGAAAAATCGGGACGAAACGTTTCTTTACTGCGAGAGGTATCAAAAAGTATATGCAGCATCTCCCAGATATTTTGTCTTCTTCTACTTTATCCTTGTGGCATCTTTATTCCACTAAGTAAGCCGATAATGAAGGAAGTATGACTCCTCCAGTATCTGCTTCAGTTGGGAGAAGCTTTTCTATGCTCAATTAGATTTTGGGTTCTAAAACTTTAAGCCTGACAAGAGAAAACCTTGAACCTCACAACTTGAAATAACTGTTCGGGGTTGAGCGGAGCCACTAAAACCTTCATTCTAAAGCAATTTCTTATTGTTGTAGTGTTTATCTGGATACCAGTTACTATGTGATTCTGTTTAAATTCGTCATATTACTGCAGCGTTTGTTTTAAGTTATCAGGCTGGAATGGAAATATTATTTATGCTCGACCATGCCAAAATGCTGCATTTATACAACTGGTAGCAGTACTTTAATGGGCCTCATTAAAGTACACCCGTTCATTAAAGAATTGGTATTAGACCAATCAGAAGTGGCCGCGTAACATTGTGAAAGCACAAGTATCGATTATTCTGCGTTGTGAGCTTCTCACAACGCTAGCAACTTTGTTTGACACAGGTACTACAAGGTCATTGTATTATTGTAACCATAGATAAAGGAATAACGATCGTAACACATCACTCAAACCAGAAACGTATGAAACCTTTAATTTAGATACATGGTCGGGCATAAACAGTCGTATGAAACTTGACTATAAAGGTGATTAAAACGCTCGTTGCATAATATACTATTATAACATTAATTAAAGATAAATAACTCGTATTTAGAAGCTTGCTTTGGAGTATATAGGGTGAAAGTCGTTATTCTATGTATAGAGATAAACGCAAAATTAATTCCCACCTTAGAGGTGTCTACCTCGCTTCAAGAGGTCCGAAGTTCGAATCTCGGTTAGGTGAGTTACCCGGATAAGGCTTTGCCGGTGTTTTCCCTTATTCTGAAAATATGAATGTCGGTTAAATTTAATCTCTATGGAATCCGGTCTCATCTGAGCATCATTTTACCCATTTCATTCATTGTCCGATATAACGTACCCGTTTAAAGGACATTTAAGTACAAAAAAATAATAGCAATAATCATTATAATATAATTTTGCCCCATGAGCACTTCTTACAGCAGAAAAAATGTTTTGTGCGCTTTTTAAGGGATTATAAATATTCACACGCGAAAGTTTAAGGCCGTCTTATCGAAGTATGTGATAGAACAGTAGGTAACTAATTTACATTGTTCTTGTTATCTTTATTTTATGCTTGAGCGCCTCGTTTCGCCACAATTTAGCATTTTCGTTTCGCACAAATCGTAATTTATGCAGAAGTTACGACGTTACAACAGAGGACTGAGTAATTGACCAAACACGCCTCAGACGGTTAAGATATACTTGCTTGATATCACGCTTTCGTATCCTCAGTATAAAATCCGTTACTAACGTATAGTACAATTTTTTTCCCTCCTGGCCCTACTCAGCTGAATGCGTAATAGCTGGACGAGTCCATTATCTACAGTTAGGGGTTTTAGGTTAGATGTAGAAGAACGGCCGATACAAGAGGCATTCCTTGAGGTAGATATTGTTTTTACGTTGTTTGCACCACCACGCTTTGGGCGCCAATTTGAAGTAGGTCGTATTGAAGAGTTGTATTGTATTTCAACTGTTGGGGAGCCGAACTTGAAGTTTGTGTGCAACCGCACGTATGATACCCGGTTTCCGGTAGCCTTCGCCCCAAATGTACTTTCAGGTGGCCTTTGCCCCAAGTTTAAAAATATTAGCTTTGTAATTTGACTGTTTATTTAAATAATTAATATTTATGTTTGCATCGGCTGCGTCAGAATTTTTTTAGAGACACGTTTCTCTTAGCAGGGTTGTGATGCGACAAGAATGTAGGCTTACACAGATTATAATTTTACTTCACTTCTTTTATTGATGCTTGATACGATTTATATAACACTTCACTGATATAGAGAGCTGTAAGATTCTTTTATTAATTATTTGCACTTTTTAACACGTAAAACTATTTTCATCTCACACGAATACGTATTAAATCTCTCGAGGATGTGTCTCGCGTCCGGTTAGGAACACTGTTTGCAGGCAACTGGCTTCTGAATTTGTAAATGTTTCTCCTTTTCAGTTTCTGATTGGCTAATCCTACTCCAATAGAATACCTTCATTTAACTAAAGCTTTTTCTGGTTGTTGATTGGCTATTTTATAAACTGTCACTAAATTTTACATTATTGTTGCTCCAATAATGACTAGTAGCATTATTAAACATTCCTACTCATTGCCTCAAGGTTACCTCATTGTTAGCAACGTTTAACTTATTATTCTCACAGCTCTTACATTATTAAATTACGTTATACATTCATATAACATTATTGAACATGTATGCAATAATATAAGCATATGCAATGATTGTTACATACATTTTACAAATTATTACATACACATATTGCTTCAAGGCGGGCTGTTATTGAATTTATATATTATAATTTGACTGAAATCATTTGAGTGTTAAAAAACACTGCCTCATCCTGTTGCACCGCGCTGGGGGAATACTGGCAGGTCTTTCCTCCCTCCACTCTCCAACCTTCTCCTTGTTTGCGTTTCCTCAGATTCATGTCGAAAAAAATCGTACTATACTTGGCTTTTACACAATTTATTTTGTTTTATTACATTTCGTAATTCGCTACATGATACATCCCTTCTCTTTTCTTTTCATTCTACCGTACCTATTTAGTTATATATTAAGCGCACAAGTTTACCTCTATTAGAATATTTATTGTTTAAAATGTAAACTAGTGTGTTTCGGGTTTGCTCATTTCCTTAAATATTTCGCTAACAATACAAGAAGGGCTGTTCTTTGGGATTGAACTCTACTCGCCAAGTTAACACCCTTCCCTACCTAACACATCAAGTGTTATTTTCCCCACATACAGGAATAGCGGGATGTTCTCTGCAATTAAAAATATTTTTCTAGAAATCTATATAAGAGAGCGAAAGTTGCTACCAAAGCTTACTGTTACAGATCTACATCTGGTTAAAAATAATAATAAATAATAATCGATATTTTAGATATACTGTAAATGTAAACTTAGAATGTTAGGCTTCGTAACTTAAAATATTATTAAAACATCCTTTATAAGACTATTAATATTATCAGATTACATTCAAATACATTTATGGAATCCTACCATTATAAACAGGTTATTACTGTATTCAATATCGTGCATAATTGGCTAATTAAGACACGCATGGAATTTCCTAATGATATAATACTCGTATTCCAAGTTGCCGTGAGTTATATAGAGAAGATGAAACCATTTTGAGATACTCTTTTTTTCTGACCAACGAAGACGCATAGTTCATAAATAGAGTATCTGAATTGATAATTGCTTACCATGTTGATAATAGGCTACATTACAGTCCGTAACGCCTGCTCGTCTCTGTCAGGAAGGGAATGCATGCAAGCGACTGTCTTGTTTATCGGTTCAACATGATGGGTAGTAACAAATTAAATGCAGGGAGAGAAGCTAGCGTCTAGTGACAAATAAAGATGGTCTAACCTATGTCAGCTATGGATGCCCATTTATTTAATGGCTTATCTCTTATTCTTTATAACAATAAGATTACATAAAATGTATCCATCTCGTGGGTAATCTTATTAGGACATTGTGAACAACTTTCAGTTGTTTCATAATCATTAAGATTATTCATTCCTTCATAATATTAGAGAATTACACAAGGGGTAAAAGTAGGGTTTTATTTTGCAAGTAGGAGTGGCTTTTTAGCATTTATAAAATATCAGTAATATTATATTGATTCATGAAACTTAACAGAGATCACGTTTAGAACGCGGTTCTTGAAATAAGAAAATTACTTTTCTTTTTAATATAGAGTCAACTGAAAATTCAACGCCACAGCCGGGATTTGAAATCGGTTCTCCCGCTCTCCGTGCGATTGCTCTAACCTTTGGCTTACTGTAACAACATGCCGCTGGGACATTGAATTCCCCAACTGACTGAGTTGTTTCCCAGATAGACCACCAAGGCATCTCACTAGAGATAACAGTCTCAAGGGCGACGTGTCATTGCAAGTACTTTAATACTGGATGCTTATGGGTTTCTTAAGGTTTTCTTTTTAATTATTATATATAATTAATTGAAATTAATTATACTTTAAGCTTTAGTCAATTGGGAAATTTAATGTCCCACCAGCATGTTCTCATAGTAGCTCAATGATTAGAGCAGATTATATATATATATATATATATATATATATATATAATTAAAAAGAAATATGACGTCAAAAACAATATATCAGATGTTTTGTTGATTCTCTAGCAGTGATTTTCAGCGAAATCATTTTCAACATGTTTTGCCTTACACCAGGAAATGAAGTGATTAAATGCTATATCATATTGCTTTCCAGATTTTATGGGTAAGTAGTTCAAGCCTGGCGGAGGGTGATGGATTTTTTAGGGTGTAAAAAGCATTCGCATAGCTTCCTTTGGAAGAGAAGTAAAGCCGGTGATCCCGTGTGGTAGATTTACGGCACGTGAAAGAACCTCAAGTCTGATAAAAAAGCCTCTGAGCAAAATTTCCAGTCTTTCACGCCCAATATAGTTAAAGAGCGTCCATAAAAAAAATAATAAAGAAAAACTTTCTGCTGCTTCTGTAATTTCACCTGTCTATTTCATTTCAGTTTCTTCTGAATTCATAATTTTCCCCATTTAATCTTTCTGCAGGTTATTATACTAGACAAAAGAATAACGCTTTAGATCAAAGAAAGCAGAAGGCTGCCAATATAAGTGTAGGTTAGCTCTACAATGAATTGCGATAAATTGAAGTATAACGATTTGCATTGTGAATAGATAACCAGACCTCCATCAGAAATTAATCATATAAAAAGACATAATGAAAAGTAAAACCTGTCCAAACCAAATCAAATTATTAAACATGTGCAAATACAAAGGGTAATTGCCGCGTGATTGGACTTGAAAACAAAGTTGGACACAATGCAGATTATTGCACTAGTTTTTTGTTTTTTCAATTTATTTAAGGTCGCGCTAATCAATTAATTACATTAATTCATAATTAGACAAACAGTTACATGTTCACAAAGAGAACATAAAATATATAATAGAGTTACAGCGTTGATTTTATCATGGTCAAATAAATATTAATATTAAGATTGGTATTCAAGTATGAACGAGAAAATATTAAATATTATATTGAAACATTTTATATTTTGTTAAAAAGACCGATGTTCTGTGAGGCAGTAGTTTTAACACTTAATGATTTCAGTCAAATTATGTAATATAAATATAATAAAAGCCCGCCTTAAAGCAATTAGTGTATGTAACAATATATAAAAAGTGTACATTACAGTCATTGTAAATGTTTATATTATTGTATACATGTTCAATAATGTTATGTGAATGTATTACATAATTTAATAATGTAGGAGCTGTGAGAATAGGTTAAAAGTTGCTAACAATGAGGTAACCTATAGGCAATAATGAGTAAGGAAGTGCAATAATGCTACTAGTCATTCTTGGAGCAACAATAATGTACTTTTTATGACAGTTTATAAAATAGCCAATCAACAACCAGAAAATAAGCTTAAGTTAAATAAAAGTATTCTATTGGATTAGGAATAGCCAATTAGAGACTTGAAGTACAGAAATTTACAAATTTGGGCGGTTGAAATCAAGTCAGTTGCTTGTAGACAGCGCTCATAACTGGACGCGAGACACGTCCTCGAGAAATTTAATACCCATTTTGTGTGAGACAAAAATAGTTTACGTGTTAAAAAGTGCAAGTAATTAAATAAAAAAATATCTCACAGCTCTCTCTGTATCAATGAAGCGTTATTTAAATCGTGTCAAGCATTAATAAAAGGAGTGAATTAAAATTATAATCTGTGTAAGCCCACATTCTTCAGTCGCACCACGCCCTGCTAAGACATCCATTGTCTCTAGGAGGAAATCTTTATAGTTTTCATATTGTTGGCATTTACATAGTAGATGTTCAACAGTGAGTCTTGTAGCACAAAACAACATTCAGGAGGTGGTCCTTTGGTGAAGAGGTAGAGGTGAGTGAGTTTTGTATGTCCGATTCGTAATCTAGCAACAATTGTTTGGTCCCGGCGGTTCAAGGCAGTATATGGAATGGGCTCCATTGATGCTTCCAGAGGCTTGTGGATCGCTCTTTTAAAGTGAGATTCAGCATTCTGACACGGAATTTTGATGGTTTTGTCACCTAATGAATGGCGAGTGGCTTCTTTGTATGCTAAGACAGCATTGGCTGTTAGTTATAACCATTTCGATCTTTTAGTTTCAATATTTTGCGTTGAAAGATCAACGTTTAGTATTAGACGTCCAAAACAAATTTAAGAAACACTGACATTTCCTTTGTATTCCGCTCACACGATGTGTGCCTTTGTTATTTTACAACGAGGACTTCTTTTGTATTCCACCCCCAAAGGAGACAATGCAATAAAGTTTTGAAGCTCCGTTTGTGTCCAGTGCGAGGGTGATGGTATGAATACATTTTTCTGATCTTGCCGCTTGAGGCCTCTAAAACAGCATAAAAAAGATGAAGCTAGCGCGAAAATAGTCCGGTGAAGCGTGAAAGGATAAAACAAACAGGTCTGCAATACAATCAAGCTAGAGGTACATGCCAGGTTTTCTCAAGTTACTATGTTTTGCGGTATTCCTTCGGTTTCACGCGGTATCAGCTTTCAAACAGGACATGCGACCGCCCTGATCCGCCTTGGGGTGTACACGGTGCTTTGTCATTCATAACCACTCGCAGGATAACGCCTGTCCAGATACGGCTAGATGCAAAAGGCAGTGAAAGAATAATCTCTGGAGCTTGTGTGCCCAGCCTGCAAATTAATTTCAATACCACAATAATGCGCTAATAACAGAAGAGATCGATGGCCAGGAAAATGGTCCACTTTCGCCAATCCAAACATTCGTATCCAACTTGACTGATGCAAAAATTTCTAAAGCAAAGACAAGTTTCTTATATCACATATTCGGGAAAAGAAAGAATGTAATTACTTCTCTGTAATATTCACGATATGAATTTGCTTCATAAAATTACACATATCTAGGTATATCCAGAAATGGGGATAATACACGGTCAAACCGGAAAAGTAACAAGCTAGATATACCTACATTCATATTCGCTTTCTGGTTCAGTGACAGGCAGAGCTTCTGAATGGGATACAAATGGTCATACGTATGCTATTATTAATCTTACAATAAAATAAAGCGTATTCATTGAGATACATGAACAACCTACTGCACTCTTTACAGTACCGACACTGGCCCCAAAAATATAACTTGCATAGATCTGTGAGAAAGGGGAGCTACAATTTTTACTGTCTCTACTACGTATAGTAAGTAGGGGAAGTATTGTATTCCACCCAAAAATTCGATACCGAGATTTCACCGGAAATACATGTTTTGAGACCCCCTGAATCCAAAAAAAGCATTTTTGAAAACATGTCCGTATGTGTGTCTGTGTGTGTGTCTGTCTGTCTGTCTGTGTGTGTGTGTGAACAGCATAATTCAGAAACGAACAGTCGGATAAACACCAAACTTGGTATATAGGTTTAGTATCTTCCAGAGATGCGACACGAAGGTTTTCAAGAAAATTCCCCCAACCCAGATTACCCTTTACATGGAACATTTTTCGAAAATTTTAATTTTCTCAAAAATGGCTCTAACGATTTTGATTAAAATATCATATATTTAAGATAGTTTCATGACAAATAAAATGTATATCTTGAATTTTCTGGGAATGTCTTCAAAAGTATTCTTCATTGTGAATAAACTTTTGCATAACTGGTAAACCATAAGAGATGGACAAAATTTTACTAGACATAAAATATAGATCGCGTTAAAATACACAATTTATGCCATATACATTTTTTTATTGAGTGAACCATTTTCGAGATATTGCTTGTTATTCCCTTAAGTTTTCCAAAACTTATACTTTTTCTCAAATTCGTTATTCATTTTTTTTTTGTCCTGGTAATGCAAACAGAATGGAATGCTCCACATAGCAACCAGCTCTTAAAATATTTGACTGTAGCTTAAAGCCTAGCAATTCCCCTTGCGTCTACAAGCTTAGGAATAAGATTAACATCTCGATACCTCGATTAACATGTAGCATATGAAGAATAAGCGTTTGTAAAAATACTTTGTACAAGAGTAGAGAAAGTCATGTGAGTGTAACACATCAGATATTATTGCTTAGGCTCTTTCAGGATGTATGTAACCAAATTCAACTAAATGAATATATAATTATTGTTTTAAGTAATTACTGTATATAGAGCTTCTTTTAAAACCATTAAAATTTAAATACCGTTTTTTTTTCTCAGATTTATGTATGAATTAAGGGGAACTTAATATTGCGGTTTGGTACATCCATATGCAGTTAAATTTTGCATTAATCATTGTATTATTCCACAAATGAACACCTTCTTAAGAATTGTGAATGTAAAATTTAAGATATACCTTAACAATGTCTAAAGAAAACTAATAATTTATGATTTTCAATATCAATATACCAGTATCTGGATCTTTAATTATTCTGATGTGTCCATTACATTTTATTTGTTAACACTTTTTCAAAAAGAAATCTCTTCAGGCTGTCACTGTGGAAAGTTGAATTTCCTGCATTCAGTGCATGCAACCTAAGCTACTTGCATGGTTTGTCTATTTTACTTGCACATATATGCATGAACTATAATAAATTCTCTAACTTTTATATATTTACTAGCAGAAGTATAATCAAATGATACTTTATAACTGAATTTTACCATTTAAATTTTATATGAATATTTATTTCCTTTTTATATTTTAATGTTTACATTTATACAGTAGCTGTAAGCTAATACTTTTTTAAGGTCAACAACCAGGCGTGGAAAATCGATCCCACTTTACCGGAACCACTCTGTGCAACAGCTGTTAGTAATTAATTTTTTTATGTAATACTATTTCTATTATTTACTATCGTAGAAAAAAACAGTATATAATACACATGCGTTAAGTGCCCTGGAGAATCTCAGAAGTCAAAAATACTCGAGATTACGTCTTGTATTTTCAAATTCTTTATCGTTCTCCAATGATGTAGCTACTGCACTTGTATCGCAATAAATTGTTTCTAAACCCAATTATTTCTGTATCCATGAATGTTCACTCAGTTCCTACTGTAAATAGACCTTGGAATGAATGGAATAAAAGAGATAGATTATTTCTAAGCAACCTGAGGTTGTTCTGAACAATGTTCTTGTGTTGAAGATAAATTTGAGAAAGATATTTTAATTAGCCCCACGAATGGACGCCAATTTGAAGTATAATTGTTCTTTACGTTGTTTGCTGATACGTATGAAAAGCCGATTTGAAGTAGTTTGTATTGAAGGAGTTGTACTATATTTCAACTGTTGGGGAGCCGAACTTGTAGTAGTTGCAACCGCACGTATGTAAACAGTTTCCGGTAGCCTTCGCCCCAAATGTACTTTCAGGTGGCCTTTGCCCCAAGTTTAAAAATAATAGCTTTGTAATTTGACTGTTTCTTTAGATATTATATATTTATGTTTGCCTCGGCTGCGACAGTATTATTGTTAGAGACATGGAAGTCTTCCCAGGGCGTGATGCGGCAAGAATGTAGGCTTACACAGATTATAATTTTACTTCACTCCTTTTTATTAATCCTTGACATAAATTAAATAGCACTTCACTGATATGGAGAGCTGTGAGATTCTTTTACTTAATACTTGTACTTCTTAACACGTATATTATTTTCGTCTCACACGAATACGTAATTAATTTCTTTCGAGGACGCACAAGCAACGCATCCAGTTATGGGAACTGTTTGGAGGCAACTGACTGGATTTCAACCGTCTAAACTTGTAAATTTCTGTATTTCAAGTCTCTGATTGGCTAATCCTACTCCAATAGAATACCTGCATTTAACTAAAACCCCCTCCGGTTGTTGATTGGCTATTTTATAGTCTGTCACTAAAATCACATTATTGCTTACAAGAATCACAAGTAACAATTAAATTCTCAAACTCATTATTGCCTCAAGGTTACCTCATTGTTAGCAACTTAACTTATTATTCTCGCAGCCCTACATTATTAAATTACGTAATATATTCACATAACATTATTACACATGAATACAATAATATAAGCTATGCAATGACTGTTACATACATTTTATAAATTATTACATACACATATTGCTTCAAGGCGGGCTGTTATTGAAGTAACTTATTACATAATTTGAATGAAATCATTTAAGTATTAAAAATACTGCCTCAAATTCTGAAACCAGCAATGTTTACATTTTGTAAATATTCTAAAGCGTTGGTTACTTTGACTTTCAAGGAAGCACTTCATCCCAAAGTAGTTTTCTTTTCTCTTATTACCTGTCACATTCACTGGCGATTCAATTTGTTGATATTATGTTGTTATTACTTTCTCTATCACGTACCTAATAGGTGGAGAAGGTATTGCACTCCACGCAAAAATTCCATACAGAGACTTCATCGTAAATGCACGTTTTGAGGTCCCAATATGAAAAAGGGCATTTTTATAGAAAGGTCTGTGTGTGTAGACATCATAGCTCAAAAAACGAGGAGTCAAATAAATACTAAAACTTAGTATTTAGCGCAGTATCTTCCAAAGTTGCGACACGAAGGTTTTTAGAAAATTCCATCACCAACTGCTCTTTACATGGAAGATTTTTCGACATTTTTGTATTTTCTGAAAAACAGCTCCAAGGATTTTGAATAAAATACAATATATTGCTGATATTTACATGACAAGTAAAACGTATATACTGAATTTTCTGGGAATAGCCTGTGAGGTCCTCCTCATTCGGAAGGAATTTTTATAATATTGTACAACTGGTTAATGTTGAGCGATACACGAAAACGTACTACACAAAAAATCTGATGTGTTACACTCGCATGACTTTCTCTACTCTTGTACAAACTATTTTTATAAACTCTTATTCTCCATATGCGTCATGTTAATCGAGATAAACATTTGCAGAAAGGTCTTTTGACATGCAAAGAGAATTACATTTTACACATAGCGACCAGTTCTAAAAATATTTGACTATCGCTTAAGGCGTACTATGTTCCCCTTGTTTTGTATTTGCAAGGGCAATATAGAAATACAGTAGCTGGTTGCTAGGTGCAGCACCATTCTCTTTGCATATCCAAGATAAAAAATGAATAACAAATTTCCATTTGAGAAAATTATTAAAACGTTTAAGGAAATAACAAGCAATATCTCTAAAATGGTTCACTCAATAAAAAAAATGTACATGACATAAATTGTGTATTTTAACGTATCTACATTGTCTGTGTAGTAAAATTTTGTCTATCTCTTGTGGTTTACCAGTTATGCAAAAGTCGTTCACAATGAAGAATACTTTTTGAGACATTCCCAGAAAATTCAAGATATACATTTTATTTGTCATGAAAATATCTTAAACATATGATATTTTAATCAATATCGTTAGAGCCATTTTTGAGAAAATTAAAATTTTCGACAAATGTTCCATGTAAAAGGTAATCTGGGGTGGGGGATTTTTTTGAAAACCTTTGTGTCGCATCTCTGGAAGATACTGAACCTAAATACCAAGTTTGGTGTTTATCCGACTGTTCGTTTCTGAGTTATGCTGTTCACAGACACACACACATACACGGACATTTTTTTTGGATTCAGGGGATCTCAAAACATATATTTCCGGTAAAATCTCGGTATCCAATTTTTGGGTGGAATACAATACTTCCCCTACTTACTATACGTAGTAGAGAAAGTAAAAATGTACACCTCTTTAAAGCACACAATTTATTCCAAATAATCTTTTTTGTGTCATCATCCATTTCCGAAATATCCGTTATTAATGGTTCGATTTTCAGGTGTTTCTTGCGATTGCATGGAAAGATTATGGAATTTAAAGGCCAAGATATAGTGTTCAGTTTTTAAAACATTTGACTATCGCTGTTCCCTTTGTACCTCGAAAGGTTTAACTCGATTAAAATGAAGTAAATAAAAATAAACTTTCTTAAGAATAATTTATATATCCACTAATAAACGATAGAGGGTAGAGCTAGTTATGTAAAAGTAACACATAAGGTTTCTTAAATTTAGTTTTAGTTTTCTGTACCTATATCCATATTTCAGAACTCCAGGCTGTAATATGTGAGACTACTTGAATAGACAGACTGTAGTACAACAGAGAAACCAGTTATTAGCAATGAAACACATAACGCATTAGGTTTCTCTTACATAATAAATTTGCTTAGCAAGAATATAAGAGTATGCCTCAAAAGTACACAAAATTACTTTAGCACGAGTCGCAATTTCAGATAATTAATATACCTACTTTATGCGTTCAGTATCATAAGTGATGAGCAAAACATGAAATTGTGTACACTTGGGAAAGAAACTTTCTTTTCTCAAAAAATGGCTCTACGACGTTGTTTAAAATTCCATAAAATTAAGAGATTTACATGACATAAGATGTATACGTATCTTGAATTTTTTGGGAACGGTCTATAAAGTCCTCTTCATTCAAAATGACTTTTGCAAAATGTTGAGGCAGTATTTTTAACACTTAAATATTTTTCACTCAAGTTATATAATAGGTAAATTCAATAACACCCCGCCTTGAAACAATATGTGTATGTAATAATTTGTAAAATGTATGTAACAGTCATTGCATATGCTTATATTATTGTAAACATGTTCAATAATGTTATGTGAATGCATTACTAATTTACTAATGTAGGAGCTGTGAGACTAATAAGTTAAACGTTGCTAACAATGAGGTAACCTTGAGGCAATAATGAGTTTGAGAGTTTTAATGTTATTTGTGATTCTTGGAAGCATTAATGTAATTTTAGTGACAGTTTATAAAAAATAGCCAATTAACAACCAGAAAAAGCTTTAGTTAAATGCAGGTATTCTATTGGAGTAAAAATAGCCAATCAGAGACTTGAAATGCAGAAATTTACAAGTTTAGACGGCTGAAATCTAGTCAGTTGCCTGCAGACAGTGATAGTAACCGGATGCAGGATGCGTCCTCGAGAAATTAATTACATATTCGAGTGAGACGAAAATAGTATACGTATTAAAAAGTGCACGTATTAAATAAAAGAATCTCACAGCTCTCTATATCAGCGAAGTTCTATTTAATGTGTGTCAAGAATTAATAAAAAGGAGTGAATTAAAATTTAAAATCTGTATAAGCCTACATTCTTGTCGCATCACGCCCTGCTAAGACTTCCATGTCTCTAACAATAATACTGACGCAGCCGAGGCAAACATAAATATATAATATCTAAAGAAACAGTCAAATTACAAAGCTAATATTTTTAAACTTAGGGCGAAGGCTACCGCAAAGCGGGTACTATACGTGCGGTTGCAACGAATTTTAAGTTCGGCTCCCCAACAGTTGAAATATAATACAACTCTTACTTCAAATCGGCTTTTCATATGTAGCAGCAAACAATTCTACTTCAAATTGGCGTCCATAGGTGGAACAAATATAATACTTCAAGTTGCAAACAGCTCCAACAAAACACCTATCTTCAATGTTACTACATAAAAATGCAGATATGGTTAAAAAAGCATAATTTTCGTCAAATAAGTTTTCTCAGACGTTAATCCTTACCGAGATATTATATATTACTGGTTTGAACTGTCAAACACATCATACATTTTTAAACTGCTAAGATGCTATTCGTTTCTTTCTCGTGGTCATGCAAAGAGAACGTGATTTCAAAGCCATTACATAGCGATTGTTTTGGCTATCGCTTAAGCCTATTGTGTTCCTCTTGTGCCTGGAACGAAAAACATAATAAAATCATTTCTGCAAATGTTTATCTCGATTGACACGATGCCAGTAGAAGAATAAGGTTTGGTAAGAATAGTTTGTAAAAGAGTGGTTAGAGAAATTCATGTGAATGTAACACATTAGTGGTTTTTTTTACATTCTCTACTACGTATAGTAAGTAGGGGTACAATTGCATTCCACCCAAACATTCGATACCGAGATTTTACCGGAAATACACGTTTTTGAAGTTCTCTTAATCCAAATAACATTTTTGGAAACATGTCCGCGTGTTAATGTGTGTCTGTGAAGAGCATAACTCAAAAGCATAAGGTCAGATAAATACCAAAGATGAAACGAAAATTTTCAACAAAATCCCCCATCACAAACTACCCTTTACATGGTATACTTTTCGAAGATTTTTATTTACTAAAAATGGCTCTTACGATTTTGATTAAAAGATATTTACATGACAAATAAAATGCATATCTTGAATTTTTCTGGAACAGCCTTTGAAGTCCTCTTCATTCGGAAGGAATTTTGTATAATTTGTTTTAGTTCCATTTATACCCCATTTTTAAGTGCATTGGTCTTATCGGCAGGCTTTCCTTTGAACTTATTGCCTATTGACAATGGTGTTAACTCGTGTGACTCTTGTCGTTGGATTTCTTGCACTTTTGGTTTTCAATCATTAGATCATACACAAACATTCACACTCCCATTCATACTCTGGGGAGGACAAGGAATAATCTTGTCTAGAGAAACATTCCCACCCCAGCCGGGAATCGAACCCGGGACTCCGAGCACAACAGGCTGGTGCTCTACTGACTGAGCTACGGGGCCAGCCTGTAAAATCTAGTATAACTAGTAAATGTTAAGGGATGAACAAAAATGTACTACATCAAAAATATAGATCTATTTAAAACATACAGTTTATTTCAAATAAGTTGTTCTTTGTTACATAAGCCATTTCTAAGATATGCGTTATTAATGGTTCGAATTTTTAATTTCTTCGTAATTCTTTTAAATTCTTTGGATGTTCTGTTGTCTCTCGATTGCATGAAACAGTATGGAATTTTAAGACCAACATATATAGCATCCAGTTCTTCAACATTTGGCTGTCGCTATTCTCTTTGTGTTTATAACGAAATGTGTAATGTAGCTGTTTCTGCAAAGGTTTTTTTGCATTAAAATGTAGCAGATATAAAAAAAATCTGATGTGTTACACTCACATGGCTTTTTCTACTCTTGTACAAACTACTTTTACAAACGCTTATTCCCCATATGCTTAATGAGATATCGAGATGTTAATCTTATTGCTAATTTTCTTGTAGATGCAAGGGGAATTGGTAGATTTTAAGCGATGGTCAAATATTTTAAGAGCTGGTTGCTATGTGGAGTATTCCAATCTCTTTACATTACCAGGACAAAAAAAATGAATAACGATTTTGAGAAAAAGTATAAGTATTGAAAAATTTAAGGGAATAACAAGCAATATCTCGAAAATGGTTCACTCAACAAAAAAAACATATATGACATAAATTGTGTACTTTAGCGCGATCTACATTTTTTGTGTATTAAAATTTTGTCTATCTCTTATGGTTTACCAGTTATGCAAAAGTCGTTCACAATGAAGAATGCTTTTGGAGACATTCCCAGAAAATTCAAGATATACATTTCATTTGTCATGAAAGCATCTTAAATATATTATATTTTAATCAAAATCATTAGAGCTATTTCTGAGAAAATTAAAATTTTCGAAAAATGTTCAATGTAAAGGGTTACCTGGGGTGGGTGGATTTTCTTGAAAACCTTCGTGTCACATCTCTGGAAGATCTGAATCTAAATACCAAGTTTGGTGTTTATCCAACTGTTCGTTTCTGAGTTATGCTGTTCTCACACACACACACACACACACACACACACACACACACACACACACACGTTTCCAAAAATGCTTTTTTATAATTCAGGGGGCCTCAAAACATGTATTTCCGGTGAAATCTCGTATCGATTCCTTGAGTGCAATGCATACCTTATTAGTGGTAGAGAAAGCAACTAGGATAAATTTGTAAAACTGCTACTGAAAATTGGGTTATAGTTAGAATTTCTATTTCATTCCTTGCCGCCGAACCGCGCAATGAGATCGGCATTCGCACATTCAGTATAATGAGCCGCAATTTTCTTTTGTGGTTACCATATGTTTTAAGCTTAGAGATGCACACGTGTATACAAAGATAACTCGGCCCAAACGGATGTTTCCGGGAGAGTCGCAGCCTCTCCTTCCAGGTGTGACCTCGAGGAAGTGCCCCTCGACCGAGACCTCTGATACAAAACATGCTGCGGCCTTGGAGCGTTGCATCACAGTTGGGGCCCCAAGGTCCAGACATGACTAGGATTTGCCCATCCTAGATATTATTAATTACCGAGTTCCCTGCCCGAAATGATTCGTCCTTGACTCTCATCGTTCGCACCGCCAGTTCCAGAGTTGAATAATCTAATGTGTAGCATTTACATGACTTTCTTTGCCTTTACAAAATTAAATCTATAGTATAAGAACAGTATGAATTTTAGACTGGAAATTAGACTGCTGGCCAGTTTTTACTTTCTCTACTACGTATAGTAAGTAGGGGAAGTATTGTATTCCACGCAAAAACTCGATACCGAGATTTCACCGGAAATATATATTTTGAGGCCCCCTGAATCCAAAAAAAGCATTTTTGGAATAATGTCTCTGTGTGAGTGTGTGTATGTGTCTGTGAACAACATAACTCAGAAACGAACAGTCGGATAAACACCGAACTTGGTATTTAGGTTCAGTATCTTCCAGAGATGCGACACGGAGGTTTTCAAGAAAATCCCCCACCCCAGATTACCCTTTACATGGTACATTGTTCGAAAATTTTAATTTTCTCAAAAATGGCTCTAACGATTTTGATTAAAATATAATATATTTAAGACACTTTCATGACAAATGAAATGTATATCTCGAATTTTCTGGGAATGTCTCCAAAAGTATTCTTCATTGTGAACGACTTTGCATAACTGGTAAACCATAAGAGATAGACAGAATTTTACTACACAAAAAATGTAGATCGCGTTAAAATACACAATTTATGTCATATACTTTTTTTTGAGTGAACCATTTTCGAGATATTGCTTGTTATTCCCTTAAATTTTCCAATACTTATACTTTTTCTCAAATGGGAATTCGTTATTCATTTTTTTTTTTTGTCCTGGTAATGTAAAGAGAATGGAATACTCCACATAGCAACCAGCGCCTAAAGGATTTGAATATCGCTTAAAAACCTACCAATTCCCCTTGCATTAACAAGAAAATTAGCAATAAGATTAACATCTCGATATCTCGATTAACATGAGGCATACGGAGAATAAGTGTTTGTAAAAATAGTTTGTACAAGAGTAGAGAAAGTCATGTGAGTGTTCAAATCAGATTTTTGGGATTCCGTGGATCTCAAAAACGTGTGTTTCTAATACAGAATTTTTGATTGGAGCAGAATATTCTACCTACCTACCACAGATGATAGAGAAGGTAAAAATTAAACGTGTATATAAACTTAAATACCCTTAAAATAAAGTTTGTTGTTTAAGCTCAGGGTATATTCAAAACTCGTATTGATGGAAATGCCGTTAATGTCTTTAAAACAACGCTACAGATTAATCAACTTAAAAGCCGTTGATCTGCACTTTGAGTATACATCAGTCACATAATGAGTACAAATTAACAGTATTGAAAATAAACAACACTAATCAGATCCTTGTTTGCATGTGTACCGCTTTGTATTGATACCATTCAACAAAACCACGTGATTTCTCATTGTTTTGTTGACGAGAAATCCGAAACGAGCCCCAGCATCCTGCTTTCGGTTTTCTATTGCAACATATACACTCTCATTCAAACGCAATAAGACATTTTATTAGTTTCATTTCACTTCATGTAAATTGCTGCGTACGCTGTTTAGTGACGCAGGTGACTGTTTGTTCGAGTCCCCCTCGGGTGTGGGTGTTTGTGTATATGAAAATGTGGTATGTATGAAATATGTGCATGTGAGTGTACATTAACCACAAAAAGAACTGAGACAGAAAAATAACAAATAGTAAGAAAATTTTTAAAAACTCTAATGTGTTGCAGTACATGACTTTCTCTACTCTTTCTTCTACTAACTCTTCTTACAAAAAATTGATGTGTTACACTCACATGACTTTCTCTACTCTTGTACAAAGTATTTTTACAAACGCTTATTCTCCATATGCTTCATATTATTCGAGATGTTAATCTTATAGCTAATTTTTTTGTAGATGCAAGGGGAATATGGTAGGCTTTAAGCGATAGTCAAATATTTTAAGAGCTGGTTGTTATGTGGTGCATTCCATTCTCTTTGCATGTCCAGGACATAAAATAAATGAATAACGAATTCCCATTTGAGAAAAAGTATAAGTATTGAAAAATTTAAGGAATAACAAGCAATATTTCGAAAATGGTTCACTCAACAAAAAAAAATGTATATGACATAAATTGTGTATTTTAACGCGATCTACATTTTTTGTGTAGTAAAATATTGTCTAACTCTTATAGCTTACCAGTTATGCAAAAGTCGTTCACAATGAAGAATACTTTTGGAGACATTCCCAGAAAATTCAAGATATACATTTTATTTGTCATGAAAGCATCTTAAATATATTATATTTTAATCAAAATCATTAGAGCTATTTCTGAGAAAATTAAAATTTTCGAAAAATGTTCAATGTAAAGGGTTACCTGGGGTGGGTGGATTTTCTTGAAAACCTTCGTGTCACATCTCTGGAAGATCTGAATCTAAATACCAAGTTTGGTGTTTATCCAACTGTTCGTTTCTGAGTTATGCTGTTCACAGACAGACAGACACACACACGGGCATGTTTCCAAAAATGCTTTTTTTTATTAAGGGGGCCTCAAAACATAATTTCCTGTGAAATCTTGGTATCGAATTTTTGGGTGGAATACAATACTTCCCCTGCTGACTATACGTAGTAGAGAAAGTAAAAATATATTTTCTGTAGATATACTTCCTGTTAATCATGATAAAGTTTCATTAATCACTTGAAATTCCATTGTTTTTGCACAGCACAAGAAAGAAAAAATGTCTGATCAATTGCACTCAAATGATTTTCTCCACTCTTGTACAAACTATTTTTAACAAACGGTTATTGTTCACCTATTGTCCACCTGTTAATCGAGATAAACATTTGCAGAAATTCTCTCATTGCTAATTTTCTTGTAGATGCAAGGGGAATATGGTAAGCTTTATGCGATAGTCAAATATTTTAACGCTGGTTGCTATGTGGAGCATTCCATTCTCTTTTCATGTCCAGAACATAAAAATAAAAAACGATAAGGAATTCCCATATGAGAAAAAGTATTTGTTTTGGAAAATTCAAACAAATAACAAGTAATATTTTGGAAATGGTTCACTCCACAAAAAAGTGTATATGACATAAATGGTGTGCTTTAACCTGATCTATATGTCTATTGCTTAGGTTTACCAGTTATGCAAAAGCCATTCAGAATGAAGAGGACTTCTTGGGATATTCCCAGAAAATTAAAGATATACGTTTCATTTGTCATAAAAATATCTTAAAATATATCAGTCGGATATTTAATCAAAATCGTTAGAGCCATTTTTCAGAAAATAAATATTTTCGAAAAATGTTGCATGTAAAGGGTAGTCTGGGTTGGGGGATTTTCTTGAAAATCTTCGTGTCGCATCTTTAAAAGGTACTGAAACTAAATACCAAGTTTCGCATTTATCCGCCTTTTTGTTTTGAGTTATCTGTTCACAAAAACACAGTCACACACGGACCATTTTCTAAGCCTTTTTTTTTATTCAGGGGGCCTCAAAAGATGTATTTCCGGTGAAGTCTCGGTATTGAATTTTAGGGTGGAATCCAATACTCCTCCTACCTACTATACGTAGCAGAGAAAGTAAAAACTACTGACACCGACTTACCACCTGAACGTTTGTGTGTTTCAACATTCAAACAAATAATAAAGAATATCTCGGAAATGGTTAATGCCACAAAAGCATTTACTGGGCATAAACTGTGTTTTTTGTGTTGTAAGATTTTGTCTATCTCTTGCAGTTTACCAGTTATACAAAACTCATTCAGATTGGCGAGAATTTCACAGGTTATTCCCGAAACATTATATATACGGCCCTCACAAGGCGTCCTTAATTGAAGTTAGTTTATATCGGATAGCGTGGATGCCAAAATGTTTGCCTTAACAGACCTGCAAAGGGGACTCCATACCGACAGAGAGGAGAGAACTAAATGTAAGAGTAATTCTTGAAAACGAACACCTTAACTTCTCAACTTCGGTAAGATACTGCTTGCTGTGTGAGGTGTTCTGGGATCCAGAAATTTGTCGTTAAACAAAAACATTTCACGGTATGCCCAGAGCTTGGTGTTTGAATGTGAGAGTAGCTATGTGTGAGTGTGTGTGTGTGTGTGTGTGTGTGTGTGTGTATGTGTGTTTGTGTGGAGGGGGGAGTTATCGGTTATTTAATAAGCAATTCGCTCATTTACAAGAATTCAGCATTGCTGCTTGACGCAGGCTTGAGCACATAAGTTAAGTCATTTAGTTCCATGACATTAATCTACAATCAGTACAACCATTGGCACCGATTAGTGCTTCAAGGTTAATATTATTTCTGTGCGTAAAAAAAAAAAAGAAAACCAGAGTGCGCAGAAGACAGATGAGACGCCTGAAAATGTTCTGAACACAGCCTTTGAGCCTCAACTACATTTTGATGCCTCCCCGCACAGATCGTAACCATATCTGTGTGTTCGTTATGGCTGAACGTTACCTTTTTGTCTGAATGACCTGGCTAAAACTGTATGTAGGCGACCACGCGACGCTCATCAGTACGAAACTACCACCTAAACACCTGCAGACAGCAGCACTATCTCAGAGATCATTCTCTTTGTACCTACACTGCCCTCTTTGAACAGCAGTGATGCGGCAACTTCCTTTGCACCTATTAATGCGGAAAACATAAAACTGCAAAGGGCGGCTTGTTTGGGCCGCTTGGTATATATGCATATTGGCATACAAGTATTTTGAATATACGGTAATTTAATCAACATCTTTAGAGCCATTTTTGAGAAAATAAAAAGGTTCGTAAAGTATATAAACTTTAGTATTTTAACGGACTTTTCGACTCTGAATTATGATTTTACAGATAGACGGGCGGGATTCAGGGAGCCCCGAAACGATGAAATCTCGATATCGAATATTTGGGTGGAATGCAATATTTTCTCTACCTGCTAGGTAGGTACGCGGTAGAAAAAGTATATATCAGTCTGCGTATAACGTATTGCCACCAGTGAAGCGCACACAGTAACCTTCCTCTCGCCTCCGGACAGATTGAGTGGCGAGTAAGGAATGTTGGTTGTGCAATGGTGAGCCTTTCGCTCGAACTTCATTATGCCCCCTACTCGCTTATACCTAAAAATTATGAGAAACCTAATGTTATGAACCTTAATTTTTATTACTTTCTCCACCACGTATAGTAATTATAGCAAGCATTGCATTCCACCCAAAAATTTGATACACGTTTTGAGACTTTCTGAATCCAAAAAAGCATTTTTAGAAAAAACATCTGTGTGTGTGAACAGCTTAACCCAAAAACGAAAAGTCAGATAAATACCAAACTTGGAATCTAGATTCAATAACTTCCAAAGATGCGAATTGAAGATTTTCAACAAAATCCCCCTACCGCAAAATATCCTTTACATGGAACATTTTTCGAAATTGTTGATTTTCTAAAAAATGGCTGTAATGATTTTGATTAAAATGCCATATACGAAAGATATTTACATGATAAATAAAATGTATATCTTGAATTTTCAGTGAATAGCCTATGAAGTCCTCTTCATTTGGAAGGAATTTTGTATTAGCTGGTAAATGTTAAGGGATAAATGGAAACGTACTACACAAAAAATGTAATCTCCTTAAAATACAATTTTTTTGTGGCATAAGCCGTTTCTGAGATATCCGTTGTTAATGGTTCGAATTGTTCATTTCTTACACATTCTTTAAAGCCCTTTCAACTTTCAGTTGTTTCTCGCGATTGCATGGAAACAGTATGGAATTTTAAGGAGCATATAGCGTCCAGTTTGACTATCCCTGTTTTCTTTGTATCAATAACGAAATGTGTAATGTAGCTATTTCTGCAAATATTTATTGGAATAAAATGTAGTAGGTAGAAAAATAAGCTTGAGTAATAATAAATTGTATACCCACTAATAAATGACAGAGGTAGAGAAAGTCGTGTAAATGTATCACATCAGATTTTCAGAAAAGGATCCGTGTGTGTATCTATGTGTCTGAACAGCATAACTCAAAAACTAAATGTGGGATAAATACCAAACTTGGTATTTAAGTTCAGTACCTTCTAAAGATGCGATACAAAGATTTTCAAGGAAATCCCCTACTTCAAACTATCCTTTGCAACCTTTTTCAAGTTTTTTGATTTTATGAAAAATATTTACATGCCAAATAAAATGTATGCCTTGGATATTCTGAGAAAAGCCTGTGCAGTCCTCTTCATTCGGAAGGAATTTTGTATAATTTTCTAAAAGGGTGTGGCGCCATTCTTTGAAAATATCCCTGCATAACTTCGATGTCGTCTATCTGCTCCACAATTTTAAGGCCAGGATATAGCGTTCGATTCTTAGGGGACTAAACTAAATTTTTACTTTCTCTACTACGTATAGTAAGTAGGGGAAGTATTGTATTCCACCCAAAAATTCGATACCGAAATTTCACCGGAAATACATGTTTTGAGATCTCCTGAATCCAAAAAAAGCATTTTTGGAAACATGTCCGTGTGTGTGTGTGTGTGTGTGTGTGTGTGTGTGTGTGTGTCTGTCTGTGAACAGCATAACTCAGAAACGAACAGTCGGATAAAAACCAAACTTGGTATTTAGGTTCAGTATCTTTCAAGGATGCGACACGAAGGTTTTCAAGAAAATTCCCCCATCCCAGATTACCCTTTACATGGAACATTTTTCGAAAATTTTCATTTTCTCAAAAATGGCTCTAACGATTTTGATTAAAGCATCATATGTTTAAGATATTTTTATGACAAATAAAATGTATATCTTGAATTTCCTGGGAATGTTTCCAAAAGTATTCTTCATTGTGAGCGACTTTTGCATAACTGGTAAACCATAAGAGATAGAAAAACTTTTACTATACAAAAATGTAGATCGCGTTAAAATACACAATTTATGTCATACGCATTTTTTTTGTTGAGTGAACCATTTTCGAGATATGTATGTGCTTAAAGGCTACTGTATTTCCAAATTGCCCTTGTAAATATATATTCCCCTTCCATCTACAAGAAAATTAGCAATAAGATAGAGTGTGCAAATGCTTATCTCGATTAACATGAAGCAGATGGAGAATAAGCGTTTGTATATATAGTTTGTACAAGAGTAGAGAAAGTCATGTGAGTGTAACACATCAGATTTTTAAAGACTTTTAAGAATAAAATGTAAACAACTCTGAGCACCATTGTTGAAAACCGCACCATTCTACGACCTTCGTTCTCATTCTGGAAGCACTTCTATGTTTAATTCACACCTCACTGATCGCGCCAAGCTACTGAATGTCAATTGCGTTACTTAACCTTGCGTTGCAATTAATTCCTGTTCTGTTGAGATTGTAGGACAGTTTCTCTTTCCTAGTGTTCTGTGAGGTGTTAGGTCAAGAATGCCTGCGAAAATATGCTGTCTTCTATGAATGAAAACCTGCCCATAAAATTGTTCCTTAAAGGCAGACAGACAGACATACGCCTATTAGAGCTTTGATGGAAAAGAAATTTCTGCACACACACCACGAATTTGATGTATGGTATCTAGCCAAATCGCTTATGAAAATGTTTAATAAGATTCTAAAATCATGAATGGAAGCATTTTACTTATAATCATTTGTGGTGGGCATCTGCTACTTATGAAGGTGACAGTGTACCCCTAAAGGAAAAGTTCACTTCAATTCTAAGTCACAT
This sequence comes from Deroplatys truncata, assembly GCA_030765065.1. Classification (NCBI taxonomy): domain Eukaryota; kingdom Metazoa; phylum Arthropoda; class Insecta; order Mantodea; family Mantidae; genus Deroplatys; species Deroplatys truncata. Next base: position 118,616,929 of record CM060985.1, read on the forward strand.
TACTAATGTCGATAATTGGGTAGTTTTGAGAAATTTTATTCATGCGCTCATGTATCGAGTGTAGAAAAAGTTGAACACAAACTGGCTACGTAAGAGTTCCATAGAATACAATGACTTGTGCGGTATATACAGAATGGAAGATTTTTAAGTGACATTCCACATATAAATCACTTTTAACATACAGGAAACCTCGAGTCCGCTTGAAGTTGAAGAAGCTGGTTTGTTACATTATTTGCATCACGCTTTGGGCGTCAATTTGAAGTAGATCGTATTGAAGGAGTTGTATTATAAAACAACTGTTGGGAGCCGAACTTGAAGTAGTTGCAACCGCACGTATAGTAAACAGTTTCCGATAGCCTTCACCCCAAATGTACTTTCAAGTGGCCTTTGCTCCAATTTTTAAAAATATTAACTTTGTAATTTGACTGTTTCTTTAAGTATTGAATATTTATGTTTGCCTCGGCTGCGTCAGGATTATTGTTAGAGACACGTTTGTCTTAGCAGGGTTGTGGTGCGACAAGAATGTAGGCTTACACAGATTATAATTTTACTTCACTCCTTTTATTAATGCTTGATACGATTTAAATAACACTTCACTGATATAGAGAGAGGGCTGTGAGATGTTTTTTTTTTAAATACTTGCACTTTTTAATACGTGAACTATTTTCGTCTTACACGAATACATATTATACTTCTCGAGGGTGTGTCTCGCGTCCGGTTAGGAACACTGTTTACAGGCAGCTGAACTGATTTCAACCGCCTAAACTTGTAAATTTCTGTATTTCAAGTCTCTGATTAGCTAATCCCACTCCAATAGAATACCTTCATTTAACTAAAGCTTTTTCTGGTTGTTGATTGGCTATCTTTATAAACTGCCACTAAAATTACATCATTGCTTACAAGAATCACAAATAACATTTAAACTTTCAAATTCATTATTGCCTCAAGGTTACCTCATTATTAGCAACTTTTAACCTACTATTCTCACAGCTCCTACATTATTAAATTACGTAATACATTCACATAACATTATTACGCATGGATACAATAATATAAACATATAGAATGATTGCAATATACACTTTTTATATATTGTTACATACACGTATTGCTTTAAGGCGGGCTGATATTGAATTTATATATTATGCAATTAGACTGAAATCATTTTAGTGTTAAAAATACTGCCTCAAAGTATGTCCCAAAACGAATACGATTTTCATTTCTAGGCTTGTATGTCATATCAATGATAGCTGCTCTAGATCATAATTTTCACTAAGATAGAAAAGTAGTGGAATATTATAAATCAGCTGGAAAATGGGTGTATAAAAAGAAGTATGAGAAAAAAAATTACGAGTGGAGACGAAACCTTGTAACACAAATAGTGAGTTAAGTAAATCAAACAAGTTTCAATACAAATAGTTTGTACCACGAGTTATTGACCTATGACATTCCTTGTAATTTTGGCTCACTCTAGAAAATTAAACCTAATAAGCAGGACATGGAAGGCCGGTACGTCTCTTGGTTTGGATTACCTTGTGAGAAATTGGGGGGAAAAAGTCTAATAAAATACGTAAATAATGAGACGAGTTCAAAGAAGCAGATTTTTAAAGCATGAATATTCAAGGCACTACAGTGGCTACACATCCCTGTTGAAATTAGCGCTATGACTGATCATATGCTCCGACAGGAGATGCTTCAAGAATGCTGGCTGGTCGTATGACGTCCGCCACAGTGCGCTGTCCATGTGGAAGATACCCTGCAGATCCTTATCGGTAAGTCGTAGAATGTTCCGTTATCAATATTATTGTGCAGAACCCAAGATCTTGTAGAATATTAAATAAAATACACATGTGAATTTTTAGTTTAGTTCTCCTTTAAACATGTGAGTATCCATGTTCCCTTTGTACTCTTAACGAAATGTGTAAGTATACCGGATGTTTCAGAAATACTTTTACAAACTTCGGGTATGGGTTTCTCATACCAAAAGAAGGAAAAAAGTTCATATGAACATATGTCCCATAATCCTTGGTTTTCGCGTTATTCCTGTCACAATGAAAGTGTGAGTTCAACGGCCTTCGGGGTCCAACCTCCAAACTTTATTTCTCTATGCATTCATAGCAGGCGTTGACCCATTGTACTATATACGTTAGATGCTGAAGTGTTGCCATGGAGACTTGTTTACGTTTGTCATTTGTCATTAGTCTGTCTTCAACGTTTCAATTGTGTCCATGTTGTGAGTTAATTGCATGTGTTTCGTTCCAACATGGCTGGATATTCATTTCGTGAACATGAATCTACCATGACCGATGGATAGGCAGAGGAGGACCAGTTCCATGGCCTGCACGTTCTCCCGACCTCAATCCTGTGTATTTTTACCTCTGGGGGCATCTTAAATCATTGGTTTATGGAGCAGCCATCCCGGATGCAGAAACGCTTAATCGACGTGTCATGGAAGCCTGCGAAACCATTCGACACCTTCCCGGAGTTTTTGACAGAGTGGGACATTCCATGATTCGACGAGTCAGGCATGCATAGAAGCAAGAGGACATTTCGAGCATTTCTTATGAGTTTTGTGTGGTGTAAGTGTAACACTGTGTTGAACACCTCCTAACGAGAAAACAAAGGATTATGGGACATATGTTCATATGAACTTTTTTCCTTGTTGTGGTGTAAGGAACCCATACCCGAAGTTTGTAAAAGTATTTCTGAAACTCCTGCAAAGGTTTGTCTGGATTAAAATGAAGTAGATCGAAAAATAAACGTTAGTAATAATAATAATAATAATAATAATAATAATAATAAACGATCGAGAGTAGAGAAAGATGTGAATGGAACACGTCAGAATTATTATTATTATTATTATTATTATTATTATTATTATTATATTTTTGTTTTTTGTAAACCATTTACATAACTTAATCTATAGGCTTTTCTGTCATTTTTCGACACAGTGTATATTTCTTTGCACATATTTACCCCACCGTTCTATAAAATTGAAAATTACCTTGCGGTTGAAATCCGTTCCGGTTGCGGACCTGTCGCACCGCTTTCCGGACGTCCTCCAGCATTTCGTAGCGTTTGGTTTCAGGCTCATAATGATGGAAGCAGCTTTCAGTGCCAATCACAATACTCATCTCCATTTAAATCTCTGAACTTTGTGGCATTCAGTCAGTAAACGTGGCATTCAAAAGGAATAAACTTTTTGATAACCCAAGCTTTGAATCAATTCCTGCACTGCACTATGCTCCATTGCACGTTTTGTTGGAGTTCATTCACAGTGAACGTCTGTCTTTTTAATGAACTTAACAACTTTTTCAATTTGCGTACCGTGGACGCAGTTCGAGGGCGACCGCTAGAAGCTCGTGTTCCCAACTTTTAAGTGCTTCACCTGTCTCCTTTAGCTCGCGCATTCGCTCTGATGACCTTGATGCAGAAAACTGCGAACCGGGATCTAGCCTTCTCTCTATTGTATTCAGTGAATTTATCGCTCGTACAATACGCAGTGTACATCGCCTGCCCCCTGAGTATAGATGACTGCAAAGTATGCTCGTACGGATTTTAGTGTGCTTTCACATATTTAGTTAACTCTGTGATTAAACTTTCTTTAATTTGCAAGTTAAAAAGAAAAACACTTCATAGTCAAACTCACGAGGTGATTGCTAATGGTTAGAAATATATTAAGGAAGATGCAAAGCTAAGTTTCGGTACTCTCCTGAGCTTTTCAAAGAAAGCCAAAAACCGCAAGAAAGAGTTCCTGCAGCCCCTTGCAAGATTAGCTTTGATATTGGCCGGTATCACACGCATACGCTGCACAACTTTTATTCATTTCAGCACATCATTACATGTAATAAAGAAGAAATAACATTTAGTTATTTTCATGAATATATGGCATATTTTGTCAGTTTTGTTCCACATAACTATCAAAAGTGGCATCGCAAGCATCTGACTCGTGGCATCATGGGTTGGTTGCGTTGTCTTTCTGCTGCTAACATTTGAAATCCCAACACAGCTGAAAACACGATTGAGGGCCCTAAGCTGTTAGGCAGTGTTTTTAACACTTTATGATTTCAGTCTAATTATATACTATGTAAATTCAATAACAACCCGCCTTGAAGCAATATGTGTATGTAATAATTTGTAAAATGTATGAAACAGTCATTGCATAAGCTTATACTATTGTATCCATGTGTAATAATGTTATGTGAAAGTATTACGTAAGTTAATAATGTAGGAACTGTGAGAAATAGGTAAAAGTTGCTAACGATGAGGCAACAATGAGGTAACCTTGAGGCAATAATGAGTTTGAGAGTTTAATAATGTTACTTGTGATTCTTGGAAGCAATAATGTAAATTTTGAGACTTTAAAAATAGCCAATCAACAACCAGAAAAAGCTTTAGTTAAATGAAGGTATTCTATTGGATTAGGAATAGCCAATCAGAGACTTGAAATGCAGAAATTTACAAGTTTAGGCGGTTGAAATCAGTTCAGTTGTCTGCAGACAGTGTTCGTAACCGGATTCGAGATGCGTCCTCGAGAGATTTAATACGTATTCGTGGTAAAAAGTACAAGTAATTAATAAAAGAATCTCACAGCTCTATATCAGTGAAGTGTTATTTAAATAGTGTCAAGCATTAATAAAAAGGAGTGAACTAAAGTTAAAATCTGTGTAAGCCTACATTCTTCAGTCGCACCACGCCTGCTAAGACATTCATGTCTCTGACAAAAATACTGACGCAGCCGAGGCAAACATAAATACATAATATTTAAAGAAACTGTCAAAATTACAAAGTTAATATTTTTAAACTTAGGGCGAAGACTACCGGAAAGCGGGTACAATACGTGTGGTTGCAACGAATTTCAAGTACAGTTGAAATATGATACAACTCCTACAACAATATAACATCTTCAGCTGTAAGGCGTAGCCGAGGGATTGAGGGCCCTCAGCATCAAAGCATAGCCGTGGGATCTGCGCGTCTAAAACTCGACGGTTCACGTTGGCAGCAATTTCTTTCAAAAGTCGCCAAAAACGACTATATAAGAACGGTCCCGAAAATGGTGGGCGGATGGGCATTATATTAACGCGGAGCAGTAACTACTACACTAAAACGTTCCTCATTAACCAGGGATTACTCTGGATACCAAAAAACACCATTTCTAAGTTAATAGCTTCTATTTTCACCATAATCCAATATCAAAGTAGTACCGACTTGCGTGTCGCACAGTTCTGTTTGCAGATTTGCAAGAAAAGTAAGTAAAAACAAAAAGAGGAAGGAGTACTTTTGGAACTCCTAGAAAAAAACTTTTAAAAAATCTGATGTGTTACACTCGCATGACTTTATCTATTCTTGTACAAACTATTTTTACAAACGCTTATTCTCCATCTACTTCATGTTAATCGAGATATCGAGATGTTAATCTTATTGCCAATTTTCTTGTAGATACAAGGGGAATTGCTAGGCTTTAAGCCATAGACAAATATTTTAAGAGCTGGTTGCTATATGGTTCTCTTTGCATTACCAGCACAAAAAAAGTGAATAACGAATTCCATTTGAGAAAATGCATTGGAAAATTTAAGGGAATAACAAGCAATATCTCGGAAATGGTTCACTCAACAAAAAAAATGTATATGACATAAATTGTGTATTTTAACATGATCTACATTTTTTGTGTAGTACAATTTTGTCTATCTCTTATGATTTACCAATTATGCAAAAGTCGTTCACAATGAAGAATACTTTTGGAAACATTCACAGAAAATTCAAGATATACATTTGATTTGTCATGAAAGTATCTTAAATATATGATATTTTAATCAAAATCGTTAAGAACCATTTCTGAGAAAATTAAAATTTTCGAAAAATGTTCCAAGTAAAGGGTAATCTGGAGTAGGGGGATTTTCTTGAAAACCTTCGTGTCGCATCTCTGGAGGATACTGAACCTAAATACCAAGTTTGGTGTTTATCCGACTGTTCGTTTCTGAGTTATGCTGTTCACAGACACAGACACACACACACACACACGCGCGCGCGGACATGTTTCCAAAAAAAAATTGGATTCAGGGGGGCCGCAAAACATATTTCCGGTGAAATCTTGGTATCGAATTTTTGGATGGAATGCAATACTTCCCCTACTTACTATACGTAGTAGAGAAAGTAAAAATTAACGTTCCGACAAGAGTAACAGAAACTGACGAAAGATGGTCTAATGAAGGAAAGAATTGAAGGTAATGGGGTGGACAACAGTGACAATGACAATATTCGCGATTCCGCAAAGGCGAAAATATGCAGGCACACAAGAATTAAAATGAAATAAAAAAACTAAACCATCGTTTTATTCAGGGCGATCTATTGATGTGGTATACTTGTAATATTATTTAATTTGTTGAGCCCCACGTTTGGGAGCCAATTTGCGACGTGATTCTTTGTTAGGTTTATTAGCTCCATCTGGTGTTAGCAATTTGCGGCAGTATTAATGTTTGTTTGAAAGAATGCTACTGTTATTTTATTTACTTTTGGTTCACTGTCCTCCGGCTAGCTATTATCCTTTTGGTCGAACACTTCTCTTTATACAGGTTGTGTAAACGGAAAGGAGTCTTTTATTCAAAGATAACACTGATGAAAGAATTTGTTTTACACTTTTTATTGTCGAACACATTCACTATCACATTTATACTTTGATCTTGACACTCGCCAAACTGAAACTGTTATAATAACTTATTTACTGATCATTCTTAATTCGCGTACTTCAACTTTTTGTATAATTAACTTTACAACACTTTAGATTTTTCATAACTCTGCTACGCGTAACTTGCGAAATCGATGGCCGACGTGTACTGTACAAATATTTCTGCTGGACTGAAGGCGACGTGTAACGTACAAATGTTTTCGACGAACTGACGTGAAGACGACGTGTAGTGTACAAAGATTTTCGATGAACTGACGGACTGAAGGACTTTACCTCTAACCTAGCCCTTTTTATACTCCTACACCCCGATATGCCTAAAGATTATAACTGAGCTGCTATTGGCTAATAAAACGCGCCAACATTAGCGTATATTTTTATATCCAATGAAAATTATGAATACATATGCTCTAGGGAAAATGTTCCAGCAAATTCTAAAGAAAAACGCGCCAATATTACGTAACTTCCTCGTCTCTAATAATGATAAACAGCTCACCCCCTCGCTGCATTATTGCACGCTATTATTGTCAGTTTCAGTAAGGCCGTATTAACTTACTTCTCAACAATAATTACAATCAACAAACATCTTAAATCAATGACACATAAAAATGCATATTCATACTATAATCACTCTTTACATTTAAGTAATGTATGATACAAATTACTGCATCACTATGGAACTGAAATCATTACTGCAACTGTTATTTAATTTGGTGGTGACTGCACGAATTCCTTGTATAGAGACATGTGAAGTAAACAGCCCAGTTATACTTGATAGGGCGACTTCATCATAATAATAAGATATCGCTGCTACTGATGGCAGGTAAGGCACTAATAGCATGCAAGCTTTCATTTAAATGTTTCAGCGTTTAAGTACGATTGCGGGAGATAACACTGCTGGCGCCCATGGACACATCTCCATCTACATGTTTAAATCTATGGTGAATTTCAGCAACAGAACTCAATGATAGTAAAAACAACGATGTCGACCATTTTGCAAATATTGCCGGTGGTGACATGATAGAAGCTAATTACGTCATAATGTGTCAACACGTAGTGTAAAGTCTGTATAATCATTCAGCCTTAGAACCGGACTTGATGTAAACAAAAGATTTCGTTAGCCCCGTGTTTGTCAGCTGTGGGGAGCAAACATAATGCCACCTGGACGCATGTCTCGTGTTTATAATGCAATAGAATGGTATACCGTTGTAACAATAATAGTAAACACTGAAACAAAAGCTGAGTTGAAATTAAGTATAGGATAATTAAAATAAAGCTGACAATCTGTAGCTGCATCACTGTTGGAAAGATATAAAATCTGGGTCTCCAACACAAGATATCCCCTCTGTCAATAATTATATTCACTTTATTTCTCTTCACAAACCTCAATCCAATTTCTAGAATAATTTATGAACGGTGAATCGCTTAAAAGAAGGCAATAGGATCATTGTCGACAGAATTTAAGAGGTTGTCTAACGTTAGCTGTCCATTATTAAAGAAAAGCTCGTGCACTTTGCTAGAAATGGCAAATTTGGTAAAGTCAGCTGCTTTTTCTATAAACTTTATTCACGATGGCAGTTTGAATTCTCCTGCATTAGTTGGTTAAAAACACTCAACACAATTCGTTTCTCGATTTTTTTTAATGGCTTACATTTAGAATGCTTCACTATTAAACCTTTGTTGTTACTCAGCAAGATAAACGGAATTTGTAGAAGCAAATATGTTTATTCTTACCGACTGCTCATCATGAAGAGGGGTGAACAACACCACGCTGAATTAAACGGAAGCTACAACCTGCTTTAGTTTTAATATTCTATTGTGATCTAAGTTACCTATGGACCGGCGTTGCGAGCGTCTCGTCTACATGGCCGGTCCCCTCCACAACAATAGGTGTGCGGAACAATAACCCATTGTGTGCTGTTTCTGCGCTCCAGAGGATTCCTTTAGGCCGTTTCGAGTAGGTTCCGCTGCTAGAATCTTCCGGCTTGTATGTGGGCCTATATATAAGGGGCTTGCCCGGGAGTTCAGTAGAATTCAGTGATTTAAGAAGTCATGAAGTGAAGAATGAACAGTGACAGTGCAGTTCAATGGTGAGTAGTTGTGACTCAGCAGTTTAGTTGTGTTGTGTTCTGAGTGTGTGACAAACGTGCCTCAAGTGTAATGTTTGTGCTACTTCGAGTGCGCCAGAAGTTTTGCGCCAGTTATAACAAAGCGCTACTCCCGAACAGGCGGAGGGGTTTTAGTAAGTAAACAAGGTAGTCCATTTACCGCGCGAGTATAGCTGATATCCGGTACCTACTGCGACGGACACACACCTCCCCTTCCTAACAGCCGGTTTCGTTGCGGCTGTTTTATTTATTTACTGCATATACCTCAACAGTGGAGAGCTGTGGCAATATGCTTAAATTAAAGAGGGGTTTATACATCACAATTAGCATCATTTGTGACGGAATGCGGCAGGGAACATCTCAACACAAATTGCGAAACCTCAGGTGTAACATAGAACTCAAAAGATGCTTAAATCATTATGTTAAACAACGCTTAATTCAATGAAACACAAGGAACAAGCACCATTATTAGAAAGGAACAATGAGGAAACTGGAACTCAGCCCCAAACTACACATCAGAATGTTTTGAAGATGTGTCATATGCTAATAAGAGCGGATGTTTTAAAATTGTACAACTTTCGAAATACTTGTTAAGTAGTTTTCATAAACAGTTAAGTTAAGAGCGAAGGTCTACCCCGGGCAAACCCCCCCCCCCCTCCTAGCCCAGGGTGTGGCGCCACACGAGTGGCTCTCCCACCGTGGGTATTTCCCATGAGGCCAATACCTGGAGTCTAAAAAGCCCCCGCTTACGCGAGGTTAGAAGTGGATACGCCACTTACGCGCGTCATCCCCAAAGGGCGGTTACCGAAAACCTCGGTAGGGCCGTAGCATGCCGTCTACCGACTATCAGGGGGTACCGGAGGACATTGAGGCGTCTCGCAACCCCGCCGGTATGGAAACCATGCAGACGTACCCAATTCCCATGGGTTTCGGGAACCATTGCCCCGCCGAGTCCAACCCAATCCGAACAACTCAACGGGAGGGGCTCGAATATTCGGCGCAGCGTACTTCTCGTAACGTCATCAGTACCACGAGTGCTCGGGATCCGCAGCGCCCGCACCATGGCAGCTGAAGGGGTCGGACCCCCCCCCCTTTCATAAACAAATTGCACACTATCAATAGCTAAACTTACATTGCTTTTTTACTTCCTGTACTACGTATAGTAAGTAGGGGAAGTATTGCATTCCACCCAAAAATACGATACCGAGATTTCACTGGAAATACATGTTTTGAGGTGCTTGAATCCAAGAAAAGCATTCTTGGAAACATGTCTATGTGTGTCTATCTGCAAGCATAACTCAAAAACGAAAATCGGTATAAATTACCAAACTTGGCATTTGAGTTTAGTATCTTCCAAGGATGCGACACAAAGATTTTCAAGAAAATCCCCCACCCCAGACTATCCCTTACGTGGAACACTTTAGAAAACTTCGATTTCATCAAAACTAGCTTTACTGATTTTGATTAAAATATATGTTTAAGAGATTTTCATGGCAAATGAAGTGTGTATCTTGAATTTTCTGTAAGTCCCCAAAAGTGTGCTCTTTATTTTGAATGCCTTTTGCATAACTGGTAAACCGTAAGAGATTTTTTATTACATAAAAGATGTAGATCTCGTTAAAACATACAATTTATGTCTATAGTTTTTTTGTCCAATTAACCATTTCCCAGATATTCTTTTTTATTTGCTTTAGTATTCTAATATACTTTTTCTTAAATGGGAATTCGTTATTCGTTTTTACTTTCTCTACTACGTATAGTAAGTAGGGGAAGTATTGCATTCTACCCAAAAATTCGATACCAAGATTTCACCGGAAATAAATGTTTTGGGGCCCCCTAAATCCAAAAAAAGAGCATTTTTGGAAACATGTCCGTGTGTGTGTCTACCTGTGAACAGCATAACTCAGAAACGAACAGTCGGATATACACCAAACCTGGCATTTAGGTTCAGTATCTTCTCGAGATGCAACACGAAGGTTTTCAAGAAAAATCCCCCCACCCCAGATCACCCTTTACATGGAACATTTTTCGAAAATTTTAATTCTCTCAGAAATCCTCGAACGATTTTGATTAAAATATCATATGTTTAAGATAGTTTCATGACAAATAAAATGTATATGTTGAATTTTCTGGGAATGTCTCCAAAAGTATTCTTCATTATGAACGACTTTTGCATAAGAGAGAGACAAAGTTTTACTACACAAAAAATGTAGATCGCGTTAAAATACACAATTTATGTCATATACATTTTTTTATTGGGTGAACCATTTTCGAGGTATTGGTTGTTATTCCCATAAATTTTCCAATACTTATACGTTTTCTCAAATGGGAATTGGTTATTCATTTTTTTATGTCCTGGACATGCAAAGAGAATGGAATGCTCCACATAACAACCAGCGCTTAAAAGATTTGACTTTCGCTTAAAGCCTACCATATTCCCTTTGCACCTACCTACAAGAAAATTAGTAATAAGTTTCTGCAAATGTTTATCTCGGTTAACATGAAGTAGATGGAGAATAAGCGTTTGTAAAAATAGTTTGTACAAAGAGCAGAGAAAGTCATGTCAGTGCAACACTTCAGATGTTTCCTTCTACCTCGGTGCGTTCCTAACTTCATGGTTTATTTACTAAAATCCCTCTGCCTGCTCATGACTTTCAGTATGACCCATGTATGAAACCTTTGCGTTCGAATGTATAAATGGCACAAAATATTGAGAAACGCTCGTTCCATTGACGGCTCGGATTCAAAGAGCAGCCTCAAAGCGTGTATTTCCGGTGAAATCTCGATATCGAATTTTAGGATCGAATGCAATACTTCCTCTTTCATAGGTAACGGAGAAAGAAAGTAAAAAGAAATCACCGCAAAGCCGTAACTTGGAGTTAAACCTTTCTTTTTTGTTCCGAGGCAAGTTTTCACGCGTTAGAAGCTTCTTATGTTGCCGTTCCTTTCATTACTTACTTCCTTCTTTTCTCCCCCCCCTTCTCTCTCTAGCTCCAATAGAGATGAAAAACTGCTCCCTTTTGTAATTCTGCTTTCATCTCTATTTAATCGCAGTTTCCTGCATACATAACGAACGAGGTAGTATAGAGCAGATTTTTAAACACCCTGTGACCCCATATCAGGTGTGCACGATGTGGGAATCCTTTATCAACCGTGACGTCACTTAAGTGCGCTTTGTGCTCGTAGCTGCTTTGTGAGTTACATAAAGTTACTAGCGTTCCACAATGCAACTCTTAACGAACAGCTGAAGTTCGACTTGTTGCTTGGAGATGAACCAAGAGCAAGTTAGATCATGTTTCTTTACTGAATGCTATTTTTAGTAACCGGAGAAATGAATGCAACAAGGACTTTACCACACTGTTAAGTAATAGTACGGTAAATGCGTCATTGAAGAACGAGTATTTCCTACTTTCGAGCTTCTACAAATCACTTACGTGTATTGCATATTATTTTTTATTCTGAATAATAAAAGTATTTACGCGAAAAAGATTTTTTTCCCACTTATAAGCCGCTTTTTAACATCTTATTCATATCACCGGCTTTTTATCTTTGTCACAATTGCTCATCAGCAGGGTTAGGATTTTTAGGTGCAAATTTCAGATGAGAAAAGGAAGGGAAAACGTGCTCAAATAAGGTGAAAAAAGGGACAATAAGGTGCTGGTTTATTTAAGGGGATACACAACTAAAATTGCTATTTTCTAAACTACCCATTCAACTGGGCTGAGATTTTAACCACAGGTCAGTGTTCTTTAGATATAATTGTGTTGTGAATTTCAATCCAAAATCTTAATTAGTTTTCAAGTTATTAATTTTCAAAATATAAAATTAGAGGTATATGCAAAATCCAACACATGATGCATTTAAAAACAAAAACTTGTGTTGCCTCTATGTCAAATCTGTCATATAATTTTTTTTCTACCATTCTTAGTTTAAGAGAATAAAAACGTTTTGCAGTTTTTTATTTGCACTTTTTCTGTTTGTTTTTGTACACATTGTTATCTTAAAAAATTAGTAACACAAAAACTATTCATTACACAGAAAAATTATATGACAGTTTTATTTATTTGAATTTTTGAAATAAGCATAAAAATTGTAAATATTAATGGATGCAAACTACATCGCGTGGAACATTTTGAATATGCAGAGATGCTGAAAATAAGAAACGCCTTAAAAATATAACCAGCTAGCAACCAAATGCGCAAGGGTACTTAAAGAGTCTCGTAACGATCCTGAAGCGTTCGCTAGGTCAAAAATAAAAGTGGATTCTAAAACTACAAGCAATGGAGAATTTTTTGGAAACAAAAACATTTTTTTTTAAATTTTTGATATTTTGGGTTAATTCTTAACTAATTCAACGATTTCTCTTTCCTCTCTTCTAATTTATTGAACTACTGAAACTGGTACATTAAATTATCACTCATCAAAAGAAGGAAAAAACATGAAGCTGTTGTACTTCAAGACATTAAGCATCTCCACATTTTTAAAAGTAAGTCTGTTTCTATTAGGAGATAGAATGTGTTTGTAGATGCTAAAGCTTCTTTCAACATCCACAGAAACTAGTGGGGCAAACCTTGTATTCGCTCGGAATGGCAACTCTACAGATGTGGCGAATTCCTCAACGTCTGGATTCTTCTGAAGACTAGATTCAAGTTTGTCTTTGGCAAAGGCATCTAACGGCTCCTCACGGAAGTAAAAATATCCCATTGTTTTCCCTTTTCCAGATCTTGTTCTTCCAATCATTTAATAGCTGCAGGCAGATACTTGTAACTATGGACACAATATAGTTCTGTCTGCGAATTATGTATTTTCCCCGGTAACGAAGTTGCTGTGCCTTGGAAATTGCACCTGCGTCGGATGAATCCAAAGAAAGCACAAACTCTTTAATTTTGTCGAAATTCTCACACAACATAGCAGCACACTCAATCCAAGATCCCCAGCGAGTAATGACGGGAAATTTGGAAGGGGCAGGCCAGTGATTTCCCTGTAGTAAACAACACGGCTCGGAGCTTTCAGTGGAATCTTCTTCAGCGCAGAGATGAATTGATTTGCGATGTCGTATTCGTTCCTTATGGATTCACAAACCCTGTGAAGGGCATGAGCCAAGCATGTCACATGCTTCAAGTTACGAAATAACAACTGAAACCATGTATGGAGCCTGGTCCGTAACCACAAGAAGACGTTTTTCAAACTCGATACCAGTAGGCCAGAGTTTCTGGCAGAATTCCATAATGAATTGCATTACTGTACTGGCATTGGCTTTTGGCAGCTCGTACATTTTTAACAACATGGGCTTAACTTTCTTCCCTGCTAAGGGAAAAACTAAAATGTTCAAAACATATCGTTCCATTGGGTCTATTGGTTTCATCCACAATGATTCCCACGTCGCAATCAGACACTTTCTCCTTGATTCTTTCTATGGTTTCTTGGTAAACAGGCCCCATGTACTTTTTTCTTAAAGTACTCTCATGGGCATTGACATCTTTGTGTATTTTCAAGAAATCCCTTGAAGGCTGGATGGTTCACCTTATTGGGTGGAATTCCTGCTTGTGTAAGAGCTGCACACAAATCAATGTTTAATTCCTTCAAATTTTGGTTTTTTGAAGAACTCTGTTGAAACGCATTTCGTAATACAGGTTGCCGTGATTTATTCATTTGATGCTTAGAGCTGGAAATGTGTTCTTTGATGCGATCTAGCTGGGGTTTTTCATCTAACAAAATTCCTGAATCACAAATAGTACATCGCATAACAATTCCATCAGTGTCTATAAAATCTTGTATGAATTCCTCAGCCAGAACAATAAATCGAACACTGGACACCTTTGGCACGGAAAAATCTAGTTCTAGTACACTCGTTTGGTAATGTAACATAGAGCTAACACTAGTTCACTTGCTAACACAATGCGACTGCCACTCAACTCACTCTTACGACCATTCGCTGTCCACATTCTCTTATAACACTGCGACAATTACCAGAATGTTCTCATTCATGCTGGAACGTCAGTCTCGGCGATTTCTAGTAGTTTCAAGCAGAACCCAGTCTTAATAATTCTCGGAACGGCGCGGGTGAGGTTACTGCAGTCTCTGCGTGCCCAGTCTTCACGTCCACGCAAACAGATGACGTCTCACAGTAACAAACTCACATTCACGAACAGCAGGCTACTGGTTCTGGTGCGATAGAATCACTCATTGTCAATTGCATTATTGCGCGCTACTTTATAGCGGTAAAGCGAAAGAAAGAGGTTTTCATTGAACACACAATTATTTTACATTGTTGCGGGTGTGATTCCCGGCGGCGTTTACTGAAAGAGGTAGGCTTACTATTCGCACGTACACGAAAATTTAAAGTTAAAGAATAAATTGGAATGAAACTTAAAAGAAAAAGGGGGAAAAAGAGGATTATGGGCATGGTTGGGGGAAAATGGGATAAAGGTGCCAAAAGGGGGTAAATGTCCCAAAAAAGGGAAAGAGGTGCGAGAAAGAATGCCTCTTTTCGCAACTAGAAACAAAATTTCACACTGTGATATCTTTCCGCACAACTTTTAACTTACCCTATGAAAAAAGGTGCGCAACTAAAAATCCTAACCATATTCATCAGCAATGATGTTCACTTGTTTTACAGTTGAGTTGTATTATTTTTGGTAATTACATTAAATTCACACTCACATGCAAACTCTCATTCATTCCTCCAGACTCTCAGGAGGATATAGTAATCCTGGCTAAAGAACAATTCCCACCCTCCAGCCGGGAATCGAACGCGGGAGCTCCGGATTTGAAGGCTAGCATGTGAACCATCAGACCACAAGGTAGTCAAAATTAAATTGCCTAATTACCGTCAGCTCTAGCCTTTGCGAACAGATAATCGATTACTTACACCTGGTAGTGTTGCCCAAGCTAATCAACAACTTAAGGTGACATGGTTGCTTGCGCCGAAAGTTATATTAAAATTTAGCATTAATTAAATCCTAAATAAATGTTAACAAATAAAGGGAAGTAAAGACGGTAACATTTGAATGATAAAATTCGATTACCAAATATGATATAATGCTAGTCTGCAACAGTAAGTATACATCTCAATATTTGGAGGATTAAAAATGCAAGAATTTCAACTTCCCACGCATGTTAGCATGAGCGGGGAATGGACAAAAAAAAATAAAAATAAAAAAAAATAAATAAAAGCTCTATCGTCGAAAACATTTACCAGCTGATTTTACAGTAGGTCACCAACTTTAACATCGGTGGCGAATTGACGATCGTTTCTTCACATCTGATTGTCGACTTTTAAAGAAAATTAACAACTTGCAGCTTATACTTAGCTACTGCATGAATTAAGTCATTAAGTAAATACAAACAAATAACAAGTAATGGCTCAGGTAAACTTTAAATGGTAAAATTCAGCTATCAAATATTATATTCTACGTCTGCAATAATAAATATATAAAAGTTAGAGGACTTAATATAGTTCATGCATATACGAGCGGTAACCTAGGTGTAACATGCCGGTAGGTTAGGTTACCAGGACTGAATACATGAAATTAAACTTTACAACATGACGGTATGAACGAGAAATTGATTAAAAAAAAACATTACCGTCGAAAAAATGTCTTGGTGAATCACCATTAAAACAGCTGAACATTAAATTTCGAAGAATGCGATTTTTAATAATCTTAAGTGCAAGGTGTTTTCTCTACACATATCAATTTATATTTTTAATTGCCACTCAAAATTTTAACATACATGCTTTAGAGGACCGATGTGAATTTTCCGAACTCAAAATATTCCCCCGAGTGTTTTGAATTTTTTTAACACATCTCATGCCTGTATAGAGAAGTGTGATTGCAAATTTTGATACCTATATGTAATTTTTTCTGGAATATGCTATTTTACAAAAGTTATTAAGCTACTTTACAAAAACTGCCCCTTATGATACCATTTTCTAACTGTTGTGCATTTCAGGTTTGTGTACTTACGAGCTAGAAAATAAGTTTGCTAAAAATTAATTTTGTAAGGGGCATTTTAGATCCTGAAAAATTTCTAAAATACTGTAACTGAGGAAAACGTACCGAAAAATTTACTCATAAAACTGGCCTGAAATTCTAGTTAAAATGCATAATTCAGAAACTGATTAACATTGTTTTGCAATAACAATTTATGAAATTTTAGAAAAAATATGGAAAATATCAGAAATATCCTCTAATGGGAACCAGGCCCTCCGCTCAGGGCTATTTAACATAACTCTCATTTCCATTCCGATTACTAGAATATTTAAACGGAAACGCTCCTAGTGCGTAGGAGGTAATAAACTTAAAAGCCTGAACTGAAATTTTGGATCATTTTTGCCAATTTTCACCGGTCGGACCCCTTGAAAGACAGAAAAAATCCAATTAACAGCATTATATATTTTGGAAATAAAGTGTCAAACTTTTATTTGGTATAAGTTGTGTATCTTGACAAGAACCACATTTTTATTGATGTACGCCTTCGTCCATCTCTCAAGTTTCGTTTATGTAAAACTCAGCAAGAATAAAGAGGGCCTTCAGGCTATTCGCAGAAAATTCATTGTGTGTATTGTAACAAATGAGTACACCAATTATGCAAAACATACTAACACAAACGTTACACTTGAGTCCCTTTTGGCACACACTCTGAACACAACACTACTGATCCTTCGAATCACGACTCACAACTGAACTGCACTGGCTCTGTCCACTTTCATTTTGTAATTTTGTGAAGGCAACGTAACATACTGGGCAGAGTAGCTCCTTATATAGGATCGGCACACAAAGCAGAACTTTCTTGAAAGGGAGGTTACTAGAACCCGCCCAAAAGAATCTTCTGGAACAGTAATTATCTAAACTCCGGAGAAATGGCCCGTAAGCAACTCGCGCGCGCGATCACAGTATCTTGGTGATAATGGACAATGAGTGGCCTCTTAAAGTGGCCTGCACGTAGGCTCTTGGAGCACTTGGTACCCCTTATCCTGGGTATTACTAAAGTCCAAAGGTCCGTTCCGTTTAAAACGGACTACGTCCTTGATATCTGCCCTTCTTATCTCCTAAGGTTCGAAAAATAAGGTCCATAGGCGAACATATATATGCATAGTGAAACCTTCGCATTCACGTAGACTATGCTGCGAGATCTCAAAATTCTTCACACATTCGCAAGTCTTGTGTAAGCCACATTATGTATAAATGTCTACGCAGAGGGTTGTGGGCTGTAAGATAGCCAACAACTAGTCTGAGTTTAGATCTGGTCAAATTCAGGAGAAACTCACTCACTTTCCGGTCAAGCCCTCATATCAAGGCATGGGCCTACCTCAAGAGGAGCCCTCGCCTTAACTTGGGTTATCTCATGCTTGAAAATTCTAGTCGGCACACTGAGAAGGACTCAGGTCCAATAAAATCAAACCACTTTGCCAGAGTGTCTGCCATCTCATTTCCTCTAATGCCAGCATGCCCAGGAACCCAAAGAAGTGTAACCGGACAGCTGGTTCAGAGTATATCCAACATCCTCTGGCATTGCTACAACAATCTGGGTGTAGTTTAAACCGCCCTAAGGGCTTTCAAAGCTGCTTTGCTATCTGAACAGAAGTGGTTCACACATCTTACTCGCCGTCCCAATCTCTCAAATGTATTTCAATCACAATCATTAGAAACGTTTTGGGATTTCCTTAATATCTTCGCCTTATTCTTAAAACGCTAAAAGTATGAAGCTATGTTAATTAATTGTTCTTTCACACAAGTTGTGTGCAGGAGAAGGTTGGAAAGGCAGAATCAGACTGAAAAATTCAATGCTATAGCCGGATTTGAACTACAACATAACATTTACTGCATTTCTCCAAAAATTCGATATCGAGATTACTCGGAAATAAATGCTTTGGAATCCCAGAGCATAAAAACGAAGCATTTTGAAAAGGGGTCGGAAAAAAGAGGGGGAAAAAGGTCGGTCAAATACCAAACTTGATATTTTCAGCATCTTTCAAGGAAGCGACTTGACATGTTCCATATAATCCCAACCAATACTACCCTTTATTTGCTCAATATAATTTTAATTAAAATGTCATACATTAAATATATTGACATGAGAAATTATATATATATATATATATATATATATATATATATATATTATTAAATTTTTTGTGAATATCCTGTGAATTTCGCTTTATTTTCTTGAATTTTTTACAACTTTATGTAACAAAGTAATCTTAACAGACAAAAGTTTGTACACGATTTGTGTCAAAGTTGTTCCTAGTATTAGCCGTTTGCAAAATATTCCATGTGCTTATAGTGCTTTCTTAACGGTCATGCCTGAAACTTAATGATTCTTGCTGATTTTTTCCCCTCTTTTCTTTCCATCCTGATTACCGCGAATAAACATTTGAACGCCATTTCCGCATGTTGAAACTTTCTTGCTTAATTTGAAATCATTCCTAGGTAAAAACTATATCGTGCCTAACTTAACATGGATAGAAGAATCACATTTTGTATGATCGTGAGTTTGTCATTAGAAGAGAAAATTGTGTGAATGAATCACATCAGACTTTTCCTTTCTGAGCTGTGTTGTTCACAGAGGTCCACTCACGGGTATTCTAAACGGCATTTCCAGTGAGCCCCAATATAGAAGTCTTCTCTTTATCTACGTAAAAGTAAGGCATGTTTAAATATTATACATCCTCGTGCACAAATTCAGACGGTTGTATGTATTTGTCTGCTTAAAGACTTTCTCTGTATCAAAATAAAACGTACGAGTTTTGGGGGGGGGATCTAGAATGAGATTTTAGGCATCTTAAAATTTATTCTGTATATCAATATGCATTATTAAGGACCAACATAACACGAATATTCAAGAAGTCAAACTTTGTTTTAATTTTGAGGGGTTTAAAGCGGGCTTTAGAGGTTATATTGCAGCGAGGTTTCGAACAGAGAATCAAAAGTTACGACAGTATTACCAATGCGCGAGAAGAACACTCACTCAGCAAACTAAATAATATTTAAGCACCGTGGATTTACGTCTCTGTGGCAATCGAGGCCATACTCGACGCGAAGCTTTGACCAGCGAGGCGTGCTTCACATTCCCATCATAACTAAGTCAATCTTATAGCAAGAGAGTACATCTAGACACCACTAGCGTACAGGTAAGATGCACTAGCGTTAAGTCCTCGCCCACACTGGTCACCAGGCTAGACAACGTCCGACTCCCAACTGCAGCTGTGTACCTTAAGTGCAAATACAACTCTTAGATTTCATTCAACCCCCGGGCCTTTTATTCAATGCTTCCTTCTGAGACTCACGCGCACATGTCCCACCCTACCTACCCCGATACCGATTCGCCCTACCGCCTAAGCTTACCGCCCCATAGTGTAAGCCAACCCCTAGGGTTAACCACACCCTCCGGTGGAGGGTATTACAATATCACATATGATATCTCATGTTTTAGATGTTTTTTTTTCCAATCCTATCATCGATACATAGCAGAAAGAGATAGAAAACAAGATGTGAGCGTGAAGTGCAGAATGTATCACGTATGATAAAACCGGCCGCCATAACTTTGACTCCTTCATAGAGCGAAAACAAAAAAACAAACAAACTAAATGAGATCGTATATGATACACGACGACTCTAGAGGATATGAAGGGGTTAGAAAAAGCATCCAAGATTTTAGAAGATGGCGGCATTCACAAAAATAGTTTTAACAAGCATCATCATATTGCAGAGTAACGTACTCCTGCTTGTTAGACTACCATTTACACTTGAGTGCACTGCATCTCATTCCAGACTCGGGAGAGTTTCGAACTATTCTATTTGTAAACTAGCAAACCGCAACTCAGCTCCCATTATAGCATTTAATGCGAAAATTATTCTTCTCTCGCCCTCTCTCTCTCACACACACAAGTCCCTACACTCCCTTCCCTTTATCTCTATCTCCCCCTCTCTTAAGCTCCGTCTTCATTTCTCCATTCCTTTCTATCCCTCGTATTTCTGCTTTTCTCTTCCTTCCATTATCTTCTCCTCTATCGTTCTCACCCTCTCTCCTTATCTATCCTTGTAATGTCAAGTAATGTTTTGAAAACTGGCAATAAAACGGCGGTTTAGGTTGTTTACAAAACTTAAAACGTTAGTATAGTGTTGAAAATCACACGAAATAATGCTTATTCCATGTACTTGCACTCTAATCGCATTATACTGCTTGTCATGGTAACCGTTTTAAGTTCAGAATAATAGTAACGAAAAATTTATATAAAATTTAAATACAAACTTGGAAGGTTTACACGTTGTGAGACACCCTGAATACCGATTTTGATTAAAATCTCATATTAAGATAAGTAGGTATACGACAAATAAAACGTATAGCTCAAATTTTTGGGGAAAATTCTGCAAAGTCCTCTTCATTCGGATAGAATATTGCATAAACCTTATGTAACTGGTAAATGTTGAGCAACAGACGAAAACGTACAAGGAAAGGAAAACAATCTGGTGGGTTATACTCACTGACTATCTCTACTCTTGTACAAGCTATTTTTGCAAATGCTTATTTTCTATCTACTTCATATTAATCGAGACAAATCTTTGCAGAAATTATCTTATTGCTAATTTTCTCGTAGCTACAAGGGGAATATGGTAGTATTTAAGCGACAGTCAAATCTTTTAAGAGCGCTTGCTATGTGGAGCATTTCATTTTCTTTGCATGTCCAGGACATAAAAAAAGACAAATTGTGTGTTTTAACAAGCTATACTTTTCTGTTTTGTGCAGAAAAACTTTGTTTCTTTTACGATTTTCCAGTTAAGCTAAAGCCATTCAGAAAGAAGAGAACTTTTGGGGACATTCCCAGAAAATTCAAGTAATACATTTTATTTGTCATGAAAATATCTTAAATATATGATATCTTAATCAAAATCGTTGATCATCTTTTTGAAAATCAAATTTTTGGAAAAATGTTCCATGTAAAGGGTAGCTGGGATGGGGGTATTTTCTTTAAAACCTTCGTGTCGCATATTTGGAAGATACTGAACCTAAATACCAAGTTTGGTATTTATCCGACTTTTCGTTTGAGTTATGCTGTTTACAGATACACAGGCGCACACACGGACCTTTTTCTAAAAATATTTTTTTTTTTGATTCAGGGGACCTCAAACATGTATTTCCGCTGAAATCTTGATATCGAATTTTTGGGTGAAATGCAATACTTCCCCTACTTGCTATATGTAGTAGAGAAAGTAAAAAAAAGTGGATCTCTTTAAAACATACAATTTATTGCAAATAAGATTTTTTATGACATAAGCCATTTCCGAAATATCATTATTAATGGTTAGAACTGTTCAATAATTTTGTCATTCTTTTCAAATCCTTTATATTTTCAGTTGTTTCTCGTGACTGCATGGAAAGGGTGGGAAATTTTAAGGCCAGCATACAGCGTCCAGTTCTTAAACATCAGATTATCACTATTCCCTTTGTATATATAACGGAATATTTCTGAAAATGTTTATCGCGATTAAACTGAAGTACATGGAAAAATAAACTTTCGTAAGAATACTTTGTATACCCAAGGATAGAGAAAGCGTGTGTATGTAACACATAAGATTTTTAGTTTCTCCACTACGTATAGTAAGTAGGGGAAGTATTGTATTCCACCCAAAAATTCGATACCGAGATTTCACCGGAAATAAAAAAAAAAGCATTTTTGGAAACATGTCCGTGTGTGTATGTGAAGAGCATAACTCAGGAACGAAAAGTCGGATAAACACCAAACTTAGTATTTAGTTCAGTATCTTCCAGAGATACGACACGAAGGTTTTCAAGAAAATCCCCCACCCCAGATTACCCTTTACATGGTACATTTTTCGAAAATTTTAATTTTCTCAAAAACGGCTCTAACGATTTTGATTAAAATATCATATGATTAAGATATTTTCATGACAAATAAAGTGTATATCTCGAATTTTCTGGGAATGTCTCCAAAAGTATTCTTCATTATAACGACTTTTGCATAACTGGTAAACCACAAGAGATAAACAAAATTTTACTACACAAAAAATGTAGATCGCCTTAAAATACACAATTTATGTCATATACATTTTTTTGTTGGGTGAACCTTTTCGAGATATTGCTTGTTATTCCCTTAAATTTTCCAATACATTTTTTTCTCAAATTCGTTATTCATTTTTTTTTGTCCTGGTAATGCAAAGAGAATGGAATACTCCACATAGCAACCAGCTCTTAAAATATTTGACTATCGCTTAAATCTTAGCAATTCCCCTTGCATGTACAAGAAAATTAGCAAAAAGATTAACATCTCGATATCTCGATTAACATGAAGCATATGGGGAATATGCGTTTGTAAAAATAGTTTGTACAAGAGTAGAAAATGTCATGTGAGTGTAACACAGATTCTTTTTGTTTACTTTTTCTACCACATATCTAGTTGGTAGAGAAGGTATTTTATTCCACACAAAATTTCTGTATCGAGATTTCACCGGAAACACGTTTTGAGGCATCTTAAATTTATCTTCCAGTTAGATAAAAACTGCACGAGTTAGAAATGTCATTTATAGGTACCCTTAACACAAACCGTAAAACTAGTGAACACCGCTGCCATGAGCAATTATTCTAAAGCTGCTGTTATAACGTAGGATGCTAAAGGCGACATATAAATGAAACAAAAATAAAGAATAGTTCAGAAAGAGCTGGATTACCTCACTGCAGGATTCATGGTAGAAGCATATGATATAATAATGGCGCTTTTAATATTTTCTTTTAACTAAGTATTAACCACAGGCATTAAAACTTCTACCATACGATAAGATAGTATTACCTCAAGCAAAGCAATCTGGAAAGAGTATACCATGGTGATGTTAAGATTAAAACAGAACTTGAAAAAGGGTGAATTATTGAAGGGTATCCATGTTAGGGATCGAATGTGGGTCTTCCGCTCACGAAATAAGCTGTCTTTTTATGTGGCCGCATAGTTATTTATGGTGCAAGAGTAAATTTAGATTTTATGAGCCAGTAGAGAGGTTAGCCTCGCCTCGAGCGATAATTTCCACGAACACATAAAGCCGTTCGCTCTCATGTGGCATGCCATGTTTTTCGATTACTGGAAACTAAATTACACTAATATCGCATATTTAACTCGCAAAACTCTCCCCTTTCAGTGTATGGAATTTTAAGGCTAGCATATAGCATTTGGTTCTTAAACATTTGACTTTCACTATTTCCTTTGTATCTATAAAGAAATGTGTAATGTAGCTATTTTCGAAAGGTTTATTTCGATTAAAATAAAGCAGATGGTAAAATATACTTTCGTGAGAATAATTTGTATACGCACCAATAAGCGACAGAAGATACAGTCATGTGAAAGTTAACACTTCAGATTTTTATCTTACTAGATCGTTACTTATTCTAACAGTCTCTTCTTGATATACTTTCGGATCTCCTTCAGAAATCCTAGCTTCTACAATTGTCGGTAGATAAAATATAGTGTACAGTAATTTACAACAGTTATTTGGACAGGACAGGACAGGATAAATCAACAAACTTTGTTGTTATATTATGCAATTTTGGATGATAGTTTCATATGTGAATTTAAAGTAAAAATCGGATGTGTTACACTCACATGACTTTCTCTACCATTTTACAAACGCTTATTCTCCATCTACTTCATGTTAATCGAGATATCGAGATGTTAATCTTATTGCTAATTATCTTGTAGATGCAAGGGGAATATGTTAGGCTTTAAGCGGTAGTCAAATCGTTTAAGAGCTGGTTGCTATGTGGAGCTTTCCATTCTCATGTCCAGGACATAAAAAAATCTGATGTGTTACACTCATATTACTTTCTCTACTCTTGTACGAACTATTTTTACAAACGCTTATTCTCCATATGCTTCATGTTAATCGAGATATCGAGATGTTAATCTTGTTGGTAATTTTCTTAGATGCAAGGGGAATTGGTAGGCTTTAAGCGATAGTCAAATATTTTAAAGAGCTGGTTGATATGTGGAGTATTGGAAAATTTAAGGGAATAACAAGCAATATCTTGAAAATGGTTCACTCAACAACAAAACTGTATATGACATAAATTGCGTATCTTAACGCGATCTACATTTTTGTGTAGTAAAATTTTGTCTGACTCTTATAGTTTACCAGTTATGCAAAAATCGTTCACAATGAAGAACACTTTTGGAGACATTCCCAGAAAATTCAAGATATACATTTTATTTGTCATGAACGTATCTTAAATATATGATATTTTAATCAAAAGCGTTTGAGCCATTTTTGAGAAAATTAAAGTTTTCTAAAAATGTTCCATGTAAAGGGTACTCTGGGGTGGGGGGATTTTCTTGAAAACCTTCGTGTCGCATATCTGGAAGATACTGAACCTAAATACCAAGTTTGGTGTTTATCCGACTGTTCGTTTCTGAGTTATGCTGTTCACAGACAGACACACACACGGAGATGTTTCCAAAAATGCTTTTTTTGGATTCAGGGGGTCTCAAAACATGTATTTCTGGTGAAATCTCGGTATCAATTTTTTGGGTGGAATACAATACTTCCCCTACTTACTATACGTAATAGAAAAAGTAAAAATGTATATGATAAATTGTGCGTTTTAATGTCGTAAAATGCTGTCTACGAGATCTCTTACAGTTTACCAGTTATGGAAAATCCATTCAGAAAGAGTACTTTTAGGGACATGGCCAGAAATTTCAAGATATGCATTTTATTTGTCATGAAAATATTTTAAATATATGATGTTTTAATGAAGATCGTTAGAACCATTTTTGAGAAAATAACAATTTTCGAAAAATGCTCCATATAAAGCGCAGTCTGGAATGGGTTCAGCATCTCTCAAAGATACTGAACCCAAACACAAAGTTTGGTATTTATCCGACTGTTGGTTTTTGAGTTATGCTATTCACAGACACATCCACACAGATCGTTTTCTAAAAATGTTTTCTTTTTTGGATTCAGGAGGTCTCATAACATGCATTTCCGGTGAAATCTCGGTATCGAATTTTTGGATGGAATGTAATATTTTTCCTACTTACTGCATGTAGTAGAGAAAGTAAACATGAACGAAGAAGATGATTTTCACAGTTCATCAGTAAAAATTTTAAAGGCAGTCCAGCATGCAACTATTAATATACTTCCAGAAAAGTCAAATGAAGTTTATTTATGTGGTTATAGGAAATTGAAGGACTGGTGTGTGGGTAATGAAGCAGACGTAAATGAAGATAAATAAGTATTACAAATTGTAATGGTTGTAATATTACAATAACTATCAATTAGGGGAGAAATTTTTATTTTATTGCACGTTATTATCAAGGAAAACAAGATATAGATGATCATCATTAAAGTGTATTTTACGTTTTGTTGAACCTGTATTTTATGTTTTGATTGCGTGTTTTGTTTTGTTAGAATATAAAGTATAGGTTTTGTTGCCTAGTAATTACGAACTAAAGCATCACTGATTATTATAGTAATAGATAAAAACAGCTTTATTTTTTGTAGAGTATTAGAACATTCTCTGTAGTTGTTATTTAACTATCCGAACTCGTGAAAAAATATATGCTTTTGTAACTAGTTGTATACTCTACACTTACACTTGAAGTAGATAGTATCTTTACGTTATTTGCCCCACGTTTTGGGCGTCAATTTGAAGTAGGTTGTATTGAAAGAGTTGTATTATATTTCAACTGTTGGGAGCCGAACTTGAGTTCGTTGCAACCGCACATATAGGCTTTCCGGTAGCCTTCGCCCCAAATGTACTTTCCGGTGGCCTTTGCCCCCCCCAAAATGTTTAAAAGTTTTAACTTTGTAATTTGACTGTTTCTTTAAATATTATATATTTATGTTTGCCTCGGCTGCGTCAGTATTAATGTTAGAGACATGTTTCTCTTTGCAGGGTTGTGGTGCGACTGAAGAATGTAGGCTTACACAGATTATAATTTTACTTCCCTTCTTTTATTAATGCTTCACTGATATAGAGAGAAAGCTGTGATATTTTTTTATTAATTACTTGCACTTTTTTAACACGTAAACTATTTTCGTCTCACACTGAATACGTATTAAATTTGTCGAGGACGCATCTCGCATCCGGATAGGTACACTTGTCTGCAAGCAACGCGTCTAGTTATGAGCGCTGTCTACAAGCAACTGAATTGAATTCTACCGCCTAAATTTGTAAATTTCTGTAATTCAGATCTGTGATTGGCTAATCCTACTCCAATAGAATACCTTCATTGAGCTAAAGCTTTTTTTCTGGTTTTTAATTGGCTATTTATAAAACTGTCTCAAAGTTTACATTATTGTAGCTCCAATAATGACTAGTAGCATTTAAACTTTCAAATTAATTATTGCCTCAAGGGTACCTCATTGTTAGCAACTTTTAACCTATTATTCTTACAGCTCCTACATTTTAAATTACGTAATACATTCACATAACATTATTACATGTATACAATAATATAAACATTTACAATGACTGTAATATACACTTTTTATATATTGTTACATACACATATTGCTTTAAGGCGGGCTGTTGTTATATTATATATTATACAATTAGACTGAAATCATTTAAGTGTTAAAAATACTGCATCACACTTTGCACTATAAATTAATCTTTATAAACACAAGTTTTAAACTTGCGCGCTCTTGCGAATTTATTGAAAAATGGCAGATAATATGACAACAGAAAAGAGCCGAGCAAGAAGAAAGTTTTAATGACTATGTGAGTTGTAGACGTTTGGAATTATCCAAGCCATATCAATTATATGAAGTACTTTTGAACCGTTCTGCCATCCGGTATCAGGGAACCCTTGTTAAAACACAAAGCATTGAGCCTAGAATATGAAATTGGATTTTGCGAAGAAATAATAGTTTTATTTTGTAGCTGGTGCTACAACTGTTACTAAAGAATAATTTAATAAGTGAAGTGGTATTCAAAACTTGTGCTTCCTCATCAGCTGAGATACACTTTCCTTTCTTTACGTAAAAGGTTTTCTAACAATGCGTTTTTATCTATACCAATACTATAACAAAAGCGTTGTGATTGTATGTATTGAGGGGATCTGGAAAACGACTTAACTGGTTTTTTAAAATATTTTATCATAGAAAATGCCTGTTCTTTCCCACGGATATGGTCTATAAGACATCTAACTTCAAAATCTGATATGTTGCATTCACTTTACCATAAACTATTCTTGCAACTGTTAATTTTTCTTTCTATTGAAAAATTATTTTAAAATTCTAAGAAATAATAAACATTACTCGATTTATTGGACATAAATTATTTGCTTTAACGAGATCTGCATTTGTTTGCAGTAAGAGTTGCTTTAAGATTTTGTCTATATCTTACGGTTTGCCAATAAAGCAAAGTTATTAGGAATGAAGAAGACTTTACAGGCTATTGCCAGGATATTCAAGATTACTGGTTATGTAAATATCTTAAACATATGATATTTTAATAGTAATCGTTACAGCCATTTTTGAGAAAAAGAATGTCAAAAATACGAAAAAATATACAATGTGAAGGGTAGCTTATGGTGCTCTCCACGTGGGTAGAGGTATTTTCTTGAAAATTTCCTTGGAAGATGCTGGACTTAAATACCATGTTTAGTACTTCATAATTTTTTCGTTTTTAAGTTATGCTGATTACACAAACATTTTTCTAAAGTGGCTTATTTTTATTCGGGGGGCTCAAAACATGTATTTCTGGGGAAATCTGGGTGTGGAATTTTTTAGTGGAATGCAGTACTTTCTCTACTAACATTCGAGAGTTACTCGGCTTGAATCCCGTAGAAATGTGTGTAAAATAATTTGAAACTGCATTATAAACCTGTTTTATTCATACAGGTGCTAGAATAGTTATCCAGTTTATTAGAAAAAATTCTGTGTTACATTAACACGACTTTCTGTGCCATCTATCGTTTATTAGCGGGTTTACAAATTATTCTTACGAAAGCTTATTTCTTTATTTACTTCATTTTAATCGAGACGAACCTTTGCAGAAATAGCTGCATTGTACATTTCGTTATCGATACAAAGGGAACAGCAACAGTCAAGTGTTTAAGAACTGGATGCTTTATGCTGGCCTTAAAAATATATTCCAATCGTCAGAAATAACAGAAAATCAACAGAACTTTAAAAGCAAGATAGTATTGAGCAATTCGGACCATTAATGACGGTATCTTGGAAATGGCGTATGCCAAAGAAAAAGTTATTGTAAATAAATTATGTGTTTTAAAGAGATCTACATGCTTTCGTAGTACGATTTCATCTCTCGCTTAACGTTTACAAATTATACAAGATTATAAAAAAATTCGTCCGAATAAAGACTTTACAGGTTATTTCCATAAAATTATATATATATTTTATTTATCATGTAACTATCTATAATATAGGGTATTTTAATCAAAACCATACAGCTATTTTTGAGAAAATCAAAACTTCCAAAAAATATTCCGTGTAAAGGGTAGTTTGAAATTGGGGGGGGGGGTTTCCTTGAAAATCTTCGTGTACATCTTTGAAAGATTTTGAGCTTAAATAAAAAGTTTAGAATCTATCGGAACATTCGTTTTTGAGTTAAGCTCTTCACAGACAGACCACACACGCTCGCGTACCTTTTCCTTAATTTTTTTTTATTCGGGGGGGGGTTGAAAACATGTTTCCGGTGAAATCTCGGTATCAAATCTTTGGGTGCATGCAACACCTTCTCTTTCTACTTTTAATGTGATAGAGATGAAAAATAATAATCCTTAAGGCGGCCACTTGAGGCAGTATTTTTAACACTTAAATAATTTCAGTCTAATTATATAATATGTAAATTCAATAACAGCCCGCCTTGAAGCAATATGTGTATGCAATAATTTGTAAAATGTACGTAACAGTCATTCCATATGCTTATATTATTGTATCCATGTGTAATAATGTTATGTGAATATATTACGTAATTTAATAATGCAGGAGCTGTGAGAATAATACGGTAAAAGTTGCTAACAAAGAGGTAACAATGAGATAACCTTGAGTCAATAATAAGTAAGAAAGTTTAACAGTACTACTTGTGATTCTTGGAGTAGCGATAATGTAATTTTAGTGACAATTTATAAAAATAGCCAATCAACAACCAGAAAAAGCTTTAGTTAAATTAAGGTATTCTATTGGATTAGGAATAGCCAATCAGAGACTTAAAATACAGAAATTTACAAGTTTAGACGGTTGAAATCAGTTCAGTTGTTTGCAGACAGCGTTACTAACCAGAGGCAAAAAGTGTCCTCAAGAAATTTAATACGTATTCGTGGGAGACGAAAATAGTTTTACGTGTTAAAAAGTGCAAGTAATTAATTAAAGAATCTCACAGCTCTCTATATCAGTGAAGTGTTATTTAAATGGTATCAAGTATTAATAAAAGGAGTTAAGTAAAATTATAATCTGTGTAAGCCTACATTCTTAGTCGTACCACAACCCTGCCAAGACATCCTTGTCTCTAACAATAATACTGACGCAGCCGATTCTAACATAAATATATAATATTAAAGAAACAGTTAAATTACAAAGTTAATATTTTTTTAAACTTGGGGCAAAGGCCACCTGAAAGTACATTTGGGGGGAAGGATATCGGAAACTGTTTAGTGTGCGTGCGGTTGCAACTACAACAAGTTCGGCTCCCCAACAGTTGAAATACGATACAACTCCTAAAATACTCGTTTCTCAAATTGACGCCCAAAGCGTGGTGCAAACAACGTAAACACAATATCTATTTCACACTTTGCATTAACTTTCCCTATCTCCGTGTAGGTACATTAGATCAACACGGCTCCTAAAACTTAAAGCTACTGGATTTGCAGGAAGTTCAATGTTAGATTAAGCCAAACCACGAGATTAAGACCACGAGTGTTTGGTAACCCCGTTGGATGTTTTGATGTGTCTAAAGTAAATCACGTACCATATGTGTACCTTCCTTGAATCCCTGTCTGATGACTAAACATCGGATTAGTACGCAGCTGTGGATTTGGTTCGTTTTTACCTGTGATATGAAATTGAGATTTGCAGTATGATTCATGTTCTTCTGTACTTGTACGTAAAAAATTGAATATTTCATATGTTTGCATGCATCGATCACATATTACACTATTTTTACTTTCTCTACTACGTATAGTAAGTAGCGGAAGTATTGTATTCCACCCAAAAATTAGATACCGAGATTTCACCGGAAATATATATTTTGAGGCCCCCTGAATCCCAAAAAATCTGATGTGTTACACTCACATGACTTTCTCTACTCTTGTACAAACTATTTTTACAAACGTTTATTCTCCATATGCTTCATGTTAATCGAGATATCGAGATGTTAATCTAATTGCTAATTTTCTTGTAGATGAAAGGGGAATATGGTAGATTTTAAGCGATAGTCAAATATTTTAACGCTGGTAGCTATGTGGCGCATTTCATTCTCTTTGCATGTCCAGGACATAAAAAAAATCTGATGTGTTACACTCACATGACTTTCTCTACTCTTGTACAAACAATTTATACAAACGCTTATTCTCCATCTACTTCATGTTAATCGAGATAAGAATTTGCAGAGTCTTATTGCTAATTTTCTTGTAGATGTAAGGGGAAAATATATTTACAAGGGCAATATAGAAATACAGCAGCCTTTAAGCACATACATATCTGTTAATAGCTGGTTGCTAGGTGCAGCACTATTCCCTTTGCCACAGAGTAATACTCTTTGCATATCCAAGACAAAAAAAAAATGAACAACGAATTCTCATTTGAGAAAATAAGTATTGAAAAATTTAAGGGAATAACAAGTAATATCTCGAAAATGGTTCACTCAACAAAAAAAATGTATATGACATAAATTGTGTATTTTAACGCGATCTACGTTTTTGTGTAGTAAAAGTTTGTCTATCCCTTATGGTTTACCAGTTATGCAAAAGTCGTTCACAATGAAGAATACTTTTGGAGACATTCCCAGGAAATTCAAGATATACATTTTATTTGTCATAAAAATATCTTAAACATAAGATATTTTAATCAAAATCGTTAGAGCCGTTTTTGAGAGAATTAAAATTTTCGAAAAATCTTCCATGTAAGGGGTACTCTGGGGTGG
The DNA here is from genome assembly GCA_030765065.1 of Deroplatys truncata. Taxonomy (NCBI): domain Eukaryota; kingdom Metazoa; phylum Arthropoda; class Insecta; order Mantodea; family Mantidae; genus Deroplatys; species Deroplatys truncata. The sequence continues at coordinate 118,648,834 of CM060985.1, forward strand.
GGGGATTTTCTTGAAAACGTTCGTGTCGCATTCTTGGAAGATACTGAACCTAAATACCAAGTTTGGTGTTTATCCGACTGTTCGTTTCTGAGCTATGCTGTTCACAGAGACACACACACAGACAGACACACACACGGACATGTTTCCAAAAATGATTTTTTTGGATTCAGGGGGTCTCAAAACATGTATTTCCGGTGAAATCTCGGTATCGAATTTTTGGGTGGAATACAATACTTCCCCTACTTTTATATAAGATGAGGAATTGTGTATTTAATATGGATTTTATATGGGGATGAAGAGGAATTGTGTATTACTATACGTAGTAGAGAAAGTAAAAAGCATTTTTGGAAACATGTCCGTGCGTGTGTGTCTGTGAACAGCATAACTCAGAAACGAACAGTCGGATAAACACCAAACCTGGTATTTGGGTAAAGTATCTTCCAGAGATGCGACACGTAGGTTTTCAAGGAAATCCCTCCCACCCCAGATTACCCTTTACATGGTACATTTTTCGAAAATTTTAATTTTCTCAAAAATGGCTCTGCCGATTTTGATTAAATAATTATACATTTAAGATACTTTCATGACAAATGAAATGTATACCTTAAATTTTCTGGGAATGTCTCCAAAAGTGTTCATTCTGAACGACTTTTGTATAACTGGTAAACCATACGAGATAGACAAAAGTTTACTACATAAAAAATGTAGAACGCGTTAAAATACACAATATATATCATATGCATTTTTGTTGTTGAGTGAACCGTTTTCAAGATGTTGTTTGTTATTCCCTTAAATTTTCCAGTACTTATACCTTTTCTCAAATGGGAATTCGTTTTTCATAGCAACCAGCTCTTAAAATATTTGACTATCGCTTAAGGCCTACCAATTCCCCTTGCACCTACAAGAAACTCAGCAATAAGATTAACATCTTGATTAACATGAAGCATATGGAGAATAAGCGTTTGTAAAACTAGTTTGTACAAGAGTAGAGAAAGTCATGTGAGTGTTACACATCAGATTTTTAATTTTAAAATTCATATTTAAACGCATTAACGAGAAAATAGTAAAGTCCTTACAATGAGGCACCATTATTATTTCTCAATAAGGTTCAGAGAATCAGAGTGCTACTTTAAAGCATGCTGGAAAGTTAAACGGGAAATTCTGAAGTATTTTAGAGAGAACTCCTTCGATTATAAGTTTTTGTGTTCAAAGTGAAAATGTAACGCTTTCTGAAGAAATTTCCCAGGTAAATAAGTGCTTTCAAATGTTGCCCTTTAATTATGTAGGCGCAGAAAGATACAAACGTGTGTTAACCCATAAATGTCATTACCACCTAATCTTTCAAGAAAATAATCACTGCATATTTCAAATCAAATTATGTCTAAGGAAGAATGTTTATTCTAAATACCAAAAAGTGTAAACTTAAATGTAACAATTTTATGCATGATTAATGCATGTTTTCGAAGTTACAGAGGGTATTTTAAATATCTGGCAGCATAAATGTACGCATATTTTAGTGCATACAATTCCAATATCTACTAATGACTAAGAGTTATTCAAAAAGAAGGAGCAGACTTTAAATATGTATTTCTATTGAACGACAATAGAGTGACGACACATGCGATATATCACTGAATAGAGAAAAGTTTAAAATTTTATTTTATGTGTTCAAAATGAGCACCATTTGTTATGCGAGGACGACCAGTGCTTTTCCGTTTGCATACGCAACCATCTTCTACGAATTTATTGTATCAATTGTAAATGTTTTTTAACGAGGCGGTTCGTTGTTTAGCTTACAACGAAATGCAGCTGCAATCAAACAATGGATTCACTCTTTGCATAATGCAGCACATAAAACGTCTGTGGCGTCGCCATTTTCTCGTAAACAAACACAACGCCGAGGTAGGGACTGAATGGAACTAATAGGTGGGGTTTAAAACTTTAAACTTTCCTCTATTCAATGATGTGTCGTATGTGTTGCTATCTATTGGCGTTCATTAAAATGAATATTTAAAATCTTTTCCTTCTTTTTGAATAACCCTGTATTATGTTTGTTTATTTATTTTTTTTGTTTAATTTATAAGCCGTCTTTAACGTCTAAGGCTAGGGGGCGGATTAACGCAGTGGTTTCGTTTCCGGCTTCCACCCTATCCACGCTTTCACCTCTGATTTACTCACGTGAAGTATCCCCAAGGCCCAACGTGGTTCGGAGTCCACGCCAAAAGCTGTAGGTTCTCTCATTCTATCGCCATCTTCATCATCGGCCTATCGGAGACAACGGATTCCATCCTCTGGGTGGGTCCAGTCATCTCTTGGAGGAGTGAACTATTTCGCCGAAGCTCATTGGTCATATGAGGAGCATTAGAAACAACATCTAAAGTCATATCGCAGTTTTGCCTTTAAAGCAATTACTCATCGGCCATGAGTAATTACTATACTACTATTGTATTAGGTTTTACTGTGGTGTTAATCTTTAGTAATTACTCACTCATACTTCCAAACTCTAGGAGGGATGGGGAATAATCCTGACTGAAGAACAATTCCCATCCTCCAATGTCAATCGTACCCGTGATCTCAGCGAATGTTTACTGTTTACGTAGTAACAAAAAAAAGACTATTAGCTATGAACCATGCCGATGAAGGAAAACAGGTTGGGATAAGAACTTAATTATGAATGCAACGCGCTCGGATGTAAATGCCGGTATAATCTGCAGCCCAAAAAATGATCCGAAACCTTTACTGAGGCTCTATTCCATAAGCAAAAACTTCGACTCTAATACCGTTTACTCATTGCATATCTCCACTGAAATCATATTTTATGCCCTAAACAATGGTGGAACAGTTTCTTCTTTATTTTTCCTTTCCTGCAGAATTTCAGAGCAGTCAGAAACATTCATTATAATGCAACATAAAAAATACCCAGTAAGGTTTACCCTTTTATGGATAAGCTCCACATATTTGAATGCCTGTAAATAACAAAGATGCCACAACCGATAGCAAAAAATGTATATTTCTGCTTGAAAGAAAAAAAGTTCTATAGTTTAAGGTCATGTATGTATAGCTCTACCAACAAATAAAAATCTAATTCCTTTTCTTTTTCCCCGGAATCGTGTCAGCAAGGTACATCGCAACTATGGAGTAGAAAAAAAAGCAGTTAACAATGCTTGAGCTATAAATTTGACGTTCTGCAAGTTGAAAAATTTGATGTGTTGTACTCACATGGCTTTCTCTACACTTGTGCAAACTATTTTTACAAACCCCTATTCTCCATCTACGTCTTCTTAATCGATATAAAAATTTGCAGAAACGATCTTATTACTAATTTTCTTGTAGGTACAAGGGGATTATGGTTGGCTTTATGCGATAGTCAAATCTTTTAAGAGCTGGTTGCTATGTGGGGCATTCCATTCTTTTTGCTTGTCCAGGACATAAAACGAATAACGAATTCTCATTTGGTAAAAAAGTATTGGAAAATTCAAACAAACAACAAGGAATATCTCGGAGGTAGGGGAAGTATTGTATTCCACCCAAAAATTCGATACCGAGATTTCACCGGAAATGCATGTTTTCAGACCCCCTGAATCCAAAAAAAGCATTTTTGGAAACATGTCCGTGTGTGCGTTCTGTGTGTGTGTGTGTGTGTGTGTGTCTGTGAACAACATAACTCAGAAACGAACAGTCGGATAAACACCAAACTTAGTATTTAGGTTCAGTATCTTCCAAGGATGCGACACGAAGGTTTTCAAGAAAATCCCCCCACCCCAGACTACCCTTTACATGGAAGATTTTTCGAAAATTTTAATTTTCTCAAAAATGGCTAACGATTTTGATTAAAATATCACATGTTTAAGATATTTTTATGACAAATAAAATGTATATCTTGAATTTTCTGGGAATGTCTCCAAAAGTATTCTTCATTGTGAACGACTTTTGCATAACTGGTAAACCATAAGAGATAGACAAAATTTTACTACACAAAAAATGTACATCGCGTTAAAATACACAATTTATGTCATATACTTTTTTGTTGTTGAGTGAACCATTTTCGAGATATTACTTGTTATTCCCTTAAATTTTTCAATACTTATTTTCTCAAATGGGACTTCGTTATTCATTTTTTTGTCTTGGCTATGCAAAGAGTATTACTCTGTGGGAAAGGGAATGGTGCTGCACCTAGCAACCAGCTATTAAGAGATATGTCGATGCTTAAATGCTACTGTATTTCTATATCACCCTTGTAAATATATATATATTCCCCTTACATCTACAAGAAAATTAGCAATAAGATAGAGTCTGGAAATGTTTATCTCGATTAACATGAAGTAGATGGAGAATAAGCGTTTGTATAAATAGTTTGTACAAGAGCAGAGAAAGTCATGTGAGTGTAACACATCAGATTTTTTAAAGTCATTCTCTTGTTTCAAGAACCGCGTTCTAAACGTGATCTGTTATTTTCAGGAATCAATATAGTATTATTGATGTTTTTCGAATTCAAGCGCTGTCTAAACAAATAGTATACGCCACACATGTTAGAAGTAGTTTTACCCCTTGTTTAATTGAGCTTTTAATCACTTTATTCAATCAGTTCTTCAATTGTTGGAAGGAGACAATTCCGCAAACTGAAGTAAAGCGTAATATTAAGATTATTTGTATATTTTTAAAATTATATAGCTGAACTTTTATTTTGTTTTCCGATCACGTTATCCCTAACTTCGGAGAAAATTTTAACTTTAGTTGCCAGAATGTAATATTTCCAAAGGATCTATGTAACATGCAATATGTTGTTATGCTATTATTATTATTATTATTATTTAAATTTAACTTCCTTTAACCGGTAGATGATATCGGACCGTGAGTGAACGAAATGACTGAAATAATGTTCAAATGAGCCCAGAGCCCCTAGAGTTTAGTTACCCATCATTCGTCTTCTCAGGATAAACCCCGGAAAAACCTAATCGGTAACTCACCCTAACCGAAATTAGAACTCGAGACATCTTCAAACGACACGCTAAAAACGACACAAGTTGTACTTTCTTAACTTCTTCCAATTGCCGATTTATTTGAATATATATTTTCTGGAGTACCTCAAGTAACACATTTGCAACATTTCAAACTGGTTCGAATTATTAGGTAAAGCATATCAACGATTATCTTCTACCGAGCCGGATAGCGCAGGTGGTATTGTCTGCGGCCCCGCATCGGGAGATCCCGGGTTCAAATTCCATGGGCCGACCAATCAGACAGGTTTTTTTGTGGTTTTCTTCAGTCACCAAGGTAAATACCGGATTGGATATTTAACACCACGTCCCAAGGTTCCACCTTAGGTCTAAAAATTGTTTAGTGATACATTCACACAACTTTCTCTATCCTCTATCGTTTAGACGACTGAAAAATTCAATGCCATAGCCGGGATTTGAACCACGGATTGCCGTCTGGATGCTCTAACCACTGAGCTCCCATGGCAACATGCCGGTACTACATTAAATTCCCGACTGAATCGCATTTATCCCGGTAAACCACAAGGAGATCTCAAATTGTATTGACATGACATACCCCAAAGGCGACTTACAATGCTGCAAGCACATTAAGTTCCGGCTTCATAGTTACAACCACTATTAGGTCAATTAATGGAATTAATTGTTCTTCCACACAAGCCGTGTGTTGGATAAGGTTGGAAAGGTAGAATAGATGACTGAAAATTTCAATGCATTGAATTTTTCAGTCGTCTGATTCTAGTTTTCCTATTCTTACTAAAGCTTATTTTTCTTTCTACTATATTTTTTAATCCAAATAAACGTTTGCAGAAATAGCTACACTACACATTTCGTTATAGATGCAAATAGAACACCGTTATGTTTAAGAGCTGGACGGTATATGCCGGCCTTAAAATTCCATACTGTATTCATGCAATCGCGAGAAACAACTGAATGTCGACAGAACTTTAAGCGAATGGCCAATTATTGAACAAGCCATTAATAACGGATATCTCAGAAATGGCTTCTGCCTCCCCCTCCCAAAAGTATTTGTAGTACATTTTCATCTATCCCTTAATGTTTACCAATTATACGAGATTATACAAAATTCCTTCCGAATGAAGAGGACTTTACAGGCTATTCCCAGAAAATTGAATATAAACATTTTATTTATGTAAATGTTTTATATAATTTATGGTATTTTAATCAAAATCATTAGTCATGTTCCATGTAAAGGGTAGTTTGAGGTGGGAGGACTTTCTTGCAAATACACACGGAGCTTTTTTTAATAAATAATTTTTGTTTGGTGATATATCGGTATCGAATTTTCGGGTGGAATGCAATACCTTCAAAGTAATAATACTAAAATTGAAAATAAATTGTAATAGCAAATGCTCTGGATCTATCCACAGCTAATGGAAGCAAGTAGACTGAACGGCACTCTAGTGGCATCTACCGTCAGTCTAGAAGCAGAGATACAATTGCCTAGCACCAAGGCCTGTGTGTTTTAGATATAACAGACCAAATAAACTACATTTTAGCGCCTAATCCTTGACTTTTCTGTATATGAAAATGTAAAATACATGTTTTTCTCTTTATTACTTCATAATTTTGACCTTAAAAGGATTAAAACAGTATCTCATTGAAAATTACGAAGACCAAGTGGGTAATAAACATCTTTGACTCATAGCTTCCAGGCATTAACTTTCCCCTCCCCAGTATATTTTAGATGGAAACTTTGGGGCTGCTAAATGTCATATAACCCAGGCTTCCAACTTTTATCCTGCACCAAGCGGGAGACAAAGATAACTCCGAAATGATACAGCGACGAGATGAGCAAAGAAAGCTAACGTTTGAGAGTAAAAGGTCGGCCGCGAATAACGTGCAAGATAAAAAGAAGAGGGGCTTGGAAACCGGAAAAACAGAGAACACTGCGGTATAAAAATGAGATACAAGATTCGAGAAAGGTGCGCATGATCCAGAGGCGGGATGTTCTGTTAGCAGCAGTGGAATAACAGCGAAGGGAAAGGCGGAATACTAAAGTAATTTAAAAGATTAGAATAACAGCAGGAAATTAAGAATACTTCAGACAATCTTTATACAAATTCCCCTAGCCGTACTTCTTAATATTTACTAAGTTACTGCTCTGCGTATTTTTGTTCGTCTGTGGGCACAGGGCAAACCAAGATTCTCTGTGCGTGTATCGGATTAAATAGCGTTTAAAATTTATTTGAAATTGATATCAATTTAAGAATTCTTTATAAGAAAATCATCATTTTCACTATACGGTTCCGTATTCACAGCATCTGCTTTTACCTTTTCTGTATTGCTATGCTAATTTTGGAAGTCTTGTTTGATCCATACGGTTAAAGTACTGTTCCCAGTTATTTCGTTATTGTTGAATTTTTTTATGTGTGGGATATATCTGTAATAAATTTCTGTCTTGACGCCCGCTTCCATTTATGCGTCACTGTAGCTTTGGGAGGCATTCTAATGCCCTTCACAGGTGGAAGTGGTATAGCGAGGAGGAAGTGTGCGTATTTGTTTACCTTTTCGCCCATTTAGTGGCGTGCTGTTTTACGTGCACAATTCCAGATTATTCCCATATGAGCATATCACATCTTTATTCGTCGTCATTTATAATCACCATGTTTAAATATATAGCTAAATGGAACCTTGTTTTGCACAATGTCTCCAGAAAAAGTAATTTTAATGACAATATAATGTAAAACTGAACTAAATTATACTTTTACTCTCAAAGAGGGCGTATTTACTGGATGGAGATTGGACAGATTATTAAAATAATGTCTATAAATGTGTCCTCGTTGACAGTAAAAAATATAATTTGTTTATTCGCTGATAATACACCTCTACATGTTTATAGAGTACAGTGTTGGCACATCAACTTTCTCATATAATGGATTGTCTTCTATTCAAATTTTATCGAATTTGGCGAAATATTTACACAATCAAATTTCTGGAGCTGCTTTCAAATGGGACATCCCGTATTTATTTACGATTTAATGAATTTGCAGAAACTATCTTTTTGCTAACTTTCTTATAGGTGCAAGGGGAAGTGGTAGGCGGGTTGCTAGTGGAGCATTCCATTCTCTTTGCATGCCCAGGACATAAAAAATCTGATGTTACACTCACATGACTTTCTCTACTCTTGACAAACTATTTTTACAAACGCTTATTCTGCATCTACTTCATGTTAATCGAGATAAACATTTGCAGACTCTATCTTATTGCTAAGTTACTTGTAGATGTAAGGGGAATATATATTTACAAGGGCAATATAGAAATACAGTAGCCTTTAAGCACATACATATCTCTTAATAGCTGGTTGCTAGGTGCAGTACCATTCACTTTGCCACAGATTAATACTCTTTGTAAATCCAAGAAAAATAAAATGAATAACGAATTCCCATTTGAGAAAATAAGTATTGAAAAATTTAAGGGAATAACAAGCAATATTTCGAAAATGGTTCACTCAACAACAACAAAATGTATATGACATAAATTGTGTATTTTAACGCGATCTACATTTTTTGTGTAGTGAACTTTTGTCTATCTCTTATGGTTTACCAGTTATGCAAAACTCGTTCACAATGAAGAACACTTTTGGAGACATTTCCAGAAAATTCAAGATACATTGTATTTGTCATGAAAATATCTTAAACATATGATATTTTAATCACAATCGTTAGCCATTTTTGAGAAAATTAAAATTTTCGAAAAATGTTCCATGTGAAGGGTAATCTGGGGTGGGGGGATTTTCTTGAAAACCTTCGTGTCGCATCTCTGGAAGATACCAAACCTAAATACCAAGTTTGGTGTTTATCCGACTGTTCGTTTCTGAGTTATGCTGTTCTCACACACACGCACGCACGCACGCGCGCGCACGCACACACACACGCGCGGACACACACACACGGACACGTTTCCAAAAATTCTTTTTTTGGATTCAGGGGGTCTCAAAACATATATTTCCGGTGAAATCTCGGTATCGAATTTTTGGGTGGAATACAATACTTCCCCTACTTACTATACGTTGTAGAGAAAGTAAAAAAGATTAACGAATTCCCATTTGAGAAAAAGTATAAGTATTGGAAAATTCAAATGATCTCGGAAATGATTCACTCGACAAAAAAACATATATGACATAAATTGTGTGTTTTAACGAGATCTACACTGTTTGTGTAGTAAAAGTTTGTCTTTCTCTTGCGGTTTATCAGTTATGCGAAAGTCATTCAGAATGAGGACTTTTGGGGACACTCCCAGAAAATACATGAATTAAATTTAATTTGTCATGAAAATATCTTAAACATATGAAGTTTTACTCAAAATCCTTAGAGCCAGTTTTGAGAAAATCAAAATTTTGGAAAAATGTTCCATGTAAAGGGTAGTGTGTGGTAGGGGATTTTCTTGAAAATCTTGGTGTCCCATCTTTGAAAGATACTGAACCTAAATGCCAAATTTGGTATTTATCCGACATTTCTTTTTTGGGTTATGCTGTACACAGACACATGACCTTTTTCTAAAAATGCTTTTTTTTTTATTCAGGGCACCTCATAATATGTATTTCCATGAAATTTCGATATCGAATTTCTCGGTGAATTACAAATCTTCCCCTACTTACTATATGTAGTAGAGAAAGCAAAAATAGTAAGCAATACACAAGCGCTAAGCTGATTGTAGAATTTCGGAAGTAGAAAATACGAGACGATCCTCGTTATCCAATAATGCATTAGTCCACTTATATCGCAATACACTATTTCCCTATTTAGCACGTGTTCAACATGTGGGCGCCCGCATATTCGCACTGTTCTTTGGCAATTGTGAATTATTGGCCACCGTGATACTCCACTGTTGACATAAACGTACGTATACGTTAACTTTCTTTTACCCTAACAAACTGTGTCTAATTGCTATCATTTCATCATATGTGCCTTCTATCTGTATTCAGGGTGGGTCATGTAAATTGAGACTGTACAATATCTCCAAAACTAAACGTTGTAGAAAGAAATGTCTTTCATAAAAGTTGCTCGATATTATGGGGGAAAGTAAATACCATTAGTCATGTTTTATTTGGAGGACGGCATGATAGTTATTTTAGGGTCAATTTAAATTGGCCCTAAATGTAGGTTCCCATTTTAAAACATTAAATTGACCCTAACATTACCATCATAACGTCATCCAAACAAAACACGACTATAGGCATTTACTTTTCCCCATAATATCAAGCAACTTTTAATAAAGACATTTCTTTCTACAACGTTTAGTTTTGGAGATATTGTACAGTCTCAACTTAAATGGTCCACCCTGTATAACCTAGAATACTATAGTTTAGTTCAATTTAGCTCCCTAACAATAAATTATACCTAACATAAAATTTTAACAAATTGTTCTAGCAATTACCGAGTTTAGATTAATAATTAGAGTTAATATGAATAGTATTAACCTGGGACAAAAACCTAATTTATAGTCTTTTTACTTTCTCTACTACGTATAGTAAGTAGGGGAAGTATTGTATTCCACCCAAAAATTCGATACCGAGATTTCACCTTAAATATATGTTTTGAGACCCCCTGAATCCAAAAAAAGCATTTTTGGAAACATGTCCGTGTATGTGTCTGAACAGCATAACTCAGAAACGAACAGTCGGATAAACACCAAACTTGGTATTTAGGTTCAGTATCTTCCAGAGATGCGACACGAAGCTTTTCAAGAAAATTCCCCCACCCCAGATTACCCTTTACATGGAACATTTTTCGAAAATTTTAATTTTCTCAAAACTGACTAACAATTTTGATTAAAATATCATATCTTTAAGATATTTTCATGACAAATAAAATGTATATCTTGAATTTTCTGAGAATGTCTCCAAAAGTATTCTTCATTGTAAACGACTTTTGCGTAACTGGTAAACCATAAGAGATAGACAAAATTTTACTACACAAAAAATGTAGATGACGTTAAAATACACAATTTATGTCATATACATTTTTTTACTTGAGTGAACCATTTTGGAGATACTGCTTGTTATCCCCTTAACTTTTCCAATACTTATACTTTTTCTCAAATGGAAATTCGTTATTCATTTTTTTTGTTCTGGTAATGCAAAGAGTATGGAATACTCCACATAGCAACCAGCTCTTAAAATATTTGACTATCGCTTAAAGCCTACCAATTCCCCTTTGCATCTACAAGAAAATTAACAACAAGATTAACGTCTGGATATCTCGATTAACATGAAGCATACGGAGAATAAGTGTTTGTAAAAATAGTTTGTACAAGAGTAGAGAAAAAATCTGATGTGAGTGTAACACATCAGATTTTTGTATATGTACATTTATTGCATTTTCAATGACGAATGTCCGAAACAACTGTTGTGAAAATTGGTATACTATGCCCCAATTGAGGAATAAATTCAATCGCCCCTTAATCACTTTCTCCAAAGGTGAGCGGGGGGTTTCAATAGAGCTGGAAGCTAAATCGAATTATTTAGCTTTTACACAGATTTTTGAACAATTTTACTTAAGAAAAGTATATGAGCGTAATATATGTGACAAGTTTAATCGCTTGCCTTTATTCACTGTAAATGTACATATTTTTATTTTCTCTACTACCTACCTATAAGAGGAAGTATTTTTTTCGACCCAAAAGTTTGATTTCGAGATTTCTCCGGAAATACGTATTATGAGACCCTCTGAAAACGAAAAAAAAAAAATTAATTTTAGAAGTATTTTTATGTGTAAATACCAAGCTTGATATTTAGGTTCATTATCTTCCAAAAAATGCAACAAAGATTTTCAATTAAAACCCACCACTCTAAACTACACTTTACACGGTATATTTTTCGAATTTTCTGTTTTCTCAAAAATGACTAATGGTTTTGATTAAAACGGTATTTTTTCACATATGTATACGACCAGTGAAAGTATAGCTTGAATTACTTGGGAATAACCTGAGTGAAGCCCTCATCATTTTGAAGGAATTTTGTATAATTTTATACAACTGTGAAACCATAAAAGATAGACACAAACGTACTATATGACAACACGTATTTCTCTTTAAAATAATTTATTTCAAAAACCGCCACCTATTTCCGAGATATCCGCTGTTTGAAATTTCCAATAATTCATGTTGTAAGTGCTGTCGCTATTCAGTTGTTTCTCGGTATGTCGTGGAAAGCGTGTGGAATTTGAAGGCAGAACATAGCGACCCGTTTTTAAACATGTGATTATCGATTCGGTTTTCACTATCCCCTTTGTACCTACAACGAAACGTGTAATGTAACTATTTCGGCAAAGGATTATCTCGATTAACATGAAGTAGGTAGAAAATGCTGATGTATCAATTCACATGACTTTCTCTACTCTTCAACCAATTATTCTTTTAAAATCTTATTCTTCTGTCTATTTCTTGTTACTCGAGATACATACGTTACACATTTACACATTCATTATACGTATAAAGATACAGTAAACCATTGGTGGTGACATAAATTGTGTGCTTCAACGAGATCTACATTTTTTGTGCAGTAAAATTTTGACTCTCTCTTACGGTTTTCCAGTTATGAAAATGTTATTCAGAATGAAGAGGACTTTTGGGGGCATTCCCAGAAAATTGAGTATATGCGTTTAATTTGTCATGAAAATATCTTAAACTGATTTTTTAATCAAAATCATTAGAGCCATTTTTGAGAAAATCAAACATTTCGAAAAAGTTTCATGTAAAGGGCAGTCTGGGGCGGGGGGATTTTCTTAAAATGTCGCACATTTGATAGATACTGAACCTAAATAACCAAGTTTGGCATTTATCCAACTTTTCCTTTTTGGGGTTATTTTGTTCACAGAGACACACGGGGACCTTTTTATAAAAATGCCTTTTTTTATTCAAGGGGCCTCAAAACATTTACAGTGAAATCTCAGCATGTAATTTTTGGGGTGGAATGCAATACTTCCCCTACTTACTCTACGTAGTAAAGAAAGTAAAAATAACACATAACGAAAATTTTTCTTTCTAAAGGGTAGTTTGGGTGCAGGATGTTTGGTATTTGACCGGCTTTCAGTTTTTGAGTTGTGTGGTTTAGACACACACACAGGTCATTTTCCAAAAGGCTTTTTGGGGGGGATCAGGGCTCCTCAAAAGTGTATTTCTAGTGAAATCTCGGTATCGAATTTTTGAGTGGAATACAACACTTCCCCTACTTACTGTAGCCAAGTAGTAGAGAAAGCAAAAACCTTTAAATAAGAATTTATTTGGAAATTATTTATATGAAAATAAAGATACTGGTTAGAGAAAATCATGTGAATGTAATGCTTACTCTTTTGTTTATTTTCATATTATATAGCAAATAATTCTGTTTATTATTTTTTTTCTTAGTATCATTTATACCCCGGCTTTAACTACATTGGTCTTATCAGCTTTAGAACTTTATATATATGGGAATCGAACCCGGGACTCCTCGCACAGCAGGCAGGTGTTCTACCGATTGATCTACGGGGCCTGGTGCGACTTTGAAGTACATTCTAGCACCTTTGCAAGGTTTACTGCGTAGAATATTGCAACTCTTTCCTTCAAAGCGAATGTGTCAAGTCTCAAGTTACTGGAGTTGCGCGTCCAACTCTGATTCACAGCGATTGACTCATACCAGGATAAGCGTGTTCCGCGCGAGAGGGCTGAAAATGTAACCAACAAATAAACATTCTGTCAGTAGAGCAGCATCTAATGCCTTTCCAGAAATAGCTGCACATCCACCCTGCTCCAGGAAGTGACTTACATACACAAGTCTTTCCGACCGCCTTCCGAGTTAACAGTTACTCGCGAGAAATCTCAACAGGTAGGGAAGAAGCCCTTCCTAACACCTCGGAAATGTGCTAGGGATTACCTGTTATTGCCTTGCTGAACATAAAGCGGACCCTTTGCGCTCACAGAATAAAATAGGGTGTTTTTCCGGACCGGAACGGCTTCTGTACCATGCATAAAAATCTAACCATTATCATTCCATAGCGAGCCAACAAACATTTATAGTAATTTATAGAACAAGTGGATAATTTTGATAATTATGGCACCAGTGAATGCTTGTCCACGAGTTTCACGTGTTTATACAACATTGTACTCAATTATAAATCGCAGGAAATAAACCACAAATAATTTGGCATAAATTTATATGCGCTAAAAATATTTTTTAAAAAATTCTTATGTGTTACATTCACATGAATTTCTCTGGCCCGTATCATTTATTATCAGGTATAAAAACTTATCTTACGAAAGCTTAATTTTCTGTCTACTTTCATTTTAATTGAGATAAACCTTTCCGGAAATAACTGCATAACACATTTCGTAGTAGATACAAAGGGAACGGCAGACTGCCCCGTAGCTCAGTCGGTAGAGCACCGGCCTGTTGTGCTAGGGTTCCCGGGTTCAATTCCTGGCTGGGAGGTGGGAATTTTTCTCTAGCCAAGATCATTCCTTATCCTTTCTAGAGTACTTTCCAGAAAGTATGAATGAGAGTGTGAATGTGTGTATGATCTAATGATTAAAGTGCAAGAAACCCAACGACAAGAGTTACACGAGTTAACAGCATTGGCAATATGCAATAAGTTCCAAAGCAAAGGCCGCCGGCAAGACCCATGTAGTTAAAGAACTGGACGCTATATGCCGGCCTTAAAGTTCCATGCAATCGCGAGAAACAACTAAATGTCGACAGCACTTGGAACAATGAACCTTGGTATTTATCCAACACGACTTTTTTTTCTAAAAGCGCTTTTGGGCACAGGGGGCCTCAAAACATGTATTTCCGATGAAATCTCAGTATCGAATTCTTGGGTGGAATGCAATACTTCCCCTACTTACTATACGTAGTACAGAAAGTAAATAGAAATTACCTATCAGTGACTCGATTCATCACTTAATCCAGAGTTTGTAGAATGTCTTGATGAAGTCATGGGCAATCAATTTGAAGCCTGGTGTTATATGTGCAGAAAGAAATTTAAATTGCTAATATGGGGCGCCAGGCATTACACTAGAGTGGAGAAGGCTGCTAAAAGTTGCGCAAATTGTGGTCAGGGAAATACAGTGTTTTGGTCAGGGAAATTAGATTCACATTTTTGCTGGGAACTTGTAATGTGTTTAAATACTAATTTTACAACGAATATCTTTTAAATATGCGCATTATAGGCTCGATGCATTGAAAAATGATTAAGTATGCAGCAACATCAGGAATACCTATTATATGCGCTATAAAACTTTATACACAAGCACAGAAGATTATGAAACACATATATTGCAAAACTCAATTCCATATCACAAAAAAACAATACATGCATCTGCATTCAAATCCGATGTCTATTTAGAGATGTTAGCTTCTCTTCCTGCATTTCATTTGTTAATACCTGGCGTGTTGAACCGATTAGCCATTTGCTACAATCCCTTCCTGGGAGAGAAGTGAGTAGCTGTTACGGACTGTGATGTAGCCTACTATCAGCATACAGTGAGTAATTATAAATTCTTCAGATATTAATTATTCTATATTTAATAATACACAAAGGTTTTTGCATCTTCGTTACTCAGAAAATAATATATAACAAAATGGTTTCATCTTCTCTCTATAAGCTATAGCAACTTGGAATTTCCATATTATGTCATTACTATAGAAAATGCGTCATTATTATTGGCACGCAAATCATAATCAGGCACTTATACGAAATTGAACGCAGTAACAATTTCTTTATAATGGAAGGATTCTATAATGTTATATTGCGCAACAAGACTGTAATTGTAGTAACTGAGACGCAAATATGTTTATGAAACGAGAAGTAGCGAATTTTGGTCGAACAACCTACAATTTCAAAATTTCGAGTTTTTACGAAAAGATTTGACTTTGTTAATTGTGTGTAATTAAATACTGATCGGATGTCAATACCTTGTGCATGTTTGCGAGTACTGCAACAGATGGCATTAGTGTTGATTCCAGGCCGTATTGATTGTTTTTTGCAGGTAACGTATATTGAACAATATTGAAAGAAATGGAATGAACTCAATCTATTGGAATATTAGTATTACAATCACCAGAATTTATTTTACTTTAAAGGTACGTGTTTTATTGTTTATATGGGGAATTAAATTGAGCTGTATTTATGGACGCTCTGCTACGGTTCTTAGCGTCCTATTCTAAAGACGGTAATTTTGCTCAGAGGCCTCTTTATCAGGCTTGAGGTTCTTTTACTTGCCGTAAATTTACGATACGGGACCACCGGCTGTACTTCCCTTTCGAAGGAAGCCATGCTAAGGATTTTTACGCCCGAAAAACTCCATCGCTCTCTGCCGAGACCGCGGAGGACGGCATATAGGGAATGGACCAATGTGATGTTGCTTTGATGGTGTTAAACGGTATGGGGGAGCTGCGCGCACCGCCGACTAAGATCAAAATGAGTCGCTGAAGTATAATAAATGTCATTACAGTTCAGTTAGGTTACATATAATCAGCGTATTATAGTGTGGTCGAGTAAAAATATTGCTTTTCTACAAACTGGCCCGGCAGAAGCCTCCAGAAAATGTACCTAATGAACACTTAACTGCAGTGTGTAAAGGCGAGAGGATGTTAAATATGTCTGATGCTTTTAACACACCCTTTGATCTTAGCTGAATGCATTACATAACATTTGCATTCGAGAGTTCTAATCTCAAAAGCTATTTTTAAATTCCTTCAAGGTCTTGATTGCAGTTAACATATATAGAAGTTATTTAGAACACACACTATTAAACTGTTAAAAAGCATTTACTTCAGTGAGAATTGCTACTTCAATCATTACAATTACAGTTCTACAAAATTACATTCATAAAATGCATTCTAAGGATTAATTGGTTATTTCAAGCCAGCAAAATATGACTTCAGTTAATTGGCTATTAACTTTAAAGGCAGCAAAATGTGACAGCGAGCTCGAATTTATCCTTATATGGAAGTTTTAATTTTAGCGCAGTCCCGCATCGCAGTGCATCCTCCCTCCAGAAAATAGGAGGTTAAATACTTCTTTGGTTAATCTGCAACAGTTATGAACTCTCTGGGTATGAGAAATAGATACACGAAACAGGAAACACATTTGTAGTGCCTTTCCTTCCCTTTAAATTTCGCTATAATACTTTAATGAAGAAAAATTAATTGCAAAAACGATTCAAAATTGTATTCTATACCTATAGTAACATTTGAACCCAGTTTCAACAATCTATTTATTGACCACTAAGCCTGATATTATATTTAATAATTCTTACGTTTTTAACTTTTAAGACAAACAATAAATTTCTTAATTTTGGATAAAAAATCCAACTAATGAAACCAATAAAATTCCGAAGTATTTGGAGAGGAAGAATCAGAAGACTGAAAAATTCAATACTATAGCCGAGGTTTGAAGCACGGATCTCCCAGTTTCCGTTCGGTTGCTCTAACTACTGAGCTACCGGTAGGACATTTAATTCTTAAGCTGACTCGTGGTTCAAATCTTGGCCATGGCATTGAGTTTTTCAGTCTTCTGATTCTACCTTACCAACCTTGTCCTACACACATAGCCTAATGACGAAGAGTAAATTCATGCAAAGTATTTCTCTAATACATACAGCTACTGCATCTTTATAATAAAATATTTAAAGTATAATGCTAAAATTTCGCCTTCGTTTTAATTTGATCATCGCGAACTTTGCTATGAAAAACAGCAACACATAGGAACTTTTAGTCTGTATATTTGCGCTCAAATATCACGTATTTTGCACAAAGATTTAGGATTGCTTAAAATTACCGAATTTTGATTTTTAAATAAAACTCAAATTGAGATTTTCTGGAAATCCATTTTAACTTTCTCTACCACGTACTTAGTAGTTGGAGAAGTATTAAGCTCTTATATATTTAAAATATTATACTTACAATTAGCTCCTTATTATATTCCGAGTAAGAAGTTTTCTCAATTTTACACATATAAACAATTAGTTTAATTAAACTTATTATCAATCCAATAAATTTAAAAAAATTTTAAATGAAAAAGTAAAATACCGATTTCGAGATTTCACCCGAAGTACATGTTTTGAGGACCTCTGTGTGTTTGACAGCATAACTCAAAAATCGGGTACATGCCATACTTACTATTTAAGTTCAATATCATCCAAACATGCATTGCAAAATCCTCCAACCCCAAACTACAAACATGGAACACTTTTCGAATTTTTTATTTTCTGAAAAATGACTACCGATTTTAATTTAAATACAATATATTAGAGATAGTTACATGATAAATAAAACCTATATTTTGAATTTTCTGGGAATAGGCTGTGAAGTCATTTTTAATTGGAAGGAATTTTATATAATCTTGTATAACTGGTAAACGTTTAGAGATAGACGAAAACGTACAACACAAAAAATTGTAGATCTCTTTAAAACACATAATTTATTTCAAATAGCTTTTCTGTGGCATAAACATTCCCGCGATATCCATCTTTAATGGTTCGCATTGTTCAGTACTTTGCCTTTCTCTTAAAGTCCTGTTTTTCGCGAATGTATGGAAAGAGCATGGCATTTTAAGGCTAGCATTTGACTATCGAAGTTCCCTTTGTGTCTATAACGAAATGTGTAATTTAGCTATTTATGCAAAGATTAAAATGAAGTAGATAGAAAATCAGCTTTAGCAAGAATAGATTGTATGTCCACTAATAAACGATAGAGGGTAGAGAAAGGTCAGGTGAATGAGACACCCGTTTTTCCCCTTAACATTTCTTCCCTCTCTCTAAGACTGACACTTTAAAGTTTATTGTAAGCATTAGGCTGAAATACTATAATTTTTGTTTAATGATTTTATTATACTAAAATGTCAAATTTAAAGTGTATATTTAAAACGGTTACCCACTTTTTGTGGTATGTTTTAACACGTAACAAATATCGTAAAGCCCGCTTCAACATAAAATGAAAAATGAAAACCGCAATTATTTTACCACTTTTGCCACAACTATTTTGAAAAACTAATATTTTTCAGGATTATACAATAGCTTATATACATGTGAGACTACTTACAGTACAACGTGACATATATGTATACAAATGCGAAGCTGGTGGATTGCATACAGTAGGAGCTTTGATTCTGCCCACTATTTCAGTATGGAAATTTTCTGCATAGCTAAGCAACTCGATTTCCGACTCCTATGCGAAGGGTCACCCACCATTCCTTTACTACTAAGATGTATCAGGATTTCGCCTGTGGAATAGACTGTCCCGCTTTACAGCCAAAGCGGTGAAGTTGCCTGTATCTGAGGAGCTTAATCTAAAAGTCGAAGTTTTCCCAAGTCCCTCTTACTTTAGGCAACCCAAGTTACTGCACGGCATGTATGTGCAACACGCTATCCATATGCTGATGTTATGCCCAAAAAAGAGATTTCGTGTGGACATGTGGCCGTATTATGGGAAATTACTTGCCCTTGACTGCCGGTTCTGGTCCCCCCACCACTTTCCTTCCTCTCCGTGTGCCTGCTAATCAGTTGACGTGAATTCTTTGTGCAGAGTTTGATACGTTGTGAGACCACGTGTTTCAATGTTAGTGTTAATTCTGTTATAATGCCAAAAATCCCGTATACTTTAGCACGCAGTCTTCAGGTATATGACAACAAACTTATAGAGAAGTGAGACGGCGATTTATAGAAAGAATCGCTGCTGTTCGTGCGCCTCATAGAGAAATTGTACGTAATCTCGTGAATAGATTTGGGAAAACGGATCAATTTGTGATAAAAAAAAACGAAAATAAATAGCTGGTTTTTACGGAGGAAAAACCCGATGACATCGGAGAAAAGTTATTGTGAAGTCAAAAGAAATCTCTGTAATAGCTTGCACAAGAATCGGAATCTCAGGTTTTAAAATTAAAATCCTATGAGATTACTGTAGTTCAGCAAATGCACGCGATAATGTGAGCAGAATTAATTTCTGCAATGGGTGTTGGATAATGTTAATGATACTCCATTGACCCATTTACATTTTTTATTACGAACGAAACATGGTTTTATTTACGTGACCATAATGAATTAATGGGTGTTAATGCAAATTTTCTTAAAGTATATGAGAGATGTGTGGCGACAGAAGAACAATTTTCAACATCTTCTATGACGAAGATACGTACTTAATGTAGTTTTAATTTTCATGAGAAATCTATGCACTTGAATTTAGGTGGTTATGATATCTGACTGCCGGCATATGGCGTGCTTCCCGTGGCTAAGAAAATGCCGTTAGGCCGGCCATGTGTCCAAACGAAGGCTCTGTATTTTTATCTTCATATACCTCTTATTCTCAGAATTGCGCATGCTTCTTTAGTACACTGCATGTTAGAGTAGGATTATTCCACCCCGATTAAAAAGTTCAACGGCATCATCTCAAATTTTAATGAAACGTTGCATACTTGTTACTTTATGTGGATATTAAAGTAATCAATCGTTAGTGCCATTTTTTAGAAAATCAAAAGTTTTGGAAAATCTTCCACCTAAAGGGTAGTCTGAGGTAGGGGATTTTATTGAAAATCTTCCTGGCGCATCCTTAGAAGGTAGTGAACCTAAATACCAAATTTAATATTTATCCCAGTTTTTGTTTTTAAGTTACGTTGTTTTCTCCTCTCTCTTTCCCTCTCTCTCATTCGCACACGCACGCACACATGCATGCTCACGGATGGACATTTTTCTAAAAATGATTTTTTGGGGGACTCAGGGGGCCTCAAAACATTTATTTTCGGTGAAATCTCGATATCGAATTTTGGTTGTGCAATATCTATTCTGCCTACTATATACGTGTTAGACAAAGCATAAAATTATATAAACTTTCCAAATAAAAGGTTGTTTGGAATAGAAAAATTTCTTTTAAACCTTTATCTTGCATTCCTACAAATATACATGCCTTGGGAATTACGGTTGGGATGTATTTATTACACTTTGGGCAACTCCAGTGAAATCGCTATACAGAATATTTTACTGCAATGCAATACTTCAGATAAGCGGTAATTAAAGTAACAATCACCAGATGTGTCACCATTTTAAATCGCTTGCAGTTGCGTGAACATGAGATTGTTATCTCCGTATTTGTTTAATTCGTGTCCAGTTAATGCTGCTGGCGATAAGATCTTCGAGCACCTGTTGTCAATAAATACGTTCCCACTTAAATCTATTGGTTTTTGTACCACGTTTATCACAGAGATAGGAGTACAAAAGCCGCTTGGGCCAAATCCTGACCTCAGTATTCATTGTTCGAAATGTTTACTTCCGTATTTTCCATCGCCCATTATTTTTGTGCACATAGAAATTTGACTTCATCAACTAACGCCATTGCCAGTGTAACAATTAAGGATGTCAAAAGTTAATGCAAATACCTTTACATTAATTCAAATAACAGTACGCTTCACAAGAAAAGCGCCGTTACAATATTACTAACATTGATTTACAATGAAATTTCGAAAAAATAGCTTTTTAAGGAAAAGTCCTTAAGTATTGTAAAATCGGATACCATTATAGATTTTCCAGACATCAAGTTTGAATAGACGAGCACATACGTATGCAAATTTTCAAAACGTAGTTTTGTCATGATCTATTTGTATAGCCCCTTTAACTGCTGTGGAAAGAAACTCCACTAGCCGCAGTCAAGAATCGAACCCGGTACTTCTGGATTGAGAAGCCGGAACGCTGACCATTGGACTACAAAGGGAATCTCTTATGTTATTTTATTGATGTTTTTGTTCACTTTCTTTTAGTTTCGGCATACGTTCTTTGCATGTTAATGGAGACGTCTAAACAGCCTTTTCTAGATATCTAGTGTGAGTTTGCGTTTAAGAATTTTAATGATTAGAAAATGATCGATTCTTAGAAATTTACAAGTGTTATATGTTTAATTTTTTTTCGGAAAAGTTTTAATTTTACCCAAAAAAGAATCTAATGTGTTACACTCACATGACTTTCTCATGTTAATCGAGATGAACCTTGAAAGTCAAATCTTTTAAGAGCTGGTTCCTATGTGAACCATTCCATCCTCTTTACATCTAAAAAGAAATTTAAAAAAAGGCCCCATTTGAGAAAAAGTATTGAAAAATTCAAACAATTAACAAGAAATATCTCGGAAACGGTTCACAAGAAAAATGTATATGACATAAATTGCGTGTTTTAACGAGATCTACATTTTTGTGTATTAAAATTTTGTCACTCTCTTACGGTTTACCAGTTATGCAAAAGTCATTCAGAATGAAGAGGACTTCTGGAACATTCCCAGCAAATTAATCATATACATTTCATTTGCTATGAAAATACTTTAAACATATTATATTTCAATAAAATCGTTAAGAGCCATTTTTGAGTAAATCAAAATTTTCGAAAAGTGTCCCATGTAAAGGGTAGTTTGGGGGTGGAGGGAGCTTCTTGAAAATGCTCGTGTCGCATCTTTGAAAGGTACTGAACCTAAATAGCAAGTGTGGTATTTATTTGACTTTTCATTTTTAAGTTATGCTGTTTACAGACATACAAGGACCTTTTTCTAAAAAAGATTTTTTTATTCAGGGCACCTCGAAACATGCATCTCCGTTGAAATCTCGATATCGAATATCGTAGCAGAGTATGTAACAAACTTTTGTTTCAAATAACAACATTGGAGCAATAATGTGATAAATTTAAAACTAAAATCTTTCCAAATTTTCATCAGGTGGAGTATTTTATATAACAACGAAAATTAGGTACATACGATAATGACATTGATTCTGAGATACAATTATTTTGAAGAAAAAAAATCTGCGGTAAATTCGAAGTTAAAAATAATTTGTGGAAATTAATAATTTCAATGCCGAAAATCCTGTGCTTTTACCTAGGAATAATTCCAATTTAAGCAATGAGTGCTAGTTATATAAAACATGCGAAAGCAGCATTAAAATGTTAAGCCGTGGCAACGAGCTCTTGCAGCAGAAAGCAAAAATGACGAACTGCAAACCTTTCAAGCATAATCCCAAATTGTATTAAACTGAAATTTCTTTATGGACGCTCTTTAACTGCTATGGTCCTTAAGAGTCCCATTCTATATTGGGTGTGAAAGACCGATAATTGTACTCAGAGATATCTGTATCAGGCTTGAGGTTCTTTTACGTGCTAAGGATTTTTACGCCCGAAGAAATCCATCCCCTCCGCCGGGTTTGAACACAATACCTCGCGAACTATAGGCTAGCATGGTAACAACTATAACACGGAGGACGACAGCACAAACTCGGATGACGTATTTGGGAGAATGTTAACATCTAACTGGAATATTTCGAAAATGGTTAACGCTGCGAAAGACTTTGATACAAATTGCTCATTTTAAGGAGCTCTAAATATTTCCTGTAATTAAGTTTCTGCCTATCTCTTATGATTCCCCAATGATGCAAGCTTGCCAATAATTCAGTCAGTATCAAGAGGTTTTCACAGACTACACACAGAAAATTGAATATCTTGAACATGCGGTATGTTAATCAAAATCGTAGGGCCTATGTTTTAGAAAATAAAAAGTATGAAGATGTCCATGTAAAAGGTAGTTTTGGGTGAAGCAACTTCTTCAAAGTATTTGTATCGCATCCTTGAAAATATGTTGAACGTAATTACCAAATTTGGTAATTTTCTGACCTTTCGTTTTTTGAGTTAACATACTTCCGCATTTGCCCAAACCTTTTTATAAAACGCCTTCTTTTTGAATTAAGTAATGACGATTAATTCTTAATATTGAAGTTTTGGGTGAAATGAAATACCTGCTCTAGTCTGATTAATCAAAAGTATACATTTTCTTCTGCTTTAATAACTACCCAGTGTTCTTATACAGAGAGTCAAAAAGCTTCGAACCTGCTGCGCGGTGATTTTCCTGTCCGCCTCCTCGGCGCTCGCTACCGCCTGCCGCTATCATAGAAAGGCACAGATGAAACCATACATATTTAAAACTACTTTTAAAGGCTTTACTTACCAACTTTATGAAAGGAGATGCTAAAACTGGCCACCGTCGTTGCCCATACATTTTTAGCACCTCATTAAAAAACTATCATTCGCCGTAGTTCACGTTGAGAAATGCTGGCAATTTCCTGGCGGATATTTTGTTTTAATTCTTTCAGGATGTATAGGTTTGTCTTGTACACTTTGTTTTAAGTTACCCCAGAGATAGAACTAACAGGAGGTTAGATTGGGGGACCGAGGGGGCCACAAATCTTTACTAATAATCCTCTCCTAAAGAGGTGTCAAAAATGTATGGACAACGACGGTGGCCAGTTTCAGCATCTCCTTTCATAAAATTGGTAAGTAAAGTCTATAAAAGTAGTTTTAAAAATGTTGTATGGTTTCATCCGCGCCTTTCTATGATAGTGGCAGACGGCAACGAGCGCCGAGGATGCGGACAGGAAAAACACCGCGCAGCCGGTTCGTAGCTTTTTGGCTCTCCCTGTATTCGAGTTTAGATTGGATTAAGACTCGGGAAAGTAAAAAATTTGATGCAGTATTTTTAACACTTAAATGATTTCAGTCAAATTATATAATATAAAATATAATAACAGCCCGCCTTAAAGCAATATGCGTATAATATAATATATAAAATGTATAACAGTTATTGTATTAATGTTTATATTATGTACATATAGAATAATGTTATGCTAATGTATTACGTAATTCATTAATGTAGAAGCTGTGAGAATATAAGTCAAAAGTTGCTAACAACGAGGTAACAATGAGGTAACCTTGAGGCAATAATGAATTGGAAAGTTTAAATAATGCTAATAGTAATTATTGAAGCAACAATAATGTAATGTTTGATAAGATTAGCCAATCAGAAACTGAAGTAGAACAAATTGTACAAATTCAGAAGCCAGATGCTAGTAGATAGCGTTCCTAACTGGACGCGAGACGTGTCCTCGAGAAGTTTCATACATATTCATACGTATTCATTACGGCGAATATTATAAAGTTTACGTGTTAAAAGGTGCAAGTAATTAATAAATAATCTCACAGCTCTCTATATCAGTGAAGTGTTATTTAATCGTGTCAAGGTTGAATAAAAGGAGTGAAGTAAAAATTATAATTTGTGTAAGCCTACATTCTTTAGCCGCATCACCCCCTGCTTAGAGATACATGTTTCTACAAATTAATACTGACGCAGCCGAAGCAAACCTCTATATATATATATATATATATATAATATTTAAGGAAACATAAAAATACATAGTTGATTCCTAATCATTGGGGCGAAGGCCACCGGAAAGTGAACATTGGGGCGAAGGCCACCGGAAACTTTGTACCATACGTGGTTGCAACCTACTTCAAATTGGCTTTCCAACAGTGAGACATTCAACTTCTTCAACCTGCTACGATGTACAAGTTCATTGTATTTAACCTTCTCTGCTGAGAGAATGTGTTTCTACCAGCTAAAGGTCTGTAAAAGCAGGCTACAAACTGCAAAGTGAGAGTCTTCAATAGGGTGTGGGTTTTGCAGTTAATATTCCACGCGTGAAAACTGCACTGCTTCTCCCACGTATCACGTTGTTAACATTCAGTGAATTTTGTAATATGGCACTACCGCCCAGCATTTCCTTAATGTCGCTCTTGTTCAACTTCTGCTCAAGACTAGATAACACGAGATTAATCAGCGACTTCCAGGGTTTATCAAATGATAGACAGCTTGCATTAGGCAAACACGCAGTTACATGCTGTTTTTATTGATTATGAATGTTTATGGCAGAAAAAAACAGCGATAAAGAAAATCAGTTTTTAATTCCCTTCCTACATCTGTCTGATTTCATTAATTTCTTGACAGAGGCATGTCATGCACGCAACAAAAGGAGAAAGTAGGTTTCAAAAGCTAAATGCTTTTTTAGGGTTCTAATAAGATTACGTATGTAAGTCCAAATCCTAATTCACACATTCCAAATAATCTGCTTCGCTTATTAGATGTTAGAAAAGTTAACGCTAATGACTAAATTATGTCGCCAGGAGGTATATTACATCACGTTCGGAAGTTTAGGCTTGGAAGTAGTTTTATTTATTTATTTAACCTTATAGGAATTAAGGCCTACTCTTCCACTCTACTGGACAATACAATACAACATAAAGGTATGAGCATATTAAGGTCCAACAAAAGTATTAAAATGAAGAAAAGAAAAAATATCATAACCAAAATGCTTTCAAACGAAATATTCATATTCTACGAAATATTCTTTACTACGTATAGTAAGTAGGGGAAGTATTGCATTCCACCCAAAAATTTGATACCGAGATTTCACCGTAAATACAGGTTTTGATGCCTCCTGAATCCCCCCCAAAAAAAGTATTTTTGGAAACATGTCCGTGTGTGTATCTGTCTGTGAACAGCATAACTCAGAAACGAACAGTCGGATAAGCACCAAATTTGGTATTTAGGTTCAGTATCTTCCAGAGATGCGACACGAAGGTTTTCAAGAAAATCCCCCCACCCCAGATTACCCTTTACAGGGAACATTTTTCGAAAATTTTAATTTTCTCAAAAATGGCTCTAACGATTTTGATTAAAATATCATATGCGCAAGATATTTTCATGACAAGTGAAATGTATATCTCGAATTGTCTGGGAATGTCTCCAAAAGTATTATTCATTGTGAACGACTTTTGCATAACTGGTAAACCATAAGAGATAGACAAAATTTCATTACACAATAAATGTAGATCGCGTTAAGATACACAATTTATGTCATATACCTTTTTTTGTTGAGTGAACCATTTTCGAGATATTGCTTGTTATTCCCTTATATTTTCCAACACTTATACTTTCTCTCAAATTCGTTATTCATTTTTTTTGTCCTGGTAATGCAAAGAGAATGGAATACTCCACATAGCAACCAGCTCATAAAATATTTGACTATCGCTTAAAGCCTACTAATTCCCCTTGCATATACAAGAAAATTAGCAATAAGATTAACATCTCGTTATCTCGATTAACATGAAACATATGGAGAATAAGCGTTTGTAAAAATAGTTTGTACAAGAGTAGAGGAAGTCATACGAGTGAAACACATCAGATTTTTAAGGTAGAAACTGACGTCAAGATGTCCCTTTATTGTGAAAATGACCTATCGGCGTAAAATCCCGTTAAGTATAGTTCTCAAAAATTCAAAATGTCCTGTTTTGCATCAGTTTGATGAAAACTTTGAAGATACGAACATCTGACAAAGCAAAGCGCTGTTTATATTACATTATGGGTCTACAATACATATACACCTGAAACCGTGTAGAGACTTCGATTGGAAAAGTACAATTGCGGACGATATTTGTGAAATATTAAAATACAGTGAACGTTTGTGAACTGCGAGTGCTAAAAATACTTGAAATTAACAATATGCTACCGCCGAAATGGATTAATAGTGACCTACAAAAGGAATAGCCATACATTAAAAAACAATTTCTGACTCAGATGTTCGATGCAATAAGTGTGCATCTACTTTCAGTATATGCCACGGAGCGCGATCGGAAATATCACAACTTATAAAGAGTGAAAAACAAAAGAGTGGTGCGTGCAAGTGCTTCTTCTATCACCGCATTACTAATGTTTTTAAAAGTGAAAGGTTTGGTGATAAAGATATGAAATTAGCAGCTTTTGAAGGAGCGTTCGATTACCATACTGACCACAACCAATATTCCAGATCAATGGATTGTATTTAAAGGAGGTTTGTTGCTGCTACGTATTGAAAGTCAGTTTGAAGAAGATGTATTATTTTTCGACTGTTGGGGAGCCGAACTTGAAGTAGTAGCAACTGCATGTATGGTAAAAAGTTTCCGGTAGCCTTCGCCCCAAATATACTTTCCGGTGGTCTTTGCCCCAAGTTTAAAAAATATTAACTTTGTAATTTTGACTGTTTCTTTAAATATTATATATTTATGTTTGCCTCGGCTGCGTCAGTATTTATATTCTTTTTGGAGACATGAATGTCTTAGCAGAGACTGGTGCGACTGAAGAATGTAGGGTTACACAGATTATAATTTTACTTCACTCCTTTTATTAATGATTGACACGATTTAAATAACACTTCACTGATATGGAGAGCCGTGAGATTTTTTATTAATTACTTGCACTTTTTAACACGTAAACTATTTTTGTCTTACACAAAATACGTATTAAATTTCTTGAGGACGCATCTCGCGTCCGGTTAGGAACACTGTCTACAAGCAACTGACTTCTGAATTTGTAAAGTTTGCTCCATTTTAGTTTCTGATTGGCTAATCCTAGTCCAATAGAATACCTTCATTTAACTAAAGCTTTAATTACATTATTGCTTCCAAGAATCATAAGTAGCATTATTAAACTTTCAAGTTAATTATTGCCTCAAGGTTACCTCATTGTTAGCTGCGTTTAACCTATTATTCTCACAGCTTCCTCATTATTAAATTACGTAATACATTCACGTAACATTATTGAACATGTACATAATAATATAAACATTAATACAATGACTGTTACATGCATTTTTATATATTAATACATACACATACTGATTTAAGGCGGGCTGTTATTATACTTTATATATTATATAATTTGACTGAAATCATTTAAGTGTTCAAAATACTGCCTTATACTTCTAAACTTATCCAATGTATGAGGAATGACTCCTGCATTAACAATTCTAAAGAACAGCTAAGAGTGGGAGGGGACAAGACGTGGGCAGCGAAAATCAAGAGAGAGCTGGAGAGAATAATAATGGATAATATTTGGTTTTAAGGACCTGTAAATGTGTGGTGAAAGCACAGAAGCGACTGTAGGATATAGATCGACAGTTGTCACAATGTAACCAGAAGGTATCATTAGGCTTACAATCGAAAATAAAAACAGAATGGGGTATAGAACAATATATTTTATCCAGAATTTGAGCCAGCGAGCAAAGGCTTGCTTGGCTCAGACTGGCAAGCGATCAAATTCATTAACGAAGAAGGCATAAGAATCTGTCCCTAGTGTAGAGAGGAAGAAACTTGGATTCATATTCTGGCGCATTGTATTAACACAGAACAGTTGAGGAGAAAGTATTTGCCAGGTTCCTTTGTTAACTCAAGGAGAGGGTTAAAGCTTGTTGAACCTTGCTGAGGAAGGAGGAAGCAACTGGTACGGTTTTACAAAAGGTTATGCAGTTCTTAGATCGGAGTGTAAGGAAGAGGGTCAAGGGTGGGAAGGGAGGATTAGTAGTTTAGTGGCGGTTGTTTGTTTTGTAAACTCTAGTGTATACTTGTGAACAAGTTTTTTTATCTTCTTCTATTTTGTTTGTGTAATTTTTATTGTTAGTTTATTTGTATTATTTTTCTTTTCCTTTCATTTCTTGTAAACGTCATTAACTTTAAAGTTCAATGTGATGAATATAGTCTGAAAAATATGAACTGCAGAGTATTATATAAGCACGTACGGTCTATCTGACCGTGCGATGTACGAGTTTGAACATGTAAAATGTTTAAGACCAATAAATACACTGCTCTACTCTAAATAAACGATAGAGGGCACAGAAAGTCATGTGAAAGTAATTCTATAGGATTATTTGGCTGAAGTAAATTCAGAGCTACTATATACACTACGTGATCAAAAGTATCCGGACCCCTGGCCGAAAATGACGTACAAGTTCGTGGCGCCCTCCACCGGTAATGCTGGAAGTCAATATGGTGTTGACCCACCCTTAGCCTTGATGACAGCGTTCACTCTCACAGGCATACTTTCAATCAGGTGCTGGAAGGTTTCTTGGGGAATGGCAGCCAATTCTTCACGGAGTGCGGAACTGACGCCTGGCACGAAGCCGGCGTTCCAAAACATCCCAAAGGTGTTCTATAGAATTCAAGTCAGGACTGTGCAGGCCAGTCCATTACAGGAATGTTATTGTATAACCACTCCGCCACAGCCCGTGCAGTATGAACAGGTGCTCGATCGTGTTGAAAGATGTAATCGCCATCCCCGAATTGCTCTTCAACAGTGGGAAGCAAGAAGGTGCTTAAAATATCAATGTAGGTCTGCGCTGTGATCGTCCCACGCAAAACAACAAGGGGTGCAAGCCCCCTCCAGGAAAAACACGACCACACCATAACACCACCACCTGCGAATTTCACTGTTGGCACTACACACGCTGGCAGATGACGTTCACCGGACATTCGCCATACCCATACCCTGGCATTGGATCGCCACATTGTGTACCGTGATTCGTCACTCCACACAACGTTTTGCCACTGTTCAATCGTGAAATGTTGACGCTCCTTACACCAAGCGAGGCGTCGTTTGGCATTTTCCTGCGTGATGTGTAGCTTATGAGCAGCCGCTCGACCATGGAACCCAAGGTTTCTCACCTCATGCCTGTCATAATACTTGGAGGGGATCCTGATGCATTTTGGAATTCCTGTGTGATGGTCTGGATAGATGTCTGCCTATTACTCTTTAAGACCCTGTTCAAATGTCGGCGGTCTCTGTCAGTCAACAGACAAGGTCGGCCTGTACGCTTTTGTGCTGTACATGTCCCTTCACGTTTCCACTTCACTATCACATCAGAAACAGTGGACCTAGGGATGTTTAGGAGTGTGGAAATCTCGCGTACAGACTTCTGACACAAGTGACACCCAATCACCTGACCATGTTGGATGTCCGTGAGTTCGACGGAGCGTCCCATTCTGCTGTTTCACGATGTATAATGAACTACTGAGGTCGCGGATGTGTACCAGGCAGTAGGTGGCAGCACAATGCACCTAAGATGAAAAACGTATGTCTGTGGGGGCGTTCGGATACTTTTGATCACATAGTGTATGTAAGCTGCACATTATTTATTTATTATTAATTTCGAAACTTTCGTATTTATGACGAAACAATTTTACACATTCTCCTTTGTTCCTTGTTTCATTGAGAAACATTTAAAATGTCCCGTTTTCATGTTTCAAAAATGGTCACCTTATAGTAGCACATATAGTAATAGAATAATAAATGAATGTTGCGAGGTATTTATGATTGTAATATAGTATTAGATTAGGATGAACTATAAATGCATGCCGTAGTTTTCCTCTTAACGTTCCAGCAGTCCTTTATGTCTTCCTGCAGGGAATTTCAAAGACGAGCTAATGCTATAGTAAATGAAGATGAATAGAAGGTTGTATAATGAGCAGGTATAGCAAGAATGAGAGAGTTTCGTGATCTAGTTTCTGGCTTCTAACAGTCAGAACGGTATTTAAAGCGAACGTTTAGATAGTGTGGGAGCAAGAATGAAGGCGTTTGTACAGAAGTAATAAGGAATGCAATGTTCTTCGTTCCCTATGCTGGCGCGAATGCATTAATTCGAAGGATGGTGTAACATGATCAAATCAACGGAGATACATACAAATCGTACATACGTATTTTCAGTCCGCTAAAGTCTTAGAAAATCGAAACCGAGCGGGAAGTCTCAGGCGGCAAAGTCTGTGGTCTGCATTCGGGAGGCTTCGGGTTCGATGCCCGGCGAACGTTTACTCTGGCTCATGGGTTTTTCATTGTTTCCCCGGGTCGACAGGTGGTTCATCTTCTACCCCGACTCTCCCCGATCTCATTTCATGTACCCATCATCTTTCTTGTCGTCTGTTTCAGAGTTGTAGGGCCAGACGGCGGTGTTCGGCGGGTTGCGGCTGGGCGGTGGCTTGCGCTCCGTAAAGGTTTATTTCCTGGCGTCGCTGTGGCAGGTCTCTCCTCCGAGTGGGCTGCGGCCCGGGGACACTGGAGATTGGTTGATTGTGGGCAGGACCGGGCGGTGTCGGATGCGTTATATCTGAAAACATTAGGGACCCCTCTCCCCTGATCCCTCTCTCCCTCGCGTCACTGATAGAAGCACAAGAGGCCGACTGCCCTAGTGCGATGCCTTAGTCTAACTTTCAGTTAAGCTAGTAAAAAGAAGAACCACTATGGAGCAGAATTAAAGTTTTAAGGGGAACGGAAAGTGCATGTAGACACACTTAATCAAGAAAAACATGCATCTTTATGGGCAGAAGTTTACTGTAAGATCAGTATTCGTACGTACAGCTATCTGTGTAAAATTTCATGTTCATATTAGAGGTAGTTAGGCGATAATGTATACCGCGACAAGTTCAGCTTTGGAGAACTAGGAAAAAATGGAAAATATGAGACGAAGTGTATATTTTCTACTTCCGAGATTCTACAATTGATTTAACGTATATGCTTTTCATTCTTTTTTTTTCGACGAAAGTGAAAAACAAAACAAGACTTACGGAAAATAAAATTAATACTACTAAAAGCTATTGTACATGGTGGTTCAGTAGCAAGGTCACCAACCTTATCTTGGTGGTTGACCTTAAAAATAATCAATAACTTTCAGTCATACTTAGTTGCTGCTGAATTAAATCATAAGCAAATCATAAAAACCTGATGTGCTGCACTCACATGCCTTTCTCTAATCTTGTAATGCTATATTTACAAACGCTTATTCACCATCTACTTCGTGTTAATCGGATAAACATTTACACAAACTATCTTATTGATAATTTTCTTGTAGGTGCAATGGGAATATGGTAGGCTTTAAGAGAAAGTCAAATATTTTAAGAAAGCTGGTTGCTATGTGGAGCATGTCCCATTGAAGAAAACATATAGGTATTGGAACACTCAAACAAATAACAAGAAATATCTTGGAAATGGTTCACTCATAAAAGAAATGTATATGACGTAAATTGTGTGTTTTAACGAGATCTAAATTTTTTTGTGTAGTAAAATGTTGCCTATCACTTACGGTTTACCAGTTATGCAAAATTCATTCAGAATGATGACGACTTTTGGGGACATTTCCAGAAAATTCAACATATGCATTTCATTTGCCATGAAAATATCTTTAAAATACGATATTTTAATCAAAATCGTTACAGCCATTTTTGAGAAAATCAAAATTTTCGAAAAATGTTCCATGTAAAGGATAGTCTGGGGTTCGGGATTTTCTTGAAAACTTTCGTGTTGCATCTTTGAAACATACTGAAGCTAAATATCAAGTTTCGTATTTATCCTACATTTCGTTTTGTTATGCTGTACACATACACATGGACATGTTTCCAAAATGGATTCAGGGCACCTCAAAACATATATTTTCGGTGAAATCTTGGTGTCGAATTTTTGGACGGAATGCAGTACCTTCTCTACCTCTTATGTACGAAGCAGAGAAGGTAAAAATCTTATATTATAAAAGTTTTAAATTAATGTTGAAGAGGGTTAAATTATGATTATCCTGTATTGCTTCCTGATTGACTAACAAGTGCCTGAAACCAGAGAGAATAACTAGTTAAAACTAAAAACTCCAATAAAAGGGGTGTGACACATCAAAATTAAAACGGCATTTAAAATAATTTTTTAAAGGTTTCAAAGTTTTAGACTTCCAATAAAGCATACGTATTCTAAATCAGGAAAAATCATAGAATGTATTTTGATAATTTTACACTTCCAAGAACTCTTAAAAAATTACGATGTGTAAATTCACAACAATCACATTTATATAACATTTCTATTAAAAGTAAATCCTTTTTCCACCTTAATCACGAGTGGCTTGCCTTGACATTACGGACTTGATTATATTAGAAAGAACACTCCGCAGTTAATATCACAAGTTGCTGGTTATTAGTAATTCATGCAAAAAACAAAAAGAAGAACAGCACATTTTCAAAAACGACGCACCAAAGTGAATTTCAAGACTGGAAAAACACAAACATAATGCTCAGTAAAGCTTATTTCACATCATTGTATATTTTAATGACCTCAACATTTTCCATCTCTCTCTTCTAAATTTACATTTACATAACATTCAATGAGAATGAAAAGAACTGCCATGACTATTAAAGAAAATTGAAGTTAAACGTTTTGTTCGTCATACCGATATAACAAAACGAAAATCCTTCTTGAAATCTTTCAACTAGGTATCGAAAAAGTATTTGATGTTCAGAGATATTTTCAGCCTTCAGAGCAGGCTCTAATTCTGAATATTCATTTATCTGACGTCAAATCGTAAAGAAATTTGCAAATAATCGAAATAACAATTAAATAAGAAAAATTGTTTTGTTTATAGCCTTTTATTTTCGGCTTCAACCTGAACATCGATTGCTTTTCAAACCTGATTTCGTTAAGGTGTGAATACTGGGCGGAATATACCAGTTCTCCCACACACAAACCAAACGGTAACCCTATGCAAGGTGCACTTTTAATATGTGTGTGTGTGTGTTTCTTTCACACACACACACTTTTAAACTTCTCAATGCCACTTCTGTGTGTGTCGTCAGAAACACATGAATTGCGCAGTGCCAATACACAATGTCACCAACAGATGTGCTTTTCGGTTTTCCTTGTCACTTCACAACGCCGATCATCATAAAACGCTTTGCGAAAAAATACAGAAATCTTTTGTTATTTATTCCTACTTGTAAACATTCTTATGTACGTCAGAGGCATGATTAAAATCAAGAGTTAAAACAGATTTCCTTCCGAGTTTTTGAGAGAGCAGGCACTAACACCGCGTGTTGTGACGTAACGAACAGCGTATGTCAAAAACATCTGCTATCGTATCAGTTTCAGCGCCAAACTTACGTAATGAAGGATGTCAATCAAAACAAAATATCACAAAACGAAAGGGATTTTTCCCCTCCATTTTACTCTGTGTTCAATTTTAATTCCATTCTGTTTTCGGTTTTGTTTTACGGCTGAAAAATTCTCAGAAGGCAGCCAGATGTTTCAGCCCTGCATTAATAAAAACAGCCAATCTATTGTTGCCTGTTGCCAATCTAATTAATTGTTCTTTCACACTTACAGTATGTAGGCTAAAGTTGGAAATGTAGAACAAGACTGAAAAAAGCTGATGTGCTACATTCACATGGCTTTCTCTACCCACTATCGTTTATTACTATCTACTCTATTCTTACGAAAGTTTATTTTCCTGTCTACTTCATTTTAATCCAGATAAACCTTTCCGGAAATAGCTGCAGTATACATTTCGTTTCAAAGAGAATAGCGATAGTCCAATGTTTTACAAGTCCATACTCTTACTTCGCGAGAAAGAACTGAAAATAGACAGGACTTTAAAAGAATGGCTTGGTATTGAACAATTCCACCATTAACAACGGATATCTCGGAAATGGCTGATGCCACAAAAAAGTTATTTGAAATAAATTGTGTTCATTGAGATCCACATTTTTTCTGTAGTACGTTTTCGTCTATTGCTTAACGTTTAACATTATACAAGATTATACAAAATTCCTTCCGAATGAAGAGGACTTCACAGGTTATTCCCAGAAAATTCTAGAGATGCCTTTTATTTCTCATGTCAATATTTTTAAAGTATGAGCTTTTAATCAAAATCGTTTGAGCCATTTGTTAGATACTAAAAACTTTCCAAAAATGCCCCAAGTAAAGGGTAGTTTAGCATGGGAGGGTTCTCTTAAAACTCTTTGTGTCGTATCTTTGAAGGTACTGAACTTAAATACCAAATTTGGTAATTATTCGACTTTTTGTTTTTGAGTTATGCTGTTCACAGACATAGACCTTTTTCTAAAACTGCTGTTTTGGAGTCCAAGGAGCCTCAAAACACTTATTATTTCCCGGGAAATCTTGGTATAGAATTTTTGGGTGGAATGCAATACCATTTCCACCTAGTACTACGTGTTAGAGAAAGTAAAAATGCAATGACACAGCCGAGATTTGAACTAAGTTCTTCCGCTAGCTCTAACCAACTATGGCAGCATGCCAGTACGACAAAATCCCTAAACTGTTTCACATTTTTTTTCGGTAACCACAAGATGTTCATTTTGAGATAACATACCCCCTGGCGACTTACAATCTCGTAAGTACTTTAAGTACCGGACTTCATAGTTAACCACTATTATGTCCATAAGATAATTAATTGTTCTTGAAGCACGCCGTGTATATGCCGAGGTTGGAAAGTTATAATCAAGACTGAAAAATTGAATGCCGTAGCTGGGATCTTCGGCTTACCCTGCCGCGGCTATATCCAGCCGAGCTACCGAGCCAACATGTCGGTATAACATTAAATTCCCAGCTGACTCGTATTTTAGCCGGTAAACCACAAGGTGTTCTCAAATTAAATATGAATTAAAAAAAAACAATGTATATTGAAATGTATAAAAACAATCTTATGTCAACAAACTGGCAATGAAGTCGTTATTTTAAAATCAAATTGGTCTGTAGGGAAGTTATGCAATGTAGCTTAATTTCATTAACTTAGTAGAATAGAAAAAAAAACACATGACCTTAATTCAAATACAATGGAACAATTTTCTAATCTTGTTTTGGTTTTAATAATATTATGTTATGAAACAGCAATAAGGTAATAAAATAGTGCTGACATTTATGCTTATGAAACCATGGGTGAACATTTTTTCGAAATTTTGTTTTTCCCTTAAAATCATGCTCACATTCTTTCCTCACATGGGGATATAGTTCATTTTCAGGTGCGGCCATTTTTCAAGGCTTTACAGTGCCATTTAAATTACCAACGCGCGGTTTGCTCCGCGTCGCATTTTGATTCAGTTCTCTTTGAAACTTTGCATATAGATACGTTAACATCTATGTTGCGCATAAATTATGCAATGTACATAAAGTCTATGTATTAACAAAGTCTCGGACAAAGCACAGAAATATTAAGACGTTAGGGACTTTTTCTAGATAAATCAATTTATTTTACTTAACTAACATAAACCGAGCGGGGTAGCTCAAGCGGTAACGTCTGTGGTCCGCATTCGGGCGGTGGTGCGTTCCATTCCCGTGGCTGGTCGGCCTGACCTATGGGGTTTTCGGGGTTTCCCCTGGTCGTTAGGTGAATGCTGGGAAGGATCATTAAGTCCCCCGAATTTCCTATGCATCCATTCCACCTCCATTCTCATTTCACTTTATCTTTTACCCGCTTGGTCTCAGGGTTGTATGTGTCGGCGGGAGGTCTCGGCATGTGCATGGCAGAGAAAAAGGATGCTTTGTGTAAACCTTCGTCCCAGGAATGGGGACGGTCTTCTCGTTCCGGGCCCCCCAGGGGATGTGTAAGCTCACAGGGGGGAGGGGAGCCGGCTGCACCGTGCACATCCGGGGAGTTTAATGCTAAGGACCGTGCACTATGCCTATCGTGCCCCCTAGTCCGGCAGCCTTCTGTCTCCTATCACCTCATCCCTCTCTCCCTCCCAGGGCGCCCCGTAAGGAGCCTAGGTACAAGAGATCTATGTAGGTCGACGTGCTAAGTCCCCCTAACTCTGGAAGAAAAAGAAAATGCTGCAATATTTTAGTTCGAAACTGGAAAAGTGTTTAATCGTACGAGGCAGAAGAAATTTCTACTCAAGTTTGTATCTAATAACCAGGCATATCAATTCTTATCCAGCTGGATTTAAGTTATCAATACTACAAGCATTATCACTAGAAAATGCGAGCACAACAGTTACAGACAGATAAACACCGCTTTGAGTGCTGTTTGTAACGCCAAAAGACTGTACGAGGTATGGGGACGATAGGTTACCTGCGACCTATGGTCCAGTCGGTGAAACCCAATTCGGTCCCATTTTCTACTTTCGAATCCTAACTCGGTCCCGTCTTCCAAAATATAAACAAGCTAATCGGTCCTGTAGAAAATTAATCTCAATCTAGTTCATTTTAAGACTTATGACTTTCAGCGGACCTATAGTGACTGCAAAACGATACTGTAGTTTCATATTTCACGAAAATCAGATGTTATATAAAATTTTTGCTCTGCTAAATGCATTTTGTAAACTCCACACATACAATAATCAAAATCGGCGTATTATTTTTAATATTTATTTACATATGATCAATCTACAAAGATCGACTATGATTTTCTTCTCATAGATTACATGATTTGACAAAAATGTTATTATTAATAAAATTCTTTAATATCTACATTGCCTCAACTTTGTGAAGGTCTATTAAGCCAGCCTAATTCTCTTAGTCGCCGCAATTCTCAATCACAACGCGCACAGGTTCCATTTCAAGATTGACATGGACTAAAGATGATGGTGTTTTACTGCACATCCTGAGATTTCTTCATAAACTGTAGCTATTCTTAAATCACGATGAAGGTCACTATGGCGGATGTACCAGTCGGCGTTTACAATTTTCAAATGTCTGAATAATCATGACATTTCATTTATTGGTGCAGCCGCGTAATTGGAAACCATATGTCCAAACGGGTTTCAATACTTGTTGGTAGATAAATAATTTATTGTGTAAACTCAGAATTTCGTCCAAGGATCCAGTGATTTTTCTGTATTTTATACCTTATTCTTCTTGACGTGCTCTTTCCATTTTAATTTCGCATTTAGTGTCATTCCCAAGTATTTGGCTGCGTTAGAATATAGAACTCTAATTTATTAATGAAAACAGGGAGTGTAGTTACATTCTTATAAGTACAATTTAATTGAGTGGATTTAGTTTCGTTCAATTTAATACACCACATACTGATCGAGTTACTTATGTTTAAGAGCTTTTAGTAAGTTGTTTGTAGCTCGCTCAAAATTCTCTTCAACAGCAAGGATTGCTGTATCATCGGCAAAAAGTACCCATTAAAGTATTCTCCGCTCTGGGAATATCTCGGGTGTATAGCAAGTAAAGTATAGGACCCAATACAATCCCTTGCGGTACACCAGCATATTATTCTTTTGAATCCCGAGTGTTCTTTTAAATGGCGGACTCTAAAATACCTGCCTGTAATATAGGATTTTTTTATTTGAAAGTACTGCTTAGGAAGATCCCTTCTTTATTTGATCTCGAGAACTTTATGCCAAACCTTGTCAAATGCCTGTGCTACATCGAGAAAGAATGCAGAACATATTTTCGCTTCTTCAAGAGCTTCCTCAAATAGGTTAGTAACTCTAGAACTTAATCTAGAGTAGAATGTTTATTTTTGGTGAGGTGGAATCAGTTCTCTGTCTTAAATGACACTCATCAGCGTCTTTAGAAGTAGTCTCTGAAATATTTTTGACATAATGGGAAGTAAGGATATACGCCGTTACGATGTTCCTTCAGTTGGTACCTTTCCTGGTTTTGGTATAACTATTACTTCGACCACTTTCCAGTACTTCGGAACCTACTTTAATTTAAAGCAGGCGTTTATAATATACTGCCATTTCTGGGATGCTTCATATTTAATAATTTGACCCGTTGGTTGGTGCTTTTTTGGTACCAAGATTATTCTTTATAAAGCTCTTTAACTTCTTTAAGGAGACAGATCTTATTTCTTCCTCATTTTCACAATTAGGATATTCATTATATACTAGATCCGCATTATCATCGCAATTAGTGTGTGGTTTAAACACATTTTCTAAATGGTCAGCGAACAAGTAATCGTTCTGCTTGGAGATTCTTGCCCACACAGTATTATCAGTTTTAATGAGGCATCTTGTTTCACTGGACTTTTAAACCTTTTAGTTGCATTTCAGAATATCCAGAGCCCTTACTGGCCGAGTGTTTACTAAGGAATCGACTTAATGGCTTATTTTTTTATGTCCTTAATGTTCACTGCTCAGTCTATTATATTTATGTTTGTCCCCGGGTATCTAATTTGCTGTCTTCCTACGAGCTCTCCTCTTTGCTAAAATCAACCCTCTTATTGATGTGGGATAACTTACTGCGTGTTTTAGATTGCCATAGTTAATTGGTGTACTTTCTTCTGTAGCTTGTTGAATTGCAGTTATTAATCGCTCCACCTCATTATCAATTTGCTCTTCTCTAACAAGTGTTGTAAATTTATAACGTGTATTATTACTTCTCTAAATTTCATCCATTCAGTTATTTTATTAGACGTTTTGGGCGATTCTCCTTCAGTGTTATGGTTTCCTTAAAGTTAATATAAGGGGAATGTCAGATGATAGATCATCATTGCATTCCACAAATGTATTCCTGTTATTAATTCCCTTACTAATGAAGACGTCAATTACATCCGGCGCTTTATCTGGATCAGTTGGCAAGTATGTAGGTGATCGTGATGAAAATAAACTCATATTTGTAATTTCTTCCAGCTCGATAGAGTTCTCTGCCCTTAGTAATCAGTCGTGAACCCCAATAATGAAGTTGTTTCCCAGAAATTAAAAAAGGGTATACAATCCATTTGGTAATGCACACCTTGGCGCACAGTAAATATCTGAAAGTTTTAATTCTTTATTTTGCATTTGAATACTAACAGTGGTTACTTGTAAGTTGGGGTCCTCAACTTTGTTCTTCATGATATAGAATATTCCTTTTTATCAGGACCTCCGATCTTCCTCTTGATTTATTAGATGGATGTAGACAGTGGTAGCATTCAAACTTGTAGATTTTAGCAAAAGACTGCTTAGTGAGATGCGTTTTTGAAATCAGACAAATGTCTATCTTCTCGTTTCTCAAAAATATTTCTAATTCTTGGATGTATTGTATCAAGCCGTTTGCATTTCAAGTAACAATACATATATTATAAATTATTTTCTAAACAATGACATAGTTGTACTAAAGTAAACTTGTACTTTTTAAAGATTTGTGATGTACCTCCAGTCTGTAAAGAATAATTTCTAGAGTATTCTGATTTGCGCTTTCATCTTTCTTGCTATCGAAATTTATTGTTCTTCCACACAAGCCGTGTGTTGGACAAGGTTGGAAAGGTAGAATCAGGCGACTGAAAAATTCATGCAATAGCCGAGATTTGAACCACGGTTCTCCCGGTCTCCGTCCGGTTGCTCTAACCACTGAGCTACCATGGCAACACGCCGGCACGACACGAAATGCGAATCAGCTGGAGAATTTAGTGTGCGAGTGAGCTGAGTTGACAATAGGTATATGCTACAGGATTGAGTTGGACCGTAACATTTTACTTCTGAAGATAACTGGACCGAGTTAGGATGCATTCGGTCTAGTAACAGTCCTGGCTTTAATCCTTAGAATTACCTTAAAACTTAATGCATGTGTAAAATTTGGAAAATGCTCAGCATGCTAGATATATTGACGAAATGTATGCCAGTTGTCACACACAATAACAGTAATGTTTCTGCCAGGTTTCAAAATTCTAGCTTACATGGCAAGTTAATTTACACACTATACATTAATATTTAAACTCATTGTTATAATAAGTGTTCCAAATGCATTTTTAAGAATATTCACATAAAATTCAGGTTTTATGTTAAATGAGTTCACGCAAGGTTCAACCATATCATATTTTTTATATTAAGCCTAATTATTGTGGAATAGTTAGTACTTTTAGTATAATCTTAAAACTCGTTGACTTCTCAAAAGTTAGTAATTTATTTTTCAAAATTGGAGCATTATTAAAAAAAAGTATATTGTATTTTTCTTTAATGTACTTTTAAAACTTTACAAAAATGTTGAAACAGTTTAAAAAACAATAGCTTCGTGTGAAAAATTTTGGGGTATGCAAAAATGGTTAAAATGATGCTCTTTTAACGTTTAGAAATGATTCATATTATTTTATTATGATACAGTTTAATTTTTCGCAATTTTTTTATCATGTTTCACATATTTATTACCCGAAGTTTAGAAGCACATGGTGTTAACACTTTCAGAAACAGCTTGTTCTTCATTCATATACTTTGGTCGTAAAAAGCACGATAACACTATCTTTCCATTATCTCTTGCTGTAATTACAACTCAACGTGACTATGAAGGTCTTAAAGCTACATTTTGTCAGGTATTTTACCCAAATTAGCTGTCTTGGAAATGGTTGACACCTTGGGCCTTGCAGCTCGTAAAGTTTAATATTCTGTTCTGTTTCTATGGCAACCATGCCGAAAATCGCCGCGCTTCGTTACTCTTCTGTTTTCCCCCTGCTTATTTCACAGTGTGTTGTTTTCCTTGGTTCAGGAATGTCCTTTTGACAGCCTGACACAGTATTTAATTATCTCCCTGAGCTTTTCAAAGCGCCGAACGAACACACATGAAGCTTCAAAAAGTACTAACACTAACAAAAGAGTAAAAACAAACCCTTAAGCGCTGTATACTAGCCGGCAAACTCGTAAGTATACAGATTTAGCTCAAGGTCCCGCACAGCTTAAGGGGACGAACTTGTCGAAAATTCACAAAAAGAAGTCTTGTGTTGCATTTACATGACTTTCTCTACTCACTCTTCTATAAACATTGCTACAAAGGCTTATTATTCTAACTTCTTTTTGTTAATCCTGATCAAGTTTCAATTCACGTTTACACATTTCTTTGCAGGATACCAAAGGTAAAGCGATTAATTTATATGTGATGGCTTTGTATGTATAGCGACTTCCCAGTTGAGACAAGTAGATACATCGGAAAATTCAAACCAAGTACAAGGAATCTCTTTATTTGACATAAATTGTGTGCTTTAACGAAAGAAAAAAAAATACTATCGCCGGGATTTGAGTCGTGGATCACCCGGTTTCCGTCCGATGCTCATGGGCCCAAATGACCTAGCTGTTGATGGGCCCTTAAACATCACTCCACCACCACCACCACCACCACCACCGTCTGAGAGCTACCTGGCAACATGGCGATATTACATTAAATTCCCTAACTGATTCGCATTTTTCCCCAGTAAACCACAAGGAGATCTCAAATTGTATCGAGATGACATGCCCCAATGGCGACTTACAATGTTGTAAGTACAAGTACTGGGCTTCATAGTTTCGACCACTATTAGGTCATGTTCTTCCACACAAACCGTATGTTGCTCAAGGTTTAAAGGTAGAATCAGACGGCTGAAAAACCGGGAGATACGTGGTTCAAATCCCGGCGATGGCATTAAATTTGTCGTCTGATTCTGCCTTTCCAACCTTCTCCAACACAGGGCTTGTGTGGAAGAACAATTAATTCTACACAAAAGTTGTTCAGAATGAAGAGGAATTCAAATATATACATTTAATTTCTCATGCAAATATCTTGAACATACGGTATTTTAATCAGAATATTAAGTCATTTTTGAGAAAATAAAAAATAACGAAAATCTTTCCACGTAAAGGGTAGTTTGGGTGGGAATATTTGCTTGAAAATCTCCAGCATCCTCGCTGCTGCTGAACTTGAATAAATAGCAAACGCACATGCACGCGCGCACCACACGAGCGCGCACATACGCACACACAAACGGACCTTCTTCTAAAAAGGCGTTTTTTTGGTAGGGGATTCAGGGAGTATCAAAACGATACAATCTTAAAGCACCCAGCAAACACAGGAATGCAGTTTTGAGGGCTTAAAACTACCTCTCTACCTTTATAAGTAGTAATTTCTTCTCGTTATTACATTCTTCAGGTTAAT
Source organism: Deroplatys truncata (assembly GCA_030765065.1). Lineage (NCBI taxonomy): Eukaryota > Metazoa > Arthropoda > Insecta > Mantodea > Mantidae > Deroplatys > Deroplatys truncata. Next base: position 118,692,073 of record CM060985.1, read on the forward strand.
TATCACCCAAATGCTCCTTGTGAAGCAAACTTTGGCCAATTAGTTCACCAAGAAGTCTTAAAATAACACAGTAGCTCAATGGTTAGAGCAACCGCACGGAGAGTGGGAGAACCGTGTTCAAATCTCGGCTGTGGCTGTTGACTCTACATTAAAAACTTGCCTAGGCCAGGCTAAGGTCTATTAAAAGTATAATTAATTTATACAATAACAATAAAAAAATTAAAAACCCTGAATAAATTATGTAGCCAGCACTGAAGTACTTGCAATATGCAGGTCGCCGCTAAGTTTGTCATATCGATGGAGATGCCTTGGTAGGTATGTCTGGGAAACAATTTGAGTCAATTGGGGAACTCAATGCCCCACTGGCATGTTGTCACAGTAGCTCAATGATTAGAGCAGCCGCACGGAGAGCAGGAGAACCGTGTTCAAATCCCAGCTGTGGCGTTGAATTTTTCAATTTGACTCTACATTAAAAACTTACCTAGGCCAGGCTAAGGTATATTAAAAGTATAATTAATTTATACAATAAAAAATTAATAACAAAGAAAAGTTATCTCTGAAAGTTTAGAAAACAGTTTTATTAATTAAAAAGCGTAAAAAGCAAGAGGGGTAAATTTTTGAATTTGTTTTCTAAAGAAATTGATTCTTTTGACAAATCATGTGTTAAATATACATGGAACAAAAAAAGTAGAATTTGGTTCGAGAATTTTTAGAACTGTACTGCAAGATTTTCCTGATATCATTCAAATCACTACTTCAGGGACTACCTACCCCGTAAAATATGTGACAACTTACTCGGATGTATGATATGGAAAAGATGATTTGGTTTTATGTCAGAAAACATCATTATACACCAGACGTGTAGTTACATGACTTCACTCCACACAGACACCACTAAAGCAACTATTTTTATTTTCTCTACCACGTAATAGTAAGTAGAGAAGGTATTGCATTTCATCTAAAAATTCGATACCGAAATGTTTTGAGGTCCCTGAATCCGAATAAAAAATGTCCGTGAACAACATATCTCAAAAACACACAGATACGCACCAAACTTGGTATTAGGTTTAGTACCTTCCAAGATGTTTTACATGGAACATTTTCGGAATTTTTTATTTTCTTAAAAATGGCTCTTTACGATTTTAACTAAAGTATCATATATTAAATATATTTACATGCAAAATAAAATGTATATTTTGAATTTTCTGGGAATAGCCTACCCAGTCCTCTTCATACGAAAGGAATTTTGTACAATCTTGCATAATTAGTCAACGTTAAGGGATAGACAAAAATGCACTTCACAAAAAATGTAGATCTTTATAAAACGCATAACTTATATCAAATAAGCTTTTTTGTGGCATAAGCCATTTCTGAGATATCCGTTATTAAGTGTTCGAATTGTTCATTACTGGGTCACAAGTCCTGTTAACATAATTTGTTTCTCGCGATTGCATGGAAACAGTATGGAATTTTAAGGCCAGCGTATAGCGTCCAGTTCTTAAACATTTGACTATCGCTGTTCTCTTTGTACCTATAACGAAATGTGTAATGTAGCTGTTTCTGTAAAGGTTTATTTGGAATAAAATATAAAAGCAAAAATCAGCTTTAGTAACAATAGTATGTATTCCCATTAATAAAGATGGAGGGTAGAGAAAGTCATGTAAATGTTATCACATCGACCGGCTACTGTAAACGTTTATTCTCTAAAAGGGCAGATATCTACTTGCAGGTACTCTGGGAGTACAAAAGCACTCTAAGAAGAGGAAGGCTCCAAATGCAATAAAAACATGGTTAAGGGTACACGACCAACCCCACGGCTAAGTGTCCTTGCACAAGGTAGTAGAGTTGCCAAGTGATTAACAGTGTGCCAAGTGGATCGGTGGTTCCCTACTCTAGGGATTAATCTCAAAATTTGAAGTTCGTTGTAGAATATGTAAATAATTGCTTAAGATATACACAATTTCCAAATTTCACGGGTTGGTCCCCTTGATTTATTCACTATTATATGTTTAACTAGATGTCGAGTGTGTAACGCATTCGGCGCGATTTAAAACTACAGGAAGAGCCAAAAAACTACGAACCGGCTGCGCGATGTTTTTCCTGTCCGCGTTCTCGGCGCTCGTTGCCGTCTGCCGCTATCACAGAAAGGCGCGGATGGAACCATACAACATTTTTAAAACTACTTTTAAAGGTTTTACTTACCAACTTTATGAAAGGAAATGCTGAAACTGCCACCGTCGTTGTCCATACATTTTTGACACCTCTTTAGGAAACTATCCATCACTCGTCGTAGTTCACGTTGAGAAATGCTGGCATTTTCCTGGCGGATATTTTGTTTTAATTCTTCCAGGGTGTGTGGGTTTGTCTATACACTTTATGTTCTAAGTTAACCCTGAGATAGAAATAGCAGGGGGTTAGGTCGGGGGACCGAGGGGGCCACAAATATCTACTAATAATTCTGTCCTCAAACACACTTTAAATTGTTCTCATCGAAATATTGGCCGTATGAGCTGTTGCAGAGTCTTGTTGAAAAAAGGCAAAATACGCTCCTTGTCTGTTAATTCTCTAAAAACAGGGGGCAAAATTGTATTCAGTATACACGGGCTTAAACTATTGACTCGAAAAAACAATTGGTATGGATAACGATGGTGGCCAGCTTCAGCATCTCCTTTCGTAAAGTTGGTAAGTAAAGCCTTTACAAGTAATTTTAAAAATGTTGTATGGTTTCATCGGCGCCTTTCTATGAAGGCGGCAGACGGCAACGAGCGTCGAGGACGCGGACAGGAAAAACACCGCGCAGCGGGTTCGTAGTTTTTTGGTTCTCTCTGTATATTAGTTCTTATCTCGTTTACTTTGTCGATATTGTATGAATTCCAGATGAGAGAAAAAAACAAGTGTGCCCCGCGGCGTGTGTCGCTACCTGTATCCACAGAAAAACAATAGGAGCCATGTCAGCATTCAACAGAGCTAGCAGGCTAATCGAAATTTGTAATGGTGGTATAAAATGCATATAAACAAGATACTTTAATGGGTAAGATGAAAAATTAAAAACCTTATCCAAGAAAAGAAGCCAAAAGTCACACTCAAATCATATACGCAGTTCATTCGGTATATACGAGCCGTCGCCCCGAGGAAAAAAACCAAACCGAACCTCAGTTGACGACCACAAATGACAACGCCCTAACGAACAGGCTGAACCATGTAAGTTGAGACTGTACAATATCTCCAAAACTAAGAGATTTAGAAGGAGATGTCTTTAATAAAAGTTGCTTGATATTGTAGGGGGAAAGTAAATGCTATTAGTCGTGTTTTGTTTGGAGGACGTTAGTATGCTCATTTTAGGATCAATTTAATTTTTTTTAAATGGAAACTTACCTTGTTTATGTTGCTTTATCACTCACATTTGTATAAAGCACTTTGCAGTTGTTCTTACACCAACGTAAATCACAACGAAAATTCTGAATGGCTGTGTACAAAGAGGGCAACGACTGGTTGGACCATCCATGGATGCTCATTTAAGGAACAAGTTACTTTAAGTAATTGGGAATCAACATTTTTTATTTTGTTTCCTTATTCCTCATCACAAAATACAGCTTTTTATATACCATTTTCTAATGAACAAACAAAATCCAAAGTCTAGGTTCTCATTTAAACAAATTAAACGGACCCTAAAATGACTATCATAACGTCATTCAAACAAAACACGACTAATTGCACTTGCCTTCTCCCATAATATCAAGCAACATTTATTAAAGACATTTCTTTCTACAACGCTTAGTTTTGGATATATTGTACAGTCTTAACTTAAATGGTCCACCCTGTATATGTAGTTAGCAGTCATAGGGTTAAACTTTCTTACTATTGTGCGTTTTCTTAGGCATACAGACTACAGAAGACACACTGGATATGGATTTTATAAGTAACGAAGCAGTAATATATTGAGGTAAACAAAATCACTCCTGTCTAAATTAAACCTGCACGAGTTCGATCTCTTGAATCCATCATAGTATTAATTTACGTTGGCAGCGCAACCTTTATCATCACTCAGATTTCTCGTTATGCCAGATTAGCGTAGTATCTTAAAATTTAATATTTGCTGCACTTTTAAAGTGTTTTACACAATCTCGAAAACTCACGTTTCCTCGCTTTTGTAATTTTTCCCCAAATGTCAGTAAGGTGAAAAACTTGGATTTTTTGAAAATTGATTCGTGGAAATACATTAGAAATTTAAAATAGGTAATATATTTGTATTACTAAACCTATTTTTCTGGCTTTGCCGAATGTCACACCAACTCTTATTTAAAATTACAGAAGCACTGTTTAAACAATTTTAAAAAATGGGGAAGGGATATCAATAATCTAGCTTTAACTAATGACCTTTGAAAATTGGTATGGAAGTATCTAAATGTTTGAAAGGGGTATGCCGCCAAGTACTAGTATATATGTACTGTTTCTGAGTCACCGGTGTTATCTTTATGTGAATGACAAGGCTGTCAAAAAGTTCTCTGCTTTTAAAATACTCAGCTGTAAAAACAACGCATTCCTTTAAACAAGAGCTGAAGGCCACATCCGGGTAAACGAGAAACTATAACAAATTGATGCAAGTATTTAACCAACCCTGTATTCTATGTAAGAATGTTAGAATCCTAAACAATTACTTAAATTATTATTAACTTACAAATTCCTTAAGTTTCATATGCTGAAATAAATGATTATAGAAAGTTACTCTAAAATCATAAGGAAATTAACTCCTAAATATTTCAAAGCAGGTTTTAAAATGGAACAAATAACGAAAACGTTTAAATGCTTGGAAGCGACTAATTTGGTAAGTCTTGCCGTAATTTCAAAATGTTAATAATACTGCAGTATTGATACAATGTTAATTAAATATTGGATGTTCTGTCAGCTAAACAGGTCCTATTTTATTTTGAAGTGACTGTGTTATTCTTTTCGAAAGCCAGTTACACTATTTTCTTTTGTTTGATTGTTCAAACCTCGTTATATATTGGTTGATATATGATGGCATATGAACAGTTTTTCATCGTGAAATCACTACGCCACAATTCCATTTGCTGTGTTAAGTTGGAATAACGATGAGCTTACCTTTAACGTGACGGCACGTAACGTGAAATGAAGAAATGTTCCAAAGCTAAATCAGGATTCACTTAACGTAACGGGAATGGCTCGATTTGGTAGTCGTTTTTATTATGCTACCGCTTTACGCCGATTGGTACAAATTATTACAGGGCATGAAACTTAAAGTAACCGGATGGAAGATATTGACATTGACCTAGCGTCGCGTTAAGTCAACCCTTAAGCCGGAATTACGATGACCTTAACGTAACGTGAACGTTTTCACACACTGCATTGAGTTATTTAACTTAAGAGTTTGACAATGTTCAAACATTTCCTTCCCGTCAAGTTATGTTGGATGTCACGCGGTAATTAGAAGTAAACGGCGTGAAGAAATAGCATGAAGTAATCAAAACACCTACCATTTAAGAGTTCATTCCCTTTACGTTAAGCATCCTAATTAAACCTTCACTTTAGTAGTAACTTAATATTACGTCCCGTGTTAAGTGACGTTAGGTAAAATTCATCATGTGAAGAAGTTACCTTACGGCTCAACTAATGTGCAAAAACATTTGAGGTAGTAATTGTCCAAGTCTACCTTTAGAGCAGGGTGATTTATTTACACTTAAAAAGCATCAGGTTTTTTTATACGACTGAGCTTTTTTCTCTACTATGTATAGTAGGTAGAGAAGATATTGCATTCCACCCAAACATTTCACTGGAAATACATGTTTTGAGGCACCCTGAATAAAATAAACATTTTAAGAAAAAGGACCATGTGTCTGTGAGCAGCATAAGTCAAAAACGAAAAGTCAAATATGTACCAAACTTGGTATTTAAGTTCTGTATCTTCCAAGTATACGACACAACAATTTTCAAGAAACTCTTCCCACCCCAACTACCCTTTACATGAAATATTTTTCGAAATGTTTAAAATATAGCTCAAACGATTTTGATTATTAAGTATATTTACATGAGAAATAAAAAATAGTTTGTAAAATCCTCTTCATTTGGAAGGAATTTTGTATAATCTTGTATAACTGGTTAAGCGATAGACGAAAACAAAAAATATAGACCTCTTTAAAACACACATTTCAAATAAATTTTTCGCGGCGTGAGCTATTTCTGAGATATCCGTTATTAATATTTGTTCATTGTGCACTACTTGGACACCATTTTAAAGTTCATTCAATTTCAGTTGTTTCTCCCGATTGCATAGAAAGAGTATGGAATTTTAATCCAGTAAAACATTTGACTATCGCTGTTGTCTTTGTATCTATAACGAAATGTGTAATGTAGCTATTTCTGCAAAGGTTTATTTGGATTAAAATGTAGTAGATAAAAAAGAATAGTTTGTAACCCACTAAATAAACGATAGAGGGTAAAGAAAGTCATGTGAAAGCAACACTTTTTAGTACGCATTCCAGATCGTCCAGAAAGACACGCTATTTTTTCCCCCCCAGACTGTCACTTGACAGTCAGATGATCGGAATCGACTCACTGACAGTGTTTTCAAACCTCCTGTACCTACTTCTTTGAACGCTCACAGCTTCCGTGACTGTCAGATTGCAACAAAAGCCACAATGTCTACAGCTATAACAATAGCAAGAATGGTTGGCACTGACCTTTTCAGTTGAAGGCAGCATGTCGAGGTGTGCATCATCATCCAGAGCAAGTTATCCACTGTTTACCGAAGTACGTGCCCGCCTACTCCCCACTTTCTAAGATGACGCTGTCGCGAAGTGGAGGACTGCTTGTGTTCTGGCCGACATCCGCGGCATCTACACGCGCGAGCTTTAACTACTTGGTTCGTGATGGTGATCAAGCAAGCGAAACAAATGACGTATCGTGACTTCGGAACGTTGTTTTGGAACCCGTTCGATGGCTCGGTCGGTCACACTCTACAGCTGGGAAATGTAATGTCATTTCCACGCGGAAAAGTAGTGGTCTGTGGTGTTTAAACACATTTATTATTGCCGGCTTGGTTGAACGCACATGTTCTCCCATGCGTTCTAGAACACTGGCATTTTTCATGGTTCAAAACGGTAAAACCTTTTTTTTTTTTAATACAGTAGGATCTCGCATACCCGACAGAACGTATCGAACAATAGGTAGGTGTTAAGAAAGAGCCTATTAAAGTCAGCTATGTTAATATTTTTCATGTTACCAAACTATAGCACATAGAGAGAGCCAAAAAACTACGAACCGGCTGCGCAGTGTTTTTCCTGTCCGCAACCTCGGCGCTCGTTGCCGTCTGCCGCTATCATAGAAAGGCGCGGGTGAAAAACATACATTTTTAAAACTAGTTTTAAAGGCTTTACTTATCAACTTTATGAATGGAGAGGCTGAAACTGGCCACCGTGTTGTCCATACGTTTTTGGCACCTCTTTAGGAAACTATCCATCACTCGTCGTAGTTCACGTTGAGAAATGCGGGCAATTTCTTGGCGGATATTTTGTTTTAATTCTTCCAGGTTGTGTGGGAGCTTGTCTTGTACACTTTGCTTTAAGTTACCCCAGAGATAGAAATCGCAGGGGGTTAGGTCGGGGGAGCCACAAATCTCTACTAATAATTCTGCCCTCAAACACACTGTGAACAGCATGACTTGGAAACCAAAAGTCGAATAAATACCAAACGTTTTGGTATTTAAGTTCAGTATCTGCCGAAAGTGTGACACGAAGATTTTAAAGAAAACCCCCCACCACAAACTACGCAATTACCCATTACATGAAACATTTTACGAAAAATTTTAACTTCTCAAAGACGCTCCAACATTTTGATTACAAGCCACATACGAGGCGTGTATTTAAAGTAAGTACCGCTTGCCGCTGCAGCGCTGCAGTCGCGATTTTGAGCAAGCACGATCACTACCTGCATTCTTTAGGAAGCCAGACGCAGCCGTGAGCGATCGTCACTTTGTGTTTTCCTGTTGTTAGAACATTTCAAAATGTTCATAACAATCGAATGACTCAGGACTGTGAAAATAGATCAGCGATTGTTTCTTTTTTTTTTAATGCGAGAAATATTATGCAGAAAACATTCATCGCCAACTGTGTGAAGTTTATGAGGAAACAATAACGAATGACAATGCCTAGCCATACAGGCAAACAAAAGAAAGTCATGTGGATCGCATCATTTGGTTGGGAACAATTCGACCAACTTCATTTCAGTTCGTATTTGGTACAAGAAATTTTCATCATTTTCTTCATTTAAAGAAATTCCTTGGTAGAAAATATTTCAACGACGATGGTGCTGTAAAACAAGAAGTGCAGGCTTGGCTTTCATCACAGCGGCATCATTCTTCCACAAAGGCATAAAAAACTGGTTTCCCGTTACGACAAGTGCCTGTATACCTGTATACAAGTACGACGGCTATGTGGAGAAGAAGTAGTAAATAATAATGATAATAAAATATTTGGAAAATAATGTTGTGTTATTTTTTAAAAAGTTATCGGTATTCACATTTAAAACACACCTGGTATTTAAAATAGTTACATGACAAATAAAATTATATTTTAAATTTTCTGGGAATAGCCTGTGAAGTCCTCTTTATTCAGAAGGAATTTCGTATAACTGGTAAACGTTAGGCGATAGACAAAAACCTATTACACAAAAGTGTACGTCTCTTAAAAAACACAATTTATTTAAAATAACTTTTTCTGGGGTTAATCTTATCCGAGTTATCCATTATTATCGGCTTCAATTGTATGATAATTTTTTATTTTTTTAAAGTCCTCTCGCTACTCACTTGTTTCTCCCAATCCCATGGTAAGAGAGAAGATTTAAAGCCACAGCGAGCCGCTTTTAAACACCTTACTATCGATTCAATTTCCTCTGTCCCTCCATTTATGCCGTCACCGCAGCACCGTCGGGGGTTTTCCCCTGGTCGCCAAAGACAATGCCTTGGCGTCCTCCGTGGACTAGTGGTACCGTGCTAGCCAAGGTCGCGGGTTTAAACCCGGCGGAGGGCGATGGATTTTTTCGGGCGTAAAAATCCTTAGCATGGCTTCCTTCGGAAGGGAAGTAAAGCCGGTGGTTCCGTATCGTAGATTTACGGCACGTAAAAGAACCTCAACTCTGATAAAGAGGCCCCTGAGTAAAATTGCCGGTCTTTCACGCTCAGTATAGAATGGGACGCTAAGAACCACAGTAGTTAAAGAGCGTCCATAAATAAAACTCAATTTCAATTTAAGGCCAATGCCGGGGTGGTGTATTTTATATATTCTATTACCATCTCTCCTTTCTCCCCATTTCACGCTTAGGTATGATTTCAGGTCCTGAGGTGCTGGCAGATGGCGTGGATGCATGCGCTTTGGAAAGATATTTCCTCGCCAGAGTGAACTGTCGCGCAGTTATGGTCGCTGCGTTGCCTTCTTGTGGATTCCTCGCTCGCTGGTGCGCAGATGTTCAAACTGGAAGTATTAGGAAGTTCTGCACGTCCCTGTGGGACTGTCTTCGTGCGGATCTGGGATCTCCTCCGGCTCCATCACCTCATCCCTGTCTCTCAGGGGGTGTAGCTACAATAGATCAAAATGATCGCAGTGCGCGAAGTGTTTCCCTCCGATAAACACATCCTACAGGACAGCAAAACAAGCTTATTCTAGATGGGAAATTAGACAATGCCGCCTGAGTTACACTATCAGAAGATTGGAATTCGTGTAGGCACACATCATCTCAGCTCTGCCTCGTGCAGTTTTCATAAGGGGTATATAATTAACACTGTCTATTTCCTGTAGGATGGCGCCACGGCCCACATTCATCATGTGAGCTATTACACGAGAATTCCTACATGTTACCAAAAAGGGGGGGGGTTGTACGTAAGAATTATAACAATTTCTCTGCATATTACTATTGTGTCTACTCTAGTGATTCTGATGACCACCAAAGGCGAATATATCCCGTATAATGTGGCAGTTGAACTCAGATATGTTATGCGAATGGTCTAGTATATCTAATATGTTATTTCCTTCTAACAATCGTGAGGAACCCGCTTTTCAGTCCTTTTAGAAAAAAAATCTGATGCGTTACACTCACATGACTTTCTCTACTCTTGTACAAACTATTTTCACAAACGCTTATTCTCCATATGCTTCATGTTAATCGAGATATCGAGATGTTAATCTTATTGCTAATTTTCTTGTAGATGCAAGGGGAATTGGCTTTAAGCATTTAAGAGCTGGTTTCTGTATGGAGTATTGCATTTTCTTTGCATTACCAGGACAAAAAAAATTAATAACGAATTTGAGAAAAAGAATTTGGAAAATTTAAGGGAATAACAATCAATATCTCGAAAATGGTTCACTCAACAAAAAAAATGTATGTGACATAAGTTGTGTATTTTAACGCGATCTACATTTTTTGGTGTAGTAAACTTTTGTCTATCTCTTATGGTTTACCGGTTATGCAAAAGTCGTTCACAATGAAGAATACTTTTTGAGACATTCCCAGAAAATTCGAGATATACATTTCATTTGTCATGAAAATATCTTAAACATACGATATTTTAATCAAAATCGTTAGAGCCATTTTTGAGAAAATTAAAATTTTCGAAAAATGTTCCATGTAAAGGGTAATCTGGAGTGGGGGTATTTTCTTGAAAACCTTCGTGTCGATCTCTGTAAAATACTGAACTTAAATACCAAGTTTGGTGTTTATCCCACTGTTCGTTTCTGAGTTATGCTGTTCACAGACACACAAACAGACAGACAGACAGACAGACAGACAGACAGACACACACACACACACACGGACATGTTTCCAAAAATGCTTTTTTTGGATTCAGCGGGTCTCAAAACATGTATTTCCGGTGAAATCTCGGTATCGAATTTTTGGATGGAATACAATACTTCCCCTACTTATAATACGTAGTAGAGAAAGTAATAATGTGACATTTACTTGATAAATGATCACCTATTAATAATCCTGTTAGGCTGTTCATTTCGCAATTTTATTTTGTAGATGTCGCAGAAATTACATTTAAAAAGCGTTATGAGCTAAGAAATAAATATATTTCGTTTTATACCAAAATAATTTATAAGAATGTAAAAATACAACGCAATGAATTTCAAATTGTTTATTAAATCACAGTGTTATAAACAAGTGAAGTAATGTTGCTAAATTATTCTGTCATCAAACACCTCTCTTATTGCATGTAATGATTCGGCAGCCGTATGTGCTGTTGCAGAATCTTGCTGGAACCAAACATACGATTTCTCTTCTTCTGTCAGCGATTGCAAAATGGCCTCAGAATTAACCTCTGATATCAGTCTGCATTTATTGTTTCATCAAAGAATATGGGCCCTATTATGCTTCTAGCAATTATCGCACACCACACACCAATTTTCTGATCATAATGAGGCGTTTCATTATGAAGAACTTCTGCTGCTGAGCTTCGGAGAGTGAGCGAGAATATTTACACGAGATGTGCCGCCTGTTTGAGAGCAGAAGCTCAACATTATAAGGTAAGGATTTTAGTCCGTCTCTGCCGGCGTAATTTCCCCGGCGAGTGCCGGCTGTCTCACACAATAGAGAGAGGCCGCGAGTGGGTTCGAATATAATTTAACTATCCTATATTTGAGGTAGAGCATTGGGCTTTTGCACAGTCATTTCTTTATTTACTCATATTAAGTGTGTGAATTTACAAGTGAATAGCTTTAAAATTAAAAAAGAAAATTCATTTGCAGTGTTCCTTAAGTAGATCATGTTCAGTTTTCTAGCAACGCCATTGCAAATGAGATTCCTTAGGATATTATTAGTCTTTGTACTTTTTCTATTACTAACAGAGTAAGTGTTCCACCAAAAAATTATATACCAATATTTCTGGTTTTATTTTTTATCATGTTTTGTCGCGGAACTTGGTGACGTTTTGGGCAAGAACGGAGTAAATAATTCACACAGCAGTCAATGTTGTAAGATAGACTCCCGTCGTATCCTTCCAGTCCGGGAGTAGCACTCAGCCACGCAAATTCTGTAATCGGTGGTCACTTCCATCTCGCGTGCAAAGAATGCGCAAAATCCTAGCGAAAACCAGTTCTGCACCGCCGCAGTACATCAACCTGTTTACGAAGTCGGAAACGCATACAGTCCGAGATTCAATTCCGCAATCTGAAGACCCAGTATAAGCAATGTGTTTTTAGAATACAAACGATATTTATATAGGGTCTTTCAACAAGATTGTCCTATATTTAACATGTGATAGCTGCCGTTGTTATTGAGTTACAGCAATCATTTTTTTCATGTGGTTACAGTTGTTATTGAAAAATAGCCATTCAACAACGTGTAGAAAATGTGAAAATTTATTATCAAAATGGACTATCTTTGGCCACTTTCCGTGTATTGCGTGAAGTTTACGGTGTGCATAATCGTCATATATATAATCGCGGCGGTCACTTAACTGTTGTTCCCTTCCACACGTAATACATTAATTATGTTCCAAAATAAAAAAAAGAAATAAACCTCTATCATTTATAGAGCGTGTTTTATTTAAGCTCAAAGATAGGACACTCTTGTTGAAAGACCTATAGAACAAAATATGTTATTCAGTTTTACAATGATTTTACATGCACAGATTTGAACTGACCTCTCTCTGTGTCATTACAAATGCAATAGCAATATATCCCGCAGCAAAACGAACCCATCGGACAGGTAATGCTATGGAATCATTATATGGCTTGCCCTTAATTCGCAGAGCATTTTTGACATTTTGCGATAATAATATCGAACCCAGTACTTTATCAACCTTAGGGTTACTATTACGTGGACTTTCCAGAGAGAGGGTGAACGAGTTACGTAATTTATCCCTGTAATAAAGTAATTCATAATATATTTTACATATACGCAATATTCTTTACGTTTTCCTGTCCAAAGTTAGTACAGTTATATTTACTAGCAAGTTTATCTTCGCATTTAAATAATGAAACACACATTTTAAGCTGTTTAAATGCAGCAGTTTTATATCTACCACCATGTGGCTCTTCCACTTATTTTTATTGCTATAATCCAGTTTTAGAAAACTTTTATTATGTTGGTCGTAATCTTCTTGCATTTGTTCTTTCTTCTCCAGAAGATCCCTTTTTATTCCTGCTCTGCATACATTTTCCATACTGTTTGCTTTAATTGCTTCAGTGTTCCACCACGTTCGGCATTTCTCCCACATTAGTATTCACCGCCGACTTTGCCATTCCTTCTACACCCTAATTCCATTGTTCCGCCGCTTCACATTCTTCAGTGTTTCCAATATTTCTAACATACGTCAAGTCCTTGCCTTTGGAAAGTTCCATTACTTCTCTTGATCCTTCCATTTTTTGTTTCCCACAGGATGAAAAATATCAGAATTCTTTAAGCTTTTACTTTCTCTACTACGTATAGTAAGTAGGGGAAGTATTGTATTCCACCCAAAAATTCGATACCGAGATTTCACCGGAAATACATGTTTTGAGACCCCCTGAATCCAAAAAACACATTTTTGGAAACATGTCCGTGTGTGTATCTGTGAACAGCATAACTCAGAAACGAACATTTGGATAAACACCAAACTTGGTATTTAGGTTCAGTATCTTCTAGAGATGCGACACGAAGGTTTTCAAGAACATTCCCCCACCACAGATTACCCTTTACATGGAACATTTTTCGAAAATTTTAATTTTCTCAAAAATGGCTCCAACGATTTTGATTAAAATATCATATATTTAAGACATTTTCATGACAAATAAACTGTATATCTTGAATTTTCTGGGGATGTCTCCAAAAGTATTCTTCATTGTGAACGACTTTTGCATAACTGGTAAACCATAAGAGATAGACAAAATTTTACTACACAAAATATGTAGATCGTGTTAAAATACACAATTTATGTCACATACATTTTGTTTTGTTGAACGAACCGTTTTCGAGAAATTGCTTGTTATTCCCTTAAATTTTTCAATACTTTTCTCAAATGGGAATTCGTTATTCATTTAATTTTGTCTTGGATATGCAAAGAGTATTAGTCTGTGGCAAAAAGAATGGTGCTGCACATAGGAACCAGCTATTAAGAGATATGTATGTGCTTAAAGGCTACTGTATTTCTATATTGCCCTTGTAAATATATATTCCCCTTAAATATACAAGAAAATTAGCAGTAAGATAGAGTCTGCAAATGTTTATCTCGATTAACATGAAGTAAATGGAGAATAAGGTTTGTAAAAATAGTTTGTACAAGAGCAGAGAAAGTTATGTGAGTGCAACACATAAGATTTTTTCAATAGTATCGTGCGTATATATACGAGGGATGTTTTTAAAGTATGGTTTTCGTTGTGTAATAAAATAAGAACTACTGAAACGTAGAATCAAAGAACTGAATAACTCAATGCCATAGCCAGGATTTCAGTCCTCTGATTCTACCTCTCCAACCTTTCCTTAATTCATTAATTGACCTGATAGAGGCTAAACAAATGAAGCCCGGGCATCATTAATGAAGCATTGTAAGTCGCCATTCGGATATGTCATCTCAAAACAATTGTGGTTGTGGTATACCGGGAAAAATGTGAGACAGTTGGAGAATTTAATGTCCTATCGGGATGTTGCCATGGTAGCTCAGTGGTTGTCGTCCTTTGTGGTCTAGAGGTACCATACTAGCCTCTAGTTCCCGAGGTCGCGAGTTCAAACCCGGCGGAGGGCGATGGATTTTTTTTTCTGGCATAAAAATCCTTAACACGGCTTCCTTCTGAAGGGAATTAAAGCCGGTGGTCCGTTCGTAGATTTACGGCACGTAAAAGAACCTCGAGCCTGATAAAGAGGCCTCTGAGCAAAATTTCTGTTCTTTCACGCCCAATATAGAATGAGACGCTAAAAACCATAGCAGTTAAGGAGCTTCCATAAATAAAACTCTATTTATATAGCTCAGCAGTTAGAGCAACCGGTTGGAAACCATAAGATCTGTGGTTCAAATCCCGGCATTGAATTTTTCAGTTCCTTTAATTCTAAATTTACAACCTTGTCGTACACACATGCCAGTGTGGAAGAACCGTTAATTCAAGAACTATTGCGTATTTTGGTTAACTAATTTGTTTATTCCATTAGCTTTCTTTCCACAGAGCTTTTACAGTCAATTAAAGCCTCATTCTCTAACCTCTATCATTTATTAGTGTGAAAACAAATTATTCTTGCTAAGCCTATTTTTCTATCTACTACATTTTAATCCAAATAAACCTTTGCAGAAATAGCTACATTACACATATCATTATAGGTACAAACAGAACAGCGAGAGTCAAATGTTTAAGAACTGGGCGCTATATACTGGTCTTAAAACTTCATACTGTTTCCATGCAAACACGAGAAACAACTGAAAATCGACGGGAAGTATTGAACAAACCGAAGCATTAATAACGGAAACTTCAGAAATGGTTTATACCACAAAGCATTTTTTTTCGAAATAAATTGTGTGTTTTAAAGATATGTATATTTTTTTGTGTAGTGCGTTTTCATCCATCGCTTAACGTTTACCGGTTAAGCAAGATTAGCAAAATCTCTTATAATGAAGAGGACTTTACAGGCTATTCCCAGAAAATTCAAGATATATATATTTCATTTGTCATGAAAATATCTTAAACATATGCTATTTTAATCAAAATCGTTAGAGCCATTTTTGAGAAAATTAAAATTTTCGAAAAATGTTCCATGTAAAGGGTAATCTGGGGTGGGGAGATTTTCTTGAAAACCTTCGTGTCGCATCTCTGGAAGATACTGAACCTAAATACCAAGTTTGGTGTTTATCGAAATGTTCGTTTCTGAGTTATGCTGTTCACAGACACACACACGGACATGTTTCCAAAAATGTTTTTTTTTTTGCATTCAGGGGGCCTCAAAACATATATTTCCGGTGAAATCTCGGTATCGAATTTTTGGGTGGAATACAATTCTTCCCCTACTTACTATAGTAGTAGAGAAAGTAAAAATAAATTATCAAAAAATATTTAGTAGTTCGTCGGAGCTTACTTTTAAAATGCCCCTCGTTGGTATTGCTGAATAAATTGTGCAACAGAATGAAGGCGGTTGCGATATGTTATACCGAGAGAGGTGACTCCGCTGTAAAGTGTGAGGCTAGCATTCGGGGGGTCCCAGATTCGATTTCCGTCGGACCGAACACTCATTTATTTCCTGGGTTTCCCGGATTGGTAGGTTGCAGGACGAACGACGGCGGTTTGTGTGTTGCGGCAGGACGGTGGAATGTGTGCTATGGAAAGAGTTCTCCCTGGGGCTTGGCGAGACTGCTGGAGCTCCTCCTTTCCTTCCTGGGAGCGTTTCGTTTATTTCTGGGATCCGGATGGCTAAGGAAAGGCTAACCGGTGTCATGTTGGAATCGCCATCCTTGTTAGCGCACGGTCGGATCTGGTCGCCGTTAGGGTTTCCACCTCCCCTTCCTCTCAGGGTCCATGATAAAAGCAAAAAGGGCACACTGAAGTCTTTCTACGATGCTGTGTTCTAATTAGAAGCCCCTCCGACTGACTACTAGTAACAGTACGTTATGTTTTAAAACAATTATTTGAAATGCTTTCCCTTTACTTCATTACTCAGCTCTGATAACACAATATGTGTCTGGTTATACTCTACAAACTGGTATTGGGGTTGCCTAGGAGTACCCAGGCTTAGTCGCCATACCTTGACCCAGGACGTTCAGTGCCGTTAGAAAATATGTTCAGAATATACACTTTTCTCACTAAAGCCACTTTTTCACATTCAACAATATTTTCCAACTCCAGCGTTCCAATACTAAACGTAACCAGTGTAATTCACAGGTATAATATAAAGAAATATCCTCCCCAAAAAATCTGATGTGTTACACTCGCACGACTTTCTCTACTCTTGTACAAACTATTTTTACAAACGCTTATTCCCCATCTACTTCATGTTAATCGAGATATCGAAATGTTAGTCGTATTGCTAATTTTCTTTTAGGTGCAAGGGGAATATGGTAGGCTTTAAGCGATAGTCAAAGCTTTTAAGAGCTGGTTGCTATGTGGAGAATTCCATTCTCTTTGTATCTCCAGGACATAAAAAAGCGCATAATGAATTCTCATTTGAGAAAAAGTATGTCCTGGAGAATTCAAACAAATAACAAGGACTATTTCGGAAATGGTTCACTACACAAAAAAAAATGTATATGACAAATTGTGTGCTTTAACGAGATCTACACTTCTTGTGCAATAAACGTTTGTCTACCTTTTACGGTTTACCAGTTATGAGTCATACAGAATTAATAGGACTTTTGGTGACATTCCTAGAAAATTCAAGATATACGTTTTATTTATCATAAAATGTCTTAAACATATGATATTTTAATCAAAATCGATAGAGCCGGTTTTGAGAAAATCAACATTTTCTAAAAATATTCCATATAAGGTGTAGTCTGGGGTAGGGGGATTTTCTTGGAAATCTTCGTGTCGCATCTTTGAAAGATACTGAACCTATATACCAAGTTTGGTATTTACCCAAATTTTCGTTTTTTTTTGTTATGTTGTTCACAGACACGGAACTTTTTTCTAAAAACGCTTTTCTTTTATTAAGGGGGCCTCAAAACATGTATTTCTAGTGAAATCTCGGCATCAAATTTTTTGATGGAATGCAATACATTTCCTACTTACTATACGTAGTAGAGAAAGTAATAAGAAAGAAAACTTTCAAAATAGGAAATGAAAATTTAGTGCATAAAAATCGGGTTCATAAGTAATTTAGAACAGGAGTAGATATATAATTATTATTTTGAAACAAAATAAGCGTTTTGGGGTTAGCTTTTAGGGATACCCGGGCTTCAAAGAGTTGTATGGAGTAAGTAACGGAGCTTGCTGCACAGTAAAAACTCTATGAACGGTGATGAACGATTTACACTACCGTTTATGAAAATTGCAACACCAAGAAAGAATTTCCCGAATAACTTTAAACTTGTGGAAGTGTAGAAGAGTGTGCAAGCAATAAGTGATTAGGTTTGCAGAGAGATAGGGTACACATAGGCTGAGCAGAGCCCTCTCGTGTCGGTCCGACAAGGTCAGTGTTGCGCCCAGTGCAGGGCTGTCAAACAAGGTGGGAAAAATATAGTGATTACCAGTATGCCTCGCCGATTGTCAAAGGGAGCCATATTAGCATGTGAATGAGTGAGTTCGAAAGGGGCAGAATGATCTGTCTCTGGGAAGCGGGTTTGTCATACCGTGACATTTCGTCTCGGCTGCTACGACAGTGATGCGTGTGTGGAGCAGTGGATAGATGAAGGTCGTACGCAGCGAAGAGCGGCTACTGGACCACGGAACATGACCACAGCACGGGATGACCGTCATCTTGTCCATATGGCCATAACGGACCGTATAGCTTCATTCACAGTGTTGGCTCGACTCTGGAGCACTGCAACAGGTGTGAACTTGTCTGCATCAACGGTTCGTCGCCGTCTGTTGCTGGTTGGACTGGTTGCATGCATGCCATTATGTCGGCTCCCATTGTCCAAAAACCACAAGCACCTCCGACTGCAATGGGCACGTGAACACCATCACTGGGGTGTTGAGTGGCAAAATGTAGTCTTTTCGGACGAGTCCCGCTTCAGCGTGTCCTACGGTGACAGCCGCATACGTGTCCGGCGGTACCGTGGTGAGCGCAACCTGGAGGGCTGCATTGTTGAGTGGCATAGCGGACAAACACCAGGTGTGATGATTTGGGGCGCCATTGGTTACAACAACCAATCTCGCCTCCTACGAATTGAAAACACTTTGAACAGCAACCGGTACCTAACTGTGGTTGTAGAGCCTGAGGTACTCCCCCTGCTTCAGGCATCTCCAAAAGCCACATTTCAACAGGGCAATGCACGGCCACATATTGCGAGGAATGTACAAGCCTTCTTCGAAGAGCGACGGGTACCACTGCTTCCCTGGCCTGCACGTTCGCCTGATATGTCGCCCATCGAGCATGTCTAGGGTATGGTTGGTCGGCACATGGTGCATCACGGTCCTCCAGTAACCAATGTCACGGATTTGTGGGCTCGAATACAAACTGCGTGGAGGGAAATTCCTCAGGAACTTATTCAGAACCTTTTTGATTCAATTCCACGGCGTAATTGCAGCGCAAGGCGGCCATACCAAATACTGAATATTAGGTCTCAAAGGTCATGTATAGGTTTGAAATGTTTATCATTTGTTACTTGTCGTATACCTAACCTGTGGTATTAAATTCATTGAATTCATGCGTTTCCTTCTTGGTGTTGCAATTTTCACAAACGACAGTGTATTCTTTCGTGCATTTACGAGTGTTTGGTTGCAAGTGTACGATGTATACTGAAATAAGACTGGAGAAAGGAAATAAGGATTGTCTGTACTAAACGCACGAAAGAAAGCGAACTGAAGAGAAAGTTAGTTACCTAAAATAAGATAGTAAGAGAAATCGGAATTGGTAATATAGATAACGAGCAAGAAATCAACAGGAAAGGGCTCTAGAATAAATTAAAAATAAGAGTTGATGACATCAAAGAACAGGAAATTCAGGTAGTTTATGAGATAAGACACCTTTAAAATATTACAGAAGCATTAAGAGTTAGCTCGATGGAAAAGATGTTGACATGGAATAAATTTAACGGAAGGAGTAATGTAGTTAAGTAGAATTAGAGTAATAAAGGAAGTGCCCATTTTGCTGAAATATAGATATAATGTGCATTTTCTATGTTTAATAATTTTTTTTATTTTTTATTAATTATGGTTTTTATTTTTCTATTTATACCTCGACTGCGTCAGGATATCAGGAAGAGCACGTATCTTAAATAGGGCTGGTACGGTTGCAGAATACTTTTATACACTTTACACCAATTATAGCTGTAAATTCTTACTTCTTTATTACCTCTTCAGGCAGTTGAATAATATATATCAAATAACAATTTACTGACGTATCTAAGTATGCTACCTCTTAGCGTCCACAGCTTAAATTTCAAATTTAATCTTCCTAGTTTCTGGTTGGCTAAGCCTACTCTAGCAGAACACCCATAGTTTGATTTTGATTGGCTTTTTGCACCCACGTGACTATTTACAAACTTTTTAGACGTTACACCAGTATTGACCCATCGACTGATGGGTAACCTTCTTAGCTTTCTAAGTTATTGCTCTCTCTCTCAAGGTTACACTTTATTGTTAGCCACTCTTAGGTTTGCTACGAAAAGTAGATTGCTTTTTACCATCACAGCTCCTGCGTTACTAAACTAAGAAATACAATAAATGCATTAAATAAAATGGCTGTAATATATATTTTATAGTAATTATTGATGCTTATAGGCAGGCTATTATTTTTATATTGCACAATTAAAATGATATCAGTTAAACGACAAAAATTACCGCCTCAACGTCCAGATACCCATAGCATGGAGAAAGGAAATGAGCAGCAAGAACTGAGGTAGAAATGTTGGCTTTAAACAGCAGGAAAGGTTTTCTGTAGCCATCTGGCTGTTACACAGGGTGAGTAAGGCAGAAATGAAAGGAAGCTATTAAATCAATGGAAGAATTCAACGAGATAAAATTACGATTAAAGCCAGATTCTAATTCCTTAAAAGGAAGTACCTAATAAAAAATTTGATGTGATACATTCAAATCACTTTCACTACCCTCTGTCGTTTATTAGTGGCTACACAAATTTGTCTTACTCATGCTTATTTTTCTGTCTACTACATTTTGATCCAAATAAACGTTTGCACAAATAGCTACATTATGCATTTCATTACAATACAAAGGGAACAGCGAAGTCAAATGCCTTAAAATTCCATACTGTTTCACGAGAAACAAATGAATATTGAAAGGACTTTAAGAGAACAATCGAAAAGTTCGAACCTTTAATAACGGATATCTCAGAAACGGCTTATGCCACAAAAAAGTTATTTTAAATAAATTGTGTATTTTAAAAGATGCACATTTTTGGTGTAGTACGTTCTCGTCTATCGCCTAACGTTTACCAATGAAACAAAATTATACAAAGTTCCCTCTGAAGAAACAGGCCTTCATATTCCCCGAAAATTCCAAGTATACATTTTATTTGTCATGTAAATATGTTTAATATATGGTATTTTTATCCCAAATAGTTATATTCATTTTTTGGAAAATAAAAAAAATTCGAAAAATGTTTCACGTAAAGAGTAGTTTAGGGGTGGGGGATCTCGCTGATAATCTTCCTGTCGCATGTTTGGAAGATGTTGAACGTAATTACCAAGTTTGGTATTTATCACACTTTTCGTTTTTGAGTTATGCCGTTCCAAGACAGACAGACAAACACATACACGGACATATTTACAAAAATACAGTATTTGGATTCAGGGAGCCTCAAAGCATGTATTTCCGGAGAAATCTCGGTATCGAGTTTTTTAGTGGAATGCAATACTTCTACTTACTGTACGTAGTAGAGAAAATAAAGATTAAGAATTAAAGAATAAAAAGTTTGTGTTACACTCACATGACTTTCTCTACTCTTCTACAAACTGTTTTTACAAACGCTTATTCTCCATCTACTTCACGTTAGTCGATATAAAAATTTGCAGAAACTGTCCTATTGCTAATTTTCTTAAGGTACAAGGGGAATATAGTCAGCTTTAAGCGATAGTCATATTTTTTAAGAGCTGGTTGCTATGTGGAGCATTTCATTCTCTTTGTATGTCCAGGGAAAACAAAACAAAACTTAAAAACAAAACAGAAAAAAACGAATAACGAATTCCCATTTGAGAAATTGTATTGGAAAATTCAAACAAATAACAGGGAATATCTCGGAAATGGTTCACTCGACAAAAAATAACGTATATGACATAAATTGTGTATTTTAACGAGATCTACATTTTTTTGTGTAGTAAAATTTTGTCCTACTATTACGGTTTACCAGTTATGCAGAATGAAGACGACTTTTGGGGGCATTCCCAGAAAATTCAAGATATACATTTAACTTGCCATGAAAGTATCTTAAACATATGATATTGTAATCAAAATATTAGAGCCATTTTTGAGAAGATCAAAATTTTCGAAAAATGTTCCATGTAAAGGGTAGTCTGGGATGGAGGGACTTTCTTGAAAATCGCTGTGTCGTATCTTTGAAAGACATGGAACCTGAATACCAGGTTTGGTATTTATCCGACACACGGACATTTGTTTTTATTGAGGGGCCTCAAAACATGTATTTCCAGTGAAATCTCGATATGGAATTTTTGGGTGGAGTGCAATATATCCCCTACTTACTATACGTAGTAGGGAAAGTAATAATATACGTGAAAAGGATAGGTTACATCAGTCGTTAACGATCCTACAATAACTCCCAGTACATTAGAGAATATTATTTCCGCGGCAGTTACAGTGAACATCACTACTAACTCCGTGTCTGTATTCAATCGAGTCTAGTAGACGAGCAATTTTATATGGCCTCAAAGAAATAAAACCTCTGGAAGCGATGTGGAGATCATGACCGCATGAAAGTAAACACAACCCACACAGTATTTTGTACGTTAGACCGCACTATAAAGAGCACTCAAAGCTTGCATCGTTACCTTCAATGTAATGAATGTGTTTTTAGTGAGGTACTGTTCTCGGTGCGTAACAACAGATGTCTCCACGATCGATGTTATGCCGCAGGTGTGTCAGCTGTTTTTACACTAAGCTGTTTCTACACTAAGCTGTTTCACATCTGAAATGCAGCAACATGCTTTGTAACGTTGAATTACCATTCTCCTTTAAATTAATTATATATTCTTTGCACAATAATACTTGTTCCCGTCTTTAAGGAGAACTATCGAAAGTTAAGAAACATTAGACATTTATAAAGCTTTGTACTTATAAGAAGGAAGTATATATTTTATGGTGCTTACACTGAAATAAATGAAGTACCTGCACACAGGTGCCTCTGGATCCTGAGGTCTCAGATTCAAACCCTTCAGAAGGAAGGTGAAGTGCCGTAAACGTAAAGGAAACTTTTACTTTAAAACAAAGGGCCGCCGAAGAAAACTGTAGGCCATTTCACGCCCGTATTGTCCCGTTTCTCTCCGGTAGCGTTATCTTTGGACTAATCACCTGGCACTATGCGCACCTAATGGCGGAACCAGGGACTAGAAATTCACTTACAGAAAACACTGCTAGGGTTTACGCCAACGGTATGACCGGAAACTAACTTGACGCTCCTTACACCAAGCGAGACATCGTTTAGCATTTTCCTGCGTGATGTGTGGCTTATGAGCAGCCGCTCGACCATGGAATCCAAGGTTTCTCACCTCACGCCTAACTGTCATAGTGGAGTGGATCATGATGCAGTTTGGAACTCCTGTGTGATGGTCTGGATAGATATTAATCTTTACGACCCTCTTCAAATGTCGGCGGTCTCTGTCAGTCAACAGACGAGGTCGGCCTGTACGCTTTTGTGCTATACATGTCCCTTCACGTTTCCACTTCACTATCACATAAGAAACAGTGGACCTAGGGATGTTTAGGAGTGTGGGAATCTCGCGTACAGACTTCTGACACAAGTGACACCCCATCACCTGACCACGTTCAAATCTGTGAGTTCCACGGAGCGTCCCATTCTGCTGTTTCACGATGTCTAATGACTACTGAGGTCGCGGATGAGTACCAGGCAGTAGGTGGCAGCACAATGCACCTAAGATGAAAAACGTATGTTTGTGAGGGTGTCCGGATACTTTTGATCACAAAGTGTGTAAGCAGAAAATAAACACTTACTGCACACAAAATATTTTAACTAGCTATGTCAAAATGTTGTTAAGAAATTAAGCTTTTTATTCATAAGTAATCAGTTTTTGATATGGTACGATTATGAAACACTCCTTGGGACCTATGGTTTATCGTATCGCGCCCAAATTTTTCATTTAAGCTCAGTATACAAACATATAGAAACTGTTGTGCAGCATTTCTTAACTTTAAGGATGTCGATACTTCGATACTCTTGATACTCCGTAGTATCGAGATATGTTTCTAATACTTTGAGATAAACCTTCGATACTTTTCAATTGCTAAGTTTGCGTTATTGAAATTTGTTACATTTAACTTTATGCTAGGTAAGGAATGAAAGGAGTCGAGACTTCATGTTATTGCCTCGTACGTCCCCAAAGATTTGCTGGACTATACTTCTTGGTTAACTTTACCACATTTCCTACAGGTGAATCAATGTAACATTCCATAGACCACAGTGTCTAAATGAAAGCATTCAAACAATAGGGGAAGATGTAGAAATAATCATTTAACATGCAGCGTTGAGGAGAGTCGTCAAGTCCTATCTCACTAATGCTAAATTAGCTACATTAATGTCCCATTTCCTCAGAAGCCACTTGAAACAGAAATGTAATATTTTCACATGATGTTTGTTCATATAAGCATATACATATCTCTTATTAGCTGGTTGCTAGGTGCAGCACCATTTCCTTTCCCACAGATTAATACTCTTTGCATATCCAAGACAAAAAAATGAATAACGAATTTCCACTTAACAAAAAAGTATTGAAAAATTTAAGAGAATAACAAGAAATATCTCGAAAATGGTTCACTCAACAAAAAAAAATGTATATGACATGAATTGTGTATTTTAACGCGATCTACATTTTTTATGTAGTAAAATTTTCTCTATCTCTTATGGTTTACCGGTTATGCAAAAGTCGTTCACAATGAAGAACACTTTTGGAGACATTCCCAGAAAATTCAAGATGTACGTTTTATTTGTAATGAAAATATCTTAAACATATGATATTTTAATCAAAATCGTTAGAGCCGTTTTTGAGAAAATTAAAATTTTCGAAAACTCTTCCATGTAAAGGGTATCCTGGGGTGGAGGGATTTTGTTGAAAACCTTCGTGTCGCATCCCTGGAAGATATTGAACATAAATACCAAGTTTGGTGTTTATCCGACTGTTCGTTTCTGAGTTATGCTGTTCACAGTCAGACACACACACACACACACACACACACACACACACACACAACACACACACACACACACAGACAGACAGACAGACAGACAGACACACACACGGACATGTTTCCAAAAATGCTTTTTTTGGATTCAGGGGTCTCAAAACATATATTTCCGGTGAAATCTCGGTATCGAATTTTTGGGTGGAATACAAAAAAATACTGTTTGAAAAAAATTATGATTTTTTGTAAACCTGTAACATTTTAAATAAAATTTCGGACATTATATGTTTTACAAAATAAACTACGAGTATTTGAGCAACTTCAACTAAAGCAATTCCATAAAATGATGGAACTGTTTGCACTGTGGGGTAAAATATTTATGCAGATACACCTTGTAACTTCAGAAAAAAAACGGGTCATTTATATTGAAAAATGTTTTGAGAAATTTCACATTTAAAGTAAAAGGATTTTCTACAAAACCATGTTCTATATGGCAGCGAAAACTGGACAATGGCAAATAGAGATAAAAGCAGATTACAGGCAGAGGAAATGAAATTTTTAAGAACAGCATTAGGTGTCACTAGAAGAGATAGAATAAAGAATGATGACATAAGAAAGCAATTAAGGATTTTTAACCTAAATTAAGAAATAGAGCAGAACAGACAAAAGTGGCTAGAACACATAGAGAGAATGAATGAGCAACGTTACCCAAAGAAATATTCCTCTACATACCTAAAGGAAAACGAAATGTGGGAAGACCCAAGAAACGATGGATAAATAAATAGATTAAACATTTGGAACGCGCAACAAACCTTAGGAAAGGTTTAATGCTTGGTGAAGAAGAAGAGGAAGATGAAGAAGAAATAAAATAATGTCTATAAAACTCTCTAAATCATAATATTTTTAGAAATTAATTTATACTACTAAATATTTGAATATTTTAATGAACCAAATGCCAAATTAAGAAGAATTAACTATATGTTCATAAAACGCAATTTTGTTTTTCAGTTTGACCTAATGACTCCCGTTTCCTAGGATGAATCAATTAACATTCCATAGTCCAGTGTGTATAAATGAAAACATGCAAAACAATGGGGGAAGGTATAGAGGTACTCATTTAACATGCAGCGTTAACTGAGTTGTGAATTAGCTAACGCTAAATTTGAGCTAAATCACGTTTCTGCAATAGCCTGGCTTGGTGATTCACTCTCAGTCATTACATTTACCTACTCCGGTGACCAAAATCTATGAATCCAGCAGAAATAAATCAGAACGTGAGATAATACAGCGTATATAAGTATTTGTTATGTTTAGTTGCCAGTTTCATGTAAAATATATATTAGTTTATATTCTCAGGATTGCAGAATAAAGAAGAATTGCTAGTATTTGTTTTTCTACGGATAGAAAATCCTATAAAAGAAAAGTTTCAGCACAAAATATAGTTACATAAAAAAAGGAAGCAAAGAAATGATTACTGCTATTAGTGTCCATTACTGACAATCGGGGGAACCTGTGGCATTATCAAGATAAAAAATTGTTATCAATCTGAGAATGTCAAGCAGGAACAATTTCGGAATTAGCATAAAATACAACATTGGTTACATATGTTTATACACAGAAAACTATTAATAAGAACATAATTCAGTGAACAAGCTATCACCCTTACAGTTTTTCATAAAATGAGTATGGATTATCGATGCTCGAAATCGGTATCGATAAATCTGTCCCATCTAGTGTAGTTTGTAGTAGTCCTATACTTCTTTATTTCAATTACTTTAAGAGAAAAAGAAATTGTATATATGTTATTGAATTTCTCAGCTTTTGCATCGAGTTATGGAAAATAATTTATTTTAGATGAACTAATTAATATTTTAACTAGTGTACAACGTTTTTTAAGTCCGGAATTCTTGAAGCTCTCCTGAGAATTTCAGCTTCATAGGTTACGTGGTCCAAGATACATTTTGAATAATGAAAAATACAAGAAAAAAAGAAAGAAAGAAAAAAAAAGAGTTTAAAATTTCAACGGTTTGTTTCACCTCAATGGTACAGGACAAATTAAGCACCCATGTGTGGATTTAAAATTACTGATATTAAAAATCCAGTTGTATAGCATGAAAGTCAAAGTACAAATTAAAATAAAAAGGATAAAAATCGAAAATGTTCAAATGTTTTGCCAAGTTTTCCAGATAGATTTCTTAATTTCTGTAGATATGTTATGTTCTGCATTTAAAGCATAATTACTACTATTTACTGTTTAAAATTAGTTTCTAGAATGGGTTTCTAGTGTTATGAACAGAACTTTTATCTATATTGAAATAATGTTATGCATTTTCTATATTATTTTCAAAGCATCGTAACGCTTGAGGATTAAAACGCTACATTTGATAATCTAGTTGAATCACTCTACGTGTGAAGATGCTCAGATGTTTAGAGCCATCCTAACCTTCCTGATGGGAAAGGAACCGAGTGTTCTGAAGAGTTTTTGCGCAAAATGGTAACATCAAAAGCGCATCCCGTGAGAATCAGCTGAGCAAAACCACCCCGAGATTGTACAGGCCTTGTTCATTAAGGAGGACTTGTTGGGTTGACCCCAGTAAGCATGGGAGATTATAAAGTCCAGTTTCAGAAACGCTTCGGCCATGTTGTCCGCAGAGAAATATAAGCTCTGCACGCAGAATTCATGAGAGTTGTCTCCAAGTTAGGAAGATGTAGCCAATATTGTTTGTCTTACCTTATTTTCACACGCCTTGTGACACACGTACTTGCATACTGAAACAGAAGAAAACAAATCTTTATAAAAATTCTACCATTTACTGTTAAAAAGACAAAAGCTTTATCGCTAGCCTAATTAAGTAATCTCGTAAATACTTTTTACTTTCTCTACCACTTAACTAAAGTAGAGGAGAAGGTGAAAATTTGGGCTACAATTTACCTTTTCGATCACATCTCATATTATATTGAAGAGAAATTCATGAAACCCAGCCCAAATAACGAGGTAATCTTTTAACTAAATATTGTGGCGTATTGGTAAGCATTGTCATAACAGACGCATTATTGTGTCACATTGTTGACATTATTATTGGTTGATTTTGATTATTTCTTTCGGCTGAACGAGCCTTCTCCTTTGGCGCCGACCACGCCAGAGAGAGTAGGCTTTGTTGGAATCTCCGCTTGGCATGACACCGAACCTGGGTAGAAGAAATCGTCGCAGAGTTGCAGCAGCAGCAGCAGCAGCAGCAGAGACTTCCGCCGACGAACTCACCGCCGCAGTTGGCACTCCCAGCTCGCCGCCAACGCCGCATCACTCTGAAGTCCTGGACGACAGAGCACCTCTCGACGCCGCTCCGCCTGGTGAAGGCCAAACCCAGCGCTGTGGTTGTGGGCATTCACCAGCAACTACCGACGCAGACCATCCTAAGCTGCGTACGACAGCTTTGGCCATCAGCCTTGAAGGCAACAAGGATCCAATCACGGAAGGGCCCAACACCGCTCGTGCGCCTTTTCTTTCGGGAAAAGATTCACTACGACGCTGCCCTCTCCGACGGCTTGCAGTTCCTGGGCAAGAATTTAAGAATCGAACCGAGCCGCCCAATCCTTGTAAGGTTTGCGGCAATAACCTCTCGAAACAAAATTAAATTATTGTTTATGTCAAAGCGAAGTCGATGTTTGTTCTCTTGCGCCATAATTTTTATTTTCCCTACTACGTATAATAAGTAGGGGAAGAGTGGTATTACACCCAAAAATTATATACCGAGATTTCACGGAAATACGTTATTTTAGGTCCTGAATAAAAAAGGAGCATTTCTAGAAAAAGGTCCGTGTAACCGAAAAGTCGGATAAACACCAAATTTGGTAATTTAAGTTCAATATCTTCCAAAGATGTGAAATAAAGATTTCAAGAAAATCCCCCTTCCCAAGCTACCGTTTACATGGAAGATTTTTCGAATTTGTTTTCTTTCTAAAAAATGGCTTTGACGATTTTGATTAAAATGCCATATATTAAAGATATTATAACATGACAACTAAATATGTGTCTTGAATCTTCTGGGAATAACCTGTGAAGTCCTCTTCATTCGGAAGGAATGTTGTATAATCCTGTATAACTGGTAAAAGTTAAGCGATAGACGAAAACGTACTACACAAAAAATGTGCATCTCTTTAAAACACACAACCTATTTTAAATAACTATTTTGTGGCATCAGCCATTTCCGAGATATCTGTTATTAATTGTTCGAATTGTACAGTACTTAATCATTCTTTTTTACTTTCTCTACTACGTATAGTAAGTAGAGGAAGTATTGTATTCCACCCAAAAATTCGATACCGAGATTTCAACGGAAATACATGTTTTGAGACCCCCTGAATCCAAAAAAACCATTTTTGGAAACATGTCCGTGTGTGTCTGTCTGTGTGTGTGTCTGTCTGTCTGTGAACAGCATAACTCAGAAACGAACAGTCACACCAAACTTTGTATTTAGGTTCAGTATCTTCCAAGGATGCGACACGAAGGTTTTCAAGAAAATCCCCCCACCCCAGATATTACCCTTTACATGGAAGATTTTTCGAAAATTTTAATTTTTTCAAAAATGCCTCTAAAGATTTTGATTAAAATGTCATATGTTTAAGATATTTTATGACAAACAAAATGTACATCTTGAATTTCCTGGGAATGTCTCCAAAAGTATTTTTCATTGTGAACGACTTTTGCATAACTGGTAAACCATAAGAGATAGACAACATTTTACTACACAAAAATGTAGATAGCTTTAAAATACACAATTTATATCATATACATTTTTTTTGTTGAGTGAACCATTTTCGAGATATTACTTGTTATTCCCTTAAATTTTTCAATACTTATTTTCTCAAATGGGAATTCGTTATGCATTTTTTTGTCTTGGATATGCAAAGAGTATTAATCTGTGGGAAAGGGAATGGTGCTGCACCTAGCAACCAGCTATTAAGAAATATGTATGTGCTTAAAGGCTACTGTATTTCTATATTGCCCTTGTAAATATATATTCCCTTTACATCTACAAGAAAATTAGCAATAAGATAGACTCCGCAAATGTTTATCTCGATTAACATGAACTAGATGGAGAATAAGCGTTTGTATAAATAGTTTGTACAAGAGTAGAGAAAGTCATGTGAGTGTAACACATCAGATTTTTACAGTCCTGTTAGTTTTCAGCTATTTCTTGCGTTGTAATGGAAATAGTAAGGAATTTTAAGGCCACCATATAGTGTTCAGTTCTTAAACATTTGACTATCGCCTGTATTAAAATGTAGTAGACAGAAAAATAATCTTCAGTAAGAATAGTCTGTTTACACACTAACAAATGAGAGAGGGTATAAAAGTCATGTGGATGTATCACGTTTTTTTAAAATATAAGTGACTACAACCTAATTGATTTCATCACAGATTGTGTAGTAACACTCGCTCCAGACCTGCGGTTATCGTTTGAATTAAAAAATATTATGCTTTATCAGGAAGTCTCACATGAGCTGAATAAGAAAGAATGAACTTGAGGTAAAACATGATATTATCGCATTACTATCTTTAATGGCGGTTGAAGACTTCTAATGTTTCATGATTGTAAGGAAACGCATATATAATGTGTTAAAATTCACTAAAAACATACAGTAATAGTGTTTATAAACGTTTGTGATTATGTCTGTTGTCAGAATTTACAAAACGTTTCTTAAAATCGTATAATTTGTGGAAGTGCTGTAATTTGAACCATCCTGCCATCTAGTGTAGAAAGTCCTAACTTCATATAATGTGAGAGTTAATGTTGGTAACCTGAATCATGCTGCCAACGTGGCAAACCACATTGTAATGTTAAATTTCGAAATTTTGCAGATAACAAGGAAAGATAGCATTAATGTCCTTATAACCTTTATGTAAGTTGTTTTTAAAGATTTTAGTTACATTAATAATGAAAACAATTTCACAAACTGTTTTTAAAGACTGTATTATTAAGAAAACCGCGTTTCCGCTATCTAGCGGATCTTAAGCTAACTAGAACCTGATGTGCAGTTGAGACTTTGGCACATCGCTGCAGACAAATGTTTGCAGTTTTGGAGACTTGCAACTAATTAAAGACTCATATTTACTTTCTCTACTACCTACATATAGCAAATAGAGGAAGTATTATACTCCACCCAAAACTTTGATACGAGATTTCATCGGAAATACAAGTTTTGAGGCTTCCTTAATCCTAAAAATGCATTAGGTCCGCTCGCGTGTGTGAGAGCGAACAGCAAACTCAAAAATGCAAAGTCAGATAAATATCAAACCTGAAAATTTAAGTTCAGAATCTTCCAAGGATGCGAAACGAGGATTTTAAAGAAAATCCCCCCATCCAAAGCAACACTTTACACGAAGTATTTTTTGAATATGTTGATTTTTCTAAAAAATAATTCAATCGATGTTGATTAAAATGCCATATATTTAAGGTGTTTTCACTACAAATGAAATATATATCTCGAATTCTCGGGAATAGCTAATGAAGTTCTTTTCATTCAGAATGACTATTGCATACCAGATAATTCGCAAGAGATTGACAAAATCTTACTACACAAAAAAGAAGTTGATATATTACTATATGTTAAATTGCTTTTCAGTCATCTAATGATTCAATATAATTTGAAATTCAATTGAGAAAATTATTGGTTAAGGTTCCTGCAATTGCAATAGGTATAAATCATGATCTCGTTAAAACACGCAGTTTGTGCCAAATACATTTTCTTGTGTGATTAACCATTTCCGAGGTATTCCTTGTTATTCATTTGAATTTTCAAATATTCAAATTGGAAGTTGTTATTTTTGTTTCTCCGGGTCTTGCAAAGACAAAAGGAATTCAAAGCCATCGCGTAGCAAGCAACTGTAAAGGTTTGACTATCGCTCAAGTCCTATTATCATTGTATCTTTTGTACCACTTATAGTTTTTATAAGAATACTTTGTTGAAAAATGGGTAGAGAAAGTCGTGTGGATGTGACGCATCGGATTGCTTTTGAAAGTTGATTGTCTCACAGTCCAATGAAATGCTCTGAGTTATATTTTAATTTTCCAAAGGGCTCTAATGTAAGTCATGTCATGGTAATGGATATGTTTACTTTCTCTACAGAGTACATAGTAGTACACAAAGGTATTACAGCCAAATGTCCAATACCGAGATTTTACCGGTAATACATGTTTTGAGGGCCCCTAAATTAAAAAAATCTGATGTGTTACACTGACATGACTTTCTCTACTCTTGTACAATCTATTTTTACAAACGCCTATTCTCCATATGCTTCATATTAATCGAGATATCGAGATGTCAATCTTATTGGTAATTTTCTTGTAGATGCAAGGGGAATATGGTAGCTTTTAAGCGATAGTCAAATGTTTTAACGCTGGTTGCTATGTGGTGCATTCCATTCTCTTTGCATGTCCAGGACATAAACAAAATGAATAACGAATTTGAAAAAAAGTATAAGTATTGGAAAATTTAAGGGAATAACAAGCAATATCTCGAAAACGGTTCACTCAACAAAAGAAATGTATACGACATAAATTGTGTATTTTAACACGATCTACAGTTTTTGTGTAGTAAAAGTTTGTCTATCTCTTATGGTTTACCAGTTATGCAAAAGTCGTTCACAATGAAGAATACTTTTGGAGACATTCCCAGAAAATTCGAGATATACATTTCATTTCTCATAAAAATATCTTAAACATATAATATTTTAATCAAAATCGTTATAGCCATTTTTGAAAAAATTAAAATTTTCGAAAAATGTTCCATGTAAAGGGTAGTCTGGGGTGGGGGGATTTTCTTGAAAACCTTTGTGTCGCATCTCTGAAAGATACTGAACCTAAATACCAAGTATAGTGTTTATCCGACTGTTCGTTTCTGAGTTATGCTGTTCACAGACACACAGACCTACATACGGACATGATTCCAAAAATGCTTTTTTTGGATTCAGGGGATCTCAAAACATGTATTTCCGGTGAAATCTCGGTATCGAATTTTTGGGTGGAATACAATACTTTCCCTACTTACTATACGTAGTAGAGAAAGTAAAAAATATATGTTTTGTATGTATGCGTGTGTGTCTGTGAACAGCATAACTCAAAAACGAAAAGTCGGATAAATACCAAACTTTAGGTTTAGTCCTCACAAACATATGCCATGAAGAATTTCAAGAAAATTCCCCCCACCCCAAACTACCTTTACATGGAACATTTTCCGAAATGTTTGATATTCTAAAAAATGGCGCTACCGATTTTGAATAAAGTACCGTATATAAAAGATATTTACATGACAAATAAAATGTATATGGTGAATTTTCTGCCAATAGCCTGTCAAGTCCTCTTCTTTCGACACGAATTTTGTATAATCTTGTGTAACTGGTAAACGTTGAAGCGGTAGATGAAAACGTACTACACAAGACATGTATATCTCTCTAAAACACACAATTT
This sequence comes from Deroplatys truncata, assembly GCA_030765065.1. NCBI lineage: Eukaryota > Metazoa > Arthropoda > Insecta > Mantodea > Mantidae > Deroplatys > Deroplatys truncata. The sequence continues at coordinate 118,725,497 of CM060985.1, forward strand.
ATTTTACATAACTATTTTGTGACATCAGCCATGTCCTAGATATCGTTAATAATGGTTCGAATTGTTCAATACTTGCCATTGTTTTAAAGTTCTGTCAACATTCAGCTGTTTTCGTGATTGTATGGAAAGAGTAAGGAATTTTAAGGCCAGCGTATATCGTCCAGATCTTTAACATTTGACTGTCGCTGTTCTCCTTTGTATCTATAACGAAATGTATAGTGTAGCTATTTCTGCAAAGGTTTATTTGGATAAAAATGTAGTAGATAAAAAATAAGCTTTAGTAAGATTAGTCTGTGTACCAACTAATATACGATGGAGGATAAAGAAAGTCATGCGAATGTAAAATCAGATTTGTTTTACCGTAAACCTTCACGTTAAGTGAAAGAGAATCAAGGCTATTCTGTAACTTTCTGGTTAGGTAGGTTGTTACCGTTACTCTTTAAGATCAAGAAGCACTGAAAGTGCATTCATTTTTAGCCAGTAGTAATATTGTTAGTGCTAACAACACGGTTTCGACTCTTGTTACCGTTAACCAAGAGTTTCTTCCTGTCAGGATGATATTGTTAACTGAGCGGGATGGCTCAGGTCTGTGGCCCGCATTCGGGAGGTGCCGGGTTCAAATCCCGTGGGCTGACCAATCCGATAGGTTTTTTTCGTGTTTCCCTTAGCCGCAAAGGTAAATCCCGGATTGAATATTTAATACCATGACCCAAAGTTCCACCTTAAGTCTAAAACAATAGTAAAAACAAAAAATATGTAGTAATAGCGAATGCTGTGCCATCTATCCACAGACAATAAAAGACTTGACGGCACCCGAATATCATCTGCACGGCTGCTATACACTAGGATCTCTGTGGACTCGTGACGAAGCAAGATGGCATGTTTACAGGGTTAAGACCTAGAAGGCTAACTGTCCGCCTTTCTATATGAAAGCAGCAGCTAGACTGAAAAGCATCCTAATGCCATCTGCACGGCTAGGGAATGGGATACGGTTGCTATGCGCTAGGGTCTCTGTGGACACGATGAAGCGAGTGGTTACAGGGATGAGACCTAGAAGGCTAACTGTCTGCCACGCCTCGATCTAAGAGTTATCCACTAACAGATTCGTCGCGATATGAATCTGTAGTCAAAGCGACGTAAAATAAATAGAGTAATAATTATAATAATAATAACAATAATAATAATAATACTAATGTGATATTGTTGTTATGATGTTACGGAATACCAAATGGCGCGTAGCAACCGGTTGGCGGCTTCGACAAATTATTATAATTGAAACAGAAGCTACAGAATAGGTGTAATAAAATTGTCGTATTACGTTATTGGTGTTTCCATTATTGGATAAGGAGACATGCGCAAACATCGGTCACGTGGGTGCTTACAGTAATTCAAAGTAGGTTGTGCAAAAGAACTCAATTTGTCTTTATAGATAGTTACGGTATTTTTGTAGTTTGTAATCATCCATTTGTTAAGATTTTTAATACTTGAAAAGGTAGAAACCGATTGAAAAATTCAATGCCATAGCCAGGATTTGAACCACGGATTTTCGGCTGTGGCATTGAATTATACCCTTTCTAACTTAAGCCTATACACGCCTTATGTGGGAGAAAAAATAATTGACATTTTAATGCTTTTCTAACAGTGTATAGTGTGTATATTGGTGTTTATTACTGCGGGAAATTAAGTTAACGCCTAGTATGAATGAGTCTACAGCAGCTATAAAGTTTATCTTTGTCCTTATAATTTTAAAAGTTATCTTTAAACGGTACAGAGTTATGGTATAGCAACCAAAGAAGTTGGCTCGCATTCGGGAGGTCCCAGATTCGATTCCCGCTCACTCTGACTTAGGGTTTTTCGTGGTTTTCCCTGGTTCAAAAACGAAAGTTGGGGTGGTTTCTCATCCACCATTTTCCTTTTATTCAGCTTCCTTATCTTTCAGGTGTGCTTCTAGGTTTTGTGGCGTATGGCGGTGCCGGACATATGACGCGGATGCTTGCTCAAAGGAAAGAGTACTCCTCGTGGACACTAGAGGGCTACTTGGTCGACAGGTCGTTCCACGTCCTCTCTAGAAGCTCCAGCAGTGGAACGGGTCTGCTAGGGACTTCCCCGCGTCTGTGGCCTGTCTACCTAGGGCCTGTAGCTTCTTGTGTTCCTTCATTCCTTGCTCGAGAGGAGTGTTAGCCACAGTTGCAGTTTAACACTATGCCTATGGGAGTCTGCCTCTACTAAGGGTTCCATCACTGGTAACGTATATTTAAGACATTGGTTTGGCAGATACTGTATGTGTTCGTTGTTATTTATTTACGCTTTCCCAAGCAGAAATTTACAATGGTGCATAATCTACTGGAACACGTTTGAAAACCTGCGATTCTTTTCGTTTTTTCACGTAAGCTCATTAGTAACAAAAAATCACATATTGGGTTTCTCTTGAATGACGCGCGTTTGGCAGACCGCCGCTCCGGTTCGTGCTAACATGCCAAACAATATGAATATGCAAGTCTTACCTTTCGTCATAAAAGGGGTTCGAAATAATGTCCCTCTGCGTCTATACATGCCTGTACCTGCTGAACAATTACTACTCGACGAATCTGCGACCGAAATAATGAAAGTCGCTCGCCGGATTCTGCCTTCTAATTCGTCAAACTAATGGGGATTTCTTGCATAAACTTTATCTTTAAGCATTTCCCCACACATAATAATTGCATGGATTTAGATCTGGAGAATAAGCAGGCGAATCGAAAACAGGTCATGCGAGGTAAGGATTTTCTTACATTTAACAGCTAGAACTGCTGGCTGTTTGTGTTTCATTTTGTCTAACGCGAACCTACCTTGTCTAAATCTTCCTAACAGCGTATATATTGTGAATTGGTTAGGAACGATGATATCAGAAACTCAAGCTGAGAGTCCACATGTATCTTTGTTCGAGCAAAACTTAACACAATAAACACACGCTATTCAGAAAGCTTCTAATAACCCTATTTTCACTATCCGCGCCAAACGAGTTAGACTGAAGCACAAGCGCCGTTACCCTCCGTAGGCGCTTGAAGTAGGCTATGGCAGATCGAGTTCATTCAACCCCATACATGCTACTGCCACGGTAGTCGTTATTCTTTTCTTTTGACATCGTGCACCTATTTGAAAGTTGTTACACTATAGCTTATATAATTCAAGCATTCAATTAAGCATCGCACAGTATTAACCACAGTGACCAAGGTTCGCGATAACGGCATTTATTGGGGAGTGGGGAGGCGTGAGCATGGCCAAGCATCCGCGCCTTCAAGACCTAATTGTAAATTTTTAGTTATATTGGGTGTTCATTTCTAAGTGTGGCATGGCATGCTGTATGACGTCACTTTCATGTCGCTGAGCCTAGAATTCAACCCGCCTAGTACTTCCACAGAGGCGTATTACTTGTTTGCCGGAGAAGTTGCCTTGCAAGCACGGCGTTCGATATCGAATGTATCATCGCTAGCGTAAGGCAAAATGACTGTCAACAAAGAATGTTGCGGCTCCCCTCCGCGATTGTAAACAAAAACATTATCTTTGCGGAATGAATGGAACTTGGTAGTGTTATACGAGACAGATTAACATGTTAGACTGTTTATTTTATCTGGTGCCTTCATGTGACATTAAGAGGCGCGTTATTTGGTCTACGTTTTATGATTAATGTCATTACCGTGTTAACACTCATCGAATTGGTACGCCGTGCTAGCAAGGCAACTTCTCCGCCACAGGTGTACTACGTTACGTGCTTCCCCTTTGAGTTGACAAGCGCTTCAAAATGACATCACAGCGCTTTGAAATGAACACTCAGTAGTATAAATTACGATTTATACAAAATGAATGTTAGACTGCTGTGAAACAATATAATTAAAGAAAGTAAAGAACATATACGTTGCAGACCAACTGCTTTGCAATTCTTGCCTTACTCGTATCGTATTTGAATTATGGTGCAAAGAAATAATAGTATGTTGCGATGTAGGTTTGGGAAGTGCAGTATTACATAGTCGAGGAATAGTTAAAAAGACGAGCCGAAGTAGAGTATTTTCTATTTCTGAGATTCTGTTATGTGTTTCACACGCAATATTGCATAATGCTTTTCCAAGATCGTGTGTTTTATTATTTTTAGTGAATTACCAATACAAAATTCGATGTGTTATGTTCACTACTTACTCTTCTGCAAACTATGCTTACAAACCTTATTATTCTATATACATACCTTGTTAAACTTTAAATCCACATTTACAGATTTTGGTGTACGATACAGTAGGTAAAGCGATAGTCAGAATTTTAAAGAGTGTATCGCTATTTGATGGCTTTAAAATTCCAATCTCTTTGCATGACTACCAGAAAAAAATCTGATGTGTTGCACTCACGTGACTTTCTCCACTCTCGTAAAAACTATTTTTACAAATGCTTACTCTATATGCTTCATGTTAATCGAGATATCGAGACGTTAATCATATTGATAATTTTCTTGTAGATGCAAGGGGAATTGGTAGGCTTTAAGCGATAGTCAAATATTTTAAGAGCTGGTTGCTATGTGGAGTATTCCATTCTCTTTGCATTACCAGGACAAAAAAATGAATAACGAATTCCCATTTGAGAAAAAGGATAAGTATTGCAAAATTTAAGGGAATAACAAGCAATATCTTGAAAATGGTTCACTCAACAACAAAAAATGTATATGACATAAATTGAGTATTTTAACGCGATCTACATTTTTTGTGTAGTAAAATTTTGTCCATCGCTTATGGTTTACCAGTTATGCAAACGTTGTTCACAATGAAGAACACTTTTGGAGACATTCCCAAAAAATTCAAGATATACATTTTATTTGTCATGAAAGTATCTTAAATATATGATATTTTAATCAAAATCGTTACAGCCATTTTTGAGAAAAGTAAAATTTACGAAAAATGTTCCATGTAAAGGGTAATCTGGGGTGGGGAGACTTTCTTGAAAACCTTCGTGTTGCATCTCTGGAAGATACTGAACCTAAATATCAAGTTTGGTGTTTATCCGACTATTCGTTTCTGAGTTATGCTGTTCACAGACACACTTACACAGATAGACACACGGACATGTTTCCAAAATACCTTTTTTGGATTCAGGAGGCCACTAAACGTGTATTTCCGGTGAAATCTCGGTATCGAATTTTTGGGTGGAATACAATACTTCCCCTACTTACTATACGTAGTAGAGAAAGTAAAAATGGAATGCAGATTTCTCTCGACAAGATAAAATTCATGGCAATGAAAGGAAAAGAAACGTTTAAGTTAAAATTGTGATAGGAAGAAAAGTAATTGAACAGGTTGGAACATTAGGTAATGTTACTTTCGGTTTTAGTAGGTGATATAGACGCAAAATTAAATAGGTACCTACATTAAAATAAATGAACTGAGAAATCAAATATTTAGAAAAATTATATCAAGAAGCGTAGGATTAAAATTACCTAAAATTATAGCAAAACTGATGAGAATATCTGGTGCCAACATTGGATTTTAAAAAGATGGCTTGAAGCTCAGCAGATGAGAATCTTGAAGCCCTTAATGGGAGTCAATCTTAGAGATCGCATTTCCAATCAGATTATAAGGAAAGAGTTAGGAGATTCAAACATAGTATAGAAAATAAACAGTATACACAAAAAATGGAAAGAACATTCTTATAGAATGGATGACCAAAGAATATTAAAGTTGCCATTTCAGTAAAGGCCAGTGGGAAGCAGAGATGTGAGAAGCGTTGGGAGCAGGCCCTGGTGACTTATCCTTGAAGTAAAGGTAGAAAATATACGATCATGCAAAAATATTTAGAAGATAAAATTGTATTTTAGAATTACCTCTAAAGAGGTTGTTATATATGTACACACCTTCTACCCAGTATAAACAGTTGGTAGAGAATGCAAACCTGCTAGGAACAAAGGTCTCTAAATATTTCAAAATCAAGATTACCGGATGAACTTTGCCCTCTGTAATAAGTAATAACGTTGCAAATGGTTTCCTTGCAAGAATACATGAATGACTCACACTGTTATGAGACAAAGGTACAAACACGACAATTCACCGCTACGACCTCCGGTTATCAGCACGTGAAGACTGTAGTCAAAACAAAGAGGTAGCAGAACAAACACGTGTCATCCTCTTTATGGCCCTAGCATGCTCCCAGCACAAACAAGTCCATAACGATGATGAAGTAGATACTAAAACCCGTCTTCTTGAAATACAAGATCTTGCAGGCAACTGTCTACTTGCACAAAATCAAGATCAATTATTGCAGCCATGTGTGGGAAGTAATTGGTACCCGCTAGTGGCATCCACTAAGCTTGTAAACTTGAAAATCGATTACTAAAGTTAACCGCATCATGATATGCGTTCTTTGGAGAGAAGAAAAAAACCAGTTAGTTATGTGATCGACAACTATCAGGGTGTGCAGCGAAGCTGTAATCTGTCAGTATTTTAGTTGTGTTGTTAGGTCGTCAACTCGCGATATCGCAAAGTTTGGGTGCACGCGCTATCCTATTTCGTAGGCAAAACTTCTCGAAAATTTGGAAAGGGTACAAATGATAGCTTTTTACTTTCTCTACTACGTATTGTAAGTAGGGGAAGTATTGCATTCCACCCAAAAATTCGATACCGAGATTTCACCGGAAATACATGTTTACAAAAAGGTCTGTGTGTCTATGAACAATATAACTCAAAACAGAAAAGTCAAATAAATACCAAACTTGATATTCAGGTTCAGTATCTCTCAAAGATGCGACACAGATTTTCAAGAAAATTCCCTTACCCCAGACTATCCTTTACATTGAACATTTTTCGAAAATTATGATTTTCTCAAAAATGGTTCTAATGATTTTGATTAAGATATCACGTATTTAAGATACTTTCATGACAAATACAATGCACATGTTGAATTCTCTGTAAATGTCCCCAAAAGTCCTGTTTATTCTGAATGGCTTGTAAACCTAAGAGATAGACAAAATTGTTCTACACAAACAATTTAGATCTCGTTAAAACACACAATTTATGTCACATACACTTTTTTGCCGAGTGAACCATTTCCGAGATATACCTTGTTATTTGTTTTTTTATGTCCTGGACATGTAAAGAGAATAGAATGATCCACATAGCAATCAGCTCTTAAGAGATTTGACTATCGCTTGAAGTCTACCTTCCATATTCCCCTTTACCTACAAGAAAATTAGCAATAAGATTAACATCTCGATTTCTCGATTAATATAAAGTATATAGAGCGTTTGTAAAAACAGTTGGTACAAGAGTAGAGAAAGTCATGCGAGTGTAACACATCAGATTTTTTTAAATTTATTTTAGGTCGCATTAACTACGTCGTCATATCGCAACGGACTTGTTAGGAGTTACCTCGTGGATGGGTATGTGGCGGACAGTTAGCCTTCTAGGTCTCATCCCTGTCATACCATTTTTCTTATGCACGCGTCCACAGATGCCTTAGTGCTAGGCAACTGTACCTCTGTTTCTGTGATGGCCAGTGACGTCTTCGACACTTGTCTACAGCGGCCTTAGTGTTACGCAGTTGCATGTACTTCTGCTTCTGTGATGGGCAGATGGTAGCTTCGACATGTGTCCACAGAGGCCTTAGTGCTAGTCAACTGTACCTCTGGTTTTATACGTGACGGGCAGAAGGTAGCTTCAACACTTGTTCACAGAGACTTAGAGCTAGGAAATTTCTTTGCTCCTACACGTGCCGGGCAGATGGCATTTAGGTGCTATCCAGTTCTTTCATTATGTGCTGATAGATGTAAGAGCATTCGCTATTGCATCTATTTTCATGTTTACTGTTGCTTTAGACTTAAGTTGGAATTTGGGTCGTGATATTAAATATCCAATCTCGTATCTATCTTGGCGACTAAAGGAAACTACGAAAAAAGCCCACTCAGATTGGTCGACCCACGTGATTTAAGCCCTGGTCCTCCCGAGAATCTATAAATGCAAACTTTCAACAAGCCACGAGCCTTTGTTGCACGAGATGGGTCCTGCAGTCAAACTAAACTGAGGACATTGTACCACATGTTTCCTCACAGACCTCCTTTGTCTCCTTCCCTCCTTTCCTTCCTTCCTTTCTTGCTTTTTCTAATAAACATTGCTAGTTTTCAATCTATCTACTTTTCGGTTTCACTAGACCAGTGTGGCATGTGCGTCAAAATGTTGATTGAGAAACTACAGTAAATAAATGAGCTCAGATTGAGGCAGTATTTTTTAACACTTAAATGATATCAGTCTAATTATATAGTATAAAAAATAATAACAGCCCGCCTTAAAGCAATGTGTATAATATAATACATAAAGTGTGTGTAACAGACATTGTATTATGTTTATATCATTATGTACATATTAATAATGTTATGTGAATGTATTACGTAGTTTTAACAATGTAGGAGCTGTGAGAATAGAAGTAAAAGCCGAAAGTTGCTAACAATGAGGTAACCTTGAGACAGCAATAAATTAGAAAGCTTAATAAAGGCTACTAATAATTCTTGCACCAATAATAAAGTAATATTTAAAACAGTTTATAAATAGCAAATCAAAAACTAAAAAAATCTTAAGTTAAATAAAAGTATTTTATTGGAGTAGGCTTAGCCAATCAGAGACTTGAAATAGGGAAAAAATTCAGGCGGTAGACGCTTCAAGATTGCGTACCCGAGCAGTATGGTACGTGTTCAGTATGTGACATAAAAATTTATTGCGGTGAGAATAATATAAAGTTTACGTGGTTAAAAAGTGCAAATAACAATAATCTCACAGCTCTATAGTAGGATATATCAGTGAAGTGTTATTTAATCGTGTGAAGGATTAATAAACAAAGTACAATACAATTATAATTTGTGTAAGCCTTGTTCTTTATCCGTACCGCCCTGCTAAGAGATACGTGTTCTAAAAATACTAATAACGCAGCTGAGGTGTATACATATATAATATTTAAATAAACATCAAAATACAAATTTGATTTTTAAACGTGGGGCGAAGGCCACCGGAAAATTTGTACCGTACGTGGGGCGAACACTCCAAGAAACAATCTCCCGCAAATTTGGCATCCATTACGTGGTGCAACCGCCGCTACAACAATTAAACCACTGCAAGTTTGGCATCCATTAGGTGGTGCAACCGCCGCTACAACAATTAAACCACTGCAAGTTTGGCATCCATTAGGTGGTGCAACCGCCGCTACAACAATTAAACCACTGCAAGTTTGGCATCCATTACGTGGTGCAACCGCCGCTACAACAATTAAACCACTGCAAGTTTGGCATCCATAACGTGGTGCAACCGCCGCTACAACAATTAAACCACTGCAAGTTTGGCATCCATTACGTGGTGCAACCGCCGCTACAACAATTAAACCACTGCAAGTTTGGCATCCATAACGTGGTGCAACCGCCGCTACAACAATTAAACCACTGCAAGTTTGGCATCCATAACGTGGTGCAACCGCCGCTACAACAATTAAACCACTGCAAGTTTGGCATCCATAACGTGGTGCAACCGCCGCTACAACAATTAAACCACTGCAAGTTTGGCATCCATAACGTGGTGCAACCGCCGCTACAACAATTAAACCACTGCAAGTTTGGCATCCATAACGTGGTGCAACCGCCGCTACAACAATTAAACCACTGCAAGTTTGGCATCCATAACGTGGTGCAACCGCGGCTACAACAATTAAACCACTGCAAGTTTGGTTCACCAACAGTGGGGCTGAAACATCTACTGCAAGGATTGTACGGCTGACGGCCTGTATTACGATCTCCGGTTAAAAGTCATGGTTTGTAACCAATCAGTTATCGCTACCTGAAGGTTAGGTGCATTGCCGCGTATTACAAACGCATATCAACCGATGGTTAGTAACCCTAAGGTTTATGATGCTGGGCGAGAAGTTGGCAACACCAAAGAGATATGTATTTCTCCTTGGCAATAGTTTTCTGAGTGATTTCACTGTTTATACAACGCTATCTCGTGGTAACCTGCAACATTATAGCGTCATTATTGGTCATTAGTAACAAGGCGAGCGGACAGACTATTATAGATTGTGAACGGTTTTGGAGATTTTTTTTAGAGAATTTTGACATGAACATAACCTAAAATGTAATTTATATACATGTCATTGAGCATACAAGATGCGGTTCTAGTACGTTATTGGATTACTGAGCTACAATAGGATACCGTAAACAATAGTTATAATTACCTTTTTATTAGCTTTTCCGTTCGCGAAAGCTATTATATTTATAGAAAAGCAACATCGATGGTTCTAATGTTGATTCCGATTTACACATGTTGCCTGACATTTAAGTTCAACACAATATTCTTAAGTTTGTTGCATCTTTCTAATACCGTTCCTTGGTTATTCTATTTGGAAAACTATGCCACACTTCAAAGTTTCGTTAAAAATAGTGTTAAGAGTTTTGACGTAAAAGTTTTACGAATATCACTTTAATAACCGAAAACCATAGTCTTTTGATGCAAACATTTCATGAATATCACTTAAAACTAACGTAGAAAGCCATTCGACAATTTTAAAAGCCAACCTAAATATAAACTAACACGCAAAATACGTTTACCTTTGCCCACACTGCTTGTCATTTAACCTAAAATGTTTGGCCTTCCAAAAACAATCCAAGCACAATGGTTAGTTCCTTACGCCCTGACAGTAATATTTAAGACTGGGTGTTGGAGTGAACTATTCTAATGTATAGATAACATTTCCAAAAACTTGAAAATATATTCTGAATCACTCTCAATAATCAATCTCTGCCGGTGGTACGCCATGTTTCATTCGGAAATACGAGTTAACTCCAAGGTATCATCTTTATCCACCACTTGAGGTGGTGGTTAGTTTACCTCCAAAAATAACTCCCGGGTAGCCCTTAACCAAAGATTGTAATACAGTCGCAGTACGTAACTCTCAGGTAAATCTTACCCCAAACCTTAACCGGAGATCGTAATACAGGCCGTGAGTTGAACAAAAAATTTCGGCAACGTAGGCGTCTGAGCAGCGATTCTCTCCAAGCTATTAGGTCATTGAAGGATAGGAATCTCATTCACTTGTTCACTTCTTTCAAAATGCATATCGTTTGTACCTTTTCAAAATTTTGCGAGAAGTATATCTGCGGCAGAAAGAAATCATTATCTTTGGGAGTTTGACTACGCTGAGCAATTGGACACTCCATCTCAAAAGTTCACTTGATGCGATATTGCCAGCAAGAGTTGCCGAAAAAAAAATTTCTTTTTCTTTTTGACTTTCTCTTCTACTTCCTACAGTATGTAGAGGAAATCTTAAATTCCACCCAAAAGTTCTATACCGAGACTGAATAATAAAGAAGTTTTTAGAAAAAGATTCATGTGTGTATATGGGGGGGGGATTTACAGCATATCACAAAAACAAAACGTCAGTTAAATACCAAACTTGGTATTTAATTTCAGCATCTTCCAAGGAGATTTTCAAGAAATCTCCCACCCCAAACCACCTTCTAGATCGAAGAATTTTCATTCTTTTTTATTTTCTCAAAAATAACTCTAAAATGTGGATTGTATGTTTAAAACATTTGCATGACAAAATGTATATCTTAAACTTTCTGAGATCTTCATTCTGAATGAATTTTGTCTAATTTGTAAACCGTGAGAAATAGACAAGCTTACTACACACAAAAAATGTAGATATTGTTTAAAAATACAATGTATGTCAAATAAATTATTTTATGCCATAACCGTTTTCTAGATATTGTTCGAAATATCAAATGTGTATAACGAGTTTGTTTACGCCTCTTTCGCATCCACATTTCCATTTGTTCTTGTCACTCTAATCATCATCTATCATTTGCGGATTCGATAGCTTATCTCACACAACACTCTACAACAGACGTGGTCCATCCCTCTTATTACGCCGAGGAGGCTACCAGTTATTTAATTTTAATGGGCATCTCTCAGGTGACGTTCTTCTAAGGTGTCCATATCTGAAGTTTCAAATACTTCAACCTTATTAAACTTCAAAGTGATCGCATAGCGATGGATTTGACTATCGCTGAAACCTAATGTATTTGTCTTGTACCGAATTAATTTGTGAAGCTATAAAGGATGTATCATAATTAATAGCGCAAACTGAAACGGTTGAAACTATACGATAGTAGAAGCAAAAACTTTCCAGTAATCATGGGTCCGCAAACGAGCCATGTGCGAGATAATTGCAAATGTGTAATTACAAGCCACACTGACTTCATTAGGCAACATCGTCCTAATCAGTACAAATGAATTTGAAAAGTAGACTTTTTGTTTAATAATTGCCAACCTAAGTTCCTCAAAATTCACTCATAGCTTAACAAAGAATACAATTCCAATTTAGTATATTACATGTTATTAATACTGTATACTCTTCCCTGTTAAAGATGGTGTTCAAAGTTTCGTCCTTGCATCTGGATGCAATACTGCATTCGTCCCTGCAGTGAGTTTCGAATTCTTTCAAACTCCCCTGGATCATCTCTTGACAAGCGCGAACAATTCTCTGCTCCTGTACTTCAACGGTATCAACGGGAGTGATGTACACTACACTTTTGAAGTGACCCCATACACAAAAATCCAAAAGGATTGAGATCAGGTGATCGTGGAGGCTAAGGTACAGGCCCTCCTCGACTTATCCATCTTGGGTCATATCTCCGCCTTAGATGTCTTCATATAGCAGCAAAATGTGCCGGTGCTCCATCATGTCTCCTCCGTGGTCTAAGGGTACAATGCTAGCCTCTAGTTTCCAAGCTCGCGGGTTCAAACTCAGCAGAGGGAGATGAATTTTTTGGAACGTAAAAATCCTTAGCATGGACTCCTTCGGAAGGGAAGTAAAGCAGGTGGTCCCGTGTCGTAAATTTACAGCACGTAAAAGAATCTCAAGCCTGATAAAGAGGGCTCTGAGCAAACTTACCGGTCTTTCACGCCCAATATAGAATGGGACGCTAAGAACCATAACAGTTAGGGAGCGTCCATAAATAAAAAAAAGGGGCTCGATCATACATGTACCACATACTCCGACGTTTTTCAAGGAGAACATCTTCAAGCAATTCATGTCAGTGGCGGCTCATAATCACACACTCGTAATAATAAATCTCACACACGGCATTTTTACGGCCCCATGTTTACTGGAACTGTTTTGTTTCTATTATCGTATACTTTCAACCGTTTCCGTTTGCGGTATTATCTGTATATAAATAGAGGATAATTGTTAGAAAAGTCATATAAATGTAACGCAGAAATTGTTCCTCCTATTCATGCAACAGTGGAATTTCAAAGCCACCGCATACGGACTTGCGTTTTAAAGATTTGACTATTGGTTCAGCCCCTGCATCTCTCTTGTATCTACAATTAAATGTGTAATACACGAATTTCTGCATTTAACCGACGCGGATAGCCAATACAGTCTACTGAATGGGGAGTTCTGCGATACAAAACCCGCCAGGATCGTCCTTCCTTACTGTTTTCTTCAGGTTTTCCCCAATCCTTATATCCGGCAAATGCCGGGGATGTACACTAAGCTACATTTCCTTCACAGATAAAAGTAATAAAGCCGTGCAATTTTGGAATCAGAGAGGGTTTGTCTCGCCGGTACCGGCACTGGTACTTACATTCGTTTGTGCACACCTTCGTGCGCACATTCTCTCTTTGGTACTGGCACTGGTATGTACTGCTCGTGGATATTTTAAGCACTTAATGATGCGCTTGTGTGAGAAAGATTCCGCGGCTAATGCGAGAGGTCTCGCCGATAAGCAGTTTAGCGACCCACGGCAAGTTACGCTACTAGGTTCTTTTATTGCAGAAACAGTTACTTCCAACCGTAAGCTTGACACTGCTGAAATTAGCAGGTATAATAATTCAGTTGTCACAACTTCGAGTGCTACGGTTCATAATCAGTTTAATTCTTTATCGTTAAACGATTGGCAACTCACTTAAAAAGCTCAATTATTAGATCACATTAATTTCTCAGCCAATTTAAACTGGTCTCATCTCTTCAAAATACGCCCACACATGCCCTGAGAGAAAAATATCATAGCTTACCACTGGAGCAGCTGGCGCACGAGACAACAGAACGAGCTACGGGATCACGGCAGCAGAAATAACGAAGCAGTTAAAAATACTTATTAGCTTCGAAAGTGTGACCATCTTCTGCTTCAAACTGACGTCTCATCGTGCTGCAAAATTACACTGCTTCAAAAGTGATGGCCAACAGATGTGTAGACAGATAGACACACATGTATTCGGACTTTTTGGGGGGGTAGGCTCCAGGGGTTTGATATGTACTTATGGTGAAATCTAATTATCGAGTTCTTGGGTGGAATACAATACTTCCTCTGCTTACTTTAAGTACGTAGTTTAGAAAGTAAAAAGAAGAGAAAGCAGGAGAAATGACGTTCCTTAGATATTTTGCTGGATATACATATTAGAGAACAAATCTGATGTGTTACACATGACTTTCCCTACTCTTGTACAAACTATTTTTACAAACTCTTATTCTCCATCTATTTCATATTAATCCAGATAAACATTTGCAGAAACGATCTTTTGACATGCAAAGAGAATTAGATTTTACACGTAGCGACCAGTTCTAAAAGTATTTGACTATCGCCTAAGGCGTACTATGTTCCCCTTGTTTTGTAATTGCAAGGGCAAAATAGAAATACAGTAGCCTTTAAGCATCGACATTTATCTTATTAGCTGGTTGCTAGGTGCAGCACCATTCTTTTTGCCACAGATCAATACTCTTTGCTTATCCAAGATAAAAAATGAATAACGAATTCCCAATTTGAGAAAATAAGTATTGAAACATTTAAGGGAATAACAAGCAATATCTCGAAAATGGTTCACTCAACAACAAAAATGTATATGACATAAATTGTGTATTTTAACGCGATCTACATCTTTTGTGTAGTAAAATGTTGTCTATCTCTTATGGTTTACCAGTTATGCAAAAGTCTTTCACAATGAAGAATACTTTTGGAGACATTCCCAGAAAATTCAAGATATAAATTTTATTTGTCATAATAGTATCTTAAACATATTATATTTTAATCAAAATCGTTAGAGCCATTATTGAGAAAATTAAAATTTTCGAAAAATGTTCCTTGTAAAGGGTAGTCTGGGGTGGGGGGATTTTCTTGAAAACCTTCGTGTCGCATCTCTGGAAGATACTGAACCTAAATACCAAGTTTGGTGTTTGTCCGACTGTTCGTTTCTGAGTTATGCTGTTCACAGACACACACACACACAGACACACGAACATGTTTCCAAAAATGCTTTTTTTGGATTCAGGGGGTTTAAAACATATATTTCCGGTGAAATCTCGGTATCGAATTTTTGGGTGGAATACAATACTTCCCCTACTTACTATACGTAGTAGAGAAAGTAAAAAAATCTGATGTGTTACACTCACATGACTTTCTCTACTCTTGTACAAACTATTTTTACAAACGCTTACTCTCCATATGCTTCATGTTAATCGAGATGTTAATCTTATTGCTAATTTTCTTGTAGATGCAAGGGGAATTGCTAGGCTTTAAGCGATAGTCAAATATTTTAAGCTCTGGTTGCTATGTGGCGCATTCCATTCTCTTTGTATGTCCAGGACATAAAAAATCTGATGTGTTACACTCACATGACCTTCTCTACTCTTGTACAATCTAATTTTACAAACGCTTATTCTCCATATGGTTCATGTTAATCGAGATACCGATATGTCAATCTTATTGGTAATTTTCTTGTAGATGCAAGGGAAATATGGTAGCTTTTAAGCGATAGTCAAATATTTTAACGCTGGTTGCTATGTGGCGCATTTCATTCTCTTTGCATGTCCAGGACATAAAAAAAATGAATAACGAATGTGAGAAAAAGTATAAGTATTGTAAAATTTAAGGAAATAACAAGCAATATCTCGAAAACGGTTCACTTAACAAAAGAAATGTATATGACATAAGTTGTGTATTTTAACGCGATCTACATTTTTTGTGTAGTAAAATTTTGTCTATATCTTATGGTTTACCAGTTATGCAAAAGTCGTTCACAATGAAGAATACTTTTGGAGACATTCCCAGAAAATTCGAGATATACATTTCATTTGTTATGACATTATCTTAAACATATGATATTTTCATCAAAATCGTTAGAGCCATTTTTGAGAAAATTAAAATTTTCGAAAACTTTTCCATGTAAAGGGTAGTCTGGGGTGGGGGGATTTTCTTGAAAACCTTCGTGTCGCATCTCTGGAAGATACTGAACCTAAATACCAAGCTTGGTGCTTATCCGACTGTTCGTTGTTGAGTTATGCTGTTCACAGACACACAGACACACACACACACACGGACATGTTTCCAAAAATGCTTTTTTTTGGATTCAGGGGGTTTCAAAACATATATTTCCAGTGAAATCTCGGTATCGAATTTTTGGGTGGAATACAATACTTCCCCTACTTACTATACGTAGTAGAGAAAGTAAAAAAATGAAGATATCAGAAACCAGTTAAAAATTGACAGTATTATACAACTTATTAAATAATACCAGTATTCTGGAAAGACCGTGTGTATAGGATGCCAAATACATGTATAGCATGAATAACCATTTATAA
This sequence comes from Deroplatys truncata, assembly GCA_030765065.1. Classification (NCBI taxonomy): domain Eukaryota; kingdom Metazoa; phylum Arthropoda; class Insecta; order Mantodea; family Mantidae; genus Deroplatys; species Deroplatys truncata. The sequence continues at coordinate 118,742,123 of CM060985.1, forward strand.
TCTATGGAAGGAGGTCTCTAGGAATTCCAGTAAAACGGTGGCGAGATCAGATGGCGAGAACGGACTAAAGGATCTAAGCTTTAAAGAAGAAGAAAAATATGATTACACATAAGTGTTTTGTTACTCTAACTATTGCCCCTCCAATTCGCACGGTTATTTCATTTCCGCACGGTATAATCTACGCGTCCTTTTAACCAACGCGGCGAAATTGCGTTGCTTTTCTCATGAAGAATGCTCGCATTTGGTAAGTTCTCGGGTGTGGTTTATCCCAAAGTTTTCTAACGCTAGCTAACTTGAGGCGCCGCCGGGTTCATTTGCGGCATCATTAACCCATTCCCTTTGCCGTCTACAACAGTAGTTGCAAACTTTACATCGTTTACATATCACTTTCTGGTGCTTTTCCAAAGTACCACTCTTTGGCGCCTTTCTACCCAAAGTTTTGTTGCTTTCTATTACTCGGTGCACGAATAAAGCTCACTACATGCACATTAGTGCAATACAGTATCTCTAAACAAATTAAAGCAAATGAATGGAGCAATAAGGAGAGCATTATGGAATATGACGTCAAAAGCAACACAAAATTCTGTAAATGAATGACTACAGGGCGATTAGAGTCACCTTCTCCGAGTTTTCTAGCTACTGATGCAGAGAACATAATATCTTGTAGCACGTGTTCCCAGGGTACAGACGGTGGGTAAAGTAATGTTCGGCTTCGCAAACAGAGTAAGAAATATATCAGACAGTGATATAAGAGCATTATTCGTATGCGTCTATTACCTATTGCGATGTCGAAAGGAGTTTCTCACGATATAGCTTTTGTTTAACTGAGAGACGAAGAACGTTCACTTTTAACAATCTCAGCATGTACATTAATATCCACTGTAATGCACAGAACTGTGTAGTATTCACTTTACATATATGTAAAATGTAGAGTTCTATAACGAAATAAAGCATTAACAGTCGTCGTGTACAGCAAGATACAATCTGTACGAGCACTGCAGGCCTGCGCCCGTTGTTTACATCTGGGCTCAACCTCTCTCCTTCAATATAAACAAACTACAGTACAAGGTGTATTAACCTCGTACATCGGCCACTCTGATCCGCCCCTTAGTAATGAGAGTACACATGGCAACACTTAGAAGTGAAAGCGCACAATGAATAGGACAGACCGGTAAAGAATAGGAAAAGCAGAGATGAGACTTCTAAGAGTAGAAGCAGGATTTACCCTTTTAGACAAACAAAGAAATGAAGAAATTTGCAAACAGTTAAATAGGTTTCACTGTCACTTCACTAAGTTCTCTCAGTCATTTCACTGTTTTGTGTCTAGTTCAACTTTGCCTTCACTTAGTTCACACTGTCACCTCACTAATGAGAACTACTTCAATTTACCATCACTTCACTTTTGTTGATGAAGTAGCCGCGTATGAAATGTGCGAAAAGTAGCCTCTTTTCCGGACGTTTCAATCGTTGGGGAATCGAACACAAGACGTTCTAATCTCTCGCGTAGCAGCACTCACTGTACGTCGCGCTGTCGTCACATTCTCGCTTGTAGAAGCACACTTGATGTCGCAGCAGAAACGCGCTCATGTATTCACTAACTTGAACCAGCTCACTTATATAGCTCTGGAAGTTTCCACAGGACATTCTAGAATGTTCTGGACACAATTTCAGGAAGCGAGAGGGAAGAAGATTTTTTTTTAGTTTTTTATTTATGGACGCTCTTTAACTACTATGGCCCTTAGCGTCTCATTCTATATTGGGCGTGAAAGACAGGTAATTTTGCTCAGAAGTCTCTTTATCAAGCTTGAGGTTCTTTTACGTGCCGTAAATCTACGACACGGGACCACCGGCTTTACTTCCCTTCCGAAGGAAGCCATGGTAAGGATTTTTACGCCCGAAAAAATACATCTGCCTCCGTCGGGTTTGAATCCGCGACCTTGGGAACTAGAGGCTAGCTCGGTACCACTAGTCCACGGAGGACGACCCAGAAGATTATCTGTCGATAGCCTTCTGGTGTTTACGCTGGGCAAGAACGCTTCCGCGTCATTTATCTCCCCTTATCTTTCCAACTGCCGGGCGCCGAACTCCTGGAATCTTGGGCCAAAATATTGCATCACAATGTATTAAGGATGAAAGAGGAACGAACACCAACAATTTTATTAAATTATACACCTAGGATTAGGAAGACCAAGAGCAACATGGAGTGATATGTTTAATTGAGGAAGGAAAAGGTCGATAGACCTATAGCTTGTGGAAGAAGGAGAAGTATCTACAAACCTAATTTTAAGCACTCGCCAGGATTAAGGACAAATCATTAATATATACAAAAATGTCAATTAAACATTATTATACCACATTTAATCCCTGAACGCCAATTTCGCAATTTTGCATTTTTCGTAGCATTATAATTTACACGTGGAATGTATAAGGTAAGAATTATTGAAGTTAGTATAGAGCAGTAACTAAACAACGTTTTACTTTCTATACCACATACATAGTAGACCGAGAAGGTATTGCATTTTACCCAAAAATTTGATACTGAGATTTCATCGGAATTACATGTTTTGAGGCCCACTGAATTCAAAAAAGCATTTTAAGAAAAAGGTCTGTGTACATGTGTCTGTAAACAGCGTGACTCAAAAACGAAAAGTCGGTTGGTGCACATTTAGGTTCAGCACCTTCCAAAGATGCGACACGAAGATTTTCAAGAAAATCTCCCCACAACAAACAGCCCTTTAAATGGAAGATTTTTCGAAATATTTGACTTTTTAAAAATGGCTGTAACGATTTTGATTAAAATGCCATATATTAAAGATATTTATATGACAAATAAAAAGTATATATTGAATTTTCTGGGAATAGCCTGTGAAGTCCTCTTCATTCGGAAGGAATTTTGTATAATCTTGTATAACTGGTAAACGTTAAGCGATAGACGAAAACATATTACACAAAAGTGTGGATCTCTTAAGGCACACAATTTATTTCAAATAACTTTTTTTGTGGCATCAGCCATTTCCGGGATATCCGTTATTAATGGTTCGAATTGTTCAATATTTCTGACATTCTTTTAAAGTCCTGTCAATTTTCAGTTGTTTCTTGCGATGATATGGAAACAGTTTTAAGGCCAGCGGGTAGTGTCCATTTCTAAAACATTTGACTATCGCTCTTCTCTTTGTATCTATAACGTAGTGTGTAATGCAGCTATTTCCGGAAACGTTTATTTGTATTAAAATTAAGTAGATAGGAAGATAAAATTTCGTAAGAATAATTTGTTTACACTCTAATAACTTATAGAAGGCAGAGAAAGTCAGGTGAATGTAACACATGAGATTTTATTCGCATTTTCCTCTAGTGTATCGTTTTGCCACAGTTTAGCTTTTTGTTTTGTATATATCGTTATAATAGACTGAAGCTACGACGTCGCAACATCGACTGAATAACTGACCACACACACGCCTCACATGACTTCGGTATTTTCTCTTGATTGCTGGCTATCAGCTATTAACAATGTTTTTATGTTTTTAATATGTTAGTGTTGTGTTGGTCTCCGAATGCTTCGATAAGCACCTGAGCTTTGTTTCTGATACTTGAGGAGTAGGTACTCCACCTAATTGGTTTTTACATTAAGTGCATGATAAGCAAAGTTTTAGTTAAGACATTCATCTTCGTTTATTACATCATTGAAATTATGCGTTTTACCTTCATTAAAGATTTTAAACATTTCGTCGTAAATACACGAAATGTCTTGGGACTTAAAAAACGTTGGTGAATTAATATCGTTCGTGCAATGCAACATCATAGCAGCATCACAAAAGTTCTGTGGCAGACTTGACGTTGCCTGTCAAGTGTGATTTTTCTACCCACTTGCAAGGGAAAATGCGCTGTTGCCAAACGTCTGCATTTCAAAGCGTTTTTCTACAAATCTACTCATTCCTTTCGTATGCCTATTTTATGAATGTAATAAAAAACAATAATTTTTGTCAAATTCAATACTTTACGGGACTTTTCAAGAGTTGTCACAACTCACAGGTTTTCTTGTCTAAATACTTTTAAACTCTTTGAAAATCTTGAAAGCAAATAAGGACATGCTCTAAACGGTCACAGATTTGACAATGATTTGATGGCTTTGGCCAATGAAATGCGAGTATTCACAGTGCGTCACGAAATCTGCAACATGGCTGAAAGCGAAAGGTAAACAACAATGGCTACCCGGCCAAGGTATGTCGTATGCGAACTGATTAGGTTATAAGCTGGCCATGTCTGTACGTCGAGAGCTCCGTGGATTACCACAAGCTGAAACAGATGAAGGCATATGGTGAAATGATTGCTAGGCAGAACTAAGTATACATTAATGTAATGTTATATAGCGTGGTTAACCTATCGATTGGTGTTATTTCCATTCTATTCCACACTCGTAATGTGATTTCATTGAATATAATACGTGAAAGTGCTACATAATATTAGTAAAGAACAATATTTCATTGGAGATTGTTATACCGTGACGCAAATAGTAAATTGCCTTGCGCGTGATTATCAATGCGTTTTGAGGGGTTTCAGTTTGGCAAAGAGACAACTTGTAAATACACACTTATGACATTGTCAAGTCTTGGCAGATCTTGTCAAATCTTGTCCAATCTGGTCACATATTAAAATATATTTGACAATTTTTCTTGTAAACTCTTGAATTGAAAAACAAAATAGTTTGTTCGTGTACAAGGGGCTTTAGGAATAAACTTAAATTTCCAATGCTAATGTAGCGTAGCTACATATGTAGGTTTCATAGAAGAATTACGATCATTCTTTGGGTTTTCATTTGTAATCACTTATCAGTTTTAATGTTTCCTTGTTAAGAAGCGGCGTGTGTTTACTATGCATTAATCTTTTTACTTACTCTACTACGTAAAGTAGGCGAAGTATTGTATTCCATCCAAATATTCAATATCGAAATTTCACCGGAAATACATGTTTTGAGGCGCCCTGAATCCAAATAAAGCATTTTTGAAACATGCCCGTATGTGTGTATCTATCTGAGGTCTATGAACTGCATAACTCACAATAGAAAAGTCGGATAAATATCAAACTTAGTATTTAAGTTTAGTAGCTTTCAAAGTAGCCATACGAAGATTTTCAACAAAATCCCCCACCACAGACTACCCTTTACATGGAACATTTTACGAACATTTTGATTTTCCAAAAGAATGGGCGTAACGATTTTGATTAAAATACCACATTGAAAGATATTTGAATTGAAAGATTGAATTTTCTGGGAATAACCTGTGAAGTCCACTTCATTTGGAAGAATTTTTGTGTAATCTTGTATAACTGGTAAACGTATGCGACTAGACGAAAAATTTAAAATTTATTTTAAATGAATTGTGTGTTTTAAAGAGATGTAATTTTTTGTGGTGTAAGCCGTTTCTGAGATATCCGTTATTAAAAGTTCGAATTGTTCATTACTTGGTCATTCTCTTAAAGTCCTTTCAACATTCAGTTGTTTCTCGCGATTGCATAGAAACATTATGGCATTTTAGGGGCAGCATATAGCGTCCAGTTCTTAAACATTTGACTGCCCATGTTCATTTTGTATCTATAACGAATTGTGTACAGCATATATTTCTGCAAAGATTTATTTGGATTAAAATGTAGTATATAGAAAAATAAGGTTGAGAAAGAATAATTTGTATACACATTAATGAACGACAGAGGGTAGAGAAAGTCATGTGAATGTATAAAATCAGATTTTTTTATAATGAAATCGTTCAACATAACAATGGGCTGTGCAAATACGGCAGCACAAATAACAATAGTAGTAGTAGTAGTAGTAGTAGTAGTAGTAGTAGTAGTAGTAGTAGTAGTAGTAGTAGTAGCAGCAGTAGTAGTAGTAGTAGTAATAATAATAATAATAGTTATAGTAATAATGGAGTTGAGCCCACATAAGGGCTCTCTGGCATTAAACGTATTACATAAAAGGACAGGTCACTGTCGCAGTAAGAATCTTATTCTTCAGAGGCGATTCCTGATACGAGGAACTGTAGCAAATTTTTTATCTAAGGAGAAATGCACTGAGCCGAGCACAAAACTGAATTCAGGAAATAGATGAGCCTGAGAAAGAATATGTTCAGAGATTATATTGATTCCAAGTTCATAATTCAACACCGGATTTGTATGCACTAAAAATATCTAAAATATGCATACATTTATGCTGTCAAAGTTTTTAAAACATGCTCTACAATTTCGAAACTATACACTAAAATTGTTAACTTTAAGCTTATACCTTTTGGTACTTAAAATGTACATTCTGCCTTAGACATCATTCCGGTTATTATACAGGGTGGTCGCTAAGTAAGGGACGAATGTTTGAATGTCTAATGATTGATTATGCTCGCTTGTATTTCGCGGGTGCAACTATCTTATGTCTTGGTCTACATCCGTCTTTTTGTCTGAAAAGTGTTAGAGAAAATTGCAGAAGCGAGACGAAAGATGATTTCGATTGACGCTTTGAATTCACGGAGACCTGGTTGCAGATGCTGAAAGATGATCCTGACTTAAAACAACACATTGGTCCGACGAGGCCAAATTTCATGTGTCGGGTTCTGTTAAGAGACATAATTGTGTTTACTGGCGACGTGAAAACTGAAATGTTAGTGTTCAACGCAATTGCCTGTATCCGGGAGTGGTGGTGTGGACAGGGTGATATAGCCGGGCTCAATTGGACCTTGTTTTCATTGCGAATGTCACGGGAGAAACGTACCTGGATCTGCTGCGAAACAACATTGGGGTCTTTCTTACAGGCACGGGATGATTTTGAAGATTTGTGGTGGCAGAAAGATAGAGCTCTGCCGCATTACTTTCTGATTGTGTGCGAATGGCCTGATGGGTGGTGTCCAAGAATGTGGATTGGACGTCGGGGTCCTATTGAATGGCCCAAACTTCCCCCGATCTAACTACTCCTGATTTTTTTCTCTGGGGCTTTTACAGGATAACATTTACAAGCATACTATCCAAAACGAAGCTCATCTGCGCCAGACCTCCCACGCAGGTCATGTGAAAACGTCCAATTAAAACTTCAAGACTGCGTCGACTTGAATGGAGCCCAAGTTGATCATTATGTAGGAAATCGATAGCAGAAAGTTTTCATATATTTCACAGATTTCTTAGTGATACGAAAGTGAGTAATAATATTTTGTATGGCTTTTTATTTCTCATCAAACATTCGTCCCTTACTTCGCGGCCACCCAGTAATTTGATTAGCAGTATATAATGATTATTTTCTCCAAATGCTCAGCTGTAAGTTTATGACGTTTATCGGTTAACACAAGTTTGTAGGGAAGTTTCCGCGCCTACAGATATCAAAATTTTAAAGCACTTACTAACTGTAGAGAGATTTCTTCAGGAACCACTATATTTTCACCTTGAACATATTTATCCACAGAACACAAAACTTTAATGTCAGGATTTCTCTCTAAAACACGCACAATTTACTGCTTAATTTTCCTGCATACTTTCAAGAAGCACTCTCAAATTCACTCTGAACCTCCATATAGTTGTCACCATAACAAGGGTCGTCCTCCGTGGTGTAGTGGTTACCATGCTAGTCTCTAGTTCCTGAGGTCGCGGGTTCGGGCGTAAAAATCCATAGCATGGCTTCCTTCGGAAGGGAAGTAAAGCCGGTGGTCCCATGTCGTAGATTTACGTCGCGTTAAGGAAACTCAAGCCTGATAAAGAGGTCTCTGAGCAAAATTTCCTGTCTTTCACGCCCAGTATGGATGAGACGCTATGGACCACAGCAGTTAAAGAGCGTCCATAAAAAATAATAAATAAATAAAAAAAAACGAAAAACTCCATACTAAAGACTTTCTTATTACGAGAATGCGATACTGAAAATCTTTAGAATGCTATATTTCTAAAAACAAATGACGTTTCTTTATATTTGGCAGCTACTTTCTAATGTTTTGTGAGTTGATTGCCGTGTAGTTTTTTTCCAATTTTCTCTAATAATTTGCTAAACTATCATCATTTAAACATTTTGTCTTCACTCAAAAATGTATTTGACTAGAGAACATTTCCGGGTTATGATTTGTTTTACGATTTTAAATATCCATTAACATCTAAAAACACGAAGATCGGCTTAGAAATGTATTTGGCAAAGAAGAATCCATCTTATGCAACAATTTATAATTGGTACAGCGAATTAAAAAAAGATCGGTTTTTTCTTAGTGATGAATTTCGTGAAGAACGCCCAAGAACTGCTGTTAGTGATGAAAATATTGCCGCTCTTCGAGCAATGCTTGAAGAAGATCGACGGACATCTTATGAATTTATTCGGGCGACATTCAGCATAGGTATGCGTCAATTCCAAAACATTTTACATCAACAGTGAGAAAACTTTGTAGTCGATGGATTCCACATAAATTGACTCCCAATCAAAAACAACGAAGATGATGCAGAAAAACCGTGGAAAAATTTCAAGACGGCACTCAAATTTGGTATGAAATATCCTTACTAGTGATGAAGCTAGATTTATTGCTATAATCCTGAAAAGAAGAGTCAATCGGCTCTATGGGTCCTTCGAACAAACCCAAACCTACTAAAGTCCAATGAATTCGCAGTGCTGGCAAAAAGATGGTCGCTAGTTGTTTTTCTAAAACGGGCCATATTGCTACTAAAGCATTAGAAGATTTGTACACAAATGTCTGTTTACCGCAAAACTTTGAAAACCGCCCAAATGGAAAAACAATGTTGCATAATGACAAAGCATCGTCACAAAGAGCAAAAATGACAACAGAGTATCTGGGTGCCCTAAAGGTCTCTCCACCATACACCCCTGACCTAGCACCTTGTGATTTCTTATTGTTCCCAAAAATTAAATATGTATGGAATCACTTTTTCGTCACCAGTTGAAGCAATGGAATATTATAACAACTTTGTTTCTGAAATGCCTCAGGAAGAGTGGCATCATAGCTTAAAGCACTGGTTTCATCGGATGCAAAAATGGTTAAAGGGGATATTTTGAAAAGCAATAAAAATATTTAAAATCTTTAAATCTAATTCTTGTTTGATTTTCTAAAAATGTTCAGTCGCCCCTGTATGTCACTAATGTGTTTAAATATTAATTTTAAAGCTAACAAAATTTATACATGTATTAATAAGCTCAATGGATGAGAAAATTAATAAATACGCAGCAACATCCGCAAATGCAATTATATGCATTACAAAACTTAACATGCAAGAAACACAAGAACTTGAAACATAGTGCAAAATTTAATTCTATATCACAAGTAAAAAAAGCAACTAAATATTGTCACGACTATGGATTAATTAACCAACTTCCCGAAACTTTCCATACTTAAAGTCATGACAACAGAGGAAAGTTCACTAAGCTTGGAAACTAAGGAATATGCAAAGAAATCTAAAAGAAGAACCGTCGTCCAAAACTCATCCATGCCACGAGGCAGGTGCGGAGAGCACGCCACACTGTTCCCTACATTAAGAAGTCCTGCTGCCTAAAAAGGTTGAACAATCATTTTATATACAATCATTCCCACCCCTACTTTCTATCAAAAGCGTCATCAAAGCCAGCAGCACGTTCTGGAATAGTCTAACACAAAGTAAAATTGCCAGCATTTGAGTTGAGCCTTCCAGAATGAACAGGTCAACTAAACTCATTCTGGGAGAGCCAACCCCATGTTAGGCATACCAACCTAGTTCTACATGTGCTTGCCACAAAATGTATTTGCATACAAATTCGATGTCAATTCGTAATGTAACTGAGTGGTGTGGACGTACCAGGGACATACCGTGAGTCGTAAAACTATGTTTTGGAATACTTGTAGCCGAAGAATCTGGGACCTGCTCTTACCCAAATTGGACCCGTATATTAAACAATGGATGAAATGAAGACTTGTACAAAAGAGAACTACATTGTACCCGCAGGGATGATTTGCGATTGAGAACAGGGTACCGTTTGCATAATCTTGAGTAAGCCAAGTTTAATTTGAAATTCATATTAGAGTGCCAGGTCAAGCGACAATCCAAGTGGACGTTCAGGTATTTAATACTGTCATAAAGTCCTTCTCCACGACCTGGCATGCGGGTTTCCTATACAAGATTATTCAGCTGGAACTACCACCACACTACATACACCTGTTACACTCATACCTCAGACACCGATCATTTGTTGTTTCAGTTGCGGTACAAGGCGGAGTTCCCGAAGGCTCTGTACTATCCCCTACGCTCTTCAGCGTCTATGTGGACGATATTCCAGCGGAGCAGCACGTCAACATAGCACAGTATGCTCACGACTTGCTGCTATACTGCACAAACAAGAACTCTCACAGAGTCTTCAATCCAATTCAGAGACACCTCCGCCTCATCCAAGAGTGGTGCAGGCGTTGGCGATTGTCCATCAATCCGGAGAAAAGCCACGCCATTTTCTTCACACAGCGCCGCTTCCCCGCCAACTTCCCCTCATTTACCTACCTCCGACGTAGGATAGAGTGGACGAATGCCATCTCCTATTTGGGTGTTCAACTAGATAGGCGTCTAACTTTCCGGGGTCACATCGCGGATCTCTCGTGTCGGGGCATAGCAGCCACGGCCGCCTTGTATCCCATGCTGGGATCCGTGATGCCGATACCGCTTACGTTGCGCCTCTTCAGAGCACTTAAAGTCCATGTTCCACTATACGCCTGCGAGATCTGGGGCATGGCCGCAGACTCCAGTCTGCTCCGACTGCAGCAGGTGCGGAATAGGGGCCTCTGAGTCACCTATTCTGTATGCCGCGCTTTCCCCGTGAGACTACTTCACGAAGCCTCATCTCTTCCATACCTGGAGGATGAAATTAGGCATCGGGCTAAAAAACTATACGACCAGTTGCCATTCCATCGGCCGCTTGAGGCATGCGGGCACCCCCGGTAACATAGGAGTTACTCCAAACAGCAGCAAAAGCTGAAATCCTTATAGTCCTACCACGAGTTGCTTGGTAAATTAAAAATTTAATCCAAAACAATTTCTATAATATCATCCACCAGCGGTGCACTAGGGCCGTTGCACCCTGACCTGCAGTCGCCGAGGAGCTCAATGCTACCTCCTATCACTCCCACTACCTCAGTCTCAACGCCATCCTGCAAACCCCTATCCTACCTACCAGTGGTTAAACCCTAGGAAGGGTAGATACACTAGATAACACTTCTTCGGGCTGGCCTCAGCCTGCCAACATGCTTCGGGCTTTAGAGTATTGGAGCTCAATGTAATTTTTATCTTCGTGAGCTGTGAGCACCCAAAACACAGTTTAATAAAGTGTATATCTCAATGGACTGTTCATAATTTATGTAGTATGCTTTTCAGTTATTCAAAATTATATAAGATTCATTCAAATTAAAGAGGACTTCATAGATTATTCAGAGAAAATTAAAAATATACATGTTATAAGTCCGCAAATATATTCAACGTGTGTGTTATAATTAAAATAGTTAAATGTCTTTTGAGAAAATGAGAATGCTAACACTTTTCTATGTAAAGTGTAGTTTGGGATGGGGGATATGCAACAGCAGTAGCACTAGTGCTGATAGCTTTACGACAATTTAATTGAGGTTAAAGAATGCTTCTTTTCATGATAATTATTTTGAGACTGAAGGTCTCAAAATAATTATCTTTTGAAAACATGCATGAGTTTGAAACCGAAATTAAATTGTCATGTGAGGCAATGTTTTTAACACTTAAATAATTTCGGTCAAATTATAATATATAAATTTAATAACAGCCCGCCTTGAAGTAATATGTGTATGTAATAATTTGTAAAATGTATGTAACAGTCGTTGCATATGTTCAATAATGTTATGTAAATGTATTACGTAATTTAATAATGTAGGAGCTGTGAGAATAATAAGTTAAACGTTGCTAACAATGAGGTAACCTTGAGGCAATAATGAATAAGAATGTTTAATATACTAGTCATTATTGGAGCAACAATAATGTAAATTTTAGTGACAGTTTATAAAATAACCAATCAACAACCAGAAAAAGCTTTAGTTAGATGAAGGTATACTATTCAAGTGGGATTAGCCAATCAGAAACTGAAAAGGAGAAAATTTTACAAATTTTAGAGTTCAGTGCCTGCAGACAGCGTTACTAACCAGACACAAAACGTGTCCTCAAGAAATATAATATGTATTCGTGTGAGACGAAAAATAAGTTTACGTGTTAAAAAGTGCAATTAATTTAATAAAAAGAATCACACAGCTCTCTATATCAGTGAAGTGTTATTTAAAATCGTATCAAGCATTAATAAAAAGAGTGAAGTAAAATTATAATTTGTGTAAGCCTACATTCTTAGTCACACCACAATCCTGCTAAGAGAAACGTGTCTCTAACAATAATACTGACGTAGCCGAGGCAAACATAAATATTTAATACTTAAAGAAACAGTCAAATTACAAAGTTAATATTTTTAAACTTGGGGCAAAGGCCACCTGAAAGTACATTTGGGGCGAAGGCTACCGGAAACATTTTACTACACGTGCGGTTGCAACTACTACAAGTTCGGCTCCCCAACAGTTGAAATGTAATACAACTCCTTTAATACAAACTACTTCAAATTGACGCCCAAAGCGTGGTGCATACAACTTAAAGACAATAACTGCTTCAAATTGGCGTCCATACGTGAAGATAACAAACCACGTACTTCACATGTAAATCTTAACCTACTAGCACGAATGCTACCCGGCTAGATAATCACAAGAAACACTTATTATGAACTTATCTAGTTTAGCGCCAGCCATGTTTGTTAGTCACTGCAGTGTATGATGCATGTTTGTCAAAAGGAAACAAATGCGTGGGATCTCTAAAATGGTATGATTTTATTGAAACAAAATATGAAAAAATTAACTAAGATACAGGTAACTGAAGTTAGGGTGACGTTAAATTATCTACAGCTGCTTTTATATTAACAATATTTTGACTTCCAAAGCAGGGCATTTTCAGTTGCTATTATCGTAGTCACAGCCTACGAGATCTCACTCGCTGCATTCATACAAATTAAAACAAGCGCACCACCATGAAATATTATCAGTGTAGAAATCGAAGGTGAATTACTATCAGTGTAGAACGGCTTTGATTGGCCAACTGAGTTCCATACTTTACTTGCCATTGGCTAATGGCATATCGAGTGCGATTATCTTGAAAATCTTCGTGTGGTATTTTAAAACATGCTAAAACTTAAATACCAAGTTTTTTATTTAACTACTGGAGTAGATAATTATTAGCTCCACCTATGGACGCCAATTTGAAGTTGTTCATTAGACCCACGTTTTGGGCGCCAATTTGAAGAAATATTTATTGCGTTATTTATTAGTACCACGCTGTGGGCGAAAATTTGTAGTAGTTTGTATTAAAGGAGTTGTATTATATTTCAACTGTTGGGGAGCCGAACACTTGAAGATGTTGCAACCGCACGTATAGTAAACAGTTTCCGGTAGCCTTCGCCCCAAATATATTTTCAGGTGGCCTTTGCCCCAAGTTTAAAAAAAATATTAACTTTGTAATTAAACTGTTTCTTTAAATATTTAATATTTATGTTTGCCTCGGCTGCGTCGGTATTATTATAGAGACATGGATAACCTGGCAGAGCGTGATGCGACAAGAATCTAGGCTTACACAGACTATTATTTTACTTCACTCCTTTTATTAATACTTGATACGATGTAAATAACACTTCACTGATAGAGAGCTGCGAGATTCTTTTATTAATTAATTGTACTTTTTAACATGTAAAACTATTTTTCGTCTCACACAAATACATATTAAATCTCTCAAGGACGCATCTTGCATCCGGTTACAATCACTGTCTGCAACTGAACTGATTTCAACCGTCTAAACTTGTAAGTTTCTGAATTTCAAGTCTCTGATTGGCTAATCCTACTCCAATAGAATGCCTTCATTTAACTAAAGCTTTTTCTGGTTGTTGCTTGGCTATTTTTTATAAACTGTCACTAAAATTACATTATTGTTACTCCAAGAATTACAAGTAGTAATGTTAAACTTTCTTACTCATTATTGCCTCAAGGTTACCTCATTGTTACCTCATTGTTAGCAACTTTTAACTTATTATTCTCACAGCTCCTACATTATTAAATTACGCAACATATTCACATAACATTATTACACATAGATACAATAATATAAGCATATGCAATGACTGTTACATACATTTTACAAATTATTACATACACATATTGCTTAAAGGCGGGCTGTTATTGAATTTACATATTATATAATTAGACTGAAATTATTTAAGTGTTAAAACTACTGCCTCACTGCCTTCCTTTATGAGGTTTGCCTTTTACACTAACACATACTCTTTAGAACTACTTCTAAAATGTTTAGGGGCTTCAGGGTGTCTGGAAACGTGTATTTACAGTGAAATCTGGAAATAGACCTTTTGGTGAAAGTAAAATTTTGGAAGTAAAAATTGTAGGAGTTGTGGCATTTATTTGCAGAAAAGATTTTGTAATTGCATATAGCTTTAACACATCTTTCTTTTGTTTTGGTGAATATTCGTCAGCTAACAATATAGACGTCTTTTTATTAAATTGGCATACTTTTTGTATTTTTATTTCGCTGAAACAGAAAGTCTGCACTTACCTCGACAACAGCTGCCCTCGTGGTGGATGGGCTGGTGACATAAATTGCAAGGCCTTGGTCTCTTGAACACCTTGCATCGGAATGTATGGCTCTGCGAGTCCGCTTCCGGCTGGAAAAAACACAAATTATATTGCTTCACCAGCCGAATACAAGCTATACAGGATTCATATCCTCAAGTTCATTTTAATTAATAAACACTGCAGGGAGGCACCGCCTGCTGGTCCTGCTATTAGATGTAAAGTAAGTGGAGAAGAGGTCAGAGCAAAACCCCTCTGTAAAACACACAGAGTACTGAGTAAGAGCAATATGCTTATTACCAGAGAAGGAAATATTTGACAAGCTCGCCTTCCCTCGTGTGTCTGCATATTCACTCACATTTATTTTTCACAACCTTAGTATGCACAGCGTGTAAACAAAATAAGATATCACGTTTAACGTCACCGTAGCCAGGTCATCATGTAAAAAGCGTGCACATCCTTTGATAGCTTATGTCGCGCTTTACGTCACCGATTCTAGGTCATCATGTAAAGAATCATGCACATTCTTTGATAGCTTATTCGCGCCTAACGTCACCGATTTCAGGTCATCATGTAAAGAAGCATGCACAGGCTTTCACGTAGCTTATGTCACGGCTAACGTCACTGATTACAGGTCAACATGTAAAGAAGCATGCACATTCTTTCAGGTAGCTTATGTCGCGCTTAACGTCACCGATTCCAGGTCATCATGTAAAGAAGCATGCACAAGTAGCTTATGTCGCGCCTAACGTCACCGATTCCAGGTCATCATGTAAAGAAGCATGCACACTTTGATAGCTTATGTCGCGCCTAACGTCACCGATTCCAGGTCATCATGTAAAGAAGCATGTACATTCTTTGATAGCTTATGCCGCGCTTAACGTCACCGATTCCAGATCATCATGTAAAGAAGCATGCACAGTCTTTCAAGTAGCTTATGTCACGGCTAACGTCACCGATTCCAGGTCATCATGTAAAGAAGCATGCACATTCTTTGATAGCTTATTCGCGCCTAACGTCACTGATTCCAGATCATCATGTAAAGAAGCATGCACAGTCTTTCAAGTAGCTTATGTCACGGCTAACGCCACCGATTCCAGGTCATCATGTAAAGAAGCATGCACATTCTTTCAGGTAGCTTATGTGTCGCTTAACGTCAGCGATTCCAGGTCATCATGTAAAGAAGCATGCACAGTCTTTCAAGTAGCTTATGTCACGGCTAACGTCACTGATTCCAGGTCATCATGTAAAGAAGCGTGCACATTCTTTCAGGTAGCTTATGTCGCGCTTAACGTCACCGATAAAGGTCATCATGTAAAGAAGCATGCACAGTCTTTCAAGAAGCTTATGTCACGGTTAACGTCAGTGATTTCCAGGTCATCATGTAAAGAAGCATGCACATTCTTTCAGGTAGCTTATGTCGCGCTTAACGTTACCGATTCCAGGTCATCATGTAAAGAAGCATGCACAGTCTTTCAAGTAGCCTATGTCGCGCTTAACGTCACCGATAAAGGTCATCATGTAAAGAAGCATGCACAGTCTTTCAAGTAGCTTATGTTGCGCTTAACGTCACCAGAGCCAGGTCATCATGTATAGAAGCATGCACATTCTTTGATAGCTTATGTTGCGCTTAACGTCACCAGAGCCAGGTCATCATGTAAGAAGCATGCACATTCTTTCAGGTAGCTTATGTTGTGTTTAACGTCACCGATTCCAGGTCATCATGTAAAGAAGCATGCACAATCTTTCAAGTAGCTTATGCCGCGCTTAACGTCACCGATTCCAGGTCACCATGTAAAGAAGCATGCACAGTCTTTTAGGTAGCTTATATCGCACTTAATGTCACAGAGTTAGATCATCATGTAAAGAAGCATGTACAGTCTTTTAGATAGCTTATGTCGTGCTTAACGTCACCGAAGCGAGTTAGGTCATCATGTAAAGTATCATGCGCCTTCTTTGAGGTAATTAACGTCACGGTTAACGTCACCGGCGCCGTTTACCTGATGAGGTAACTTCCTTCAGGAACAAGCCGGAATCAAATGTTGCTACCGGCGTGCGCCGGATTATTCCGTTGTTCTCTTTGGCGAGTGAGAATACTTGCGCAGCTAATTGTGTGCTAAGCCCTTTGTATGAAACTACAGTCGGCGCACGGAAACGTGCTGATGCTTCCAGCTTCCCTTTATTTAATGTTGGCAGAAACTCCTTATCAATATCAGCCCTGGGTGATACTGAAATCAAACTTGTTATTTAAGTTCAGCATCTTCTAAGGATGAGGCGTGTTGGCGAACTAATAGTCAATAATGTTGGCTGCTAATCCAAATGTTATTCTACGTATAGTCCTTTGATGCACTATGTAAATTTCTATTAAGGGGACAGGGTAGTCTGAACACATGGAAATTACACCTTAAGTGTGTTAAATTACAACTGTTCTTAAAGTTCTCAATAGTGTTTCCTTAAATTTTTATGCATTCTATAAATATTGCAATTGTTTCAAGTGGTTGTTTGTATTGATAAGCAATGTACTTGAGTTGGTAAAATTATTTCATACAGCAGAAAAATAATAAAATTTACTCTCAAAACATGTGAGTTCATGAACGTTTTCCTCTGATACTACTTGCAATACAGAATCACACATTTGCATGCTTGTTCTTAGTATAATCAGCTATGCTCTGAACCTCAATTATTTAGATATGTTTATCCGTTCACTAGAAATTGAAAAAAATATTTGGAAAATCAAAAAGTAAAAATGTGGAAATTTTGCAGTGGTTGCTGCTTTCTTAATATCATTAATATATATTATAAAATTATGATTGTGGTTCTGAAAGTTTAACTTGTATTGTATGCATGTACTGAAAAGTTGAGCTCTCTACCTCGCATACTTTCTGAGAAAAAGGTGCATAAGTATCAAAAATGTTGTTTTGAAAAAACTGAATTTAAAGTTTGAAGATTAAAATATTGACACACTTCAGTACATTCCAGGGTCATCATCTGAGCCTTCATTCCTGGATTGCTTCAGCTTTTCTGATTGTCTTCTCTTGGTCCTGGTCTCTTTAGTTAACTGCTGAACTGCTCGCTGGGCATGATATAGTCGTTCGTTGTTGAAAGATACAAAAATATTCTAAAAAGGGGTGTTGCATGGCAACTTTAAAGGAATGCAGACTAGCATTTAAATGGTATTTTAGTGTTCTTAAAAATCCTTTAACCCCCAAAAAGTATATTAGAGATTTTATTAGTGCCTAAAACAAAAAATGTGATTTTTGACCATTCCGGAGAACCTTGACCCCTTAAATCCGGCAATTTTCGTGTTGTCGAGTAGATTTTAAACCAGTATCTTTCGCAAATTATGTTTAATCATTTTTGTTTCAAGGCTCAAATATCTCTGTATTTTAAGATGAATTGCAACAGATCGATGGAAAACTCAACTATCTTTCCTTATGTATGTGTTCCTTCCTTTCTAGCTAATACTTATACAACATCGACCGTTTCTGGTGAGCTTGAAATCGCGTGGGCGTGTAGCGCACGAGAAACCCCTTACTATTCAAGCTGAAAACATGAACACACATGGTCACGAGGCCAGCGTTCTGGCTTTTTTAGATGTCTCGGGTTAGATTTTCGGTTGGGGTGGAAGTTTTCTTTAGTTACAATCTTTCCATGCTTGTCGCAGAGTTTTAATTGTATACATGGGAGTGAATGTGAGTGTGTTTCATGTTAAACACGATTTTAGAAAAAGACAGCGTTAAAGAACCTACAATCAGATCTGTCTTTCAAGTTAAATCCCTCGGTATGGTCATACAAGTTAAGAGCGGCTATGCAAACGAAATAAAATTCTGATTTGTTGCACTCACATGGCTTTCTCTACTCTTGTACAAACTATATTTATAAACGCTTATTCTCCATCTACTTCTTGTTAATCAAGATAAATATTTGCATAAACCATCTTATTGTTAATTTTCTTGTAGGTGCAAGGGGAATACGGTAGGCTTTAAGCTATAGTCAAATCTTTTAACAGCTGGTTGCTATGTGGAGCATTCTATTCTCTTTGCAAGTCCAGGATATAAAAAAAACGAATAACGAATTCGCATTTGAGAAAAAGTATAAGTATTGGGACATTAAAACAAATAACAAGAAAAATCTTGGAAATGGTACATTCGACAGAAAATTGTATATGGCATAAATTGTGTGTTTTAACGAGATCTAAATCTCTTACGGCTTATCAGTTATGCAAAAGCCATTCAGAATGAAGAGAACATTCCCAGAAAACTCATGATATACATTTAATTTGCCATGAAAGTATCTTAAATATATAATATTTTAATCAAAATCGTTAGAACCATTTTTGAGAAAACAAAAATTTTCGAAAAATGTTCCATTTAAAGGGAAGTCGGGTGGAGTGGAGTTTTCCTTGAAAATGTTCGTGTCACATCTTTGAAAGATACTGAATCTAAATACCAAGTTTGGTATTCATCCGACTTTTTGTTTTTGAGTTATGCTGTTCACAGACACACACACATACGTACCTTTTTCTAAAGATGTTATTTTAATTCAGGGGGCCTTAAAACATGTACTTCCTGTGATATCTCGTACCAGCTTTTTGGGTGGAATGCAATATTTCTCCTACTTACTATACTAGTAGGGAATGTAATTAAAAAGCGAAAAGGAAAAAGATACGAGGCTAAATGGAAAACTAAACTTATTTCAATTACCTATACGCTTTATAAAGTGGTAGCATGGCACCCTATTTGTTGAAATACATTTCGCAGTTTGTATCATGGTAAATTTCATTTTAGTATCATTGAACGTTAGAAGGGAAGCAAGGGTTAAATTTCAACCAATCATCGAGTCTCTAACGCTAACAATTTATAATTTGTTGATCAGTATTTCAATAGATTTTACCTCTACAAAATCGATATCATCGTTCTTCAAGAATTAAGACTATTGTCGGTCTGTTCCCGCTCCATTTAGGTTAAATAACTGGTCGATCCATCTCTTATAAGGTCGGCCACGAATGCTTTTATCTTTCAGTTTATATTTTAAAATATTCAGAAGTATACGCTCTTTTTCCATTCTTAATATATGTCCACACTATTTTTTCGATATTATTTAATCTTATTCAATATATTAAATAGTTTAAATTAATTTCGAAATACTTCGTAAAATTTTAGCAGAGTTTATCTTCTTACTTTTCTTGTTAATGACCTTTTAATTGTCCATAGATCTGTTGAAATAAACTCAATTTTTGGAATTAATTGTTGAAGAAGGTTGGAAAGGTAGAGTCAGGTGACTGGAAAAGCCAATGCTATCGCTGGGATTTGAACCACGGATCTCCCGGTTTCTGTCCGGTTGCTCTAACCACTCATGGTAACATGCCGATAAGACATTAAATTCCCCAACTGATTCGCATTTTTTCCGGTAAACCAGAAGGAGATTTCAAATTGTATTGTGATGACATACCCCAACGGCATTGAATTTTTCAGTTCTGATCCTACCCTTCCAACCTTGTGCAACACGCAGCTTGTGTGGAAAAGCAATTAATTCCGTTAATTTACCTACTAGTGGTTGAAAGTATGAAGCCCGAGACTTAAGTACTTCCAGCATTGTAAGTCGCCATTGGGTATGCCATCTCAATACAATTTGAGATCTCCTTGTGGTTTACCGGGAAAAATGCGAATCAGCTGGAGAATTTAATGTCGTACCGGTGTGTTGCTATCATAGCTCAGTGGTTAGAGCAATCGGACGGAAACCTGGAGAACCGTATTCAAATCCCGGAATGGCATTGAATGTTTCATTGGTCTGATTCTACCATTCCAAACTCAATTTTTATTACTTTCATTTGTTGCATTAAGACCAACTGATGCATTAAATAAATAAATAAAAATCTGAAATTTTGCACCCTGGTACCTAGTTTTCTACATCGGGGCGTGCATTCCAAATTCTTATAATTTTATTCAAATTCATTCAAATACTTTGCAAATTATTATTGTTCAGATATGTCATAAACGTAAGAAAAAAACCTGATGTATTACACTCACATGACTTTCTCTACTCTTCTACAAACTATTTTTACAAACGCTTATTCTCCATATGCTTCATGTTAATCGAGATATCGAGATGTTAATCTTATTGCTAATTTTCTTGTAGATGCAAGGGGAATTGGTAGGCTTTAAGCGATAGTCAAATCTTTTAAGAGCTGGTTGCTAGGTAGAGAATTCCATTCTCTTTGCATTACCAGGACAAAAAAGTGAATAACGAATTATCATTTGAGAAAAACTATAAGTACCGGAAAATTTAAGGGAATAACAAGCAATATCTCGAAAGTGATTCACTCAATAAGAAAAATGTATATGACATAAATTGTGTCTTTTAACGCGATCTACATTTTTTGTGTAGTAAAATTTTATCTATCCTTTATGGTTTACCAGTTATACAAAAGTCGTTCACAATGAAGAATACTTTTGGAGACATTCCCATAAAATTCAAGATATACATTTTACTGAACCTATATACCAAGTTTGGTGTTTATCCGACTGTTCGTTTCTGAGTTATGCTGTTCACAGACACACACACACACAAACACACACACACACACACGGACATGTTTCCAAAAATGCCCTTTTTGGATTCAGGCGGTCTCAAAACATGTATTTCCGGTGAAATCTCGGTATCAAATTTTTGAGTGGAATACAATACTTCCCCTACCTGCTATACGTAGTAGAGAAAGTAAAAAATAAAATAAAAATAAAATAAAATAACACAAAGTATCAGCTCCTGTATTTACTAACTACTGACCAAAATAAATACTGATATTCAGTTTTAAGGCAACTGGTATCGAGTTATCAATCTACTCTAAACTACATACAATTTACGAAACAAATAAACCTTAAAATGCCAAATGAACTCCCCAAATAATTAAAATTCATTACTCACTCCACTGTTTTATCATTTATAACGGAACGTCAATAATGCTATAACATGCTAAATACTTACAAAATCGATGAAATTCAATATATAGAGTAATCCAGAAGTAATGAGGAGTTGATTTAGCAGGTGTTGCCTCGTAGAACGTATATGCCACACCCACCCGCCCAAACTAGTTGCTCCGTTAATATAGCAAAATCTGGAGAAATTTTGAGGTAGGTTCCGACACATTTTGTTTTATAAGTTGGCGGGGGTAGGTTCCGCCAACATAACAAAACGAAATTTGGCGAAATAAACCAGGATGTTTAAGAAAGGAGTGAATTACTAAATGTTACTCGAATGAAGTGGTGTGGTCCACTTATATAAACAGTAATTCATAAGCATCGTTAAGGGATGCACGCTCGCTTCGCTCGCGTGCTTTGGTGTAACCAGTATACTTCCCTACGCTTAAATTTTTTCCCCGCTGTATCTTTATCTACAATGTTGGCAATAGAAGGAAAGACCCCATACTGCCTATGGTGGAATGTGTGTGCAGTGACGCCAATGGCGGACATTTTTTTTATGTTGGCGAACATATTTGTATTAATTTTGTTGTGCTCCAATGTGCTAAACTGTACAAACAAGTTATGCTTGTGTTTATTATGTTTATTCACTCTTCAGATTAATTCAGATGCACGAGTGTTTATAGTACAGCGATCGCGGGCTATTTTTTTTAAAGTTCCCTTGTTGCACCCAGTTTATGCTACTGTGTTTTACTGTTGTCATACCGCTTATTTCCGCAACACACATACACACGCAAACACACATGCCCGTGGCATGTACATAATAAGTAGTGAAGGTATTGCATTCCACCCAAAAGTTAGATACGTATATTTTACCAGAAATACATGTTTTGAGGCCCCTGAATAAACATATTTTTAGAAAAAGGTCCGTGTGTGTGAACAGCATAACTCAAAAACAAAAAGTCGGATAATACCCCTTAGATGGAACATTTTTAGAAAACTTTGATTTTTTAAAAGAAATGGCACTAATGATTTTAATTAAGATACCATATATCAAGGATATTTGCATGACAAATAAAATATATATCTTGAATTTTCTGGGAATAGCCTGTGAAGTCCTCTTCATTGGGTTTTATAACTGATAAACGTTAAGCGATAGATGAAAACGTACTACACAAAAGAAATGTAGATCTCTTTAAAACACACAATTTATTACAAATACGTTTTTTGTGGTATAAACCATTTCTGAGGCGTTCGTTATTAATGGTTAGAGTTACTAATTACTTGGTCATTCTCTTAAACTCCTTTCAACATTCAAATGTTTCTCGCGATTGCATGGAAACAGTATGGAATTTTTAGGCCAGCATACAGCTTCCAGTTCTTAAACATTTGATTGTTCTTACTAAAGCTTATTTCTCTATCTACTTCATTTTAATCCAGATAAATTTTTGCAAAAATATCTACGTTACAGATTTTGTTATAGATTCAAAGTGATATCATATGTTTATGATTGAACTTAAGGCTACATGTTGACCTGAAAATTCTCTGCTTTTTTCATGGAATCCGAAAAGAAATTGGAAATAAAGAGATTACAGAATGACAAAGTATTGAGCAATTCGAGTCATTTATAACGGATATCTCAGAAATGACATATGCCCAAACAAGTTACTGGAAGTAAATTGTTTGTGTGTTTTAAAGACATCTACATTTTGTGCGCAGTGCGTTTTTGTCTATCTCTTAACGTTCACCAGTTATAAGAAAGTATATAACATTGCTTCCCAATGAAGTGGATTCTCAGGCTATTCACAGAAAATTAATACGTACAGTTTATTTGTCATGTAAATATATTTAATATGTTGTACTTTAATCAAAATTGTTAAGTCATTTTGTAGAAACAAAACTTTCTAAAAATGTTCCATGTAAAATATAGTCTGGGGTGGAGGGATTTTCTTTAAAATCCTGCTATTGCATCTTTGTAAGTTACTGAACATAAATACCAAGTTTGGTATTTATCACATCTTTAGTTTTTGAGTTATGCTGTTCACAGGCAGACACACACGCACGCACGCAGACATTTTCTAGAAATGTTGTTTTTGGGCTAAGGGAGCCTGGAAATATGTATTTCCGGCAAAATCTCCACATCGAATTTTTGGGTGGAATACAATACTTCCCCTGCTTACTCTATGCTGTAAAGAAAGTAATAACACCAGCTACGATACAAAATAAATAAACAAATAAAGACTAATGAACATGGTGTATCACAACCAAACAGTTCGAACAGCGCTAGAGTGACGCACATCGAAGGGCATTTATTAAAGGGAGTTAGTTGTAATATATATATCCCATTGTAACAAGCACTTGTTTTACTCCGATACAAAAGTGCAATTGCATACAGTATCGAATATTACGTGTAAATGATAATAACTATCTGCCTCGACCGCAGCTGGCATAAAATATCAATATGTTAACGAAATATATATTACACGAAACAGGTGTACAATAACTCGCAATAATTTACTACGTAGATTTCTATCAGAGGAAGATTAAATGTTGATATTCCTAAAAATATAACATTTTATGTTATAGGCACCACATAAATATTTTAAATGTTCTCTTTATTTTCGCATCCATTCATGCATGTGTGCTTACCCTAACTAGGTACTAAAACATGGTTTAAAATATACCGCACCTTCTCTTATCATTCATCTGTATCCTTCATTGTTATTTTTAAATACCGTCAGGTTTTTCGAGAACTATTAATTATATTAAACTTATTCTTACACATATGAAGGAAATGACATGGAAACTTTCATTATATAAACTATTGGTTGGTGTCAGATAAAATCTAGAATAAAATTATCAAGAAAGAGAATTTGTGTGTGTGTGTGTGTGTGTGTGTGTATAGAGTAATCTAAAAACAAACCACTCAACAATTTTAATAATTATTTCACCACTCAAAAATTTCATTTTGACTTTCTCTACCCGTACATAGTAGGTAAAGAAGGTACGGCATACCACCCAAAAATTCGATACCGAGATTTCACAGCAAATGCATGTTTTGAGGACCCTTAATCTAAAAACGCACTCAAAAAGGAAATATCGGATAAGTACCAAACTTTGTATTTAAGTTCAGTATCTTCCAAGTATGCGATATGAAGACTTTCAAGAAAATCCCCCAACCCCAACTACCCTTTATTGAAGCTTTTTTTCTTCAAAAATTTTGATTTTCTAAAAAAGTGGCTTTAACGATTTTGTTTAAAATGCCATATATTAAAGATATCTATATGGCAAATAAAATGCATATCTTGAATTTTCTGGGATTAGCCTGTGAAGTTCATTCCATATGGAAGAAGTTTTGTATAATTTTCTATAACTGTAAACGTTAAGCGATAGAGGGAAACATACTACACAAAAAATGTAGATCTCTTTAAAAAACACAATTAATTTCAAGTAATTTTTATGTTGCATAAACATTTGTGAGATATCCGTTATTAAAGATTCGAATTGTTTATTTCTTGGTCATTCTCTTAAGCTATTTCTCGCGATTGCATGGAAACAGTATGTAATTTTAAGGAAGCGTATTGTGTTCAGTTCTTAAACATTTGAATATCGTTGTTCCCTTTGTGTGCATAACGAAATGTGTAATACAGCTATTTCTGCAAAGGTTTATTTGAATTAAAATGTAGTAGAGAGAAAAATAAGCTTCAGTAAGAATAGTTTGTATGCCCACTAATAAACGATATGGGGTATAGAAAATCATGTGAATGCATCATATCAGATTTTTTCTTTGAAAGTAACTTTTAAGTTTACTATAACTGATGGCAAACTGGGTCAAAATAAAATTAGGTGTAAAGTATTTACAGCTAACACGATCACTAATAGTAGGAAAAAACAGATCTCGAGTGATTTAAAAAGTTCTACTTGAATGCGAACACATTTGAGTTATAAAAAAACATGCTTGCAAAGAAAGCTTTGTCTTATAGCTGAAACTGTTATGCAGTAGGAAATAGTTGTTACTCCACAAAATGTGCATGTAAATCAAATGCTGCAGATATTTCATTTAAAGTAATATATAAGTAGAGTTACCCGTGCAACGTCAGTAGCCTGCTAATAAATAAATAAAAAAAAATAAATAAATAAATAAATAAATAAATAAACAACGAATCTGTTGTGGCTGCATGATTTTGTCTACGAATGATACATCCATATAGGTCCGTTCTGTTTTATGGCATTCATATAAAGGGTAGACCATTTAAGTTGAGACTGTACAATATCTCCAAAACTAAGGTTGTAGAAAAAAATGTCTTTAGTAAACCTTACTTGATATTATGGGGGGAAAGTAAATGTCATTTAGTCGTGTTTTGTTTGGAAGGCGTTATGATGGTCATTTTAGGGTAAATTTATTTTTTTTTCAAATGGGACAATATTTTGTATGTTGTTTTCTGATTAGAAAATGGTTTATAAATACCAAACTTGGTATTTAGGTTCAGTATCTTCCAGAGATGCGACACGAAGGTTTTCAAGAAAATCCCCCACCCCAGATTACCGTCTACATGGAATATTTTTCGAAAATATTAATTTTCTCAAAAATGGCTCCAACGATTTTGATTAAAATATCATATGTTTAAGATATTTTCATGAAGAATAAAATGTATATCTCGAATTTTCTGGGAATATCCCCAAAAGTATTCTTCATTGTGAAAAGACTTTTGCATAACTGGTAAACCATAAGAGATAATACGAAATTTTACTACAAAAAATGTAGATCGCGTTAAAGTACACAATTTAAGTCATACATTTTTTGTTGTTGAGTGAACCATTTTCGAGATATTGCTTGTTATTCCCTTGGATTTTCCAATACTCTATCTCAAATGGGAATTCGTTATTCATTTTTATGTACTGGACAGGCAAAGAGAATGGAATGCGCCACATAGCAATCAGCTCTTAAAATATTGGACTGTCGCTTAAAGTCTACCATATTCCCCTTGCACCTACAAGAAAATTACCAATAAGATTAACATCACGATTAACACGAAGCATAAGGAGAATAAGCGTTTGTAAAAATAGTTTGTACAAGATTAGGGAAAGTCATGTGAGGGATTTTTTTTGTTACCTATAGCTACTTTTCATAAACACAAGGAGTTTTTTCTAAAAATGCTTTTCTTTGGAAACAAGGTGCCCCAAAACATGTATTTCCGATGAAATCTCGGTATGGAATTTTTTAGTGGAATGCATTACCTTATATATCTAATGTGTACGTGATTAAAAAAGTAAAAATATAATATGTTTTACGAATTTCTAAGATAATATAATGTGGCATTACATCTTCAAATTTAGCACTGAATAGTACACAGTGTTTAATGTATATCTGTAGTGGGTTTCTCAGGTTGAGACATTTACTACTTCTATCACCATTAATACTACAATCTCTCACAACTGCAATCGAGGAAGAATGGACACGTTTGAAAACTTCGTATGCAATTCAGCCTAATGTATCTGCAACTCTTTCTACACCGCGTTACCAGTGCTGATGTACCGGCTCGCCGTCAGATGGCATAAGCCACAGCAATATGCGCCCTGTAAAACGCTCACAAATAATAAAAAAACTCAAGCCTCATTCAGAATGTAATAATTGTAGCCCAGGCGCTCCAAGTTTCCGTTCATTAGTGTATTGTTTTATTTCGTGTGAAATGTTTTGTAGCAGTTCCGTTATGTTGCAGGCAGCATCTGTTTTAGATTTGAGGGCCGGGTTTTGGGTCGATGTTTCTTCAACTGAAAGAGCAGCTTCTGCTTCACGTCTCTGCCATAATTTTCAACAGCTGTGTTTAAAGTTGTTTTTGCACTCTGAGTATTCAGAAAATATAAGAAATAAACCAAACGTTAAAAATGATTTCCTTATTTTCTTTACGTTACTCACGATTAATTTTTGACTAGAATTAATCTGAATTTCGGACCTGGTTGCGCGATATGGAAAATCCTATGTCAGTTTTTTGTTTAAATTTGTCAACACTCCATTTTTGAAGTGCTGTGAACATTTGTTTTTTCCGATGTCGTGGAAATAGTATGGCGTTTCAAGCCCAGCATATATATCCACCATCTTGAGGCAGTATTTTTAACACTTAAATGATTTCAGTCTAATTATATAATATAAAAAAATAACAGCCCGCCTTAAAGCAATATGTATATAATATAATATATGAAATGTATGTAGTAACAGTCATTGTATTATGTTTATTTTATCATGTACATGTATAATAATGTTATGTGAATGTATTAAGTAATTTGACAATGTAGGAGCTGTGAGAGTAGAAGCCGAAAGTTGCTAACAATGAGGTAACCTTGAGGCAATAATGAATTGGAAAGTTTAATAATGCTACTAGTAATTCTTGGAACAATAATGTAATATTTAAAACAGTTTATAAATAGCCAATCAAAAACTAGATAAACTAAAAGTTAAATAAAAGAATTCTATTGGGGTAGGATTAGCCAATCAGAGACTTGAAATAGAGAAATTTACAAATTTAAGCGGTAAACGCCAGATGCTAGAAGCCAACTGCCTCACCTCACGTAAGTCAATTTGGTCCTTAGTTTTGCGTTAGTAAGTCGATAGTAGTAGGCCTTATTCATTCATTATACCGGTGCATTGGAGTGTAGGCTGATGTGTGTGTGTAAACAATGACAAACGTGGAAAATGTGATAAGTGAAAGGGGTAAGGAATTGATTCGATTAGGGAACTATAAATGTAGCTTTCAAAAAATACTGAACGATAGTGTTAGGAGGTGTACCTGTGTGTTAAAAACCTGCACATGCTTTACTGATTCAGACAATAAAACAAAAGGTGCAACATAATCATGATTGTGAAAATGATGGAAAATTAAATAGACAAGTCATTAGTATTAAAAGGAAAGCAGGTGAATATATACGAGTAAGTGAACGTCCATGGGAGTTCCTTCGCACAGAGGTAAGCCAAGAGCAATTATATTTCCTTACTACGTCGGATGTCCAATGAATAACAAAAGTAATTTAAAACGCGAGAAGAAAGGTAAGGCTTCCACTACCCACAACTATAGAGGATGTGCAAAGTGTGCTAATACCATGGAAATCAAAACAATGACAGATGAAATGAATGCTTTTTGGTGGTGAATAGTGTAGAAGAGGAACAGATAGTCATATTTACTTGTGTATCTACTTAAACATATTGGTTTGTAGACAGGACGTCCAATATTGCCCCAAGTTTTTTAAAGCAAATGTGCACTTCGCACGTTGTGAGAAACGGATACTGTATTCCATCGGTTTTCATATTATCACGTGCTAAGTTGTAACACTGGGAAGAATAGCAGATTGCAGAGGTAGAGACAACCATTAAAACACTTGGCTAGAGCGATCTGACTATATTCTAAAGAGTTACATTTCTACGTGCGATAGTTGGGTTTACAAGCAGGGATGATGATGGTACTAGCTAACATTATTATTAACAATTTATTTTATAATGCTTACCTTGAGAAATGTCTCGTCGTGGATGAGGAGAGCCAATACTCAATACGACTTTGTCAAGCCGCAGTGGTGCCAAATGTAACCATCCGGAGCGGCCGTGCAGTGGCCGTCAACGGTTACCATAGCGGTCCCGGCCAAGTTACAACACAAGGTTCCTTGCGAGCAGAGCTTGAGGGTTTGCTTATATACAGTCGAATACCCTAGAGGGGTTAATTCTAATACCGTGGCAGCTATTACCAAATATGGTCTGCCACCGCCCTGGGTTTGAAATATAGCGGCCAATCATAACTCGATACGTCAATGTTCTAGAACATTCTATGTGACGTAAGAGCCTGCAGAAAGACACGTACTCCCCAGGAAATGATGACATAGTGACATCCCTTGAGAATGTCAAAGGAAGTAGCAGGTCGCTATTTCCTGTCGTATAAACACTTACTAAGGCTTAAGAAAACTTAAGAAATGTAAAATGTGATTCTCTGTTAAATCAGAAACTTTAGAAACTTGTGACAGGATAATAGAATAATGTCAACTAATATAAAATAATACGGATCTCCTCAGTCACGTTCGTGACAATATTGTTAAATAACAAATCAATGAAGGTATATTTCCTGTACTGTCCATATTAGTAGAAGAATGTACAAAACTCAAATCTTACGTTAAAGCCGTCAGAGTTGCTTGCAGATGTTGAGGTAGCTGTTGATACTGCAGTCGGTCGGCTTTACCAAACGTCAATATCAAGTATTGCCGATTCCATCTCGGTCGAGCATGGTGGAGAAAAATTCAGAGCTTAGGATTGGAGCCTACATATAAAGACTGTAACTCGATATTGCTACATCCAAGGCAATTATTTGGACAAACACATTTGGACTCCACGGACATCGGAAATTGTTTCGTAGATCATTACATGTCGCAGATGCCTAATTGCCAAAAAGTGAGAGAATTCTGTTATTACCTAAGAGACAATTACATCGATGACGATGTCCTTTTCCCACCAATTCTATGGGCTGAAAAAGGTGCTACTGCACTTCGAACGACGAACGCGTGTGAAGGTTTCCTGTAAAATTCAACTGCTTTTACCCACGTCACACCACAACATTTGTGTTTTTAGATGTTTTATCCGTAGTACAGACAGATAACAAAATTAAAATAAATTCTTCCCTTATCTGCCCAATTAATAGTAAAAAGACTTATGTACAACAAATCTGATGTGTTACACTCACATGACTTTCTCGACTCTTGTACAAACTATTTTTACAAACGCTTATTCTCCATATGCTTCATGTAAATCGAGATGTTAATCTTATTGCTAATTTTCTTGTAGATGCAAGGGGAATTGGTAGGTTTTAGCGATAGTCAAATATTTTAAGAGCTGGTTACTATGTGGAGTATCATTCTCTTTGCATTACCAGGACAAAAAAATCTGATGTGTTACACTCACATGACCTTCTCTACTCTTGTACAACCTATTTTTACAAACGCTTATTCTCCATATGCTTCATGTTAATCGGATATCGAGATATTAATCTTATTGCTAATTTTCTTGTAGATGCAAGGGGAATTGCTAGGCTTTAAGCGTTTAAGAGCTGGTTGCTATGTGGAGTATTCCATTCTCTTTGTATTACCAGGACAAAAAAAATGAATTACGAATTTGAGAAAAAGTATAAGTATTGAAACATTTAAGGGAATAATAAGCAATATCTCGAAAATGGTTCACACAACGAAAAAAATGTATATTACATAAATTGTGTATTTTAACGCGATCTACATTTTTGTGCAGTAAACTTTTGTCTATCTCTTATGGTTTACCAATTATGCAAAAGTCGCTCACAATGAAGAATACTTTTGGAGACATTCCCAGAAAGTTCGAGATATACATTTCATTTGTCATGAAAATATTTTAAACATATAATATTTTAATCAAAATCGTTAGAGACATTGAGAAAATAAAAATTTCGAAAAATGTACCATGTAAAGGGTAATCTGGGGTGGGGGATTTTCTTTAAAACCTTCGTGTCGCATCTCTGGAAGATACTGAACCTAAATACCAAGTTTGGTGTTTATCCGACTGTATGTTTCTGAGTTACGCTGTTCACAGACACACAGACACCGGACATGTTTCCAAAAATGAGTTTTTTTTTTGGATTCAGGTAGTCTCAAAACATGTATTTCCGGTGAAATCTCGGTATCGAATTTTTGGGTGGAATACAATACTTCCCCTACTTACTATACGTAGTAGAGAAAGTAAAAATGACACGAAAGACACAAGAGTAATCACAAGAGTCATCACACGAGTAAAGTCACAAGATTGGGTAACTAGGTAAGTCTAGAGTGCACGCTTTTTTCTTAACTTAAGCTCCTTTTTGAGTTTTTTTATTTATGGACGCTCTTTAACTACTATGGTCCTTAGCGTCCCATTCTATATTGGGTGTGAAATACCGTTAATTTTTCTCAGGGGCCTCTTTATCAGGCTTAAGGTTCTTTTATGTGCCGTAAATCTACGACACAGGACCACCGGCTTTACTTTCCTTCCGAAGGAAGCCATGCTAAGGATTTTTACGCCCGAAAAAATCCATCGCCCTCCCGTGACCTCGGGAACTAGAGGTTAGCATGGTAACCACTACACGACAACTTAAGCTCCGCCTACCTATCATCACTCCTACCAACGTTCCTTTATTCGGTCCAATCCTAAAACTCTACGTATGCGTATATGAAACTGTTTCTATGCGATGACTTGCTCGAAACTTTGAATGTCATTCCCTTTCTAATTTACAGAATTCCTGTCTACGTGACTTTGCAAAGCGACTAAACTCAACCCTAACTGCATTCCAGGAATGCTGACGAGTTCTCTACTCTGCTGTTACGAATGTCTTTCCTTAACATGACTCGCTAATTACCTTTTTCTCCGCACAAATCTTTTAACTCAGGCTAGTTATGCATTGATTTAATATACATATGTTATTTATTTCAATTATTTGTCTTTATTTAATTATTTATACCTTCTGACAATAATTACGGTATCAAACTTATACCTATATGTTATAGGTAAATAGAGGAGAAAGTAAAAATACTCCGGTGTTGCAGGATTATTAACTAAGCTTCTACAAAATGGCCAATACCCCTTCTGCTAATTGAAGAGAAATGTTCGCCAGGGTCTGCTCATTATTAAAATGAATCGTACGCAGGCATTTCAATAGCTCATAGCTGCGGTCTATCTAGTGTACGTGTGTGCGACTTCAAAAGAGCCGAATCCTCCTCCATAGTCAGTAGCCGCCCTCTATCTGTTCCCCTGATCAACACTGCTTGTGCAATTCCACGTCGTACTATAATGAGATAGATACACGCCCTTCAATGTTACTACACCATAACAAAGCATGTGCGTGGTTCTGAATGTTAAATGCTTGTTACGTCTTCAGTCTGAGGTGGACACCGTTACACAACTCGAGCGTCACTGAGATGACTTCTTGTTAAATGTGAAAAGTTAACTCACTTCATTTTTTTTTGAATCTTCACACACTGTCTGTCACTGTCATTTTCACATTTATTTCTCTACATATTATCGTTTATTCTTGCTGAAGTAGTAATATTTAAGGAGTTGTATCGTATTTCAACTGTTGGGGAGCCGAACTTGTAGTAGTTGCAACCGCACGTATAGTAAACAGTTTCCAGTAGCCTTCGCCCCAAATGTACTTTCAGGTGGCCTTTGCCCCAAGTTTAAAAAAAAATATTAACTTTGTAATTTGACTGTTTCTTTAAATATTATATATTTATGTTTGCCTCGGCTGCGTCAGTATTTATTTTAGAGACATGGATATCTTGGCAGGGTTGTGATACGACTAAGAATGTAGGCTTACACAGATTATAATTTTACTTCACTTCTTTTATTAATGCTTGATACGAATTAAATAACACTTCACTGATATAGAGAGCTGTGAGATTCTTTTATTAAATACTTGCACTTTTAATACGTAAACTATTTTCGTCTCACACGAATACGTATTAAATCTCTCGAGGACGCACAAGCAACGCACCCAGTTATGAGCACTGTCTGCAGGCAATTGAACTCTAAATTTATAAAATTTTCTCCTTTTCAAGTCTCTGATTGGTTAATCCTACTCCAATAGAATACCTTCATTTAACTAAAGCTTTTACTGGTTGTTGATTGGCTATTTTATAAACTGTCACTGAAATTACATTATTGCTTCTCCAAGAATCACAAGTAGTACTGTTAAACTTTCTTACTCATTATTGACTCAAGGTTACCTCATTGTTAGCAACTTTTAACTTATTATTCTCACAGCTCTTACATTATTAAATTACGTAATATATTCACATAACATTATTACACATGGATACAATAATATAAGCATATGCAATGACTGTTACATACATTTTACAAATTATTACATACACATATTGCTTCAAGGCGGGCTGTTATTGAATTTATATATTATATAATTAGACTGAAATTATTTAAGTGTTAAAAATACTGCCTCATTACGAAACCTTATTTTTATGCCTACCTCATAATAATCCAGATAAACCTTTGCAGAAATATCTCAATATATGATCTTAGAGGAATAATGGAAACCAAATCGACAGTCACATGTTTAAAACCGAGTTGCTATATGCTGGCCTTGAAATTCCACAATGTTTCCATGACATCAAAAGAAACAAATGAATAAGGTATAGGTTATACAATGGAAGGGAACACCTCACGAATTGTGCCCTATACAGGTTTATTGTGGCTACAATATCCAGATGAGGTATAAGAACAAGGTGGAAAAACGTTTTTCCCTTGGGTGATATGCTACTGTTTTTAAAACAGTATTTATGCTATCATTCACTGATAAACTCTTAAGTAGTCATAAGGTAGCGTCAGGACTGGTTTTAAACTGCCTAATTATGCTCACAAGATTGGCAGAACAGAATGAAGTTCAACTCATCGGGGTGCCGGGTCATAGTGGCACAGAAGGAAATGAAAAGCTAATGAACTTGCAAAGACAAGGGGCAGCTTCACTATTTATTGGGTCAGGGTTGGCTCTAGGAACATTTCAATATTTAGTAAAAGAGGCTATTAAGAACTGGTCCAAAGTAAAACATCATAAAACCTGGTTAAAAACTCCAGAAGACAAACATGGTAGACTATTTATTAGAAAACCATGTAAGAAAAGAGATTACAGCTTATTAAATGTAATAGACTTCAGCTGAAAACAATTATTTCATTTCTCACAGGACATAATCCTGTGAGAAAGCATCTTCAGACGATGGGGGTGTTTCAAAGTAATTTGGATTACAGCTTGTACAAGAAAGGAACTGAAACAGCCCAGCACATTATATTTGGCTCATAGGAGATATATTGCTGTTGGGAAAATGTTTTTGGAACCAGAAGAATTTGAAACCATACCTGTTTGTCTCTGCGTTCCTTAGTAAAGGCTGCAGGGATAATGAATTGGGTTTAA
Source organism: Deroplatys truncata (assembly GCA_030765065.1). Classification (NCBI taxonomy): domain Eukaryota; kingdom Metazoa; phylum Arthropoda; class Insecta; order Mantodea; family Mantidae; genus Deroplatys; species Deroplatys truncata. The sequence continues at coordinate 118,776,650 of CM060985.1, forward strand.
AACGATACAAGTAGCACAATAAGCCCAAGACTGAAGTGCGTCCGGAGTAATAATCTGTATTGAACAAGACAAGACCCCCCAGAAAGAAGGGATGAAGTGAAGGAACCACACGATGCTACATTTCACTTGCAGACAGGCCACAGAGACGCGCAGAAGTTCCTAACATTTCCAGGCTCGCTATTGGAGCTGCCTGGAGAGGGCGATGAGCAATCCTTACAACTAGGCAGTTCCTTGGCGTTCAAGGTGAATACTTTGGATCATGCAGCCGCACCAGCTGCTAGACGCCATCTTACACTGAGAAATCTAAAACGCACACCAAAAAGAGGAGAAGGAAAGGGAATGAAAAGGAAATTAGGGAATGGAGATCGTGGTAAAAGAGAGTCGACACGAGCATTCGCCTTACCGATCAGGAAAAACCACGAAAAACGCACGGTCACAGTGGGCGGTCGTCGGGAATTGAACCCCGGACCTCCCGAATGCGAATCTCATACGTTACCGCGAAGCCATTTGCTTGGTAAATAATTGAATAGCTACAGAACTTTAAAAATTACAAAAGTATTGAAACCAATAACAACGGATATATCGAAAATGACTAAGCCACAAATGAGTTATTTGAAATAGATTGTTTTATGTTTTTTAAAGAACTAGTCAGTTTTTGTCTATTTATTATGCTTATCATTGTATAGAATTATGCAGAATTTTCTTCCGAATGGAGGGGGTTGTTTATGATTTTTGCACTTCAAATAATATGTAAGCATATCTTCTACACAAAAAATATGGACCTCTTTAAAACACAAATTTATTTAGATTTTTTGTGACAGTAACTATTTCCGAGATATTCTGTTTTTTTACCCTATTTATTGTCAACCTCCACAGCTTTAGCTCTGTTGTGGTTTACTGAATTACACCTTATAACTATTAAGGATTTAAAATGGGGTTCAAACATCGTATCATAGTTTAGGCCTATTGTGAATTGATGTTTGCATCTCATCCTTGGACATCCTCGAGTCCTTTTTCCTGTTGGTCTATACGTTCTGGATCTAGTGGTCTTTTTCCATTCTGTGTACATGCCGGAAGTACTTCATTTGATGTTATTTTATTCTTTCATTCAAACTACATATTTAGTTGTTTTCTGATGTCTTCATTTTTCTTTTTGTCTGCTCTTTTATAGCCCGTCTTCTTTCTTAGAAATCTCATCTCTACAACTTCTGTCTGGCTTCTTTTCTTTTAGCGTCCAACATTCACATCCACACACAAGATGCTATGCTAACACTTTATAAGCTTTTAGTACAGGGTCTTTATTTGTTGCATTTAATAGTGTTTATTTGATTGTGCCACACACATAATTAAATCTTTGTATCTTATTTTATTTCATTCTGTTTGAAATTATCTACTTCACAGCCTATATAGTTAAAATATTGCACTTGGTAAATTGTATTGTTTATTATTATTATTATTATTATTATTATTATTATTATTATTATTGCTCTCAGGAAGTGTTTTCCTTTAAACATGAAAGTGTATCTTTTTGTCTACTGCTATGAAAAATGATAAGGATATGTTTTGTTTCGTCTCAAGATGATGAACACCCACCATCTTCAACTACGACTTAGTGGAGGTCACAAGAGGCAAGGCTGCCTTCGGCAGTGTATGGATGGAATGGATATAAATCCCGTATTACACCCAGCGTTGTAAAATCCACTATCCTAACGGAGACCAACAACCGCCCTGGTGGCTAGAGGTCTTGCCTCTCACGCTGGAGGTCCTAATCCTGATTAGACTGAGATTTCTAAAATTACCAGTTCCCGTGGTCAGGCTCGATAAGGAGTATCCCTCTGGCACTTCTTAACTTGGGAGACTGCGAGTAAGGCGCTCATCAGTAAACTTGTACTGTTCGGGTGTCTGCGTGTGTGCAAGAGGTGCCATATACGTGTAACTAAAATGTAGGGTACAAATTGCAGCAGACATTGCTCACACGTAGACGAAGAAATTATGTTACATGAACATGGGTCTGGAAACGTTTTGTTTCCATGTTACAACTAATTTTCTCCAACTTAAAACACACACGAATAGAACGTTAGAATTATGGGGAACATGCACTCTTGGTTACGTTGTCATTATCGTGTTTTATTTTACATGTCCCTGTTACCATGCGACTTACGTCATTGCTTGTTTACAGGTAACATTAAAATTTTAGTGTTAATGTCTGACGGCTTCTAAATAACAGATTTGGTGAGAGATGGATAGGTAGAGGTGAACCAATAGTCTGGCCTCCACGCTTCTGGAGCTAAACCCGTTGGACTTTTATCTGTGGGGGCATTTGAAAGCTCTTGTGTATCGAACCCCAGTACCAGATGTTCAGAGTCTCCGCGCCCGTATTATGGAAGGCAACCACAGAGTTGACCGAAACGTCGGGTTTTAGTATTTTACCCTTAGACCACGGCCTTCCAGCCCGGAAGATTTTAATGTTTTATCAATTTATGAAATGTTTGCTTAACTGCAACAGAACTTTGAACCTTCCAATGGAAGAAAATGTGAAAATACGTTTTTTTTTCTCTAGAGATTGATAAAGCTTTTAATTCTAGTCCGAGTATTGTCAATAGATCTGTAAGATATAAGTGAAAGTAAAAGATAGATCCCATGAATGTTAATAGAGTAATTAAGCAACGATAAGAAGTACGGGATGAAGATAAAAATGTGCTTATCGGAAGAAAAACAAGGAGGACACGCCTGCAAATTCGAGATGAGACAGTGGATAAGGTGAACATCTTCAGATATTTGAACGTACCAAAGTAGCAACATGAACTGCTGACAAGATGTCAAAAAGAGGATAGCAATGTCAAATGAAGATTTTAACAGAAAAATATACATTTTATATGGGTCCTTGGAAAAAGAACTAAAGAAGAGATTAATCAAATACTTTGTTTGGAGAGTAGCATCTGGGAGAGCGTGGAGTCAGCTCAAGGTGAGCTTCAAAAAGGATTTCTAGGAGTTTTACAAGTATGTGGATGTTGTAAAGACACTGCATTAGACGTAACAAGCATTTAACATTCAGTACCACGCTCATGCTTTGTTATGGTGTAGTAACATTGAAGCTCTGAACTTAGAATGACTAAATATCGGATAGGTTGTAACACTATGGCAGTTTTAAAGCCAATTACCAAGGAATACAATCTCATAACAGATATGGTTTCAAGTTCTTCTGGTTCTAAAACATTTTCCCAAAAGCAATATATCTCCTGTGAGCCAAGACCTTCCAGAAGCATATAATGTGCTGGGCTGTTTCAGTTTCTTCTTGCACAATCTGCAATCTATGTTACCCTGAAACACTCCCATCATTTTAAGATGCTTTTTTTCCGCAGTAGTATGTCCTGCGAGAAATGCAATAATTGTTATCTGCTGAAGTCTGTCACATTTAAGTAAGCTTGCAGCTCTTTTCTTACATGGTTTTCTAATAAGCAATTTACCATGTTTGTTTCCTGGAGTTTTAAGCCAGGTTTTATGATATTCTACTTTGGAGCAGTTCTTAATAGCCTTTCTTACTAAACATCGAGATGTTCCTAGAGCTGGCTCTGGCCGAATAAGTTGTGAAGCTGCTCATTGTCATGCAAGTTCATTAGCTTTTTCATTTCCCTCTGTGCCATCATGACCTGGTACCCAGATGAGTTGAACTTCATTCTGTTATGCCAAGTTGTGAACATGTTTAGGCAGTTTAAAACCAGTCCTGACATTACCTTATTACTACGAGACTTAGAGCATTAAGTGCAGCCTGGCTATTTGAGAAGATAAGGATCTGTTTACCAGTGGAAGCTCTTCTTATGTGTTCATGTATACATTGAATAATATCATAAATTTCTGTTTCAAAAACATAGCATACTCACCCAAGGGAAAACACTTGTTGCATCTTAGTCTTTGCCATATACTCCGGATCCTGTTCCTGAGTTATTCTTTGAGTCGTCTGCAAACCATATCATGGTTTTGTCAGGAGTTTGAAGTTCTTTATAAAGTGTTTAATAGGTATTACATATTTCTAAAGATGCATCTCATATGGATTTCCTAATTCTTAGCAAATCCGAGTCTATTTCAGGAATTCTCAGTTGCTTAGCGTGTTGCAGTCTATAGATAAACCAATATCTGTTGTTCGTTTGCTGTTGGTGTTTGTATCGGGCTAACTAAAATGTATATGTGGGTAATACTTTCATTGGCCTTTACCGCTAAAAGGTTTTGTTCATTTGCCGGAGTACAGTGAAACAAAGTATTAAATTACATTACACTAAGCCAAACTTTTACTGCGTTACCCGAATAAACATTTAGCTATTGCGGACGTTACCTTCAAGCAATTAGTATCATCACTAAATGATCCAAAAACGCCTGGTTTACAACGCAGCAAGTCAAGGTAGTTGAAAACGTGAAAGGCGCGGACTAGTTCTATATGAACAAACTGCGTCGACACACACCTTTTTACTTCAATAACGCTCCGCCTCCCGGTTTAGGACATTCTCTCACTACTGAGGCGTTATTCAAAATGAACTTCGCTAATAACCGACCCCGACTGAGCCATTAATTACTTCCCGTCTACCAAAATGTAAATCTTTCCTCTTTTGCAGTTCCAATGCTTACACAAAATATTACATTAAGTTTTAAATGTGAACTATATATAAATATTTAAATTGCTGCAACCATATCATGCATCATTTTTCACATTAAATATTCCCTTTCCTATTATTACTATTACTGTTAGGCGATGTTATTTCTTATGAATCATTTGAAGATATATTTTACTTTTTAGTGAATATCAATTACTAGCTGAGTCTACCTATACTATCTCGAGGTATACCGAAAGGGATCATAAAACCTTAAGGGCCCTTTGCTCTCAGCGCCAGGTTAGCAACTGAGATCAAAGACACCGGGAAGCGGGAATTAAAAGGGCTTTAGAAAGCATTGGAACAGGTTGTGTTTGAGAGAGGAAAAAGGAGCAATAATTACTGGAAAACAAGTGAAGCGAAAATATAGAGATATCATTCTGCAGAACATACAACTAGTATGTATGGGAAACTCGTGTTAAGTCCAAGTAATGAAATCAAGATTGATTGGAGTAAACAAAAATGTGTATACGAGGGGCACTATTTATATTTTGAGCCTAATAATTAAAACAAAGTAATTTCTTATTGAAAACTGCTTTATTGTTTTTCAAAATATTCTCCTTTATGATCAACACACTTTTACATCCGTTTGAAGCATTTCTCAAAGCATTTATTCTAGTCTTCTTGAGACACTTCAAAATCATGGTTTTGAAGGCATCAACGGCTTCTTCTGCCAACGAAAATCGTTGTCCACGCAATTTATTCTTGATGTTCGGGAACAAAAAGAAGTCATTGGGTGCCAAATCAGGACTGTATGACGGATGACCCATCAATGCGATTTTTTGAGCCTTGAAATACTCTGTGGTGAGACGAGATGTGTGTGCGCTCGCATTGTCTTAATGAAGAACGATCCTACGGTTCTTGTTGGTTTTCCTTACTTCACCGAAGACTTCCGCAAACAAATGGTTGTGTACCATTCGGCATTGACCATTTTACGTTCCTCTAAATCCACTGTTGCCACGTGGCCAGTTTTGCTGAAAAAGCAGGCGACCATTTGCTTCGAAGTGCTTCGAGTGTTGGATTTGCTTCATCTTGAAACACCCATACAGTCCACTGCTGTTTACGTTCCGGCTCATACGCATAGATCCATGATTCGTCGCCTGTTACAATCTTATATACGTCTTTTGAGGCACCGCCATTGTATTTCTTCAGCATTTTTGTACACCAATCGACACGAACATCTTTTTGAGATTGCGTCAAATTATGTGGTATCCAACGAGAGCAAACCTTTCTCACGTCTAAATAATCATGCAATATTTTATATATGCTGGTGGAACTAATGCCTAGGGTTGCCTCAATCTCACAATTTATCGCATGACGATCTTTCATTATTAGTTTTTGCACAGCATCAATATTTTCTGGCACAACAACTGATTTTGGACGACCTTCACGAACTTCATCATTGAGCGAACGGCGGCCACGATTAAATTCGTTATACCAGCGTTTCACAGTGGCAAAGCATGGAGTTTCGCCGCCAAATGTGGAATTTAGTTGATGGATGCACTCTTGTCTTGATAATCCACGTCGAAAGTCGTAATAAATCATTGCACGAATATTTTCACGAGTTAATTCCATGTTTTTGTTGACACACAATTTTCAAGTTAGTGTGAACAAATCAAATGAGCTCTATTGATAAAATGTTTGATGTAGATTATGATAAAAAATGTCAAACTTTCCATTGGAAACGTCAGATGGCACCTACAACATTCAGGTTTGCCAAGGCTCAAAATATAAATAGTGCCCCTCATACAACACAAGTTTCAAGCCTATATCGAGCCTGGCTTAGCTGCGATTGGCTCTTTGAATGTATTGTAACCAGTAAACGATTGTGGCAGATAGACTGTTGTCTGTGCGGAGAAACAGAAAACCAGTTTTACATATTAGCAAGTCGCTCACGTGCCGACGAATAGAGAAAAAATTCCTGGAACCTAAGTTTGTAGATTCGAACACAAACACTTACTTGCACAGGAAGACAAGTGGTCAAAACTGGGAGTTTGCTTTGTAGAGCGCGAGCACAAAATGGTTATTTTTTAGTAACTGTTTCGAACATTTTAATCTTAAAAATCTATGTTATATTCACGTGACTTTCTCTGTCTTTAGCGCCTATAGTGGACACACAAATTATTCTTATGAAAGTTAATTTTCTTAACCACTTCATTTTATCGAGATAAACCTCTGCGGAAATAGATACATTACGCATTTTGTTATATATAAAAAGATAAAAGCGATAGTCAAATGTTTAAGAACTGGTTGCCATACGCTGGCCTTAAAATGACATCGCGAGAAACAATTGAAAATGACGGGACTTCAAAAGAATGACAAAGTACTGAACAATTCGAACCATTAATAACGATATCTCGGAAATGGCTAATGCCACAAAAACAAGTTATTTGAAATAAATTGTGTGTTTTAAAGAGATCTACATTTCTTATGTAGTAGGTTTTCGTCTATCCCTTAACGTCTACCAGTTATACAAGATTATACAAAATTACTTCCGAATTGAGGCAGTATTTTTAACACTTAAATGATTTCAGTCAAATTATATAATATATACATTCAATAACAGCCCGCCTTAAAGCAATATGTGTATGTAACAATATATAAAAAGTGTATATTACAGTCATTGTATATGTTTATATTATTGTATACATGTGTAATAATATTATGTGAATGTATTACGTAATTTAATAATGTAGGAGCTGTGAGAATAATAGGTTAACAGTTGCTAACAATGAGGTAACCTTGAGGCAATAAAGAGTAAGAAAGTTAATAATGCTACTAGTCATTATTGGAGCAATAATAATGTAAATTTTGTGACAGTTTATAAAATAGCCAATCAACAACCAGAAAAAGCTTTAGTTAAATGAAGATATTCTATTGGACTAGGATTAGCCAATCAGAGACTTGAAATACAGAAATTTACAAAATTAGGCGCTAGAAATCAGTTCAGTTACTTGTAGACAGCGCTCATAACTGGACGCGTTGATTGTTGACAGTGTTCCTAATCGGACACGAGACACGTCCTCGAGAAATTTAATACGCATTCCTGTGAGACGAAAATATTTTTACGTGTTAAAAAGTGCAAGTAATTAATTAATAAAAGCATCTTACAGCTCTCTATATCAGTGAAGTGATATTTAAATTGTGTCAAGAATTAATAAAAAGGAGTGAATTAAAAACTATAATCTGGGTAGCCTACATTCTTCAGCCTCACTACGCTTTGCTAAGACATCCATGTCTCTAACAATACTGACGCAGCCGAGGCAAACATAAATATATATTATATAAAGAAAAGTCAAATTACATTTGGGACGAAGGCTACCGGTACCATACGTGCGGTTGCAACTACTTCAAGTTCGGCTCCCCAACAGTTGAACTACAATACAATACAACTCCTACAACAAACAACCAACTTCAGAATGAAGAGGACTTCGCTGGCTGTTCCTAAAAAATTCAAGATATACATTTTATTTGTCATGTAAATATCTTCAATATATGGTACTTTAATCAAAATCGTAAGTCATTTTTTAGAAAATAAAAAACTAAAAAACAATCTGCCAAGTAAAGGGTAGTTTGTGATGGGGGATTATCTGGAAAGTCTTCGTGTTGGATCCTTGGAAGTACTGGACCTAAATACAAAGTTTGGTATTTATTCGATTTTCGTTTTAGAGTTATGCTGTTCACAGACACAACGGATACACATACGCGCGGACTTTTTTAAAAATGTCTGAAAACATGTATTTCGGTGAAATTCGATATAGAATGTTTGGGTGGAATGCAATACCTTCTCTACCTACTATATACGTGGTAGAGAAAGTAAAAACAGTTTCCAAATAACAACTCCAAAATGATAGTTAAGTAAGTCCACTAGTATCTATTCACCTTTTAATCACAACTGTAACAGTAAGATACTTTTTGGTCCTCTGTTATTTACCTGTCTCGTATACTTTCGTATGAAGTCGTGATTCCTCGTTCCATTAAAGCGTATTAGAAGACATCTTATGCTCTTTTAGCCATTTTGCAACATTTATTACCTGGTCAGTATATTATGCAGGAATTAGAAAGATCAGGAAGTGAATGTTTTGGTTACATGGGTTTACTTTCTCTACTGCTTATCTATATTAGATAAAGATGGTATTGCATTTCACCCAAAAATTCGATACCGAGATTTCATCCGAAATACACGGTTACACGGTTTCACTCACATGACTTTCTCTATCCTGTACAAGCTATTGTTACAAACGCTTATTCTCCGTTGCTAATCTTTTTGTAGGTGCAAGGGGAATATGGTAGGCCTTAAGCGATAGTCAAATATTTTAAGAGCTGGTTGCTATGTGGAGCATTCCGTTCTCTTTACATGTCAAGGGCATATATAAAGAAATAACGAATTCCCATTTGAGAGGAAGTGTAAGTATTGGAAAATTCAAACAAATAACAAGGAATATCTCGGAAATGATTCATTAAAAAAATGTATATGACATAAATTATATGTTTTAACGCGATCTACATTTTTTTGTGTACCGGTCAATCGGGGCGAGATTGGTCCACTTTGTGTTTTTTGTATTTCTATACTGGAAGCCGATACTAGGATCTGAGGAAAGGCTTATAAAAGGTCAGGTATATATTATTAACTAATGCAGGAATGACCTCATATTAATAAACAAAGTATGATGTACCAATTGCATTTTGAAATAAACATTTTCAAAAATGTGGAACAATCTCACCCAGACTTGGGGTGACTTTGGTCCACATTGTGAATACACTGTTTGCAGGTATATATTCTGCTCTGGATCAATGTCACCCCTGCTATATGTAAGGTAAGACATATTGAAATAAAGATATGCCCCAAAAGCTGGTTTTATTTTGCAAAACATGGGTGAAAAGGCATAAGGCACTTCTGAAAAGACAAATTCTTAATCAATGTTACAAATTCTAGTATTATAGTACAGTGTAGTAAAATCTATTAATGGTTGTAAACAAAACTAGAACATTTGTTTGAAGTTCAAAGGACTGACAATTCCGTGTTAAGTCATTACTGTACTATACTTACTGAAACCCCAACTAAACAAAATAATTTAGTTCTGACACACTGAAGAATCCCCTTTTGCTTAATATTTTAGGAGCTGCAAATTTTCTTATTACATTCTCCCAACCATATTCAAGAATATCTTCTTTCTTTGGCCATTTCCAACTTTCTACAGACTTCTCCATACAGCTAACAGTAGGTCCCTTCCCATCACTTTCGGGTAGTTTATGGATAATCCCTCTTCTCCATTGTATCTAAATTTCCAAATTTACCCACTGAAATTGAGGCAGGAAAAATATAATTAAAATCACCCAAATTGGAAGAATCTCACCCTGCAGGACCAATCTCACCCCAGTTGACGGTACTAAAATATTGTCTATCTCTTGTGGTTTACCAGTTATGCTAAAGTCATTCACAATGAAGGGGGATTTTGGAGACATATCCAGAAAATACAAAATATACGTTTAATTTGCCATGAAAATATCTTATTCATATGGTTATTAAAGGTACGAATTGTTCATTTATGAGCGCCCATAAATAAAAAAAACTTTCTTTGAACTGATTGGGGCAATGGATGTGAATCGCTGCTGATTCCACTCCGCCTCAATCCAATCCAAGAACCATGGTGGTTAAAGAGGGTCCATAAATAAAAAGCTCAATTTGAGGTAATTAGGGTAACGGGTGAGAAAACATTCGCTGCAACGACATGCACTGCAATGAACGGTTAATAGTAACAAGGTTCGGGACGAAAAGGAAGCCACTTGATAAAAAATATTAACACAAATGTTAATATATGAAGGGAAAAGTGGGAAACTGAGAAGAATGAAGGAGGCTAGTTTGCACTGAAGGGACAGAAACCATGATTGATCGAACACTTCTTCCATTTGGTGTATCTTTTGAGGAGTGGCAATATAAACGAAAAAGTCGTCAAGTCACATTCCAAGCATAGAGGTTTGTAACGTAGCGTGGAGCGAGGATGAATGAAACTGGTTCCAAGAAGGGGCGCGTAAAGATCTGAACGCTGGTAGTTAAGTTAGCCATCAGCGTAGAAAATGTGTTTGAGGGAGGGAGCATAATGACATGGGGGGATTGATAACAATCAGAAAGGAGAACTGCTAAGAATGGGGATAGCGCCATTACATTCCCTCCCATCATGCCGTGCCGTCTGAAACAAGATTAATTGGCCATGGGCTTCAAGTTGCACTTGAGCGCTGGTTCGAACCACTCCTCTGGATTAGACAAATAATAATAAACGAAAACTCCCATGCGTAACCGTCACACGATCTTCTCTAACCATTGTCATTTCACATAACTTTCACTACTCACACAAAACCTTGTTCTTCTAGGTTCTTTACCTTGATCACACGTGTTTGCCTAGAAATGGTTTAAAATCTTATAAGTTACAAACAACAGCTACTGTACCCTATTCCTACAAAAACTTAATTTTCTACCTACTTCATGTTAATCCAAATAAGCCTTTGCAGAAATAATTTCATTACACATTTTGTTGTAGATACACTAGCTTCCATTATGCCGCACCACAGCTTCGGGAGGTATTTTAACAACCTTCTCAGCGGGCGCGTACATAGCAGGGAGGGATGTGCCTGGAGTGTTCTGCCTTTGTTGTTCGACCAAGCAGTGGTGTGTGTTAACTGTAGCTCACACGATGTACGCAAATATTTCGCAGATGCATCGGGGAAGAACTGTAGTTATGTGGGAAGCCAATTTCTCATTTGAAGAACTGTTAGAGAAATTCCATGCAGCATTCGCATGTACAGATTATTAAAATAAAGTGTAGTAAATGTTTTCTCTTTGAGAGTAATTCAGTTTTACATTATGCCGTCATTAAAAATATTTTTCGTGGAGATTGTGTGCAAAACAGGGTCTTATTTAGTTATATATTTAAACGTGATCTTTATAAGTGATGGCGAGTAAAGATATTGCTCCAAGTTATACAAAGTGGACCATTTAAGTTGAGACTGTATAATATCTCCAAAATTAAACGTTGTAGAAAGAAATGTCTTTAATAAAAGTGGTTTGATATTATAGGGGAAAATACATGCCATTAGTCGTGTTTTGTATGGAGGACGTTGTGATGGTCATTTTAGGGTCAATTTAATCTTTTTAAATGGGAACCTAGTTTTTAGGTTTCTTTCGCTCCTCATAAAAAACTAAACAATATTTTATAAAGCACTCTACAATTATTCTAACACCAACGCAACAACGAAAATTCTGAATGGCTGTGTACGAGAATTGTTGGACCATCCATGGATAGTCATTTGAGGATCAAATTACGTTTTGTAATTAGGAACCAACATTTTTTATTTTGTCTCTTTATTCCTAATCACAGAATAAACAGATTTTTATAAACCATTTTCTAATGGGAAAACAACATACGAAATGTAGTTTTCCATTTTAAAAAAATTTAAATGGACCCTAAAATGGCCATCACAACGTCCTCCAAACAAAACGCTATTAATGGTATTTACTCTTCCCATAATATCAAGCAACTTTTATTCAAGACATTTCTTTCTGCAACGCTTAGTTTTGGAGATTCTGCACAGTCTCAAAAGAAATGGTCCATATATGCGAATAGTCTAGAATTGTGATGTAAAACATAATACGACACTGCATGCGCGAAAAGATAAACAGATGCATACACTTCCTCTTGCTATATGTAGCATACTCCACCTGTGAAGGGCAGTAGAATCCGCCTGAATTTGTGGTGATGGCATAAATGGAAGCGAATGTACAAGAGGGATACAGAAAGCAGAATCGAGTCGTATGTGTGTATATTCTGGCCTTGAGATCCCATACACTTTCCATGGCTAAGCAGAAACAATTGAATATCGGCACATCTTTACAAAATAACAAGAAGGTACTGAAAATCCCAAATCTACAATAACGGATATGGCTTACACCACCCAAAATGTCATTTGAAATAAATTGTGTGCTTTAAAGAGATCTACATTTTTTGTGTGGTACGCATTCATTTATCATTTAACGTTTACAAGTTATACGAGCTTATATAAAATTCCATCCCAATGAGGGGGGATTTCCTAGGCTATTGGCAGAAAATTCAAGATATATATTTCATTTGCCATGCAAATATCTTTCATAATATTTTAATAAAAATATTACCAATTTTGGAGAAAATAAAAATCTTGGAAAAAATATTTTATTGAAAGGGTACTTGAGAGTGGGGGATTTTCTTGAAAATCTTCGTGTTGCATCCTTGGAAGATACTAAACTGAAATACCAAGTGTGGTATTTATCAGACTACGTTTTTGAGTTATGCTGTTCACAGTCAGACACAAAGCTGCTTTATTTGGATTCAGGGCGTCTCAAAACATGTATTTTAGGGGAACTCTCGGTATTGAATTTTTGGGTGGAATACTGTACTTCTACTTAGTATAAGGATTAATAGAACGTAATACGGATTAGTATACACCGAACGCCCATGACACGCCCCCTCCAAGGGATTTAAATGACATAATGGAATGCAGCACCTATTTGAAATCTCTTAAAACATCCCTTAGAATTAAAATATTGATGTGAAACTTTCACTAAACAATTCCTCATGAAACCATAGATTTTTTAATGAGAAAAATTAAAACTAAAAAAAAAGATCAAAATGACCAAAGCATTTCGCCTTAAATCCATAATATAATTTCATAATATATAATCACAAAAACGGCGCTATGTCATTACCAATAAGCAAAATTTCCAGTTTGTTTATACATAACTTCAATAGAAACACGTAAATTTAAGAGCAACCTTCTGATGGGATTTTAGTTTGGAAGTCGACAAAAGTGGGTTGAAACAGAAGCTTTTCGCTGTTGACTGCTAATTGCTCCGGTAGAATGGGTTGCAGCCAGTGATGAACTCAATTCTAAAACAGCCAGTTGTTTTGAATATTATTTTTTACTTTTCCTACCACATAGGCAGAAGAAGTCATGCTGTCCACGAAGACATTTATATCGATATTTATGTATCTGTGAATACCATCAGTGAAAAATGAAGTGTAGAATAAACATCAAACTTGGTATTTAAGCTCAGCGGCTTGCAGACTTCAGCAGAATCTCTTATCCCAATCTATCCTGTATTTTTAACACTTAATGATTTCAGTCTAATTATATAATATAAATTCAATAACAGCTCGCCTTACAATAATATGTGTATGTAACAATATATAAAAAGTTTAAGTTACAGTCATTGTAAATGTTTATATTATTATGTACATGTTTAATAATGTTATGTGAATTTATTAGGTAATTTAACAATATAGGAGATGTGATAATAATAGGTCAAAAGTTGCTAACAATGAAGTAACCCTGAGGCAATAATGAACTGAAAAGTTTAATAATGCTACTGGTAATTCTTGGAGAAACAATAATGTAATTTTTGAGACAGTTTACAACTAGACAATCAACAACTAGAAAGGCTAAAATTTAAATGAAGGTATTCTATTGGAGTAGGATTAGCCAATCAGAAACTGAAATAGAGCAAATTGTACAAATTCACAAGTCAGTTGCTAGTAGAAGCGTTCCTAACCGGACGCGAGATGCATCCTCGAGAAGTTTAATACGTATTCAGTGTGAGACAAAAATTCATTACGGCAAGGATATTATAAAGTTTACTTGTTTAAAAAGTGCAAGTAATTAGTAAATAATCTCACAGCTCCCTATATCAGTGAAGTGTTATTTAACTGTGTAAAGGATTAATAAAAGGAGTGAAGTAAAAAAAATTATAATTTGTGTAAGCCTACATTCTTCAGCTGCACTATCCCCTGCAAAGAGAAACATATATCCAAAAATTAATACTGACCCAGCCGAGGCAAACCTAAATAAATAATGTTTAAAGAAACATTCAAATTACAAATTTAACTTTTTAAACTTGGGGCGAAGACCACCGGAAAGTGAACATTGGGGCGAAGGCCACCGGAACTTGGTACCATACGTTGGGCAGTTACTTCATCAAGTGTTTGACTCCCCAACTGTAGAACTACAAAAATACAACTCCTCCTAAATTAATACAATTTCTTCAAATTGGCTCTCCATACGTGAAGCAACAACCAGTTTCTCAAATCAAAAATAGCTAGTAGATTTTGATTAAAACGTCATATGCTTAACATAATTGTAAGACAAATAAAATGCAATGCCTAGGCAAGACAAGAGATTAGACAAAAGCTTACTACAATAAAATGTGTATATTTGCACGTTCTCTAATACGTACATATTAAGTAAGGAAAGTATTCTACTCCATCCAAAAATTCGATACCGAGATTTCACCGGAAATATATGTTTTGAGGGACCTTGAATACAAAAAAAGATTTTTAAAAAAAGCTCTATGTGTATGCTGGTGCTGTGTGTGAACATCATAACTCAAAAAAAAAAATACCGAACTTGGTATTTAGGTTCAGTTCTTTCAAGCCTGAGACACGAACATTTCCAAGAAAAAAACCCCACCCCAACCTACGTTTTATATGGAACATATTTTCTATTTTTATTTTGTTCTGAAATAGTCCTACACAACTGTAGGCTGCCAAAAACAAAGAATGCCAATTCAACATAATCATACAAAACAATAACAGAATTAAAAAATTAAAATGTTACAAATGGCTCTAACGATTTTGATTAAAATACCACATATTAAAAGTTTAAAGATAATTGCATGACTAATAAAATGTATATCTTGAATTTTCTAGGAACATCCTATGAAGTTCCCTTCATTCAGAAGAAATTTTGTATTATCTTGTATAATGTACTACACAAAAGTGTAGATCTCTTCAAAACACACAATTTATATCAAATAGCTTTTTTGTGGCATAAGCAAATACTGAGATATCTATATCTACATATTAAAGGTTAGAATTGTACATTTCTTGGTCATTCTTTAAAGTCATGCATGGAAACAGCATGGAATTTTAAGGCCAGCATATATCGTCCAGTTCTTAAACATTTGACTATCGCTGTTCTTTTTGTATCTATAAAACAATGTGTAATGTAGATATTTCTGCAAACGCTTATTTGGATTAAAATTTAGTAGCTATAAAATAAGCTTTAGTGAGAATAGTTTGTATACCCACTAATAAACCACGGAGTAAGTCATGTGAATGTATCACATCAGCTTTTCAGAACAACTATTTATGTCAAATATATTTGTTTGTGTCTTTAAGTAGTTCTTGGATATTGCTATTGGTTTTGATTTTTGAATACTTTAAAACGCATGATTTTAGCTGCTAAGTCGGTATTTTTACTTTCTCAACTACGTGTAGTAAGTAGGGGAAGTATTGTATTCCACTCAAAAATTCGATCCCGATATTTCACCGGAAATACATGTTTTGAGACACCCTGAATCCAAAAAAAGCATTTTTGGAAACATGCCCGTGTGTGTGTCTGTGTGTCTGCCTGTGAACAGCATAACTCAGAAACGAACAGTCGGATAAACACCAAACTTGGTATTTAGGTTCAGTATCTACCAGAGATGCGACACGAAGGTTTTCAAGAAAATCCCCCCACCCCAGATTACCCTTTACATGGAAGATGTTTCGAAGATTTTAATTTTCTCAAAAATGGCTCTAACGGTTTCGATTAAAATATCGAATGTTTAAGATATTTTCATGACAAATAAAATGTTTATCTTGAATTTTCTGGGAATGTATCCAAAAGTATTCTTCATTGTGAACGACTTTTGCATAACTGGTAAACCATAAGAGATAGACAAAATTTTACTACACAAACATTTAGATCGCGTTAAAATACACAATATGTGTCTTATACATTTTTGCTGTTGGGTGAACCATTTTCGAGATATTGCTTGTTATTGGCTTAAATTTTCCAATACTTATACCTTTTCTCATATTTGTTATTCATTTTTTTTGTCCTGGCAATACAAAGAGAATGGAATACTCCACATAGCAACCAGCTCTTAAACGCTTAAAGCCTAGCAATTCCCCTTGCATCTACAAGAAAATTAGCAATAAGATTAACATCTCGATATCTCGATTAACATGAAGCATATGGAGAGTAATCGTTTGTAAAAATAGGTTGTACAAAAGTAGAGAAAGTCATGTGAGTGTAACACATCAGATTCTTTTGTCTTGGATATGTAAAGAGTATAAATCTGTGACAGAGAACGGTGCTGCACATAGCAACCAGCTATTAAGAGATATGTCTATGCTTAAAGGCTACTGTATTTCTATATTGCCCTTGCACATACAAAACAAGGGGAACATAGTAGGCCTTAAGTGATAGTCAAATATTTTTAGAACTGGTCACTATGTGTAAAATGTAATTCTCTTTGCATGTCAAAAGAGCGTTTATGCAAATGTTTATCTCGATTAATATGAAATAGATGGAGAATAAGAGTTTGTAAAAATAGTTTGTACAAGAGTAGAGAAAGTCATGTGAGTGTAACACATCAGATATTTTTGTTTCTAGTGATGTGCAATGAATGTAATTTCAAAGCCAGCATACAGGATGTATCCTTATTGGTGTCATATATTTGGGGGTGTGTTCCTGGCATCAAAACATTAAAAAAAAGTTCATATGTACATATGTCTGTAAATCAACCGTTTCGTTGTTATGGGTCAAAAAAGATGTATTCAATGAGTGAACAGACAGATATGCACTACACGTAATGCCGTGCAGACGGCAATGCAGAACGAGCACATGAACTTTATGCAGAAAGGTACCCTGACAGGTCGTTACCGTGTGCAAGAACATTCGCACGAATTCACTAACGCTTGAGAGCGAATGGTGAATTTGCGAGGAGTACTAGGGGATGTTGGGAGCCAACAGAGGTACGAGGCATTGAGCTTGAAGAACGAGTTCTTCGTGCTGTGGATGCAGACCCATCACGAAGAACTAGACGTATGGCTGTAAGGGAAGAGTTAGTCATATGACTATCTGGAGAATTCTGCATGAAAAAGTTTCTGTACCCGTATCACCTTCAACGTGTGCAAGGATTGAATGAGGCGGACATTGAGCCAAGAAGACGGTTCTGTCAACGCATGTTACAGGAGTGCGCTGTGTTCCTCAATTTCCTAGCCTGTATCTTATTCATGGATGAACCTGGTTTTACTCGCGACGGCATCTTCAATTTTCATAATACTCATAACTGGGCAATTGAAAATCCTAATGAAGTGCGACAGGACAATCATCAACAGAGGTTCCCTCTCAACGTTTAGGGTAGAATCATTCATGATCACCTTATTGGTCCCTACTTCTTCCCTCTGCGTCTGAATGGACAAACCTATCTCCAGTTCCCAGAAATGAGTTGCATCACTAACTGATAATGTGCCTCTGGACATCATCCAACGAATGTGGTTTTTTCACAAATATGCTCCATCTCATTTCAGTATGATAGTTCGTAAGTTTTTGAATGATCACTTTCCGCAAAGATGAATTGGTCGAGGGGGACCCATTGCATGGCCTACTCGATCGCCCGATTTGAATCCAATGGATTTCTTCGTCTGGGGACATTTGAAGTCCTTGGTTTACGCGACTCCTGTACCTGATGTTGACATTTTGGGAGGACGTATCCAGACTGGATTTGACCAAATACGAAGCACACCAGGAATTTTCAACACAGTACGCCAGAGCATGGAACGCAGGCTTCTGCATTCATCCTAGCAAGACGAAGGCACTTCGAAAGTTACAAAAATTGCTCGATTTTGTGTTGTAACTCTGAAAAAATGATTTTCAAACCAATATTCATATGAACTTTTTTACTTTCTCTACTACGCATAGTAAGAGGTGAAGTATTGTATTCCACCCAAAATTTGGATACCGAGATTTTACCAGAAATATATGTTTTGAGACCCCCTGAATACAAAAAAAGCCTTTTTGGAAACATGTCCGTATGTGTGTCTGTGTGTGTGTGTGTGTTTGCGTGTGTGTGTGTTTGCGTGTGTGTGTGTGTGTGTGTGTGAACAGCATAACTCAGAAACGAACAGTCGGATAAACACCAAACTTGGTGTTTAGGTTCAGTATCTTCCAGAGATGCGACACGAAGGTTTTCAAGAAAATGCCCCCACCCCAGATTACCGTTTACATGGAACATTTTTCGAAAATTCTAATTTTCTCAAAAATGGCTCTAAAGATTTTGGATTAAAATATCATATGTTTAAGATATTTTCATGACAAATAAAATGTATATCTTGAATTTTCTGGGAATGTCTCCAAAAGTATTCTTTATTGTGAACGACTTTTGCAGAACTGGTAAACCATAAGAGATAGACAAAATTTTACTACACAAAAATGTAGATCGCGTTAAAATACGCAATTTATGTAATATACATTTTTTGTTGAGTGAACCATTTTCGAGATATTGCTTGTTATTCCCTTAAATTTTACAATACTTATTTTCTCAAATGGGAATTTATTATTCATTTTTCTGTGTTGCATATGAAAAGAGCATTAATGTGTGGCAAAGAGAATGGTCCTGCATATAGCAACCAGCTATTAAGAGATATGTCGATGCTTAAAGGCTACTGCATTTCTATATTGCCCTTGCAAATACAAAACAAGGGGAACATAGTACGCCTTAAGCGATAGTCAAATATTTTTAAAACTTGTTGCTATGTGTAAAATGTAATTCTCTTTGATGTCAAAGGTCGTTTCTTCAAATGT
Organism: Deroplatys truncata; assembly: GCA_030765065.1. NCBI lineage: Eukaryota > Metazoa > Arthropoda > Insecta > Mantodea > Mantidae > Deroplatys > Deroplatys truncata. The sequence goes on from CM060985.1 coordinate 118,795,954, forward strand.
TTATCTTGATTAATATGAAATAGATGCAGAATAAGGGTTTGTAAAAATAGTTTGTACAAGAGTAGAGAAAGTTATGTGAGTGTAACACAAGATTTTTTAGTGTTTTGATGTCAGGAACATATCCTTCAAATATATAACATCAATAAGGATACATCCTGTATAGGGCCGTGTTTTGAAGATTTGAATATCACTTCAGCCTATTGTATTCACCGTGTACCTGCAGTGAAATGTGTAATGAAACATTTCTAGAAACGTCTATCTAGATTAATATGGAGATCTTTTATAAGAACAGAGCGAGAGAGAAGAAAAAGAGAGAAAATAAACGATAGTGGGTAAAGAAGGACATGAAAATGTAACACACAGTTGTTACTTTTTGAAGTTAAAATAATAAACCCTCTAACGGTACCAGATTTTCTTCAGCAGTACCACGAGTGCTGATAGTTTTCTGACGAGTTGCATGAATGTTTGTTGTAATTAATGCGAGACTAAAGGTCGAGAAATAATTATCTTATGCCAACAAACAAGAGTTTGAAGGCTAAGTTAATATACCGTAGGATAATTATAAGCTTTTATAGTGTAATTACAATGGGAGAGGTGGCAGTTTGCTCCATGCGTTAATTGTATAATTATGGGCATCACAGTAGTAACTTACCTACTATTCTTCATGGCAAAGTAACACACAATTTTATTAGCTTTTATTCCAGTCAAAACCTATCCAAGACATGATAGAAATAAAACAAATGATGGTAGGAGAAAAAATCTGATGTGTTACACTCATTTGACTTTCTCTACTCTTGTACAAACTATTTTTACAAGCGCTTATTCTCCATATGATGTTAATCGAGATATCGAGATGGCAATCTTATTGCTAATTTTCTTGTAGGTGCAAGGGGAATATGGTAGTATTTAAGCGATAGTCAAATGTTTTAAGAGCTGGTTGCTATGTGGCACATTCCATTCTCTTTGTATGTCCAGGACATAAAAAAAATAAATAACGAATTCCCATTTGAGAAAAAGCATTGGAAAATTTAAGGGAATAACAAGCAATACCTCGAAAATGGTTCACTCAACAAAAAAATTGTATATGACATAAATTGTGTATTTTAACGCGATCTACATTTTTTTGTGTAGTAAAATTTTGTCCATCTCTTATAGTTTACAAGTTATGCAAAAGTCGTTCGCAATGAAGAATACTTTTGGAGACATTCCCAGAAAATTCGAGATATAAATTTTATTTGTCATGAAAGTATCTTAAATATACGATAGTTTAATCAAAATCGTTAGAGCCATTTCTGAGAAAATTAAAATTTTCGAAAAATGTACCATGTAACGGATAATCTGAGGTGGGGGAATTTTCTTGAAAATCTTTGTGTCCCCTGTCTGGAAGATACTGAACCTAAATACCAAGTTTGGTGTTTATCCGACTGTTCGTTTCTGAGTTATGCTGTTCACACACACACACAGATATACACGCGTTCATGTTTCCAAAAATGATTTTTTGGATTCAAGGGACCTCAAAACATGTATTTCCCGTGAGATCTCCGATATAGAATTTTTGGGTTAAATACAATACTTCCCCTACTTACTATACGTAGTAGAGAAAGTAAAAAAGATCGTTCGCATTAATATGTGTCATTATTAGAATGCATTACCTTTGTAGTCATTACAGTTCATTTACATCCACGTGTGGTAAAATCCAGTAAGTAGAGAATGTATCAGTTCGCATACACATAATCTATATTTATGTACATAGCATATAATATTGATGATTATCCATTGAGGACAATGGGATTACAAAACCGATGGCATAGCTATTAATAATTCCTGTGGCGCATGAAATAATGTATGTTGCATTAGTTTGTTGTTGAATAAGTAATCTATAAAAAAACTGTAAATTTAAAAACTGGATTCGTGAGAAATTTTGATGAAATTCCTGCTGACATTGTAATTAAATTTAAAGAAACTGCAGATAGGCTACTACAACTGATATCTAGACATTCGTATAATAAGGAATATTCTAGTTTTGAAAGCTGGTTGAGGGGAAATTTGATGGATGGTATTAATGAAACTAATTCTGGCTTACTTCGAAGTTTTGGCTAAAACATCCTCAAACATTAAAGTGAGCATATTTTGAAGATAAACCCACACTGTGGAGAAATAAAACAAACTGTGCCTGAATGTCAACGAGGACGTTCAGTAATCCAATGAGATGTGTTAAAGAGGAAGTGGGCTGATACGCGGGAAACAAGTGTTACATTACTGTTGTGAAGGCAGCAATTTTATAGTGTAGAAAAATGTAATAGAAGCCTGTTTTCATTTGATAACTCAAAACTTAAAATGCTTATTCCAGTTCTGTAAGAGGTATGTTAAAGAGCACAGTGTCGAGATGATAATGTGTGACTGGTCTCCCTGTAAAAATAAATAAATAAATAAATAAAACCGCTGGTTTCTTTTACCAAACTTCAATTGAAATCATTTGTATCATGAGAACCAATCAGCGAGGGATAGATGGGAGAGTGAAGGCTATGAAATATCATGAAAAGTGTGAATTAACTTTTGAAAGATATCCCATGATAATACCGCATATATGTGAAATGCTATCGCTAGTTATATGCAAACATTTGTTTTTACACCCTGCACCTTGCTCTTTGCGTGGCCTGACACAGCAGTCTACAAACACAGCATTTTTGTTGCAATGGTCTTGTGTCTTAATCCTGCCTCTGCGGTTGGATAATTACAACAGTGGTGTGATTAAGCGATAAAACGATTTTGTGAGAATAAAATAAAACGCAGGCTAGGCGAAATTATGGCGTATGGTGCTTAAGCACCGACTCGCAGGCACACCCACCTAAGACGATTAGAGAGGGGGAATGATCATGCGAGTTAACCCTCCTAAGTATTTTTTCTAAGTTTCTGAACTATAATAGGATTCTTGAAAGGATGTCTGAAGTTTAAAAGTCGAATTATTTTCATAGCCATTTTTACTTTCTCTACTACTATAGTAAGTAGGAGAAGTATTATATTCCACCCAAAAACTCGATATCGGGATTTCACCGGAAATGCATCTTTGGAGGCCCCTTGAATTAAAAAAAGGACTTTTAGAAACAGCTCCGTTTGTGTGTCTGTGAAGAGCATAACTCAAAAACGAAAACTCTAATAAATAGCACCTTGGTATTTAGGTTTAATATCTTCCAAAGATGCGACAGTAAGATTTTAAAGAAAATCCCCTCGCCCCATATTACCCTTTACATGGAACATTTTTCTAAAATTTTTATTTCCTAAAAAACGGCTCTAGCAATTTTGATTAAGATACCACACATATATTAAAGATATTTACATGACAAATAAAATGCATATCTTGAATTTTTTGGAAAAAGCCTGTGCAGTCCACTTCATTCGGAAGGAATTTTGTATAATCGTGCATAACTGGTAAACGTTAGTGACAGACGAAAACACACTACACAAAAAATGTAGATATATTTAAAACACACAATTATATTCAAATAAGTTTTTTATGGCGAAAGATATTTCTGAGGTATCCGTCAGTAACGTTCCGAATTTTTCATTACTAGGCTATTCTCTTGAAGTCCTGCCAGCATTCAGTTGTTTCATGTGACAATCAAATTTTCAGGCCAGCGTATAGTGCCCAGCTCTTAAACATTTGACTATCGCTGTTCTCTTTGTATCTATAATGAAATGTGTAATGCAGCTGTTTCTGCAAAAGTTTATTACCAGAAGATTAAACGCATTTTAGATCAAAGAACTTCTTCACCGATACTCAAAGCGGGTTTCGCCGTCACCATTCGTCGTGTTGTCGGCACTGATGCTAAAGAGAAAGAAGTGACAATCACAGCCGCGCTAAGCATCACGGATACGAAATAGGTAAAAAGAATCTAACACATAATCTATTATCTGTCTATAAATATTGACGACAGTCTTAAAAATAGTGTATCACACGCATGTTCAAAGCAATTTTATTTTGCTAACTACACTGCCGTTTGTGAAAATTGCAATGCCAAGAAAGATATTTCCTGAATAACTCCAAACTTGGTGGAAGTGCAGAAGAGTGTGGATGCAATAAGTGATTAGGTTTGCAGAGAAATGGGGTACACGTAAGCCGAACAGAGCCCTCTTGTGTCGGTCCGAAAAGGTCAGTGTTGCGCCCAGTGCTGTCAGTGAGTGCCAGTATGCCTCGTCGACGTCAAAGGGAGTCTAATCGGCATGTGAGCGAGTGAGTTCGAAAGGGGCAGAGTGAGCGAGTTCGAAAGGGGCAGAATGATCGGTCTCTGGGAAGCGGGTTTGTCATACCGTGACATTTCGGCTCGGCTGCTGCGACAGTGATGCGTGTGTGGAAGCAGTGGATAGATGAAGGTCGTACGCAGCGAAGAGCGGGTATTGGACCACAGAACATGACCACAGCACGGGATGACCGTCATCTTGTCCGCGTGGCCATAACGGACCGTACAGCTCAATTCACGGTGTTGGCTCGACGTTGGAGCACTGCAACAGTTGTGAATTTGTCTGCATCAACGGTCCGTTGCCGTCTGCTGCAGGTTGGACTGGTTGCATGCATACCATTACGTCGGCTTCCATTGTCCAGAAACCACAAGCACCTCCGACTGCAATGGGCACGTGAACACCGTCACTGGGGTGCTGAGTGTCAAAATGTAGTACCACTTAAACGTATCCTACAGCGATGGCCGCATACGTGTCCGGCGGTACCTGGTGAGTGCAACTTGGAGGGCTGCATTGTTGAGCCGCATAGCGAACAAACACCAGGAGTGATGGTTTGGACCACCATTGGTTAAAACAACCGATCTCGCCTCCTACGAATTGAGGACATTTAGAACAGCAACCGGTACCTAACGGTGGTTGTAAGCTGAGGTACTCCCCCTGCTTCAGGCATCTCCACAGGCCACATTTCAACAGGACAATGCCCGGCCACATATTGCGAGGAATGTACAAGCCTTCTTCAAAGAGCGACGGGTACCATTGCTTCCCTGGCCTGCACGTTCGCCTGACATGTCGCCCATCGAAAATGTCTGGGATATGGTTGGTCGGCACCTGCTGCGTCACGGTCCTCCAGTAACCAATGTCACGGATTTGTGGGCTTGAATACAAACTGCGTGGAGAGAAATCCCTCAGGAACTTATTATAACCTTTTTGATTCAATTCCACGGCATATAGCAGCTCTAATTGCATATTAGGGCTCAAAAGTCATGTATAGATTTGAAAAGTTTATCATTTGTGGTATTAAATTCATTGAATTCGTGCGTTTCCTAATTAGTGTTGCAATTTTCACAAACGGCACTGTATTTGTCCTGCAGAGCAACCTATTTGCGCTTGAATGAGGCCACCACACCGTCAAATATTCTTTCTTGGATAAGAAATGTTGTATCCGCCACTGATACCGCGCCCACTTAGCACGAGGATGTGGGCGTGAGTGTAACAAATTAGCGTACTGGGGAATATACAAGTTCCATCTCATAGCAACGAACGACCTTCCTAAATCAAGGCACGATCGACGTATCTGCAAGCCGTAACATCATTTAGTCCGACAGCTCGTTCTGTAGTATATAAACGGGTTAGATCGTCAATTACTCCAATGTACCGCAACTTTACGTAACATTAAACTGACCGCTCTGTCACATCAAATTCTCTAGTCTATATCTCTCCGACATTAGGGGAGGGGCTTTGCTTAGAGGAGCTTTTGTAGAAAGCATTACATAGACATATTGGAGGCATGTTTCTGAAAGGTATCGAATACAAACGTATATACGGGGTGAGCCAAAAGTCTCCGAACCGCCTGCGCGGTGTTTTTTCTGTCCGCGTCCTTGGCGCTCGTTGCCGTCTGCTGCTATCATAGAAAGCCGCGGATGAAACCACACAACATTTTTAAAACTACTTTTACTTACTTACCTACCAACTTTATGAAAGGAAATGCTGAAACTGGTCGCCGTCGTTGTCCATACATTTTTGGCACCTCTTTAGGAAACTATCCATCATGGAATATTTTCGGGGAATTCTCCAAAGGATGACCGATGTCTCTAATGTTTCTTCGGTAAGAACCGAACGCCGTCTTTTAGATTTCTTAGCCTGAACATTTCCTGTGGTCTGAAATTTACTGTAAAGTTCATGGATTGTTGTACAGCCTGGAACTTTTACACCTGAAAATCTTTCTGCAAATCGCACTTTCACTCGGCGAACTGACTGAGTTAACACATAAAAATCATAAACAAATACACGCTAAGCAGTTGAAAACATATACTGAGCCATAATATACTTTGTGACTAAGTACAGCACAAAATAATAAATAACTCGTAATAACTGAACCACATCACATCACCATCAACTCAAAACTGCACTTCACACTGCACAGCAAAACCACAACAGCGTGACTTTGTTTAAAGCAGCAGTGCGTTATCGCATTTTTATCATTTTTCCACACGCTTAGTGGAAAAACACCGCGCAGCCGGTAATATTGTTCATAAAATATCCCTCCGGGATAACTTAAAACACAAAGTGTACAAGACAAACCCACACACCTTGGAAGAATTAAAACAAAATATCCGCCAGGAAATTTCTCAACGTGAACTACGGCGAGTGATGGATAGTTTCCTAAAGAGGTGCCAAAAATGTATGGACAACGACGGTGGCAGTATCAGCATCTCCTGTCATAAAGTTGGTAAGTAAAGCCTTTAAAAGTAGTTTTAAAAATGTTGTATGGTTCCATCCGCGCCTTTCTATGATAGCGGCAGATCCAACGAGCGCCGAGAACGCGGACAGGAAAAACATAAAATAATGGCTGCAATAACCATTGTGATATTCTGTGATTCAATTTATACCAAAGTCCAGTTAGTATTATTCCGTTGAACGTAGTAAAGTTGTTCTAGTAACAAAAGAACAAATGTAATCATATTAACTTGATAGAATGGTATAAATTTTACGGAATCAAGAAAGATCCCATTTGTGAAAAAGTACAAGTATTGGAAAATTCAAGTAACAAGGAATATCTCGGAAATAGTTCACTGAAAACAAAAAGAGATATGACATAAATTGTGTGTTTTAAAGAGATCTACATTTTTTTGGTGTAGTGAAATTTTTCTAAATCTTATGGTTTAATGTTATGCGAAAGTCATTCAGAATGAACAGGAGTTTGGGGAACATTTTTAGAAAATTCGAGGTATAAATTTCATTTGCCATGAAAATATCTTAAATGTATGATATTATACTAAAAATCGTTAAAGATATTTTTGAAAAAATCAAAATTTTCGAAAAATGTTCCACGTAAAGGCTACTCTGGGTTGAGGAATTTTCTTGAGAATCTAAACTCAAATATCAAGTTTGATATTTATCCAACTTTTCGTTTTTGAGTTATGTATTCATAGATTGACAGACAGACACGCACACACGCGGAAATGATTTCAAAAAATGCTTTATTTGGATCCAGGGCACCTGGAAAATGTATTTCCGGTGAAATCTCGGTATCGAATTTTTGGGTGGAATGCAATATTTTCCCTACTTACTATATACAGTAGAAATAGTAATAAGCTTTCGTAAAAATAGTATATCGAAGTTATATAATCATGTGAATTAATACATCACATATTTTTCATTAAAAATAAGCGAAAGCAAAGCTATCCACATACCTCTAACACAAACAAATGGACAGCTGACAAACGTTTTGTTCTTGTTATTCATATTTAATGTTTATTGACACCACAGTAAAAGAGTTTCATTACCGGTTGCCAATACATCACGACAAATTCAAGGGGAAGGAAAGGGAGAGAGTGAAAGCGAGTGTGGGGGGAAAAAGTGGAAACTGAATGAGAAGGGGAGAGTGAGACATAAAGACGGAGATTTAGGGCGAGAGGAAGAGGGATTGAAAGAAATGGGGAGTGAGAGACAGTGAGAAGGTGACAGAGAAGATAATCTCGTATTCAACGCAATAATGCTAGCAGAAGTGCGGGTATGTTAATTGTTAAGTAAAACAGCCAGTTTATTGCTTTCTCTACTTCATATAATAAACGGGGAGAAGTATCGTATTCCATCCAAAAATTCGATAAATACCAAACTTGGTATTTAGGTTCAGTACCTTCCAAAGATGGAAAATGAAGATTCCTTTACATGGATTATTTTTAGATTTTCTTTTTATTTCTTAAATAAATGGCGCTCAAGATTTTCATCCAAATACGATAAGTTAAAGAAATCTACATGAAAAAATCTGATGTGTTACACTCACATGACTTTCTCTACTCTTGTACAAACTATTTTTACAAACGCTTATTCTCCATATGCTTCATGTTAATCGAGATAAACATTTGCAGAGTCTATCTTATTGCTAATTTTCTTGTAGATGTAAGGGGAATATATATTTACAAGGGCAATATAGAAATACAGTAGCCTTTAAGAACATACATATCTCTTAATAGCTGGTTGCTAGGTGCAGCACCATTCCCTTTCCCACAGATTAATACTCTTTGCATATCCAAGACAAAAATTGAATAACGAATTCCCATTTGAGAAAATAAGTATTGAAAAATTTAAGGGAATAACAAGTAATATCTCGAAAATGGTTCACTCAAAAACAATGTATATGACATAAATTGTGTATTTTAACGCGATCTATATTTTTTGTGTAGTAAAAGTTTGTCTATCTCTTATGGTGTACCAGTTATGCAAAAGTCGTTCACAATGAAGAATACTTTTGGAGACATTCCCAGGAAATTCAAGATATACTTTTCATTTGTCATGAAAATATCTTAAACATATGATATTTTAATCAAAATCGTTAGAGCCATTTTTGAGAAAATTAAAATTTTCGAAAAATCTTCCATGTAAAGGGTAATCTGGGGTGGGGGATTTTCTTGAAAACCTTCGTGTTGCATCTCTGGAAGATACTGAACCTAAATACCAAGTTTGGTGTTTATCCGACTTTTCGTTTCTGAGTTATGCTGTTCACAGACAGACACACACACACACACACACACACACACACACACACACACACACACACACACAGGCACACAGTGACACACACACACACACACACACGGACATGTTTCCAAAAATGCTTTTTTTGGATTCAGGGGTTCTCAAAACATGTATTTCCGGTGAAATCTCGGTATCGAATTTTTGGGTGGAATACAATACTTCCCCTACTTACTATACGTAGTAGAGAAAGTAATAAAATGTTTATCGTGATTTTTCCGGGAATAATCTCAAAGTCCTCGAAATTCTCTTCATTTGGAAGGAATTTTGTATAATCTTGTATAAACGTTAAGTGATACCTAGACCTAAGAGATTTGCTTATTTAATCATCGGGAAATCTGCTTACACTTTGCTCAGGCTGGGTCGTATATGTTTTAAAAATGTGTTTACAATGCTGTTAGTTGCAGAAAGATGGCGATTTATAATACTGGAAAAAAAACGTAATGACTTTTACTTTCTCTACCACTTATATAGTAGGTAGAGAAGGTATTACCCAAAACTTCAATACGGAGATTTCACCGGAAATGCATGTTTTGAGGTCCTTGAATAGAAAAAACTATTTTTAGAAACAGGTTGGTGTGTGTGTGTGTGTCTGTGAACAGCATAATTAAAAAATGAAATGTCGGATAAATACCAAACTTGGCATTAAGTACAGTACCTTTCAAAGATACGCAAAGGTTTTCAGGAAACCCCCACACCAAACTACCATTTACATAGAAATTTTTTCTAAATACTTGATTTTCTAAAAACGACTCTGACGATCATGATTAAAACACTATATATTAAAGGTATTAAGACGTTAAATAAAATTTATATGTTGAATTTTCTGGGAATGGCTAGTGATGTCCACTTCATTCATAAGAAATTTTGTTTAATATTGCATAACTAGTAAGCGTTAAGCGATACAGGAAAATGTACTACACAAAATCTGTAGATCTCTTTAAAACACCCAATTTATTTCAAACAACTATTTTTTTGCATTAGCCCCTTCCAAGATATCCGTTATTATTTGAGAAAGGTGGTTTGTTACGTTATTTGCACCACGCTTTGGGCGTCAATTTGATGAAAGTGTATTGTTGTATTGTTATTTGCCTCACGTATGGAAAAGCCGATATGAGATGTAGTTGTATTGTAGTTCAACTGTTGGGGAGGCGAACTTGTAGTAGTTGCAACCGCACGTATAGTAAACAATTTCCGGTAGCCTTCGCCCCAAATGTGCTTTCAGGTGGCCTTTGCCCCAAGTTTAAAAAATATTAACTTTGTAATTTGACTGTTTCTTTAAATGTTATATATTTAGATTTGCCTCGGCTGCGTCAGTATTATTTTAGAGACATGGATATCTTGGCAGGGCGTGATGCGACAAGAATGTAGGTTTACACAGATTATAATTTTACTTCACTCCTTTTACTAATACTTGATACGATTAAAATAATACTTCACTGATATAGAGGACTGTGAGATTCTTTAATTAATTACTTGTACCTTTAACACGTAAACTTATTTTTCCTCTCACACGAATACGTATTTAATTTCTCGAGGACACATCTCGCGTCCGGTTATGATCACTGTCTAGAAGCAACACGTCTGGTTATGAGCACTGTTTGGAGGCAACTGACTTTATTTCAACCATCTAAACTTGTAAATTTCTGTATTTCAAGTCTCTGATTGGCTAATCGTACTCCAATAGAATACCTTCATTTAACTAAAGCTTTTTCTGGTTGTTGATCGGCTATTTTATGAACTGTCACAAAATTTACAATATTGTTGCTCTAATAATGACCAGTAGCATTTAAACTTTCAAATTTATGATTGCCTCAAGGTTACCTCATTGTTAGCAACTTTTAAGTTATTATTCTCACAGCTCCTACATTATTAAATTACGTAATATAGTCACATAACATTATTACACATGGATACAATAATATAAGCATATGCGTTTTACAAATTATTACATACACATATTGCTTCAAGACGGGCTGTTTTTGAATTTACATATTATATAATATGACTGAAATCATTTAAGTGTTAAAAATACTACCTCATAATGCCTGGAATTGTTCAATACTTGCCCATTGTTTTAAAGTCCTGTAGATTTTAAATTGTTTCCTGGATGTCATGCAAAGAATATTGCGACGGTAAATTTATAATGTTATTTGTGTATGTGTGTTTACTCCGCGTGGTGAAGCCATTTTGTGACGTGATTCTTTGTTAGGTTTGTAGCTCCATCTGGGGTTAGCAATTTGCGGTAGTATTAGTGTTCGTTTGAAAGAATGCTACTGTTATTTTATTTAATTTTGGTTTACTGTCCTCCGGCTAGCTATGATCTTTTTGGTCGAACACATCTCTTTATACAGGTTGTGTAAACGGAAAGGAGTCTTTTATCCAAATATAACACTGATGAAGGAATTTGTTTTACACTTTTATAGTCGTACACAGTCACTATCACATTTACACATTGATCTTGACACTCTCCAAACTGAAACTGTTATAATAACTTATTTACTGATCATTCTTAATTCACGTACTTCAACTTTTTGTATCATTAACTTTACAACACTTTAGATTTTTCATAACTCTGCTACGCGTAACTTGTGAATCGATAGCCGACGTGTACTTTACAAATATTTTCGGTGAACTGACGGACTGAAGGCGACGTGTAGCATACAAATATTTTCGACGAACTGACGGGGTCTATCTCTAACCTAGCCCTTTTTATACTCCTACACCCCGATATGCCTAAAGATTATAACTGAGCTGCAATTGGCTAATAAAACGCGCCAACATTAGCGTCTATTTCTATATCCAATGAAAATTATGAATACATATGCTCTGGGAAGAATGTTCCAGAAGATTCTAAAGAAAAACGCGCCAACATTACGTAACTTCCTCGTCTCCAATAATGATAAACAGCTCACCCCCTCGCTGCATTATTGCACGCTATTATTGTCAGTTTCAGTAAGGCCGTATAAACTTACTTCTCAACAATAATTACAATCAACAAACATCTTAAATCAATGACACATAAAAATGCATATTCATACTATAATCATTCTTTACATTTAAATAATTTATGATACAAATTACTGCATCAATATGTATGACATTTTAAGGTCCAGTTCTAAAAATTTAACTTTCGTGTTCCCGCTGTATCTGTAACGAAATGTGTAATGCAGCTATTTCTGAAAGGACTTATCTTGATTAAAATTAAATAGATATGAAAATAAACTTTCGTAAGAATAATTTCTATACCCACTAATAAGCAACAGAGAAAGTCATGTGAATGTAACATATTGAGTTCTTTTAAAATGCAGATGTTTTAATATGGCCTGAACAGCGCACGTATTCATAATCCGTCTGCGAGCCATAAACTCAACCAAGATCATTTCTTGAAGATCACGAAAGGTGGACATGAAGGAATAGAGCAAACGCATCTATCACTGGACTAGCGGACAGAATGAGTTGCAGCGCGTTCCGGTCCTGGCTTTTAAAACAGGGAAACTTATTTTTTGACTTACCTTCCTGTCATTTTGAACCGCTTGAAAAGACAGTAAAGGTTAGTTGATACCATTCCTTGAACGGCTGTCCAAAGTCCTTGATGTCTCCGGTTTCTAGGGCAGTAAATCCACCTAGAAAACTGGACAAGGGACATGTGGTCGCCAGCTAACTCCCGTTAAACCCCGTCTGTCTCTCAGATTTCTTCCGCTGTCAGTTTTGGTAACCAAGTTCCTCCGTAAAAGGCAATCATCCTACACGAGTTCCACACCCACATATCGGCGACAGAGAAGGGTAGATGGGCTAGTGCGTGAGTGCGATAGAGAGAGAACAACCCTGGGAGAGGACAATCCGAGTTCAACGCACTTTATTCCTTTTATTTAAACTACACTGGACAGACGCTTCGGGAATGCGCGTTCTTTACGACGCCAATACCTATCGACAAGGCTTGATGCTGTGTTGTACAAACAAAGAGCTTGCTTATTGTGCATAAAGTCAGTTTTATTTGTTAGATATGGTTAAGTCAGAGCTAGACTGTTTCCTATGGTGACATGAAGCGACCATACTGATCCTACAGTAACTGCAAACTTCACAAAAGTCTAAAATATGCAACAACATACCACATCTAACACCTAAAACCTTTTAGTCAAACGATACATAAAAAGATTACTTGAGGGTAAAACGAAACAAGCCAAATCCTGAACAGAAAGGAATACATAGCTTAAGACATAGCTATTCCAAATACTTCTGAACCACAAACATGTCAAATATATTTTTAAGTGTTTCATTCTATAGCCCCCCACCTCTATAGTCATATCGAGGACTTTGACTTGTGAAACACCTCGTTGACTGTAGGTTCATTAACCTTGGGCTCTTAAGAATTCCTAACCTTAGGAATTGTCCAACACAGTCGCATTCACTCCCACAGGCTCTATGGAGTGTAGGGAAAGATCCTAATTAAAGAAACATTCCACCGTTCCAGCCGGGAATTGAACCCAGGAACTCTGGGATTGCATTTATACAGGGTAGACCATTTAAGTTGAGACTGCAAAATATCTCCAAAACTAACCTTGTAGAAAGAAATGCCTTAAATAGAAGTTGCTTGATATTATGGGGAAAAGTAAATGCCATTAGTCGTGTTTTATTTGGAGGACGTTGCGATGGTCATTTTGGGAAAGATATATTCCTCTATGTTACCATGTCCAATTCCTTCAGATAATAATTTCCTAAGATTTGACAAGTATTCATAAGTTTACTAACCAACGGAAGCCAATGAATTAGCTCTTGATATAAGCGTTTAAAACTGACTAAATCGTTTACAGGATTTTCAAGATGCAAGATCTCATCCCAATTAAGGCTTCCTCTGTTGATTTTAAACCTTATTAATATGAAAGAGAATTATTGTTTAATGCGCAAACTATACCATTAGTTTATTTGAAAATCACTTGTTAAACTTATCGCACATCACAAAGGTTTCTGAAGAATCGATAAGAGTAGAAGATTTACAATGGGAGGAACTTCGGCCAAAATTCCATACTTTTGGGTACAAAGTTTCATGAGTGTAAAGATTCCAGTATTACTAAGATGTTCGAAAATTTGTTTATTTCAAATTTACAATTATTATTAAAATCAATACAGATGAATTTGCTTTCAGTGCGCTCCAGCAAAGTCCAACTGTGGACTCCGCGTTGTACAGCACTGACTTAACACCTTAATCATTTGATGTGTTACATTACATTCGCATGACTTTCTTTTCCCCTACTCCGTTTATTTGTATGCAGATTCTATGTTCCTATGAAACCTTATTACTTTCTCTACTATGTATAGTAAGTAGGGGAGGTATTGTATTCCACCCAAAAATTCGATATCGAGATTTCACCGGAAATACATGTTTTGAGACCCCCCTGAATCCAAAAAAAGCATTTTTGGAAACATGTTCGTGAGTGTGTCTGTGAACAGCATAACTCAGAAAGGAACAGTCGGATAGACACCAAACTTGGTATTTAGGTTCAGTATCCTCCAGAGATGGACACGCTGGTTTTCAAGAAAATCCTCCTACCCCAGATTACGCTTTACATGGGACACTTTTCGAAAATTTTAATTTTCTCAAAAATGGCTCTAACGATTTTGATTAAAATATCATACATTTAAGATATTTTCATGACAAATAAAATGTATATCTTGAAGTTTCTGGGAATCTCTCCAAAAGTATTCTTCATTCAGAACGACTTTTGCATAACTGGTAAACCATAAGAGATAGACAAAGTTTTACTACACAAAAAATGTAGATCGCGTTAAAATACACAATTTATGTCATATACATTTTTGTTGTTGAGTGAACCATTTTCGAGGTATTGCTTGTTATTCCCTTAAATTTTCCAATACTTTTTCTCAATTGGGAATTCGTTATTAATTTTTTTTATGTCCTGGACATCCATAGAGAATGGAATGCTCCACATATCAACCAGCTCTTAAAAGATTTGACTATCACTTAAATTCTACCATATTCCCCTTGCATCTACAAGAAAATTAGCAATAAAATTAACATATCGATTAACATGAAGCATATGGAGAATAAGCGTTTGTAAAAATAGTTTGTACAAGAGTAGAGAAAGTCATGTGAGTGTAACACATCAAGAGTTTTTTTGGAGTTAACCATTCCCGAGATATTCATTGTTATTCATTTGAATTTTCTACTACATTTTTATCCAAATAAACCTTTGCAGAAATAGCACATTACACATTTCGTTATAGATAAAAAGGGAAGAGTGATTGTCAGATACTTATGTACTGGACACTAATGGTGGCCATGCAATCCCGAGAAATGACTGAATGTTGACAGGACTTAATGACCAAGAAATGAACAATTCGAACTTTTAACAAGGGATATCTCCGAAATGGCTCATGCCACAGAAAAGCTTATTTGAAACAGATAGTGTGCTTTAAAGAGACCTAAATTTTTTGTGTAGTACGTTTTCGTCTACGGTTTAACGTTTACCAGTTATACAAGATTATATAAAACTCCTTCCGAATAAAGAGCACTTCACAGGCTATTCCAAAAAAATCAAGATATACATTTTATATGTCATGTAAATATATTTAATACATGGTATAATAATCAAAATTATTACAGCCATTTTTTATAAATTAAAAAATTCCAAAGAGTGTTCAATCTAAAGGTTAGCTTGGAGTAGAGGAGATTTTCTTGAAGATATTCCTGTCGCATATTTTGAAGATACTGAACCTAAATACCAATTTTGGTATTTATCGACTTTTCTTGTTGAGTTATACTATTCACAGACACATCAACCTTCATACACGCTCGGAAAATCGTCATATACTTTCAATACCACTTCATCGAACATCTCTACACTCAAGGTTGTTAGGCTCTGGCATTCACTTCCACAGGATGTCAGGAGCTGTGTGACATACTTTATATAAGCTTTTCGTCACAGGTTGCAGATTTTATTTAAAAACAATGGTTAACTCAGAAGAAATATAATTTTCATTGTGTATACACACACACACACACACACACACACACACACACACTGGTAAGGACGAGATGGGTACAGTAACATAACAAATGAACTGCTTGTTGGAAGTGGATGAAGGCGCGGGATTATGTTGCCAGAGGTCTCTCACACGTACACAGAAAGCTGCACGTCACATGGCGTGAGTGTAGCGAGCCTAAAGTGCCAAATGGATCTGGTCCCGCAACACCGGGCAGTTGACGAAACAGGACAAGACGGTGTGTGGCAATTAGCGAGCTGTTATGGTGCACTGTAGTGGTGTTCTTCATTGCAACATGGCCCGTAGATAACATTTGGATGTCTTCACACGGAGAAGAATCATCGGGAAACGTGACAGCAAGTGTGACGCGTGTTGCTCAGGAGTTTGGAATTGCTCACAGCATTGTTTCACGTGCATGTGGAACCTTCCAAACCACAGGCACTGCTGTCCCAAGGAGAGGTGGTGGTCGACCACGCTCAACTACAGCAGAGATGACCGCTACATTGTGCGACAGGCAAGAAGGGATCCACGCCAAACAGCGGGCGCAATTGCAACCACATTTAACAGGACAGCTAGGCACGCAGTCTAACGTTTCACAGTGATACGGCGACTACACAGAGGTGGTCTCTTTGCCCGAAGGCCAGTACGTTGTGTTTCATTGACATCCGCAAATCGGCGGCACCGTTTGCGATGGTCCCAAGAGCATCAAAATTGGACCAACGAGTAATGGGGTCGCGTGCTTCTCGGATGAGAGCAGATTCAGTCTAAGTAGTGATTCTCGACGTACCCTCATCTGGCGACACGTAATGAACCCAGGAGCATCCTTGAACATGATTGTTTTGGTGATCCGGGTGTTATGGTTTGGGGAGGCATAATATTGCATGGGCGCACCGACCTCCAAATCTTTGAACACGGTACGCTCATTGGTCAACGTTATTGTGATACTGTACTCCTTCCCCATGTGCATCTTTTCAGGGGTGCAGTCGGCCCTGACTTCATTTTTATAGATGAAAATGCGCGACCGCATCGAACAGCGCAGGTGAAGGATCTCTTGGAACGAGAGGATATTCGGCGAATAGACCCGTTCCCCCGATTTAAATCCCATCGAACAACCGTGGGATGCTTTGTGGAGACGCATTGCAGCACATCCACATGCATCAACGGCCATCCAACAGTTGTCAACAGCGCTGGTGGAGGAATGGAACGCCTTACCACAAGAACTGCTTACCAACATTGTGGCCAGCATTGGAGCACGATGCAGAGCATGCATTGCTGTCCGTGGTGATCATAAACCCTTTTAAGCACCATGTATCTTTTTCTGTAAATCTAGACAGCCTTCATATGTCGTATTGACTTTAGTGTAGCTTATGGTCTATGAATGAAAGTGGCATTTCTGTTCGTCTCATTGCATATTTCGTTTGGTTACCTACTGCAGCATACCGTAGCAGTTCCCTTTATGTATGATTCAAGTTTCATCTAGCTATGTTACTTGGCAGTGTCACAGCATGCGTAGATTACTTTCGTCCTTAGGTTTTTCACACCAGTGTATATATATATATATATATATATATGGTATGTATGCCATATCTTTAAGATATTCATTAATATTAACTTAGTTTCTCTATATTTTCAATTAACTTAACATTACGTTCCTCTAATATTTTAATATTTGTGATTTGTTTTGTGTTCCTTTACATATTATCTGTGTACTATCAATGTGATCGTAATATTATATTCCGGTTTGTTCTAGGTGGTTGGGCGGAAGAGGAGGCCAAATGGCCTAAGCTTTGCCACAGTAAATAAATAAAAAAAATTCAAACACACACACACACACGGATCTTTTTCTAAAAATGCTTTATATTATTATTCAGGATGCCTTAAAGCATGTATTTCCGATGACAATTCGGTATCGAATTTTTGGGTGGAATACAATACTTGCCCTACTTACTATACGTAGCAGAGAAAGTAATCTACCTGTGTATCTTTATAAAACGTTAGGGTTTCACTTTAAAATGAATGAACAAAGAAGTTGTTATAACTTTAAGACGTGTATCTCACAATTAGATGCAGCGTTAGTGTTTAAGGTTGATTTATGAGCACTGACGAAACGAAGTAGGCTATGGAGGAAAGTTGGCTGAAAAGTGAGGTATGCCAAGTGTCGCCTAATATGAGTTAGCTAGTTCTCACCAGAACTCTTCTAGAAGCACTTGAGCGTTCCTTGCTGGAGTACCGTTCTCACAGCCTTGCCTCGTCTTAAGATTTTATCAACGAGTGCTGCCAACCTCACACAAATACTGCTGCAGCTGTGCTTTTCCGATAACTATATCTGACATTTTAAAACGAGTGCTTCACTTACATGACTTCGTCATACTTTTTACTAAAGAAACGTAAAGAAATCATTAATTCACACTTCAAATAACTTAGTTGAGGGATTGACACATGATGGAATACGGGTGTATTAACCTAAACGTATTGCCTTAAATTCATACCTTTTACTTTATCTGCCACTTACATTAGTAGGTAGAGAACGTAATGCATTCCACCCAAAATCCGATACCGAGATTCACCGTAAATACACGTTTTAAGGGCCCCTGAATAAAAAATAAAAAATGTACGTGTGTCTGTGTGTGTGCATAACTCAAAAATGAAAAGTGGGATAAATACCAAACTTGGTATTCAAGTTCAGTATATTACAAAGATACGACACGAAGATTTTCAAGAAAATCACTCACTCCAACTACCCTTTTATACCGAAGATTTTTCGAAATTCCTTATTTTCGCAAAAATGGCTAAGGATTTTGATTAAAATCTTGAGGCAGTATTTTTAACACTTAAACGATATCAGTCTAATTATATAATATAAAATATAATAACAGCCCGCCTTAAGCAATATGTGTATAATATAAACTATAAAGAGTTTGTTACAGTCATTGTATTAATGTTTATATTATTAAGTACATGTTTAATAATGTTATGTGAATGTCTTATGTAATTTAACAATGTAGGAGCTGTGAGAATAGAAGCTGAAAGCTGCTAACAATGAGGTAATCTTGAAGCAATAATGAATTAGAAAGTTCAATAATGCTACTAATAATTCTTGAAACAATAATGTAATATTTAAAACAGTTTATAAATAGCCAATCAACAACTGGAAAGGCTAAAAGTTAAATATAAGTATTCTATTGGAGCAGAATTAGCCAATCAAAGGCATGAAATATAGTAATTGAACAAATTCAGATGCTAGAAGGCAGCGTTCACGAGCGGTTCGATACGTATTCCGTATGAGACATAAAAACATGTGAGACATTGCGGCGTGAATAATATAAAGTTTACGTGTTAAAAAGTGCAATTAAACAATAATCTCACAGCTCTATAGTAGGATATATCTATGCAGTGTTATTTAATCGTGAGGAGGATTAATAAAATGAGTGAAGTAAAAATTATTATTTGTGTAAGCCTTCATTCTTTAGTCGCACCAACCCCTGCTACGAGATACGTGTTTCTGCAAATTACCACTGACGCAGCCGAGGCAAACATGCATGTATAATATTTAAAGAAACATTGAAATTACAAAGATGATTTTTTTCAAAGTGGGGCGAAGGCCACCGGAAACTTTGTACCACATGAGGTTACAACTACTTCAAATTGGCGCCCAACGTGGGGCTAATAACGTAAAGATGTAACTACTTAAAATTGGCTCCCATACGTGGTGCAACAACTACAACAAAATAACTACTTCAAACTACCAGTCAACAGTCATTCTCATAACGTAAAAGTTAAGTGCACCCCCTAAATAGACCTTTAGTGTAGTAGCTTTCTTAACTTTATGTTACCTCTCATCACGTTAAGTAAAGTTCATCGTAATCCTGTCATTAACCGAGGGAGGTACTGGAAAATAAAAATATATATTTGTTGTATCAGTGCGGTGCTAGCGTCCAAGAGCGGAAAGAGGTTAGTCCAAAACACTATGAAGGACTTTTTTGCAAAAGGTAATCTTGTTATTTAGCATAATAATTTGTTTTAATTAAACTGTATAAAGTATTGAATGTAAATATTAAACACTTATGTTTTTTAAATAAGTTAACGTCCTTTAGGACATGTCGGACAATGAATGAATGAACTTATGCTCAAATAAGCCCTAGGACCATAGAGCTTAAGGTTACCCGCCAACAAGGCTAACATTGGTGACCTACTGTAACCAATGTTCAACATTTATTAGTGATAAATACCTTTTTTCGTGTAGCAGTATTTCTGTTATTCACTGTTGTCGTAAAACCAGTGTGCAATACACATGCGTTAAGTACACTTGAAGATTTCGGAAATAGAAATTAATTGACTTCGTCTCGAATTTTTAAACTCGCTCTTCCTCGCTCTTGAATGATGCACTTATCGCAACTGTATCACAGTATACTATTATTGCGCTTCGATAATAAATCTCAGGATAGAAATGGTTCTAAATGCATACCGTCCAATAACTTTTTGAAATAATAGCTTGTGCAGAAAAAAGAACCATACAAAACGTTGCGTTTGGATTCATCTTAGACTCTATTAAAATACATGAATAACATGTTCTGGTTAAAAGCGCTGAGGTTATATTTAGATTAAGGGGATTTAAGCATTCCAATACAACTTTGGATGAAAACTATTGTGTGTTACATTAACATGAATTTCTCTACCCTCTATGAGGCAGTATATAAATGATTTCAGTCAAATTATATAATATGTAAATTCAATAACAGCCCGCCTTAAAGCAATATGTGTATGTAACAATATATATAAGTGTATATTACAGTCATTGCATATGCTTATATTATTGTATACGTGTTCAATAATGTTATGTGAATATATTACGTCATTTAATAATATAGGAGCTGTGAGAATAATAGGTTAAACGTTGCTAACAATGAGGTAACCTTGAGGCAATAATGAGTTTGAGAGTTTAACAATACTACTTCTGATTCTTGGAAGCAATAATGTAATTTTAGTGACAGTTTATAAAATAGCCAATCAACAACCAGAAAATGCTTTAGTTAAATGAAGGTATTGTATTGGAGTAAGATTAGTCAATCAGAAACTGAAAAGGAGAAAATTTTACAAATTTAGAGTTCAGTTGGTTGCAGACAGCGTTACTAACCAGACGCAAAAAATGTCCTCAAGAAATTTAATACGTGTTGGTGTGAGACGAAAAATAAGTTTACGTGTTAAAAACTATAATTAATTAATAAAATCAATCTCACAGCTCTCTATAACAGTGAAGTGTTATTTAAATCGTATCAATTATTAATAAAAGGAGTGAAGTAAAATAATAGTCTGTGTAAGCCTACATTCTTGTCGCATCACAACCCTGCTAAGAGAAACGTGTCTCTAACAATAATACTGACGCAGCCGAGGCAAAAAACATAAATATTTAATACTTAGAGAAACAGTCAAATTACAAAGTTAATATTTTTAAACTTGGGGCAAAGGCCACGAAAGTACATTTTTGGGGCGAAGGCTACCGGAAACTGTTTACTATACGTGCGGTTGCAACTATACAATTTCGGCTCCCCAACAGTTGAAATATAATATAACTCCTTCAATACAAACTACTTCAAATTGACGCCCCAAGCGTGGTGCAAATAACGTAACAAACCACCTACTTCATCTATTACTTATTAGTAGGTATACAAATTATTCTTACGAAGGTATTTACCTATCCACTTCATTTTAATCGAGATAAACCTTTTCCGGAAACAGCTCTATTACACATTTCATTACAGAGACAAAGGGAACAGCGATAGTCAGATGCTTTAGAACTGGACGCCACACACTGGACTTAAAATTCGATACTCTTTCCACGACATCGCGAGAAACAACTTTAAAAGACGGTTAAGTATTGAACAATTCGAACCATTAATAGCCCATATCTCGGAAATGGCAAACGTCACAAAAAAGGTTTTTGAAGTAAATTGTTTGTTTTAAAGAGACCTAGATTTCCTGCGAGTTCGTTTTCGTCTATCCTTTAACTTCACAGGCTATTCCATAAAAGTTCAAGGTATACATTTTATTTGCTATGTAAATATCTTTAATATAGTGCGTTTTAATCAAAATCGTAAGAGACATTTGAAACAAATGTTCCACGTGAACTGTAGTTTGGAGAGGGGGGATTTTCTTGAAAATCTTCGTGTCGCATCTTTGTAAGATGCTGAACTTAAATACCAAGTTTGGCATTTATCTGACTTTTCGTTTTTGAGTTATGCTGTTCACGGACACACAGTTACACACACGGACCTTTATCTAAAAATGATTTTTTTATTCAAGGAGAGTCAAGGCATTCATTTCCGGTAAAATTTCGGTATCGAACTTTCAGGTGGAATGCCATACCTTCTCTACCGACTGTGTACGTGATAGAGAAATTAAAAATGGACTACCCATTCCTCTTAATATCTAATAAGTTTTCCGATAATTCAAGCTCATACTTTAAAACATACGCAAGTATAGCATAGCCTTTAACGAACCCTAATGCAGATAAAGTTTAGTACCGATGCCCAAGGAACAGAAGACATTTCCGTAAAATCCTCCCGGATTTTCTTAAAGCATGAAACATTTTAAATTACACGCTATCTCCTCAGCAACGGAACGGCGGGAAGCGGGGGAAGTAGATATCTTTCTATGCCGGGAAGAGTTTCTTATTTTACAAGTAAGAGAATTTATTTTTTGGAGTGCAGGAAATTTTCTCACCTTTAAATCAAGGCTGTGTTTACAAGCACCTGTTAGTGATATAAAGGCTTGTTCAACAGTTGGAGAGATTTTATACTCTGTTGCTCTGTCAAGAGCTAGCTTACAGGATAGAAAAATAAACTTTTGTAAAGTTAGTGTGCAGAAGAGAAGTGTTACATTCGTATGACTTTCTCTACCTACTACCATTTACATAGCAAGTACATTTGCTACCGAGATTTCACCGGAAATACATGTTTCGAGGCCCCCTAAATCCATGTGTGTGTCTGTGAACAACATAATTCAAAAATGAAAAGTCGGATAAATACAATACTTGGTGTTTGGGTCCAGTATCTTCCAAAGAAGATATTTTCAAGAAAACCCCTCCACCCCAACTACCATTTATAAGGAACATTTTAGGAAAATTTTGATTTTGTGAAAATAACTAACAAATTTGATTATATGCTTTATATGAAATATATTTACATGATAAATAAACCTATACCTATCTTGAATTTTCTGGGAAGAAATGTTGTTTTCATTCGGAAGGAATTTTATATAATCTGTATAACTGGTAAATGTTAAGCGATAGACGAAAACTTACTACACAAAAAATGTAGATCTCTTTAAAACACACAATTTATTTAAAATAACTTTTTTCGTGGCATAAGCCATTTTCGAGATATCCGTTATTAATGGTTCGCACTGTTCAGTACTTTGTCATTCTTTTAAAGTCTTGTTTATAGCTATTTTTGGCGACTGCCTGGAAACAGTATGAAACTTTTAGCTTTCGTAAGAATAATTTGTATACCACCAATAAACGATAGAGGTAGAGTAATACATCCTATTTTTTATATGGCTTCTACAAACTATTTTTACGAAACCTTCTTGTTCTACTTCACATTAACTCAAATAAACTTTGCGGATATAGTTTCATTACAGATTTCATTGTAGATATAAGAGGGACAGAGGAAATCGAATCAGATGTTTAAAAGCTAGTCCCTATATGCTCTCTCGGAAATTTCATAATCGTTCCACACGACATCGCGAGAAATAACTGAATAGCGACAGTAGGTGCTTTAAAAATGACACAGCATTAAAATTTTCATACAAGTAGTAACTGTGACAAGAACTTATTTGAAATAAATTGTGTGTTTCAAAGAGATCTTCGTTTTGGAGGGCTTCACAGGCTATTCCCAGAAAATTCAAGTTATAAATTTTATTTGTCAGGTGAATATCTTAAGTATATATTATTTTAACGCAATTGTAAGAGCTATTTTGACAAAATAAATACATTCGAAACATTTTCTATTTTAAGGGCAATTTGGGCTGGTGCCCGTGTAAAATTTTTGGAAGATGCTGAGCTTAGGTATCAAGTTTGGGTTTATCCGAGCTCTAGTTTTTTTAATTATGTTGCTCACTCACGCACACACACGCACGGGCGCGCGAACCTTTTTCTAAAAAGTTTTATTCAGGAACCTCAAAACATGTATTTTCGGTAAAATCACGAAATCGAATTTTTGGGTGGAGTACAATACTTTCTCTACTTACTGTAAGTACATAGTAGAGACAGTAATACAGTTAGGAGGTAAGAAAGGCATGTGAATGTAACACATCACATTTTTCAAACATCTATTAAAGTGACACACCATCTTTATTCTCTGTTTACCCTACTCGTATGTAGGACTTACACCCTCAAGACTTACAAGCGGGTACCTGGTGTCAGAGGCCTTTCGTGGAGCAGACACTTTGGATCAGATAGAATATTCCAGGATGGGTGATGCGAGAGCGAGACTGTATATGAAATAAAATGGTGAAATGGATGAAAGGAAAGGTGATGATGGTACAGTTGATGGAATGAATGACAGGGGAAACCGGAGAAAACCCGCCCAGACGCCGCTTTGTCCACCACAAATCCCAAATACGGCTCCCTGGGATCGAAGCTGGGCGCCGTTTAAATCGCAAATGTACCGAGAGCCTTAAACATTAAGTGTATTCGAGGTGTGGCTAAGACAGTGTGGAGACATAAATGGTTAGATCTTCTTTTATAGAAATTCCTAAATATTTAAGCCACGACGAAAGGAAAGAAGTTGAGCTGTTACTGGAATTTGGGCAGGGATGTCCCAGGTACAAACCACCCCCATCCCTCAAACGGTTTGTTGGTGTTCGCAGACAGCATTCAAAAGACGTGTTTACCTGCCATCAGTAACCCTTGGCCGTCATTTTTTTTGTATTGACTTATGTAAATAAATGTTTGAATGTAAATAAATGCTTAAGTATTCCTATGCCTGGTTATAAATATTGTGATTTTGTCCAGTTCTTCAACAGTCACTTCTCTCAGTTCTTACTGTCACTGTGAGTTTTGATTGGTTCAAATTTCACTAGAAGTTCACTTAGTTCACAATGTCACTTCACTAATGTGAACTGGTTCAATTTCCCCGTCCCTTCACTTTCTTCGTGATGGTAGCCTATTCTTCCGGACGGTTCCCTCACTGGGAAATCGAATAGAAGAAGTCTTTAATCTCTCCTACAATAGTAGTACTCACTGGACGTCACTGAAATCTTCACAAACGCGCTAGGAGAACAGTACCTTCGTGCACAATAATGGCATTCGCTATCTCACTAACTCACCAAGAGACTTGCGGGAGCGCTGGCTTATATTTACAGTCGTTTGAAATACTCACAGTAATTTCGAACGTTCGAGAAAAAGAAACATCCAGAAGATTCTAGTTATGTAACGATAGCGCTAACGGTGTTTATGCTGGCAAGAGCGCTACTTATCTTTGTTTATCTCCAACTGCCCATCGCCGATTTCCCGATAACTTTGAGCCGTAGCTTCTGTGTCACAATATTTAGGAAAACAATTTTAAAAACCTAAAATGTTTAGGCAGTTCTATATATAAACTATTAAACACTTAAATGCGTTGCTAACTGACTCCGAATTCCATTCGTAATGTTAGGGACATTTTCCATTTAAATACCGTTAATTTGATAGTTCTTTGAAACAATTTTCAAAAGCGTGGAAACATTCTTGTAATATGTAAAACTCCATGCGGATTGATAAACTAACAGACGGACAAAATGAAACTAACTGCAGTAGCTATTACAAACGCTTTCAATTTTTACGAGTAGCAACAACAGAAAATACGTTTCTGGCTCTAAATGACAATAAAACGTCAACCAAATGAAACATAAACCGTACACTGTGAATCCTCTCTTACTGTCAATTAACTATGTATGTTTGAAGCTTGTCTTTCTCCAAAGCTTTCCATTATCAATTTAAATGTATACAAATTTTCAGAGTAAATGAAACTTTACCTCAGTTCCCTTACCCATTTGCCAATAAAATTGCCCCAGTTGCATCCATTTCTAGGTATGTGTAACATAGGGTTTGAAATAGAGCATGCCTCTTCATATAGTACTTTAAACAATATATGCGATACGCAATGCCAGATCACAGCACTTTGTCCTTCTTTCCCTCCCTCCCTCCCTCCTCTCTCTCTTTATTTTACATAGATGGTACCACACCAACTTGCTTTTGTCACGTGTCCACAGAGGCCTTATGCTAGGCAACTGTACCTCTGCTTCTATATTTGACAGAGGATGGCAGCTTCGACACGTCCACAGAGGCCCCAGTGCTAGGCAAATGTACTTTACTTCTATACGTGACGGGGCAGCTTCGACATGGTCCACAGAGATCTTAGTGCTAGGCAACTGTATCTCTGCTCCTATACGGGACGGGCAGATGGCAGTTTTGACATGTGCCCCGGAGACCAGCGTTTCTATACGTAATGACCAGATGGCAGCTTCGACAAATGTTCGCAAAGGCCTCAGTGATAGGCAACTGCACCTTTACTTCAATACCTGACGGGCAGCTTCGACACGGTCCACAGAGATCTTAGTACTAGGCAACTGTATCTCTGCTTGTATACGTGACGGGCAGATGGCAGCTTCGACACGGTCCACAGAGTTCTTAGTGCTAGGCAACTGTACCTCTGCTTCTATACGTGACGAGCAGATGACAGCTTCGACGCGGTCCACAGAGGTCTTGGTGCTAGGCAACTGTATCTCTGCTTCTACACGTGTTGGGTAGATGACAATTGGGTGCCGTCCAGTCTGCCTGCTAGCATTATCTGTGCATAGATGGTAGAGCCATCTATTGCCATCTATTTGCATGTATACTATTGTTTTAAACTTAAGGTAGAACTCTGGGTCATGGTATTAAATATTCAGTCTGGCATTTACCTTAGCGACTGAGGGAAACCATGTAAACACCCAGTCAGATTGGTCGCCCCACGTGATTTGAACCCGGAAACTCACGAATGCGGTCAGAAAGGTTACCGCCTTAGTTACTATTCCGTTTGGTCATAATTATTTGTTTTTATATCTATTACACAATATTACTTTAACACCTAAAAATTCGATATCGAGATTTTACCGAGGTCTACTGATCCCAATGATAAAATCACTTTGGAGCGGAATACCAAAACACCAACTTAATGTTCCCAAGGTCGCTGGTTTAAATCCGGCGGAGGGCGATGGATTTTTTCGGGCGTAAAATTCCTTAGATGGCTTCCTTCGCAAGGGAAGTAAAGTTGGTGGTCCCGTGTCGTAGATTTATGACACGTAAAAGTACCTCAAGGGGCTTTTGAGCAAAATTTCCGGTTTTCCACGCCTAACATAGAATGGGACGCTGAGGATCATGGTAGTTAAAGACCTCCATAAATAAATAAATAAAATCAAACTTAATGTTTAAGTTCAGTATCTTCCAAAAACACGACACGAGGGCTCTTAACAATTCCTCATCCCCACTCTTGACATGGAAAAATATTCGTTATTTGTTGTTTTCCCAAATGGTCCTGACTATATCTAAAAGCTAATATATTTAAGATATTTGCATTACAAGTAAAACATATGTTGAATTTTTTGAGAATAGCCTGTGAAGTCCGCTTCATTCGGAGGATTATTTTTATAATTTGTATTACCATTAAACCATAATAAACAAAAACCTGCGACATTAAAAGTAGATTCGTTAAAACTTACAGCTTATATAAAATATTTTGTGACTTCTGAGACAATTGTTGTTAGAGGCCTCCAGTAACTAGAGAAAGCTAAAAGAGAAAGGTAAATGAAATTCTTAGATTAGGGGAGATATCACATAGTAACAGTGTCAGAGACGCATACGTAGTAGCTCTGAGATTGGACCGCGTGTGAAGGAACATTGGGAAGGGTAAAGATTGGTAAGTGGAGCTTAAGTTAATAAAAATTCGTGCATCCGAAATCAGAGACACACTCTTGAGACTTATTCACATAATCATTTGACTTAGTCGTGAGAAGACGATCCTTGTGACTACGCATTAGTTTCATTTTAAGTTGTGTAGCGGTTAGTGACGCGCTTGAGTGAATAACATTTAGCGGCTTTCGCGAGGGATCTTTCCGAGCAACATTTCTGCGACTTACGGCATTTGACGCTTCGCTTAATTGTTGTTATAG
Source organism: Deroplatys truncata (assembly GCA_030765065.1). NCBI lineage: Eukaryota > Metazoa > Arthropoda > Insecta > Mantodea > Mantidae > Deroplatys > Deroplatys truncata. The sequence continues at coordinate 118,824,139 of CM060985.1, forward strand.
AAGTAATTAATTCGTAATTCAACAATCGGCGATTCTTCTCAAACTGAACATTTTGGTCAACATTAACATTTCTCAGCTACCTAAACTGGTGTTATCGTTTCAAAATTCAAATTAATAGCAGATATTGGAGACATCAAAATTGTCGTAGAGAATGGCTTCAAAAATTGGCGTCACATCGCGGTGCAATTCTTCGTTAAAGGGGTGAAGAATTATTTGTGTTTGAGGTTAAACTGAACGACAGCTATGACATTTATATATGAGAGCTTTCATCAGTGACATGGAGACAAGGTTAAAATTATTGTCGCTTAAACGGCAATAAGAAAACCAGCATTATGAAAGTTGTAGTGTAGCATGCAAATATAAAGTTTAAGTTGTAATATTACCCTTCGGCAGTTCGGTCATACCTACTTTGGGGGACGTAAAGTACCTTGCCAATCCAGGGCTAGAATTGTGCTCGAAAAATAGAGATGGTCACACTGGTAGGGGCGGGACTAGATTTTGTTACTACGAGCAGACAATTCCGTTCCATTATGGATCACACTTTATGCACACCGGTCAGTATACGTCGTTAATAGTATGAAAGGGTTGATACCCAAATGCTTGATATTGAATTTTTTTGATCTATATACCATATCTTCTCTACTTTAAGGGGTAAACAAAATACAAATGAGTCTTGTTAATAGTAGACAACGTAGTGAAACAGCAATAGAGCACTTTCTGGTCTTTTATTATGTATACAAACACACATCTTTGAGGAGAACCTAGGTCTTGTTAAATACTAAAACACAAAATGCATTTCTGAAGTATAAAACTGATGAAATCTGTGCTATGTTCAACGGGGTACACGTGTTATTGTCCCGAGATAGTACATGCAATAAAAATATGGCCTTAATCCCCGCAAGCGGGGCCCATCTCCACACGCTTGCGAAGATTATGCTTGGGTTGGCAGCATTAAAAAAATAAATGCACATTGGAGCGCTGATATGCGTTTTTTCCCCCTCGTCCGAAATGGGATCTCATTATACATAGCAAGCAAGGAATCGATTTCATTAAGATAAGACTTTTAATATAGGACGTGTAAGCGCGCTGTGGGGGGGGGGGAGTGCTTAAACAACACCAGCAATAACAATAATAGTACTTTCGCACATTAGCCCTTCAGGTGCAAAATACCTGGAAATTTTTAACCAATGGCGAATGTATTTCCTTTCTTTTGCTTTCTTATGTGTCCATCATTAGTGTTCTAAGATTAACGCTAGATACTATTAGTGTCACCACAGATATTTATACTTCATGCACCTTTAACGTACGATAGAGAAAGAGTTACATTTTATCGTAACATTTTACAATCAATTTTCATCGGAAATATGCGTTCTAGAGCTTCCTGGTAAAACATAATTTTAGATAAGCGTTCTCCCTTCCATGTATGTCAGCCATTCAATCTACGGAGACCATAATACTAAAAATCTGATGTGTTACACTCACATGATTTTCTCTACTCTTGTACAAACTATTTTTACAAACGCTTATTCTCCATCTACTTCATGTTAATCGATATAAACATTTGCAGACTCTTACCTTATTGCTAATTTTCTTGTAGATATAAGGAGAATATATATTTACAAGGGCAAGCAGTAGCCTATAAGCATAGACATTACTCTTAATAGCTGATTGCTATGCGCAGCACCATTCTCTTTGCCACAGATTAATACTCTTTGCATATCCAAGACAAAAAAATGAATAATGAATTCCCATTTGAGAAAATAAGTATTGAAACATTTAAGGGAATAACGAGCAATACCTCGAAAATGATTCACTCAACAACAACAAAATGTATATGACGTAAATTGTTTATTTTAACGCAATCTACATTTTTTGTGTAGTAACATTTTGTCTATCTCTTACAGTTTACCAGTTATGAAAAAGTTTGCTCACAATGAAGAATACTTTTGGATACATTCCCAGAAAATTCGAGATATACAGTTTATTTGTCATGAAAATATCATAAACCTAAGATATTTTAATCAAAATAATTAGAACCATTTTTGAGAAAATTAAAATTTTCGAAAAATGTTCCATTTAAAGGGTAATCTGGGATGGGTGATTTTCTTGAAAACCTTCGTGTGCATCTCTGGAAAATGCTGAACCTAAATACCAAGTTTGGTGTTTATCCGACTGTTCGTTTCTGAGTTATGCCCACACACACACACACACACACACACACACACACACAGACAAAGACACACACACGGACATGCTTCCAAAAATGCTTTTTTTTATTCAGGGGTCTCAAAACATGTATTTCCGGTGAAATCTCGGTATCGAATTTTTGGGTGGAATACAATACTTCCCCTACTTACTATACGTAGTAGAGAAAGTATAAAATAGAGAAGTAGACGCGGTAGCGTTCTCATCCAGCATACACACTAGAAACGTTATCAGATAACCAGAATTTTCTGTAAGTTTACCTTCTCGCCGCTTCCAGAACATTCTAGAATGTAATGTGGAAAGTTCCAGCGGCTACATAAGCCAGTGTTCGCGAGTGACTTAGGATGTAGTGAGTTGACGAGTCCGTTTCTGATGCGACATCAAGACGGTTCTACGAGCTCGTTTGTGACGACAGCTATGACTTTGAATGCTGTTACTGCGAGGGATAAGAGACGTCCTGTGTTCGACCCCCAGCGAGTGAATCATCCGAAGAAGAGGCTGCCTTGAGTGTATTTATTACGCCGATACGTCGCGAAGAAAAGTGAAACGACAGGAAAAACTGAATAGTTCACATTAGCAAAGTAACAGTGTGGAACTAAGTGAAGTATCAGTGAAAGTCGAACTATCATATTAGTGAAGCGACAGTGAAATCTGGACAAAGTCACAATATAATCCATCAGAGTACCGCCTTGTTTCGTGATCATGTAAGCATTAACCTTCAGTTAGGCTTTTGGGTTTCTCTTTATTTTACTCTATAACCTCTTTATTAATTACTATACTTTTAAATACAATTTCTGCCCACAATCCACCGCAAAGTTACTCTTACCTTCCCTTAGTCCCTTCACATTATATTACGCGTTTCCCAAATGCAAAGACAGTTTTAGTGCTAATGTACACAAAGCGACAGAATCGCCAGTTCATATTCCGAAAGCTCTAAATGAACTGCATTATACATTAATGTTTAAAAGCACATCAGCAGTGAGTTTGCTTTCACATATTCGAAAAAAGAAAGAAAAAAAAGCACACACATTCAAATACAACGAAGATTGAAGTTTTTGTTCCAACAGACCGAAATTGGCAAGAGAGCTGTTTTATGGAAATAATTGACAAGTTTAAATTTTCATTGGACTCCACGTTTTATCTGCAATGGCAAGTTAAATTGTTTCATTATGCTATCCGCTGTAGCGAAGTTCCATCAATGCGTCCTCTATAAAGTACATTATCCAATGTAATACAACGTACAGATGCTTTTTTTTCTCTAACACCAGTGGTACAAAACACGTAATGTATCCTATTGATTTTATAGACATCGCAGACAACTCATTCAAAGTCCCAGATATATAGCAGAAGTAAATACCTCCAGCCTCACAGTGAAATTAGATTGATAATAATGATTATGATGATGATGATGATGATAATAATAATAATAATAATAATAATAATGGTGATTGCAAAGTTTTTCTTTTTTTTTTTTGTCTCTTCAATTTTTCTATTACATACTTACAATACTTAGAGGAAGTATTGCATTCTAGCAAAAAATTCGATGTCAAAATTTCACCGGAAATGCATGTTTTGAGGCCACTGAACCCTGCACACACACGACGAAAACTCGATTAAATACAAAACTTTGTATTTAAGTTCAGGACCGTCCAAGGGTGCGACACGAAGATATACAAGTAAATCCTCCCACCCCAAACTGCCCTTTACATGGAAAAGTTTTCGTTATTTTTTATTTTCTCAAAACCGGTGCTAGCGATTTTGATTAAAATACCATATCTTTGAGGTATTTTCATGACAAATAAAATGTATATTTTGAATTTTCTGAGAATAGACTTTTAAGTCCTCTTTATTCTGAATGACTTTTGTATAACTGGTAAACCGTAAGAGATAGAAGAAATCTTACTACACAAACAATGTATAACTCGTTAAAGTATACAATTTGTTCCAAATAACATTTTTGGTGGCATTAACCATTTCCGACATATTCTTTGTTATTGGTTTGAATTTTCAAATAAGGGCTGGCCCCGTAGCTCAGTCGGTAGGGCACCTCCCTGCTATACGAGGGGTCCCGGGTTCGATTCCCGGCCGCGGAGATTTTTCTCTAGCCTAGATTATTCCCCTAATGTGTGTGATCTACTCACTAAAACCCAAAAAAGTGCAAGAAACCCAACGACAAGAGAATACGAGTTAACACCACTGCCAATAGGCAATAAGTTCCAAAGCAAAGGCTGCCAATAAGACCTAAGAACTAAAAAAAAATCAAATACTTCATACTTTTCTCAACTGCAAACTGTTGTTATTTTTCTTTCTCTCTTTTTCGTGTGCATGCAAAGAGAAAGAAATTTCAAAACCATCACATAGAGATCGGCTTTGAAAAGATTTGATTATCGCTTTGGCTTACTGTGGTTCTCTTACACCTTCAACAAAATCTGCAAGTGAGTAATGAAGGTTTATCTGTATTAACAATAAGTAGATAGAATAAGCTTCTGCGAAAAGTTTGTATAAGAGTGAGTAGAGGAAGTCATATGAATGCTATGCGTAAGATGTTTTTGTGTGAGTTTGCATAACGATTCATTAACTTGCATACTTGGACCATTTATATGCGCTCATTTTCGCTCTTTGACAAGGTACTATAAAGCTTTATGTTCCAGACATCTTTCTCCAGAAATTCTCTAAGAAACGTAAAAGTACACAGAAGAAATTCTGCAATTCCTTCTCTAGATTAACGGATTCCTACGGGTAGAGGCATAGCTCTTCTTTACATACAGGCAATAATTTAAAGACAAAGTGCGACTAAATCGCCTTCACCACAATAGGGTCACTGAATAAACATCTTAAATAGCGGAAACTACTTTGCTGCCTCTATATGCCGGGTGGTATCAAAACTACACGCTTATAATAGTGAGAGAGGGGTGAGGGGGAGAGTACGTAACCGTAAACAAACAAATAAGTAGAGTGTGACAACACTATATAGGTGCATGTTTTGTTTTATATCGCTGGGCACTTCAGCGGTGCTGTAATTTCGAAGACCTTTGATTTAGTATTTTTAGTTCAAATTTTCATCGCTAAATTACTGACCATCATGTCTGAATCATTCTGTATACGTAGGCAGATTGCACAACAATACAAGTGTGTCGAAAACTACCGTTGATTTAATTCCATTACAAAAATCTGATGTGTTACATTCACATGACTTTCTCTACCCTCATTAGCTTATTAGTGCGTATACAAACCATTTCTTTTTCCATCTGATTTATTTTAAATGAGCTAAACCTTTGCAGAAATAGCTACATTACACGTTTCGTTTTATGTAGATACAAAGGGAATAGCGATAGTCAAATGTTTAAAAACTGAACGCGCTATATACTGGCCCTTAAAGTGCACACTCTTTTTCAATGACATCGCGAGAAATAATTGAATATCGAAGGGACTTTAAAAGACTGACAAGGTAATGAACAATTTCAACCATTAATAACAAATATCTCGGAAATGGCTTGTGATACAAGAAATTATTTGAAGTTAAAATTGTGTTTTAAAGATATCTAATTTTTACTTTCTCTACTACGTATAGTAAGTAGGGGAAGTATTGTATTCCACCCAAACATTCCATACCGAGATTTTACCGGAAATACATGTTTTGAGACCCCCTGAATCCAAAAAAAGCATTTTTGGAAACATGTCCGTATGTGTGTCTGTGTGTCTGTGTGTATCTGTGTGTCTGTCTGTGAACAGCATAACTCAGAAACGAACAGTCGGATAACACCAAACTTGGTATTTAGGTTCAGTATCTTCCAAGGATGCGACACGAAGGTTTTCAAGAAAATCCCCCCACCCCAGATTACCCTTTACATGGAACATTTTTCGAAAATTTTAATTTTCTCAAAATGGCTCTAACGATTTTGATTAAAATATCATATGTTTAAGATATTTTATGACAAATAAAATGTATATCTTGAATTTCCTGGGAATGTCTCCAAAAGTATTCTTCCTTGTGAACGACTTTTGCATAACTGGTAAACCATAAGAAATAGACAAACTTTTACTACACAAAAAATGTAGAAAGCGCTACAATACACAATTTATGTCATATACATTTTTTTCGTTGAGTGAACCATTTTCGAAATATTACTTGTTATTCCTTTAAATTTTTTAATACTTATTTTCTCAAATGGGAATTCGTTATTCTTTTTTTTTGTCTTGGATATGCAAAGAGTATTAATTTGTGTTTAAGGGAATGGTGCTCCACCTAGCACCAGCTATTAAGGGATATGTATGTGCTTAAGGGCTACTGTATTTTTTTTTGCCCTTGTAAATATATATTCCCCTTACATCTACAAGAAAATTAGCAATAAGATAGACTCTGCAAATGTTTGTCTCGATTAACATGAAGTAGCTGGAGAATAAGCGTTTGTAAAAATAGTTTGTACAAGAATAGAGAAAGTCATGTGAGTGTAACACATCAGATTTTTTATGTTGTATGATTTCCTCTCTACTTAACATTTACCATTTATACAAAATTCCTTACGAATGAAGAGGATTTGACAAGCTATTCCCAGAGAATTCAAAATATACATTTTATTTTTCATATAAATATCTCTTCTGTTTGGCACTTTAATCAAAATCGTTTGAACCATTTTTGAGAAAATCTAAAATTTCTTCATGATAATTTAGGGTGGGGGGAATTTCTTGAAAATATTTGTGTCGCATCTTTGGAAGCTACTGAGCTTAAACACAAATTTGATATTTAACCGGCTTTTCATTTTTGAGTTCTCTTGTTCTTAGACAAAGACATACACACACACGCATTGCTTTTCGGATTCAAGGAGTTTCAAAACGTGTATTTCCGATGAAATCTGGATGTAAAATTTTGGATGACATGCAATACCTTCTCTAGCTACTACGCAGGGTGGACCATTTTAGTCGAGACTGTACAATATCGCCAAAACTAAATGTTGTAGAAAGAAACGTTTTGAATAAAAGTTGTTTGATATTATGGGAGAAAATAAACGCTATTAGTCGTGTTTTAGTTGGAGAACGTTGTGATAGTAATTTTAGGGTGAATTTAATTTGACTCTAATTGTAGGTTCCCATTTTCAAAGAATTAAATTGACTCCAAAATGACCATCACAACGTCCTCCAAACAAAATACGACTAATGGCATTTACTTTCCCCCATAATATCAAGCAACTTTTATTCAAGACATTTCTTTCTACAACGCTTAGTTTTGGAGATATTGTATAGTCTCAATCTAAATGGTCCATCTTGTATACATGACAGAAAAGCAAAAACCTTTGTTTTGCGTGCACGCTCACAAAAAACGATAACTGACCAGCACAACAATTGGTAACAGGAGAATTGGTAATATAAACAACCATGGGATGAACATCTACGAGAGAGGAACAACTGTTTGGTCAACAGTCAATACCCATCACTGCTGCTGGTGGGTGCTGGATTCTGTAAACATTTGCTTGTATTTGTACGTACAAATGCTAACAAAAACTTGTATACTGTTGTAAACCTATCACTTCAACAGGGTCTGCTTTTCACAACAGAACTGGGAAAGTACACATATGGCGTTCAAAAATTCTCTTCAAATCTAATGTATTTCAATAACCCGGGATGCTCGAGTTATCATGGCAAAGATTGCTTCAGTTTTTGGAAAACGTCAAATATTGGGTGAATGAGATATTGATGTTTGGATGGGTGTAGGAAAACGTGAGGATATCAGGGAGCAAAACCCATACAGACTTCTTGATCTTATGGTTGTTATCCAAACATCTTAATTACATTTTAACCCGCCGAAAGCCCATTGTGTTCTTGGATTTTTCGTGTTTCTTTCGTGGTTTTCCCTGGTCGGTAGGCATATCCTGGGGTGGTTTCTCATCTACCACGATTTCCTTTCCATAATTTTCCTTTCATTCCGTTTATTCTCATCATCCATTCTAGGCAACTCCAGCAGTGGGGCGGAGCTTGAAACTGTTACGGACTCTCTATGCCGCGTCCCTATGGCCTGTCAGCCTGCAGCCTCCTGTGGTTCCCTCACTTCATCCCTTGCTCCTGGGGGTGGTAGCCGCAATAGATCTGTGCAGGTTGCAGTGTGCAAGGTGTCCCCCTCCGTTGTACAAACCTATGCCTATACCTATGATTACATTATCCGAAGTAAAAAAACTACTTTAGGTTAATCGAAATATCGAGATGTTAATCTTATTGCTAATTTTCTTGTACATGCAAGGGGAATTGGTAAGCTTTAAGCGATAGTCAAATATTTTAAGAGCTGGTTGCTATGTGGAGTATTCCATTCTCTTTGCATGTCCAGGACAAAAAAGCGAATAACGAATTCCCATTTGAAAAAAATGTAAGTATTGGAAAATTCAAACAAATAACGAGTAATATTTCGGAAATGGTTCACTCCACAAAAAAATTATATATATATATATATATATATATATATATACACACACACCTATTTGACATAAATTGTGTGTTTTAACGAGATCTACATTTTTTTGTGTAGGAACATTTTGTCTATCTCTTACGGTTTACTAGTCATGCAAAAGTCATTTAGAATGAAGAGGACTTCTGGGGACATTCCCAGAAAATACAAGATATACATTTCATTTGTCATGAAAATATCTTAAACATATGATATTTTAATGAGAATCGTTAGAGCCGTTTTTGAGAAAGTCAAAATTTTCGAAAACTTTTCCATGTAAAGGGTAGTCTGGGGTGGTGGAATTTGGTTGAACATCTTTGTGTCGCATCTTTGAAAGATACTGAACCTAAATATCAAGTTTGGTGTGTATCCGACTTTCCGTTTTTGAGTTATAGTGCTTATAAGCACACAGGAACACACACACACACAAACAAACACACACACGGGCATGTCTTCTTCAAAAATGTTTTATTTGAATTCAGGGCATCTAAAAACATGTATTTCCGGTAAAATCTCGGTATTGAATTTTTGGTTGGAATGCAATACTTCTCCTACTTACTACACGTAGTAGAGAAAGTAAAAATTGAGGTCGTTGTCATTATCATCATTTATCTTAAAATTTTAGCATCAAATGCCCTTTCCGGCTCTTCGTTTATTCCTGTTATAACCATTTTGAAAAAAATATGGATATTTGGATTATTATTGAGTTTTTAAAAACATTTTACCTAAGAGGTTTATAATTATAATGTTTCTAACAAATTTCGTTATTTACAAAATTTGGATACGAATATTGTTTTTTCCTGTAGGTAAACTAGACTGCTGAAAAAGACTTCCTTCCCCAGAAATATCTGCAGTAGGCACTTAAAATTCTGTTGTGTTACACTCACATGCTTTCTCTACTCTTGTACAAACTATCTTTACAAACGCTTATTCTCCATATGCTTCATGTTAATCGAGATGTTAATCTCATTGCTAATTTTCTTGTAGGTGCAAGGGGAATATGGTAGGCTTTAAGCGAAGTCAAATCTTTTAAGAGCTGGTTGCTATGTGGCGCATTCCATTCTATTTGCATGTCCAGTACATAAAAAAATGAATAACGAATTCCCGTTTGAGAAAAAGTATAACTATTCGAAAATTTAATGAAATAACAAGTAATATCTCGAAAATGGTTCACTCAACAGCAAAAAAAAAAAAAAAAAAAAAACAGTATATGACATAAATTGTGTATTTTCACGCAATCTACATTTTTGTGGAGTAAAATTTTGTTTATCTCTTATGGTTTACCAGTTATGCAAAAGTCACAGACACACACACACGAATATGTTTCCAAAAATGCTGTTTTTGGATTCAGGGGGTCTCAAAACATATATTTCGGGTGAAATCCCGGTATCGAATTTTTGGGTGTAATACAATACTTCCCCTACTTACTATATTTAGTAGAGAAAGTAAATAGGAGGACAGCTGTTCCGAGGCAAAGCGGCGGACGGAGTCCAAGTGCAATAGCGGATCATGATTTTGCCACCCATTACATAAGGCAGCTAATCATGGGACGTGGTATAGTTCTGATCGCATAATAAACCTAAGGAATAGACTCAAGTTAATTCTTTTATAACATCTCCGAACAGAGAAGGTAGAAGAGAGGAGAGGATAACTAGTGGTGAGAGAGTGGGAAAGAGGGAAGGGAGGACAAAGGACAAAGGAAGAGGAGAAGGCGAGAAGATTACCGGACGATCCGTCAACGGACATTTGCTGCTTTGGAAATTCGTTACAATGATACGTTTGACAATTGAGAAACTCGACGAGATGAGTGCTGACAATAGATATTTCGTCAACGAAATATTTTGACCATTTGTCAAGTCTGTCAATACTATGGGTACTATACTGACTCAAACGATTGACGAAAATGAATGGAATTAATGACATATAAAACATAAATTTGATTTGCATATTTATTCCGGTCGTTTTCCCTAATCCTATTTCCTAAACCGAGTTTTCATATGCCACTCTTAATAACCTTTCTTCCTAATCCACTTCCCCTAAATCATTTTGCACATAGTAGTTATGTTTTATTCTTACTCTTAATGACAGTGCAGGATGGCTCAGGTGGGTTTTGCGGGGGTTTTCCGGGTCGCCAGGTGAATGCTGGGAAGAATTCTCACATCCCCCGAATTTCCGTCCCTCCATTTCATCTTAATTCTCATTTCGCTTCATCTTTCATCCGTTGGTTTCTTTCAGGGTTGGAAGTATCCGCGATGTGTTTCGGTGTCAGGGGAAAAGGATGCTCTCCGTGCCTCTCTTCGTCCCTCGGCATTCGTCTGGCTGCCGGGGGTATCTGAACCCCCTTGAGGGGCGTAGGACCCCCTCAGTGCATGGGAGGTCCTTCTTGCCTCATCCTTCCTCCCGGGGACGCCCACTTGTGGGGCGTAGGTACAATATACTCTATATGGATCAGTGCTGGGTCCTCTCTGTAGCCAATCCAATCCAATGGAGTAATGAAGCAGCCGAGAAGTTTTGTAAAAAAATAGCTGCTACTGTGCATTCACTCTTAGGTTGATCCGCGCCAAAACAAATGCACGTGATTAGTGCAACGTAGTACAACACTGTAGGAATGTGTGCAGGAAAAGTCCCATGCTAATAATCTAAATTTTAGAATGAATTTATCCTTAAATGATATACTATTCTATACAAATTTCTAAAAGTCTAATTAACGCTAATGTGTACCTTTAAACAGAGCTACAAATCCCAACATGCAATTCGTATATGTATCTGACATCGGGTATGCTCAGAATATTGTTTGTAGCCAGAAACTAGCAGTTTCTGTTAGTATCATGGCGGACGGTGATTTGCTCTTACGTTTTCGTCGACTTACGTAAACCATAAGCGGGCAAACCATTGACTAGTGGTGAAAAATCAATAGGGTTGGAAGTTTATTGTAAGTTATGTGAGAAATATCTAACACTTCCAGTGGAAGAAGTGGTGAAATTAACTTCTGAGTTCACTAATGTTTCGAGTACAAGTATAAACAGTGCACGTTTAAGAAAAATCTGAAACGCGAAAGTGGTTACACGCGGGAAAAACAGAAAGCGTTAGAAATGCGCGATGCAAGAATGGGACAAGAATGAATTCACGTAACAATATACAATTTCTTTTTTAAAATTGAGCCGCTGACAGTTGATAAAAGTGCCGCTTCCAGAGGGCGAATAAATGTAAGTTATCGCATACCTGTTACTTTCTTTATCGCTCGTTTCTTTTAGAATTAACTATTATTATATATTTTGTTGCAACTATCAATCTTATCACTTTCAATCCTAACAGAGTATGCTAGTCATCGTTTAAGTTGTCGGACCATGTTCTCTGTCACTTGGTCGTGAAAATATGACAGTATTTCTCCGCAAATAGCGGAAGGATACATTACAACGGTGCACTGGTCACCTGGGTTTTGTTTTGGTGCGGATCAACCTAAGCCTGAATACAGTTTAGGGTTGAGAATGTTGTGTTGCTGTGTATAAAAGTAATACAAGTTAATGTACACTAACCCTAAGGTTAATGGCCACTTGGTTAACCCAGGTTGGTTTTGGAATGCCGTGAGTCCCTCATAGGAAAGGTTATTCAAAATTCAGTTAAGTTGAGGTGGGTGCCAGGGCATGTGGGAGTTCTGGACAATGAAGGAACAAATGAAACTGCTAAAAAGGGAACTGAGCAAGGCTTTATTGGACTTGAACCAACACTGGGGCTGTCATCTGCAGCAGTTTATCAGGGAGTGGTTGCTCAGAGAACACAAGAAATACTGGAACTCATCTGTTGGTTTCAAGCACTCCAAAGTTGTCGTACAGAGACTAAGCAGAACTGCTAAATTAAGCAGTGAAAAGCTCTTAAGGGCAACGAGTCGTTTTAAGGACACTGTGACTTCAGAGAGCACCTGCTCAGGATGGGAAAGCAAGAGGATGCTGCCTGCAGACCGTGTCAGGCTGCCCTTCTATTGTGCGAGTGACCGGCAACTGTTTTCAAAGAGCCTTCATTTTTGGGAGTGAATTTCCAAAACTGGAGGAGGTTCAGAACCTTATCTAGTTCATTACATTAGACTTATGGAATGCTGATACTACTGGGGATGCGCAATGTGATTTGTAAAGGCCATAGTGCAGGGCAGTGCTGCTTCCTATCAAATTACCCTAAGGCTAACCTCGGATTAAATCTATAAATGTCAGAACCTCGCAGTTTCGCTGCGGCTCGCTACGGCCTGACGAACTTTACTGGCTCCTACTAGCTTTTGCATATACTTACGTACTCCACCCACTCTTAGCTAAAATAAATGTAGGCGAAAAGACTGTTAGCGTAAATTCCATAGTAATACCGTCCGTTCATCAAAAAGATGTAGACGAATTGTCTGTTAAAGTACTATTATTCACGAAACACGCTGGAAGCAGGGAGATTTACGGACAAAGATTAATTAATAGGGTGTAAGCACTGTTTATCTTTGAGAATTTTCTGAATTTTGACGCAGTATTTTATATCACAACACTGTGAATGCCAGAGTGATTGTAGTGTAAATTAGCATTATTGTATGACAATGATTTGAGATGTTTGTTAATTATAAGCATTGTTAGGAAATAAGTTTACACGACCTCACTGCAACTGACAATAAGAGCGGGCCACAATGAGCGAGGGGGTGAGTTGTTTATTAATTAGAAGAGACAAGCAAATGACGTCAGATTAGCGCGCTTTTCTGTAGAAATGGAGGGAATATTTTCCCTAGAGCATATGTGTTAGTAATTTTGATTGGATATAAATATAGACGCTAATGTTGGCGCGCTTTATTAACCAACCTTTATTAACCTGTTATAATGTTTAGGCATATTGGGGTGAGAGAGTATAAATTCCGTGCCAGAGACGGGTAACGCGCAGTTTGACAGAATAATTCACAAGGCAAACATCGTTCAGTCCAATAGAATCATACAAAGTTTATACGTCACACAGTTTACGTCACGCGTTATACGTCGCGCAATTCTACAAAATCTCTCGCGTTGTAAAGTTAGTTATAAATGTGAAATACGTGAATTAATAATGTGCAGTAAATAAGTGATTATAGTGATATTAGAAAATATAACAGTTTCAGTCTGGCGTGTATCAAGAGTCAATATGTGAAATTAATTAATTGTGACGGTAATAAAAGTGTAAAAACAAATTCTTTTATAAGTGTTATCTTTAATAACAAATTCTTTCCGTTTACACACCCTGTTCAAGAGATATGCTCGACTGAGTAGTAATAATAGCTAGCCGGAGGAGAAATAACCCAAAATTCAAACTATTAATACAATAACAGGCGCCCAGCAATAGATAACACGAAGTCACTGCGACAATTTAATTAAGTTCAATAATTTTATAGGTAACTTCTTGAAATTTTTTCTGTGCGAAACCTATCCTATATTGCAGATTGTTTCTCCGTTGAGGCGTCTTGTTTAAAATTCTAGCAGTTTTATCACCACAATGAAAATAAATAATTCTGTTTTGTCTTGAAACATTAAGGCAGTATTTTTAACACCTAAATGATTTCAGTCATTATATAAGTAAGTCAATAACAGACCGCCTTAAAACAATATGTGTATAATATAATATATAAAATGCATGTAATAGTCATTGTATTAATATTTGTATTATTCACATAACATAATTTAATAATGTAGGAGCTGTGAGAATAATAGGTTAAAAGTCGCTAACAATGAGGTAACCTTGTGACAATAATAAGTAAGAACATGTTGAGACAGTTTATAAAATAGCCAATCAACAACCAGAAAGAAGCTTAAGTTAAATGAAAGTATTCTATTGGAGTAGAATTAGCCAATCAGAAACTGAAATAGAGCGAATTGTACAAATTCAGAAGTCAGTTGCTAGTAGACAGCGTTCCTAACCGGACGCGACACACGTCCTCGAGAAATTGAATACGCATTCAGTGTGAGAAAAAAATAGTTTATGTGTTTAAAAAGTGCAAGTATTTAATAAAAGAATCTCACAGCTCTCTATATCAGTGAAGCGTTATTTTAATCGTTTAAAGAATTAATAAATGGAGTGAAGTACAAATTATAATCTGTGTAAGCCTACATTCTTAGCCGCACTACTTCCTGCAAAGAAATTCATGTCTCTAACAATAATACTGACGCAGCCGAGGCAAACATAAATATATTATATTTAATGAAACAGTCAAATTACAAAGTTAATATTTTTAAACTTGGGGCGAAGGCTACCGAAAACCTTTTACCATAAGTGCGGTTGCAACTACTTCAAGTTCGACTCCACAACATTTGAACTACAATACAACTCCTACTTCAAATCGGCTTCCATACATAGCAGCAACAAACAATCTTGTTATTATTATTATTATTATTATTATTAGTAGTAGTAGTAGTAGTAGTAATAGTAGTAGTAGTAGTAGTAGTAGTAGTAGTAGTAGTAGTAGTAGTATAAGTAGTAGTAGTAGTAGTAGTATAAGTAGTAGTAGTAGTAGTAGTAGTAGTAGTATAAGTAGTAGTAGTAGTAGTAGTAGTAGTAGTAGTAGTAGTAGTATAAGTAGTAGTAGTAGTAGTAGTAGTATAAGTAGTAGTAGTAGTAGTAGTAGTAGTAGTAGTAGTAGTAGTAGTAGTAGTAGTAGTAGTAGTAGTAGTAGTAGTAGTAGTAGTAATTTACTTTCTCTAACACTACATAGTAACTAGAGAAGCTATTGCATTCTAAACAAAAATTTGATATCGAGATTTCACTGGAAATATATGTTTTGAGGCTATCTTGAGGAAAAACAAAAGCATTTTCAGAAAAACGTCTGCGCGCGTGTAAGTGTGTGTGTGTGTGTGTGTGTGTGTGGGTGTGTGTGTGTGTGTCTATGAACAGCATAACTCAAAAACGAAAAGTAAGTAAATATCAAACTTGCTATTTAGGTTCAATACCTTACAAAGATGCGACACGAAGATTTTCAAAACATCCCTGCACCCCAAACTACATGGAACATTTTTTGACAATTTTGAGTTTAAAGAAATAGTTATACAATTTTGATTAAAATATCATATATTAAATAGACATTTACATAACAAATAAAATTTATATCTTGAATTTTATGGGAATAGCCTGTGAAGTACTCTTCATTCGGAAGGAATTTTGCATAATCTTGTATAACTGGTAAACCTTAAGCGATAGACGAAAACATACAATACAAAAATATAGGTCCCTTTAAAGCACATAGTATACTTAAAATAAGTTTTTCTGTGGCATAAGCCGTTGTGTGTTGCATTCATATGACTTTCTCTGCTCACTCTTCTACAAATCGTTTTTACAAAAGTTTATCTACTTCTTGTTAACTGAAATAAACGTTAATTGCACTTTAAACATTTCTTTGTAGATAGAAAAAGGCTAAGTAGGCTAAAGCGAGGGAGAATTTTAAAAAGCGAGTCATTATGTAATGGCTATGAAGTTCTATGTTCTTTTCATGGTTACAAGAAAAAACGAATAGTGACGTCTGTGGCTGCATTCGGGAGGTCGTGGGTTCGCTTACCGCGGTCAACCTTCCTGAACCATGGTATTTTCGGGGGTTTCCCCTGGCTCGCTAGACGAATGCTAGGAAGGTCCATTATATTCCCCGAATTCCCTGTCCCTCAATTTCATCTCCATTCTCATTTCACTTCATCTTACATCTGCTTGGTCTCTTTCAGTGTTGCAAGTGTCGGCGGAAGGTCTCGGTCTGTGCATGCAGGGAAAAAGGATGCTCTAAGTAAACCTCGTCCCCGGAGTCAGGCTCCCTAGGGATGCGTAAGCCCACAGAGGGAAGGGGAGCCACGGTCTATCGTACCTCCTGGTCCGTCCGCCCCTGTCTCCTTTCACCTCATCCTTCCTTTCCGGGGGCGCCCCGTCAGGGGCCTAGCTACTAAAGATCTGCGCAGGCGAGTTGCTAAGTCCCCCTCTGCTTCTAATTCTATCCCATTCTATCAGTTAAAAAAATAAAGTATTTGAAAGTTGAAACTATTAACAAAGAATACCTCGGAAATAGTTAATGGCATCAACATTTTTTTGACATGAATTGCGTGTTTTAACAAGATCTACATTTGTTATTAAGTACGATTTTGTCTAACTCTCACCGCTTACTAATTATACAAAAGTAATTTAGAATAAATAGTGCTTCATAGGCTATTCACAGAATATTCAAGTTATGAATTTTATCCGCCATGTAAACATCTTTTGTGTGTGATGTTTCAATCAAAATTGTTAGCCATTTTTAGGAAAATCTGTCTCTCTCACACATTTATACACCCTAGATTTTTTTTTTTGATTAGGTAATTGCAGTATCGCGTCGGCCGTGGCCGAGTGGTTAGACCGCTCGCCTCCCACCGAGGCGGACCGGCTTCAATCCCAGGGACCTGCATGTGGGATTTGTGGTGGACGAAGCGGCGTCTGGGCGGGTTTTCTCCGGGTTCTCCGGTTTCCCCCGCCATTCATTCCACCAACTGCTCCATCATCACCTTTCCTTTCATCCATTTCACCTACATTTCGCTTCATCTACTTCCTTCATCCCATACCAGGCATCGGGCTGATCACCCATCCCGGATGTTCTGTCTGATCCATGAGTGTCTGCTCCTCGACGGGCCTCTGACCCCAGGCACCCGCTTGTAAGTCCTGGGGGGTGTAAGTCCTACATAAGAGGAGGGTAAACAGATAATGAATGAATGAATAAATAATTGCAGTATCGCATTTATGTTGGGATATGAGGAAGGTTTGTTTCTGCCCCGCGTATGGAAACCAATTTGAAGGAGGAGAATTTTAGGAGGAGTTGTATTGTATTTCTACTGTAAAAAGTTTCCGGTAGCCTTCTCCCCAAGTTTTAAATAATTAACTCTGTAATTTAACTGTTTCTTTAAATATTATATATTTATGTGTGTCTTGGCTGCGTCAGTATTATTGTTAGAGACATGGATTTCTTTGCAGGGAGTAGTGCGGCTAAAAATTTAGGCTTACACAGATTATAATTTATATTTCACTCCATTTATAAGTTCTTTAAACGCTTAAAATAGCACTTCACTGATATAGAGAGCTGTGAGATTATTTATTAATTATTTGCACTTTTTTCTAAACACGTAAATTATTTTCGTCCACACTGAATACGTATTAAACTTCTCGAGGACGCGTTTCACGTCTGGTTAGGAACACTGTCTACAAGACTCTGACTTCTGAATTTGTACAATTTGCCCTATTTCAGTTTCTGATTGGCTAATCCTACTCCAATAGAATACTTTCATTTAACTTCAGCTTCTTTCTGGTTGTTGATAGGCTATTTTATAAACTGTCTCAAAAATTACATTATTGTTTCCAAGATTGACTAGTAGCATTATTAAACCTCCTAATTCATTATTGCCTCAAGGCTACCTCATTGTTAACAACTTTTAACCCATTATTCTCACAGCTCCTATATTGTTAAATTACCTAATACATTCACATATCATTATTAAACATGTACATAATAATATAAACATTAATACAATGACTGTTACATAATTTTTATATGTTATTTTATATACATGTTGCTTTAAGGCGGGCTGTTATTATATTTTATATTATATAATTTAACTGAAATCATTTAGGTGTTAAAAATACTGCCTCAAATTT
This sequence comes from Deroplatys truncata, assembly GCA_030765065.1. Classification (NCBI taxonomy): domain Eukaryota; kingdom Metazoa; phylum Arthropoda; class Insecta; order Mantodea; family Mantidae; genus Deroplatys; species Deroplatys truncata. Next base: position 118,842,413 of record CM060985.1, read on the forward strand.
AATTCAATGGCTAATATTGCAGAAAACGTTTTGTTGAATAAGTGGCATACATCGATGAGTTGATCTCTACACGTTCGCTGTATCTCTCAAGGTTTACCAATCTCAGTTAGAATGAAGAGGACCTCACGGGCTACTCGGAAAAGATTCCAGATATATGTTATGTAAAGTTTTTACAGCGAAATTAATGGTCTGTAGCCTTCTAGGAATTTGTCTTCTTTCTTTAAAACTTGGAAACCGTTTCATTAATCAAAAGATTGTTTTGAAGACTTAAACATATGGAGAGACAAATGACAAACGTGTCGTGGAAAGCAATATCTTACGGCGTTTTAACTACGCAATGCAGTGCCCTTGACAGATGTTGACAAAGGCGCTCCTCTGACATGCCAGTATTATTTGTTTTCGGCTCTACTTCGCTTATAAAGAAATTCCAGCTGTCGAATAAAGTCGATAAAACGGTTTCGTGACCTTCCCTTGTTTTTCTCCTATTGAAAATGGAACATGCGTAAAATATAGCAGAAGGCTAAGATCGTGCTTTGGAAATAAAACGGTTAAATGTAACAATGAAGGCGTGAAATGAATAACGATCAACATTACTTCTGAGTGATGTCACGTGACGTTTTAGGTAGTGGCGTACTTTATGCAGGGAAAATAAGAATAAATTCCCATTCGTTGCAGAATAACATTTTCTACGATATCTAGAGCAAAATGGGGTACTTAATGCTCAAAATGCATTGCTAAAATGTATTAAAAAAATCCGTGTTACATTCACATCATCTTCTCTGCCCAGTGCGGTTTATTTTTATATATCTACTACAAATTATTCCTACGAAATCTTACTTTTCTACCTACTTCATGTTAACCCAAATAAACCTTTGTAGAAACAGCTACATTGAGCATTTCGTTTTAGGTACAAGGGATAGATAAAGAATCGATAGCCAATATACAATTGGGTATTCCCTTACCTTGACATCGTCAGATCAACTGAATAGCGGCCGTACCTTAACACAATCTTATGTGATACAGTCACATGACTTTCTCTACCCTTGATCGTTTATTAGTGGATATATAAGCTATACTTACTAAAGCTTATTTCATTTTAATCCAAATAAAACTTTGTAGAAATAGCTACATTACATACTTCATTAGCATACAAAGAAAACAGTGATAGATTTAAGAACTGGACCCTATATGCTAGCTTTAAAATTCCATGCAATCGCGAGAAACAAATGAATGTTGACAGGACTTTGAAAAAATGCCCAAGTAATAAGCAATTCGGACAGTTAATAACGAATATCTCACAAGTGGCTTATGCCGCAAAAAAGTTATTTGAAATAAATTGTGTGTTTTAAAGATTCTAGATTTTGCGTGTGGAACGTTTCCGTCTTTCGCTTAAGGTTTATCAGTTATACAAGATTATAGAAAACCATATTAGAAAATCATAAGTTTTTATAAAACGCAGCAACCGTGCCATCTGCCCGAAATATCTCACTATGGAACCCAGAGACACTTCCTGAAACATGAAAGGGAGAGAGAGATGAAATGACAGGAAATAAGGGAAAGCATTCGCCTAGGTGACCAGAGGAAAACCCCATAGCCAGAGTGGGTGGCCATCGGCAATTGAACCCAGACCTACCAAATGCGGCCACAATGCTGCCGAGTAAGCCATATTGCTCGGTTAAATCTATGGTATTTTAATCAAAATCGTTAAGACATTTTTGTAAAAATTTATAAACGAAGGACGCTGAACGTAAATACTAAGTTTCGTATTGTGGCGTATTAGTGTGTATCGTCATACCAGACACATTATTGCGTCGCATTGTCGACAGTATTACTGGGGTGATTTATTATTTCTTTGGTTGAACGAGCCTTCAGCTTTGGCGCCGACCACGCCAGAGAGAGTAGGCTCTGTTGGAAGTTTCGTCTGGGATGACACCGCCAGCTCTGGTTAGCGTGCCTAGCCAGGGTTAGAGAGAGGGGGGAGGGATGGGTTGATAGATAGCGTTACTTCTATGTGTGTGAGCGTCACTTCTTGAGTAAGTGTGTAAGGAGTAGGTCGCGGGTGGGCAGTCCTCGACAGCGTGACATCTCCCCTCAATCCTTTATCCCCCTCTGTGTAATGTAGGGCCACCAAAAATTCAATAAATCACAGTAATATGTGTGATGCGAAATTTGTGTATTTTGTTAAAAAAAACACACTTTCATAGGAATGTAGACACCAAGGTCCTGCTCCTCTTGCAGTTTCTGCGTTACGTCCCCCAATGTGCGTGTTGGGGTGATAAAAATTTAGTAATTTGCTGGGAACCTTTTGGCCCTCACCCCAGTATGTAACAGTATTTAACCGACTTGTGGTTTTTGAGTTATGCTCTTCATGAACACGGACACACTCACACACATACACATGCAGACATTTTTTCTAAAAATGCCTTTCTTTGGGTTCAGGAAGCCTCAAATGTATTTCCGTGGAATCTCGGTATCAAATTTTTTGGTGAAAAAATATCTCCTTACTTACTGTAAGTATGTACTAGAGAAAGTAAAAATGCCCATTGCAGTTTTTCCCTTTTTAAAAATGTAGAATCTTAATTTTCTGGGACGTATGGTACCCATACAGTACATAGGATGGCCACTGATGTAACTGTCTCAAAGACTAGACTTCCTTGAGTCAGTTTCATAAAAATGGTATTTTGTAAACAGGTTCCACGAACATCCTGTATTTTTTGTTGTTGTGTATGTTAAATCTGTTCTCTAATAATCACCTACCTGCAAGCAGAATCAGATATAAAAACCAGCTGTAGGAACCACGTGCTTGTTTCTTGCTATACCAAAAAGCTCTTCCACACCTGTTTAACATAACACGTGCATTCTGACAGTTCCGGTGTCGGCGATGCATAAACTCCCAGTGCAGTTTTAATTTGCATATAAAATAAATGCTTGCTCATGCATAGAAATGAGTTGGTGCCCCTGCTAAATATTACAAATTGGTAGTGCAAACGGTGGGCGGTAAAGGGCAATTAGAAAGCTGCTCACGTAGCGTGTTTTACATTCTGTCACAGTTACAGATATCAATCACAAGATGGAGTACACCAAAACTCGTGCTTCGAACCGTTACAAATCACTGCTTCAAAGCGGCTGCTACACCGCGTATCTCACGCGAGCAGTGAGAAAAAGTCATTATGAAATAAATTCGTGAGATAGCGGAGTAGAAGGTGAGAATTATTAACACTATACATCAAAGCAACAGGCTTATAAAGTGCTTCATTCGGGTGAAAAGACATGAGTGCTGTTGGATTATACGGTGGAGAAAGGATATGCTGTAAGCTTGAGAGTGAGGAAAGGTTAACAAGAAATATGTGCTGGCCTCGTAGCTCAGTCAGTAGAGCATCTGCCTGCTGTACAAGGGGTTCCGGGTCGATTTCCGGCTGGAGGGTGAATTTTTCTCTAGCCAAGATTATTCCCTATCCTCCTCAGAGTCTGGAAGTATGAATGAGTGTGTGTGTTGTGTGATCTAATGAAAAAAAACCCAAAGTTTACCAGAAATTCAATCCAACGACAAGCAAATACGAGTTAACACCATTGCCTATAGGCAATATATTCCAAAGTAAGAGCCGCCGACAAGACCATTGTAGTTAAAGGCGGATATATACCGGCTGAGTCTTCTCAGTCTACGGATTGAGAAGTTATGTAGTGCCGGCGTTGTACAGACTATGCCGTAAACACTGTCCACTGCATCGCGTAGTATCAATTTTGGCCGAAATGACTGCTTTGCACCGCTGTGCGGGCAGTGATTTGCACTCGTAGCGTAACAGTGTGCACGTTGGCCTTCAGTGGTGGAGGTCGTAGGTTCGAATACTGCCACTTGAAGGTGTTTTTTTATGTTTAATAAACTTAACAAGAACTGATAGTTTGACACGGAAGTGTCGTTTCACTTAATTGGTTTAATTATATGAATTTTATGAAAACACAAATTGTTACCTGTTAGAATATGCTTTAAAGAACATCATAAATAAATGCATATAACATTGTAATTATAATTTACAAACATAAGGCATCATTAAATAATATTTTACTATTTAAAGCTACTCTTTCACACAAAAGAAAGCGGATAACTTATTCTCGAGTTTACAAAATGCAGTACGTACATACAAACTAGATAACGTTTGCAAGTCCATATTATGATCGTTGGGAACCTCTCTGGTTCCCAAAGTAGTGCATTTAACAGTGACTATGACATCATACGGGACTATCGTACAGATACATTTTTACAATTTATCCTCCTCCATGTGGTTATAATAGGTGTTCGAATTGGCCACCATGCCGGCGGATGCAAGATTTCAGTCCAACCATCATCGCCAGCCTAACCCGGCGCAACATGGCCGGCGTGATGTCACGATATTTTTCCCGGCAAACCACAAGGAGATCTCAAATGGTATTGAGATGACTGACTCCAATGGCGACTTACAATGTTACCCCATTGGGGTAAGTCGCCATGTTTTTCAGTCGTCTGATTCTACCTTTACAACCTTGTACAGCACACTACTTGTGTGGAAGAGTCGCCATTGGAGTATGTCATCTCAATACAATTTGAAATCTCCTTGTGGCTTACCGGGAAAAATGCGAATCAGTTGGAGAATTTAATGCCGTGCCGGCATGTTGCCATGGTAACTCAGCGGTTAAACCAACCGAACGGAGACCGGGAGATCCGTGGTTCAAATCCCGCTATGGCATTGAATTCTTAGTCGTCTGATTCTACATTTCCTATCACCTAACAGATCCGTCGCGATATGAACAAGTAGTTAAACCGTGCGTGCGTTCTTTCTGACGGACATAGGCTACAGATATTTTCTAATTTCAGCTCATAAATGACTAAAATGCTAGCTTGGTAAGCGCTTGGATAGATGGCCATGATGTAACAGCTAAACCTGAGAGAAAGTCTAGATAATTATTACTCCATGAGCTAAGCAAACATAAGACATACTGACAATCATATCCTTATAATGGTATGATGTGCTATGTTCTATCTTAAATTAATTTCTTTATCAAACTCTGCAAAGGCGAAGCATTTTTTCGGGCGTTAAATCCTTAGCATGGCTTCCTTCGAAAGGGAAGTAAAGCCGGCGGTCCCGTGTAGTATATTTACGGCACGTAAAAGAACCTCAAGCCTGACTAAGAGGCCTTTGAGCAAAATTTCCGGTCTTTTATGCCCAGTGTAGAATGGGACGCTAAGAGTCACATCAGTTAAAGAGTAGTTATTTCTGAATGCTGAGTTAGTTTAGAGCAGCGACACACTAAGCCAAAGATTTTTGGTTCAAATCCCGGTTATGACACTGAATTTTTCAGTCTGATTCTACCTTTCCAGGTTTATTATCTGTTTTTGAACACATATATAATACAAGTTTCACAGAGAAAGGGTGAGATTGGGAGATAAATGTGGAAATGGAGGTGTAGTAATGGAGAAGAGAAGAAGGGGGTGAGAAACAGAGACAGATGGGGAGAGAGTAGAGGAATAAGTGTTTTAAATGTGAATACTTCCATTACTTCTCTTTAATTTCATTCTGGAAAGAGCTATAGAAGTTTTCAGCGTTATCTTTTGAGCCCGGTCGCTGAACTCCAAAGTTGGGGAGCGTCTCTTACAGATTTATTGCTAAGGTAAGAGTAAGTGATGTGCCGCATCCTTTACCCTTTCATTTGATTGAAAATGATGACCACGTAGCGCATCTTTCAGGAGCCAAAAGGAGAGGGGTCACGGAATGCCAGACTGGCCAAATACTAGCTGGCTTCTGTTCAAGCTTCAGAAGGTCACTGTATCGTTAACTGACGTTACTACAGGTAGTCATGTTGAGATACCACTCCCTACCCTTTTGTTCATGCTAAATTTGATGCCATAACTAGTTTCCCAGCATTTCAGAGAAGGTATATTCACTTTGATTTGTTCAACAATTTATAATTTTCTTCCATCTTCAGCACCAGGAAATCCTTGTTCTAACTATTGCAAGCAATGGACCTTTTGATCCTCTGTGCGTTTATATTGCAGCATCCAGAATAAGACAGTCCATGTAAATTCAAATTAGGCAGCATTAAAATTGCCAATCAACATACAGTACTACAGGCATGGAAGAAAGCTTTAAGACTATCTACCTAAGAAATAATAAATTCATTAATACTATTCTTTCTTTTAGGTTGTTTGTCAAGGTTCAACATTCGGAGCCACTTTGGAACTGCCAATACTTTGTAGAATTTTAGCAGTGTCTCCATCCTTGTTTTTACAAACAAGGGTTAATTGTACATAATGCTTCTAAACCCCCTGGAGGCGTTTATAAACTGCCCCCTATACATTTGTATTTTACATTAATACTGTTTTCATATGATCCTCTATGAATGATGCCATAGGTAGACACAGTGGAGCACACTCGCTTTCTCTAAATGTAATGGTCCCTGTGTATTTCTTCCAGTTTTTTCTCAACCGAGAAAATGATAATTTTGTTTATAATCACTCAGTAGCGCATCACGTATGTCAGACCACCACCAGTTTGTGAGATACTCAGACCCTGATACATATTGAACAGAACACGTGCTCTGAAATCTGGTTCCCTCAACTCATGGAATACTTGAATTCGATATGGGTGCACTCCAGTATCACCAACCATGAGTTGAACACTGATCGATGATTTGTAACAAAGGTAATTAATCACATAAATCTTTGGTAACGTTTTTTTGGCCACCCTGTATACATAGACTGTCTCGGGTAGATACTGAGGAGTAGGATGGATTGCCTAATCATGCATATTGTAGCGTCTCTATATTTTGAGAGAGACAAGTTTTTCCTTCAGTCTATTGTAAACCATAATAAACTGCTACAAAGGATCAACCTTCGATTCTTAGTTCTTGATATAAGGGCATAAGAAAGTATCCATGTTTACTCACTCTGAATTTTTCAAACTAGGTTTACTACAGTCCGATAAGTGAAAGTGAAAGCATATTTATTGTTCCTGCACAGGTGTTCTACCCCTTTAGCTGTAAAATATTGGCCCAAGTCTTGTCATTTACTTCTTTTACCCATTTTGAATGCCTAAGGTTAGCAAAAATAAAGAGGAAGGAACATAATATGAAATTTGATACACCTACTGAAGTGTAAATCCCCTAAACCATTTATTGCTAACGTGGTAATTATTTTGGTGAAGTTACATTAAACATTACTTCTCAGTCAATTGGCCCTCTCCCTGTTCTCTTAGAATAAATAGTTTTATCTTTTTATTTTTGCTAATTACAACTCGTAAAGACAGAATTCCCGCATTCGCTTGACAATATTTCTGTCCTGACTATTTTCTGTGCTCTTACGCAGCTGCTCGGGTATATAATGATTTGGATAATTCGAGCGGCAAATGCAACCACGTCTGTCATACTGCGAAAGATGAGGGAAGGACTAATAAGGAGAAACGGATTGTCTACAGAGAAAGGCGAAGCTTAATTTGAACATCTTATTTAATTTCCTTATACTCGTATCATAATTCAGCGAGCGCGAATAAGCCACACATTATACTACTCAGTATCTATCCGAGACAGCCTGTACACTCTATTAAACTAAAAGTGGCTGGTCTCTTGAGTAGTTAATTTTTTACTTTCTCTACTACGTATAGTAAGTAGGGGAAGTATTGTATTCCACCCAAAAATTCGATACCGAGATTTCACCGGAAATACATGTTTTGAGATCCCCTGAATCCAAAAAAAGCATTTTTGGAAACATGTCCGTGTGTGTGTCTGTGTGTCTGTCTGTGAACAGCATAACTCAGAAACGAACAGTCGGATAAACACCAAACTTGGTATTTAGGTTCAGTATCTTCCAGAGATGCGACATGAAGGTTTTCAAGAAAATCCCCCCACCACCCTTTACCCTTTAATTTTCTCAAAAACGGCTCTAACGATTTTGATTAAAATATCATATGTTTACGATATTTTCATGACAAATAAAACGTATATCTTGAATTTTCTGGGAATGTCTCCAAAAGTGTTCATTGTGAACGACTTTTGCATAACTGGTAAACCATAAGAGATACAGAAAATTTTACTGCACAAAAATGTACATGGCGTTAAAATACACAATTTATGTCATATACACGTTTGTTGTTGAGTGAACCATTTACGAGATATTGCTTGTTATTCTCTTAATTTTTTCAATACCTATTTTCTTAAAAGGGAATTCGTTATTCATTTTTTTGTCTTGGATATGCAAAGAGTATTAATCTGTGGCAAAGGGAATGGTACTGCACCTAGCAACCAGCTATTAAGAGATATGTATGTGCTTAAAGGGTACTGTTTTTCTATATTGCCCTTGTAAATATATATTATCCTTACATCTACAAGAAACTTAGCAATAAGATAGAGTCTGCAAATGTTTATCTCGATTAACATGAAGTAGATGGAGAATAAGCGTTTGTAAAAATAGTTTGTACAAGAGTAGAGAAAGTCATGTGAGTATAACACATCAGATTTTTATCAAAGTGCCTTGAGTAAGCGCGTGATTGACAACCGTCAATTTTTGTGCGCGCTTTGGCTATCTCTATAATACAAGCACAAGGCACTGATTTGGGGTACCTCCACACCGTCCTTGGCATGGAGCAATGGTTAAGCTGCTTAACTCCTGCGCAAGCAGCTCCAGTTCGAGTCTCCGTAGTAGATTGTTATGTCTTATTTTTACAACTTTTTTACTGTATTATAGTTAAATAAACCTTTTCAGCAGTAGCTACATTACACATTTCGTTATAGATACAAAGGGAATAGCGATAGTCAAACGTTTAAGAACTGGACGCTACACGCTCACCTTAAAATTCTATACTGTTTCCATGCAATCGGAGAAACAGCTGAAGGTCGAAAGGACTTACAATGACCTAGAAATGAAAAATTCGAACTTTTAATAAGATATCTCAGAAACGGTTTATGTCACAAACAGAAATTATTTGAAATCAATTGTGTGTTTCAAAGAGATCTACATTTTTTATACAGTACGTTTTTTCTATCATTTAATTTTTTCCAGTTATACAAGATTACACAAAATTCCCTCTTAATGAAGAGGACTTCACAGGTTATTTCCCAAAAATTCAAGATATACATTTTATTTGTCATGTAAACACATTTAATATGGCATTTTAATCAAAATCGTTAGCCATTTTTTAGAAAATAAAAAATTTCGAAAAATGTTCCATTAAAGAGTAGTTGGGGGATTTTGTTGAAAATCTTCGTGTCGCATATTGGAAGATATTGAACCTATATACTACGTTTGGTATTTATCCGACTTTTTGAGTTATGCTTTTCGCAGACATACAGTAAGACATACACACGGTCTTTTTTCTAAAAATGGTTTATTTGGATTCAGGGCACCTCAAAACACGTATTTACGGTGAAATCTTGTTATAGAACTTTTGGGAGAATGCAATATTCCCTCTACTTACTATACGTAGCAGAGAAACTGTTACTTCATTTTACGTACAAACATAATTACAATAATGGTGAAATTTGTGGTTATAAAATTAAATTTATTGAGATGAAACCTCCTCCCGATCGACAAATTAATGCCATGTTTGCCATCTACCGGTTTGACAGACTACTAAATAAACGACACATTCATAAAAAATACTCATGTAATTAAAATGAAAGGGGGAATAAAGGTTAGTATTAGTGAGCTAAGAGTGCTGCAGTAAGCGTGACATTGTAACGAGCTTTCGTAATACTCCACTTGAGAACCATAAATGAATAAAGTGTAATTTGTTTTCAAATTATCAGTGTTGAAACACTCTGAAACATGTGTCTGTTTGAAATCTCATAAATTATTTTCCCGTAAGGCTTTTGTGATTATAGTTGTATTCCCAATACAACTACTATAAGAATACACGCAGTCTTGTAACCAAGACTGGCTTCCCGAGCGCTCACGGACGTACCCGATTCGAGCTCGTCTCTTAGACGCCGCCCGGTTTTAAATTGACAAGTGCACATATACCCGAAAGCGGGCTTATGTCGGCGCACGGTAGTATGTGAGTAAAGGCAAAATTATGAATGTAGGACGAAAGGCATGAAATCAAAGAAATGCTTCAATGCAATCTTAATGACTTTGCATAGCTCATGTGGTAGAGATGGTGTATGGGAAAACAGAGCAATTCTGATTCACATCATGAATCCATCTCGCATGCTAAGTGAAAGGTTTATATCGAAATGTTGCATTATTTCTTCTACCGTTGCCATGTTAATTGCTCACTCATTGCACTGGTAAGAACAAATAAGTATGCTACGCTAAAAGTTCATCCGTACGCGTATCCCGTACCCTTTAGCTATCATTCATTTTCAAATAACTTTATAAAAAGTCTCAACTGGAGAGACCATCACAGACATTTCCTTCTAAATTGTACATACTATTGTAGTATGTTTCCTACGTTCCTATGCTAGAGATTCATAAATATGTAGAGCTAGCCGTCTTACCGACGTGAGGTCGCGGGTTCAAACCGGGCGGAGGTCGATAGATTTTTTCAGGAGTAAAAATCCTTAGCATTGTTTCCTTCGGAAGGGAAGAAAGACCGTGGTCCCATTTACGGCACGTAAAATAACCTTAAGTATGATACAGAGACCTCTGAGCAAAATTTCGCTCTTTCACGCCCAATATACAGGGTTATTCAAAAACAAGGAACAGACTTTCAATATTTATTTCTAATGAACGACAACAGATGGCGATACATGCGATACATTACTGAACAGAGAAAAGATCAAAATTGTATTTTATGTATTGTATTTGTTATGCGAGGACGACCAGTGCTTTTCCGTTTGCATACCCAACCATCTTCTACGAATTTATTGTATCAATTGTAAATTTTTTATGACGAGGCGGCTCGTTGTTGAACTTACAACGAAATGCACGCTGCAATGAAACAATGGATTCACGCTTTGCATAATGCAGCCTACACAAAACATTTTTCTGTGGCGTCGCCATTTTCTCGTAAACAAACACAGCGTCGTTGTAGGCACTGAATGGAACTACTAGGTGCGGCTTAAAACGTTGAACTTTCCTCTATTCAGTGATGTGTCGCTATCTAATGTCGTTCATTAAAAATGCATTTTGAAAATCTGTTCCTTCTTTTTTAATAACCCTGTAGAATGGGACGCTAAGAACCATAGCAGTTAAAGATCGTCCATAAATGAAACTCAATTTAATTTAACTTTTACCTCAGGTTGCACTTTTAGCTTCTCAAACACGAATGACGAAATCATGAATTTTATTTACCTCCCCCGTTATTTATGAAATTATTGTACAATGATCTGTAAGATCCTCTCATTTACCCCCTGTAACTGTAATTTCGTACAACGCTTGCTAATAACCAATGAAAAGTCCCCTGGTATTCACGAAAAAGGTCGTGAAATATCGGCAGAAGTCTGACTTCCTCAACTCCTCCGACAGCCTTCCTAGTTCTAGAAGTGCTCTTAAGTACCCTTTGGCGGTGAAACAATCATCGGTTGGTATGGTCGAGTAATTTTTTAGATAATTAGAGTAGGTGAAGTTTTTAAAATGCTGTACATTCTCTTTGGTCCTTAGTTATTCAGTAATATAAAACTACATAGTTTTCACAAATGCAGAAACCCTTAATATATATAATACAAAATAGAGGCGAAGATGGTGAATATATAGATTCTGTACTCCTACATCGCCAAATTAGCAGGTTTGGAAAAGACACAGTCGACTACGATCGAGAAATTTTTTTTTAAAAAGTTAAATATAAAATATCGGTTAACTGATTTTTAATGCTAGTAGTTTTGTCTTTTTATACAATTATTTAGCATGCCCTGATAATGATCTTGATTACAACATAGATACAAAAGGTAATAAAGCAATAATTTCTTATATGAAAAACGTCAGTCCATACATCTCTAGAATTAAAATAATGATTATTCAATGGCTTTTGCACTGTTTCATTACACACACACACACACACATCTGTTTAAGCTGTGACTTCTGTTTGGTTTTGTTACATCTATGTATATTGCTTAGAATAAAATGTAACTGGCTTTTATTTCTGCATACATTCCCTGTGGTATTGGGCAATAATCATTTTCTACTCCATGGCATTCCCAGGAAAATAATATTTTTAGTAATTTATGAATTTAAATTAGGTGTTATAGTCCTTGTCCGTCAGAAAGAATAAGAAAGGGGTTTTTCATAATAAAAGAATTATCAAAATAGGTTGGGTGGTTTTTGACATTGCCTATATATACATTAATAAAATACAAATTTTTGCGCTTTATAATATTATTGTAGATAATAAGACAATATTTAAAGGTCTTACCGTCATGGATAGCCACGTAGTTTAAAAATGCTATATCTACACATTAGCAGTACGTATATAGCATCCTAATTTCTCCTTAACCTGCAAAATTCCAATAGAATTATTTCCATTTTTGATTCAGGTTAGCGGTAATGGACACGCTCGGTGTGTCCGTGGAGCGCTCGGACCTTTACTAAATATTTGATGCGGAGACTCAGTAGACTCTGATTAACCGAGGATCCGGATTTAGCTGGGATTACGACGGACTTAACGTAACGTGAAAGTCTAACACATTGTATTAAATAGAGATATTTAGGGTTGACTTTACGTGACTTGGCTTAACGTGACGTAACTTAAGAGTTCGGCATGTTAAATCCTTCCTTTCCGTTACGTCAAGTTTGAAACCACATGATAATTAGAGTCAATCGGCGTGAAGCAGTACATGAAGTACTAAAAGAATTACCAGTCATGAGTCATTCTCGTTACATTAAGTTAAGTGCATCCTAATTAGGCCTTTAGTAGCTTAGTTCATCGTAATCCTGGCATTAACGGAGGGAGATACTGGAAAATAAGCTAGGTACATATGTTTTGTATCGGTGCAGTGCTAGTGCCCAAGAGAGGAAAGAGGTTAGACCAAAAAACTATGAAAAACTTTTTTGCAAAAATTAATCTTGTTATTTAGTATTGTAATTGTTAATTAAACTGTATAAACTATTAAATCTAAATTTTAAATAATTGTGTTTTTTAAATAACTTAACGTCCTTGAACCTAGTAGGTCACATCGGACAATGAATGAATGAAATGATGTTCAAATGAGCCCGAGGTCCCGACATTCATTTTTTTCAGGATATGGGAAAATCTCGGAAAAAACCCTTATCCGAGTAACTGACTCTATGCGAGATTCGAACTGGAGATGACCTGAATATGAGGTAGACAAGCTTCCCCCACACCAAGGAGGTGATCAGAAAGATGCATTAATAAGTAATTACTATATAGGGTTTTGCGTTTTTTCGCCATTTACGAGCTATTATAATAATAATCAGTACACTATCTCATATCCGGGTTTTCCCGTATGGCGAGTTTACTGTGTTTTTGGTGAATTTTTGAATATGAATTTTTGAGTGGAATCAATCAATACTTCCTCTGTCTAAACATTATTACACAAGTATTTAGTGCATGAGTCATCATTGTCCATACAAGGTATAATGCCAAAATAAACAACAGAAAAACAAAACAAAACAAAAAGTACAAGAAAAGGAAAACAGAGATAAATTACCTTTGATTAACTGAACTAATTTGAGCTAGCTTCGCGCACTTTAGCCAAGAAATTGCCCATGTTTTGCCAGTTCCTCTGGTCAGCCAGTAGATCCCAACATGCCAATCTTTCTTGATGGACTTAAGAATTTTTCTTTGAGTTTAATTCTTTGTTTCTCCCAATGAGCACATTCCGTCAAAATATGTACCCAGTCCTCATCCAAATCACAGAATGGGCAGATTCTCCTGCCAGAATCGTCGGTCATTTTCTGTGCCCTCCAGTTTCCCAGTCTAAACCATGCCATTCCTGATCTTTCCTTTCTTCCTAAGTTAAGTATATATGCCTCTTTACCCCAATTCAGTTTTATTTCAGTTGCTAGACTTAGAGAAGGTTTAATTTTACAATCCGATTCTATTTCCTGTTGGTTGATGTCTCTTAGTCTTCTTTTGACTCCTTTACATATGTTTTTGTCATTTGTTTCAGCTCTTTGCCATAGTGACTCCATTCCTATTCTCCTTAAACCCCTTTCCAAATCAGCTGCCCAAAACTTAGGAGACAGGTTTTCTCGCTGATATTTACAACATTTGGATCGTAGTGTGGAGTTATCCCCCTGCATCAGCCTCAGCCAGTACTTCGCTGCTCTTATTTTGCAGTGTATTGTGTCGTCATAAAATCCCACCTCCCTCAATATCCCCGAATTTGATGTGCCTTGTGAAACTCCAAGAACTCTTTTTCAAAATGCTACCTGTGTTTTATTTACATGCTCTGCTCTTTCCCATCCCCAGATTTCACTTCCGTATAACAAAATCGCTAGTGGTAGAGAAAATAACAAATGACTGAAATTCTAACGCAGTGGTAGTTGCATTCGAATGCATACGACTACTAGCGCAGTCACTACGAAGATGTTTTGTAACTCCGGATGCAACTGGTTTTTTTATACCAACAGTGATGCAATGGAACATATTTCTGTAATAATACTTTCCGTCCCGCTGCTAATGAGAGAGCATTATTTCTTTCTTGTGGCGAGACTAAGCATTTGGTTTGTTTAGATATCCAAGGCTACTCGAGTACCGCTTTCCAGTAACGAACGGGCTCGTGATGAGCGTTTTGATAGGCAGTTGTTTTATAAGAGGTTAATGAACCCGTCCGACTCTGCGCTTCCAGCTCCAATGAATGGAGATGCCGATGCGACAAAGAACGAAACTGTTCACCAACAAGCGATGTTTCCCTTATATGGAAACGGGTCAGACGTTACGTTTTATGTTTTATGTATTGCCAGCAGTGAGTACCAGTTCCAGAAGGATAATGGATGTAGTACACAAAGTGCTGCGTTGTTTCTTCATTCCCATTGTGAGAAATCGTTTCAGAAAATATAACGGTGATAGGCTGTTAATATGGCAGTGAAGAGCACTTAGTTCACTAGATCACAGAAACACTGATGCAGCAGTCCATAGTCTAAAACCGCTTGTACGCGATTAAATTTTTGTCAAATTCAAGGCTTTACAAGACTTTTAAAGTCTTGAAAGCAAATGACATGCTCTAAACGGTCAAAGATTTCACAATGGTTTGATGGTTTTGATCAATGAAATGCGAGTATTCACATAACGTCACGAAATCTGCAACATGGCTAGAAGCGATAAGTAAACAGAACTGGCTACCCGGCCAAGATATGTCGTATGCGAACTGATTAGGTTATAAGCTGGCCATGTCTGTACGTCGAGGGCTCTGTGGATTACCACAAGATGGAGCAGATGAAGGCGATTATTAAGAAAAAATTGTCCGGCAGTATTCCAAACTAAGTATACATTAATGCAATGTTATATAGCTAACCTATCAGTTGGTGTTATTTTCATTGTATTCCACACTCGTAATGTCATTTCATTGTATATAATACGTGAAAGTGCTACATAATATTACTAAACAACAATATTTTATTGCGAATTGTTATACTGTGACGCAAATACTAAATTGCTTTGCGCGTGATAAATTACCAATGTCCTCTGAAGGGTTTCAGTTTGGCGAAGAGACAACTTGTAAGTGCACATTTTTGACATTGTCAAGTCTTGTCAAGTGTTGCCAGGTCTTGACAAGTGTTGTCACATATTAAAAAATATTTGACAATTTTTCTAGTAAACTACTGAATTGAAAAACGTAGATAGATAGATAGATAAGATATCTCTATTGGTTTCAAATCATTGAAGTTATTACACAAGTATTTAGTGCATGGGTCATTGACTGTACATGCAAATTTAAGATACAAGTATGGTGACAAAATAAACAACAGAAGGGAAAAAAACAAAAAGGAACAAGATAAAGGAAAATAGAGATAAATTACCTTTGTCTAATTGAGCAAATTTGACCTAGCTTCGCGCACTTTAGCCAAAAAATTTCCTATGTTTTGCCAGTTCCTCTGGTCAGCCAGTAGATCCCAACATGCCAATACTTGACTTAAGAATTTTTCTTCGAGTTTAATCGTTCGCTGGTTCTCCCACTCTGCACATTCCGCCAAAATATGTACCCAGTCCTCATCCAAATCACAGAATGGGCAGATTCTCCTGCCAGAATCGTCAGTCATTTTCTGTGCCCTATAGCCCCCAGTCTAAACCATTAAGGGGACAAGGTAGGTACTCTGAAATGGTAAAAAATCACATTTTTTGTTTTAAGCACTAATAAAATCTCTATTATTTCTAGTTTCAGAAAATATATACTTTTGGGGGGTTAAGAGGTTTTTAAGACACTTAAATACCATTTAAATGCTAGTCTGCTTTCCTTTAAAGTTGTCATGCAACGCCCTTCTACATTTTCCCATCCTTTTTCCAGCCCCCATATCTCTCCTGCGTATAACATCCTTGCCTCCACCACTGTGCTATATATCCTTTCTAGCCACGCAATTTGCATTTATGGTATTTTGTTCACACATGCTCTGATTACCTGTATTGCTTGTTTCCCCTCTGTTAGTACTTTTTTCTTCTGTTCTCCCCCAATCCCCTGCACTATTGAGCCTTACTCCTAAATAGTCAATTGTCCTCACTACTTCCAGCTCCGTTCCTTCCCAATAGCACTTTTCAGTTTTTCTTAGTTTATATCCTTTCTTAAAAGTAATGATTTTCAATTTGGCTTGTTGGTAAATGGATGTAACTGATTAAATAAGCCGATGTATTACATTCACATGACTTTCTTTACCCTCCATCGCTAATTAGTTCTGTACAGATTATTCTTCCGAAACTTAATTTTTCTATCTACTTCATTTTAATCGAGATAATCATTTACAGAAATAGCCACATTGCACATTTCGTTAGGATAAAAGATAACGACAATAGTTAAATCTTTAAGAGCTGGACGCTATATGCTGGCCTTAAAATTCCATATTCTTTCCATGCAATCGCAAGAAACAACTCAAAATCGACAGGCTATTTGAAATAAATTGTGTGTTTTAAAGATATGTATATTTTGCATAGTACGAGTCGTTTTCGTCTATTGCTTAATGTTTACCAGTTATGCAAGATTCTACATTATTCAAACCGAATGAAGAAGACTACAAACATTATTCCCAGAAAATTCAAGATATACATCTTATCTAAATATCTTTAATACATGATATTTTAATCAAAATCATTAGTCATTTTTTTAGAAATAAACATTTTTGAAAAATGTTCCTTGTAAAGGGTAGTTGGGTGGGGATTTCCTTTAAAGCCTTTGTGTCGCATCTTTGGAAGGCACTGAACTCAAATAGCAAGTTTGGTATTGACTTTTCTTTTTAGGATAATAATAAATCCAAGATTCATCACCAGTAACAATATTCCAAATCAAATTGAAGTGCTGCCTTGGAATTTTTCCACAGTTTTTCTGCACCAAACAATGAGTCGTTTTTGATCGGGAATCAATTTATGTGGAGTTCATCAACAACGAAATTTTCTCATGTTAACTGTTGATGTAGGATGTTTTGAATTTGACTCAAAATAAACTTTTGTAAGAATATTTTATAGGAGAATGGATAGAGAAGGTCACGTGAATGTAACATCAGATTTTTACTTATAAATATAGGTTTCCAACCCTAAATGAACGATCTTTCATTCCTAAAGAAGCCATTTTTATTACAAAAATTCCCTATACCAATGCCCAATGTCGCCCGAATAAATTCATAAGATGTAAGCGCGACAATGTTTTCATCAGTAACAGAAGTTCTTGGTCGCCATTCACGAAATTCATCACTAAGAAAAAACGATCTCTTTTAAATTCGCTGTACCAATTATAAATTGTTGCCTTAGATGGGGCTTCTTCTCCAAATACATTTCCAACCGATCTCACATTGTTTAGGCGTCAATGGCTATTTAAAATCATAAAAAATCATAGCCAGGAAATGTCCATAGCCAAAATCTTAAAATTATGATAGATTAATAAACTATTAGAGAAAATCCAACAAACTACACGAAAATCAAGCCGCAAAACATAGAAAGTAGCTGTCAAATAAAAACAAATTTCATTTGTTTTTAGAAACATGGCATTCTATAAATTTTCACAATCACCCTTGTATTTAGTATATTAAGCAGAAGCTTTGTATGGATTAATATAATCAGTGATGTTACCAATGATACTTCCTCTGCACAAGTAATTAATATAACAAATTGTAACAATTGCAGAATCAATATCACAATTATTACATGCAAGCAATAATGATAATGTTAAACAAAATATATGTTTATTAATGAAATTGTTACACTTAGTCTGTTGATTTATTTTTGCCACGGTCCTTCTATACTATATTATACGTATGTGATGATTGCGAGTTTCTTTTGTTTTTGTTTTTAAAAAACCAAAGAATGGGAGAACTAGTGGTCCTGGTGGAATAATGACAGAATTGTGGAAATATGAGCCGCTTATATTGAAAAGATTGATATGTAATATGTTCAATCAGATTTTAGAGGGTGATGAGATACCAAAGTATTGGTGTAAGTCAAATAGGTGGCGTAAAACCTTTTTAGAATGGTCACCTCGTGGAAGAAGAAAGCGAGGTAGAACAAGAACAACCTGAGAGAACAGATCCATAGAATGATGAATGATCGGTGCCTGGAGGAGGATGACTTGTTTAAGAAGAATAGCGAATGGGAATACAGGGCAACTGCTGAAGGGTGTTGAAGCCCTTAAAAGTAAGTATGATGATTGCGTAAGATCATGTTCTCAACATTGGTGCTATGGAGAGAAAGAGTGTGGCGTAAGAGTGAAAATAATCTAAAAGATGTTCCCAAAATGTGAGGCAGAATTTTTAGCACTTAAATGATTTCAGTCTAATTATATAAAATATAAATTCAATAACAGCCCGCCTTAAAGTAATATGGTATTTAACAAAATATAAAAGTGTATATTACAGTCATTGTATATGTTTATATTATATTGTATCCAGGTGAAATAATGTGATATGAATATATTACGTAATTTAATAATGTAGGAGCTGTGAGAATAATAGGTTAAAAGCTGCAAAAAATGAAGTAAGCTTGAGGCAATAATGAGTTTGAGAGTTTAATAATGTTACTTGTGATTCTTGGAAGCAATAATGTAATTTTAGTGACAGTTTATAAAATAGCCAATCAACAACCAGACAAAGCTTTAGTTAAAATAAGGTATTCTATTGGATTAGGAATAGACAATTAGAAATTGAAATACAGAAATTTACAAATTTTAGGCGGTGGAAATATATTCAGTTGGTTGCAGACAGCGTTACTAATCAGACGCAAAAATTTACTACGTATTCGTGTGAGACGAAAATAGTTTACGTGTTAAAAAGTGCAAGTAATTAATTAAAGAATCTCACATCTCTCTATATCAGTGAAGTGTTACTCAAATCGTGTCAAGCATTAATAAAAGGAGTGAAGTAAAATTATAATCTGTGTAAGCCTACATTCTTCAGTCGCACCACAACCCTGCCAAGACATCCATGTCTAACAATAATACTAACGCAGCCAAGGCAAACAAAAATATATAATATTTAAAGAAACAGTCAAATTACAAAGTTAATATTTTTTAAACTTGGGGAAAAGGGCACCTGAAAGTACATTTGGGGCGAAGGCTACCGGAAACTGTTTACTATATGTGCGGTTGCAACCAACTTCAAGTTCGGCTCCCCAACAATTGAAATATAATACAACTCCTTCAATACAAACCTACTTCAAATTGACGCCCAAAGCGTGGTGCAAATAACGTAAAGATACTATCTACTTCAAATTGGCTTCCATACGTAGGGCTAATAAAAATCCATTTCAAATAGTTGCACATAGGACCTTCAATTGTCACAAAATTGAGATTTTTCACGGATGTCGCCCCCTTGTTTGCGATGTGCTCATTCCTACTTCTTCTTCTCCTCCATGGGCTTAACTCATTAGTCCTGTTTCCAATCAAGAGAATTGATCTAACCATCTGGCTATTGGTCTTCCTATGTTCCTGAATTCTTTCGGTTTATATTTAGCCAATTAAAATAGATAACAGTCCATTCTTTGTATGTATGCGTCCGATACCAGTTAATCTGTAATGAATTTGTTTTATCTATAGTATTAAATATATGCGCATTCCTATTGGTTCTTCTTCATTTTCCTTGATAATTGATGCAGTTTTTGAGCTGTAAATACTGGTCTATTCCTGTCTTATTTTTGGACCTTTATACCAGATTGACAAATTTTCAAACACGATTTTTAGTAATAAATATTATTCGAATACCATATTATTACTAATGAAAGTACACCATCATTTATAGACCACCGAAAGCACAACTGGACCAAAAATTTCTCATCCCTCCTTTTATTCAGTGGAAGTAATGTTAAAACAAAAACGCATATTACTGGATCGAAAACATGTAATACAAGTCAATGTTGACTACGTTACCAGAGAGTGACAGTTGCCAAGCGCCACTATGGCAAACAGTCGAAGTTCCCTCCGCACTACGTCTGTACGTCATGTGAATTTCAAATGTACAGTGTGAATGTCCTGAAAAGTCGTGGGTAATATACAGCAGGTGTAGACGTTCCCTTTCTTAGAGTAGAGAACGTTTCCGATTCCAAGAGTCGGCGCGAATATGGCAGTCATGAACGAGTCAGTATGTATACCCGGCATATACGCAGTTCACTTATTGAAACCTCTAAGTATACGTAACTGCAAAGCGAATCTTGCACTCTGAATACTTGCAATGACGCCATCAGCAGAACGTGTAAACTTTAACTCGATGCCTTAAATAAAATTAAACTGAGTTTTGTTTATGGATGCGCTTTACATGCTGTGATCATTAGCGTCCCATTCTATGTTGGGCGTGAAAGACCGGTAATTTTGCTCAGAGACCTCTTTATCAGGCTTGCGGTTCTTTTACGTACCGTAAATCTACAACGGGACCATCGGCTTTACTTCCCTTCCGAAGGAAGTCATGCTAAGGATTTTCACGTCTGAAAAAAAAAATCCATGGCCCTCCACCGAGTTTGAACCCGCGACCTCGAGAACTAGAGGCTAGAATGGTAACCACTACACCACGGAGGACGACTCGGTATCTTGTTGCACTTGTTAATGGTAGACTAGGACTGAACAATGAATTGTAATGGCATATTGGCATATGAAAAAAAAAGTATGAACTGAAAGAAAAAGTACGGGAAAGAAGTATTGTGTGTAGTAAAGTTTGTGTAATATTAAACAAAAAATTGTGTTTTCCAATTTTTCTACTGTCACTCAGTTTTCAGTGTCACCTCTCTCAGATCTTATGTCGCTGTTTCAAGTAATATCTAGTTCGAGTTCACTGGGAGTTCACTTTCACTGATGTCGCTTCACTTCGGTGAACTTGTTCAATTCTCCGTCACTTCACTTCGGAAGTAGAACACAAGTCCTCCACAACCGCTGCTCCGCGGTAGCTGCACGTCATAGAAGCCTTCATGTCGCACCAGAATCGCAGTCACTAACTCGCTTGCTGCCTGACTCAACTCCACTCCACTCTGCCGCACTCAACTCGCGACTGACTCACTGACACAGACTCGCAACTCGACGCACAACTGAACTGAACTGCGCGAGAACGCTCGCTTATATAGGCAGTGGAATCTTCCGCAGAAGGTTCTCGAACCTTCTAGAGCTATTTCGACACACTTTATAGAGGAGGGGGGAGATAAAGCTTCCAGAAAGTTCTAGTTATCTCCCGATAGCGCGACCGGTGTTTACGCTGGCAAGCGGCGTTATCGTTGTTTACTCGGACTGCTCGGCGCCGAAATCCCGATAACCTTCTATCTACCTCTTGTTAATACAGATAAACTTTCATTACCCATTTACACATTTCGTTGTAGGTATAAGCAAAATACAGTAGTAGATTAAAGTGATAGTCAAATCTTTTTAAAGTCGGTTGCTACGTGGTGGCTTTGAAACACTATTCTCTTTGCATAAACACTAAAAAGAAAGAAAGATAAACAAAGAATAGCAATTTGTAATTGAGAGAATATAAAGTATTTGAAAATTCAAACTAATAGCAAGAGTTATCTCAGGAATGTTTGACGCCACAAACAATTTTATGACAAATTGTATGCTTTAACATATCTACATCTTTTGTGCAGGAAGATTTTTCTGCTGACTTTGGCATTCTGTGGCGCAAAGGGTCGCGGGTTCTAAGCTATGGGAATGAGTACTTGTGTCCGTAAGTTCCCGTACTGGTATAAGGGGCAGCACAAACGGGGTGAGAGGATCTCTGAATCCTCCAATGTCCCTCAGATGTGTAACCTTATTTCACAGTATAAGGCACTTCTTTTTACTTTCTCTACCATTTACCCATAGTAGGTAGAGGAAGTATTGTATTTCATCCAAAAATTCGAATCCAAGTTTCGCTGAGAGTACACAAAAAGGCCTGTGCGCGCACGCATAATTCAAAAGCGAAAAGTCGGTTTAGTATTTGAATCAGATACTCGAGTATGCCAGATGAAGATTTTTCAAGATAATTCTTTAATCTAAGTAACCTTTACATGGAATTTTCTGTTTGCTATTTTTGCTTTTCTCAAAAATAGTTCAATAGATTTATATTAAACTGCCACATAAATGTTTGTTTTTTTATGATTAATAAAATGAATACCTTAAATGTTCCGTAAATAGCGTATGAAAGCCACTTCAGTTTTCATAAATGTTGTGACTTTGACAGACAATATCTTACTTGACGAAAAAAAGATGTAGAGCTTATTGAAATACACAATTTATAGCTTTAGCCTTTTTGGAAATATTTGCTGTTACATAATTAAGTTTTCCAGGGTTGTCATTCTATAAACACCTTATGCGATTATTATTTTATTCCCCTTGAGTTTGTCGTCCTCCGTGGTCTAGTGGCTTCATGGTAGCCTCTAGTTCCCGAGGTCGCGGATTGAAAACCGCCGGAGGTGATGAATTTTTTTTCGGGCGTAAAAATCCTTACCATAAACAGGTGTTGCAGTGTCGTAGATTTACGGCACGTAAAAAGAACCTCAAGCCTGATAAAGAGGCCTCTGAGCAAAATTTCCGGTCTTTCACGCCAATATACAGGATGGACCATTTATGTCGAGACTGTACAATATCTCTAAAACTAAGCGTTGTGGAAACAGATGTCTCTAATAATGGTTGTTTGATAAGTAAATGCCATTATTCGTGATTTATTTGGAGGACGTTGTAATGGTCATTTTAGAGTCAATTTAATTTTTTGTCATTTTCTCACTCCACATAAAAAAACTAAAAATATTTGTATAGAGTACTATGCAATTGTCTTTACACCAAAGTAAATAACAACTAAAATTCTGATTGGCTGTGTACAAAGAGCGCAATGAATGGTTGGACCCTCCATGGATGGTCATTTGAATGTCAAGTTACGTTTCGTAGTTGGGAACCAGAATTTTATATTTTGTTTCTTTATTTATCACAAAATAAACAGATTATAAACCATTTTCTAATGAGAAAACAATGTACAAATTGTAGGTTCCCGTTTAAAAAATTAAATTGACCCTAAAATGACCATCATAACGTCCTCCAAACAAAACACGACTAATGGAATTTTCTTACCCCCAAAATATCAATCAATTTTTATTAAAGACATTTCTTTCTACAACGCTTAATTTTGGAGATATTGTACAGTCTCAACTTAAATGGTCCACCCTGTAGAATGGGACGCTAAGAACCATAATAGTTAAAATTTAATTTTGTTTCCCTATGAGTTTACTAGTGATAAAAACTTAAATTTCTCGTAATTCCGACTCTAGTGGATCTTTTGTTTAATTACAATATCTGGTGTTAGCCGTAAACAAAATATTAGCACTTAGTTTAATTTTAAAAAATCACATATGATAGAACAATGACGTTCTTGCAATATAATAATTGATCCGGAATAATCGCAAATTGTTGGATCACTGGCTACGCCATAGAACTCCCATTGATAAGTTTCTATTCATTGTTAAGAGCATGTAATCTCTAACAATAGCCAGATTATTGAGGGAGACATATCCCTTGTGACCTCCACCTACAATGGACGTGTAACTGATTCATTTCATGGACAGTATTTCTCTCTGGCGTCAATGTTCTGGCCCGGTTGCTAAGTATGTTACTCCTCAGGAGATAACTGCATGACTGCGGTAATCTTTTCTCTTTACTTTCCCTATTACTTACCTATTGAAGTATAGGGAGTATTGTATTCCATAAAAAATTATTGGAAACACAAGTTTTGACGTCCCTTGATTAAATAAAGGAATCTTTAGAATGATCCGTGTGTTAGTGTGCCTGTAAACATTATAACTCGAAAAAGAAAAGGCGGTTAAATACCAAATTTTCTACTTAAGTTCAGAATCTTCCAAGGATGCGACAAGAATATTTTAAGGAAAATTGCTCCATCCCAGATTACCCTTTACATGGAAAATCTTTTTTATTTTTTATTTTATAAAAAATGGTTCAACGATTTTGATTAAAATACCGTTTGTTTAAAATACCTGCATGACAAATAAAATCTGCCAATAGCTTGTAAAGTGTCTCTTCATTATGAATTACTTTTGTACCTCTGGTAAACGCAAGAGATAGACAAAATCTTACTACATAAAAACATGTTAAGGCATACAATTTAAGTCAAATAAAAACTTTTGTGGCGTTAACCCTTTGAGATATTCTTTGTTATTGGTTTGAATTTTCGAATACTTATGTTTTTTCTCAAGTGAAAAGTCACTTAAATTTTACTTTCTCTTCCATGTAGTACCTAGCGGCTAGAGAAGGTAACACATTCCACTATAAAATTTTATACTGGATTTCACAGGAAATACATGTTTTGAAGCCCCCTGAATTTGATGCAGAAACTAAATAAGTCGAAAGTAACATATGAAATTAAATTTATATTAAAACAATCCAGAATTGTAAATCAAGGTAATAGACAATGGTTAATATTTAGATAAGTTTATGTGTTATTGTGATACAATTTTTAAACTGTGAATTAATAGGACGTAGTGTGTTAAAAGGTTTAAAATGGTTTAAAATTGTCTTATGTTATACATTAATTTGTTTTGTATGACAGAAATAAGTAGAAGACAGTTGAATGGCGATAAAAAGGAAAATACATTATGCTAAACGAACGAAAACAAAGCCTTTATAAAGAGAAATACATGACAAAAGTGCAAACAGGCATTAAAAGAGATATTAAAAATGAAAATGTATAAAATAAGGAATTAGTATTGTTAATCTTTTTTTTTTTGTATTCAGTGTAAAAATGTTCAGTGCAAATAATTTGTAAATAAGTTAATTTATTTCGCTAAACATAGCAACCAATGTAAAAGTAAACAACTTTCGATTTTTTTACATACTCTTGCAAAAATTTTCAAGGAGGATGACATATTAGAATAGCTCAAAGGAATTAATTTAATATACAATTATTAATATATTGCCAAATATATAACAAAGAATATTGCTATCATATTGGCGATATAAAATAAAATATTGAATTTAAGAATGGAGTGAGCAAGTAAAATAAGAAATAGAAAATGGTAAGTGCCGTATTTATTAAAATCTCACATTTCTTTAAAATGAAATAAACAATCTTATGTTATACTGAATCACTATTGACATTGTAATTTACTGCCTTACCTTCTTAAAACACGTAAGTAAAGCCTTAGTAGAGTAAGGAATTTCGTGATCACCGATAAGCTGATGTCTATTTCAAAAATATATAACTAGCCGGATAAATATCATTAAATTAAACTAAAACTTCCACTGAAACATTATAATATAACGAAAGCTAGAAACAAATGACAATCACTGAAGTTGTACACCGCCAAAGCATACTACTTTTCCACAGCTGGCGGTAACCTTACTACAAACACATTTACCAAATCGTAAACCTTAAATAAGGTAAATACAAGTTGCAGAACACGAGACGACGAGATCCTGAGCCGGAGGAGCGACGAACGCAGGACAATGAAGGAGCAGGTAACCCACGACCACACCACAATTAATTCCTCCATTGAGGTAGTATTTTTTTAACACTTAAATGATTTCAGTTTAATTATATAATATATAAATTCAATAACAGACCGCCTTAAAGCAATATGTGTATGTAACAATATATAAAAAGTGTATATTACAGTCGTTGTATATGTTTATATTATTGTATACATGTTCAATAATGTTATGTGAATGTATTACGCAATTTAATAATGTAGGAGCTGTGAGCAATAGGTCAAAAGTTGCTAACAATGAGATAACAATGAGGTAACCTTGAGGCAATAATGTATTAAAACCTTTAAATACTACTGGTAATTCTTGGAGCAACAAAAAATGTAATTTTTGAAACAGTTTATAAATAGCCCATCAACAACCAGGAAAAGCTTTAGTTAAATGAGGGTATTCTATTGGACTAGGATTAGCCAATCAGAAACTGAAATATAGCAAAATTTACAAATCCATAAGTCAGTTGCTTGTAGACAGTGTTCCTAACTGGACGCGAGATGCGTCCTAAAGAAATTTAATACGTATTTTGTGTGAGACAAAAATTGTTTACGTGTTAAAAAGTGCAAGTAATTAATAAAAAAAATCTCACAGCTCTCTCTCTATATCAGTGAAGTGTTATTTAAATCGTGTCAGGCATTAATAAAAGGAGTGAAGTAAAATTATAATCTGTGTAAGCCTACATTCTTCAGTCGCACCACTCCCTGCTAAGGCATTCATGTCTCTAAAAGAATATAAATACTGACGCAGCCGAGGCAAACATAAATATATATTATTTAAAGAAACAGTAAAAATTAAAAGTTAATATTTTTAAACGTTTGGGGCAAAGGCCACCGGAAACCGGGTACTATACATGCGGTTGTAACTACTTCAAGTTCGGCTCCCCAACAGACAAATACAATACATCTATCTCACCATCAAATCCAAAATAAGGAATTTTTAGAAAATGGTCCATGAATTAACAACATAACTCAAAATTAAAAGTTGGTTAAATATAAAATTTGGTATTTAAATTCAGCCTGGAGTGCTGAAGAGGATTTTTCAACAAAATCTCCCATCCCAAACTACTTTTACATGAAACATTTTCGTCATTTTCGATTTTCTCAAAAACGGCTAACGATTTTTGTTAAAATACCATAGTTTTAAGATACTTGAATGAAAAATACAATGCATATGAATTTTTTGCGAACAGCCTTTGAAGTCCTGTTCATACTAAGCGACCTGTACATCTAGTAACTGTAAGAGGTACTCAAGGTCTTACTACACAAATATGTAGAACTTGTTAAAGCATTGTCAAAGCATTTTTTTTTGGCGTTTGAGGCCCATAAAAACATTTAACAAAAGGTCAGTGCGTGTGTATGCGAAAATTTGAATAAATATCAAACTTGGTATTTACATTCAGTACCTTCCAAGATGCGACACAAAGATCTTCAAGAAAATCCCCCATTCCAAGCTACTCTTTGTATGATACATTCAAAACTTCTGATTTTCTCAAAAATGGCTGTAACGATTTTCAAATATCATATACAAAGATATTTAAATGACAAATAAAACGTATATCTTGAATTATATAAGAATAGGTGGTGAAGTCCTCTTCATTCCGAAGGAATTTTACATATTTTTTTTTAAGTTCCATTTAACTACATTGGTCTTATCGGCGGCCTTTCCTTTGGAACTTATTGCTATTGGCAATGGTGTTAACGTGTAAAGCTCTTGTCGTTGGGTTTCTTGCACTTCTTTTTATTTTAATAATTAAATCACACACACATTCACACACTCATTCGTATTTCCAGACTCTGGGGAGCATAAGGAATATTCTTGGCTAGAGAAATATTCCCACCTCCCCAGCCGGGAATCGAACCCGGGACCCCTCTCACAATAAGCACTTGCTCTACCAACTGAGCAACGGGGCCAGCTATATCATTTTGTATGATTGGTAAACGTTAATCGTTAGACGAAAATGCACTACAGAAAAATGTGGTTCTCTTTGAAACACATAATTTAATTGAAATACATTTTTTGTGGCACAAGCGATTTCCTAGATATCCGTTATTAATTATTCGAATTATTCAATACCTTTATTATTCTTTCCAAGTCCATGCGATTTTCAGTTGTTTCTCGCGATTGCATGGAAAGTGTATGGAAACATTTTTTAAACATTTGACTACCGCTGTTCCTTTGTATGTAATGAAATGTGATAAGTTCTAATTCTGTAGAGGTTTATCTAGACTAAAATGAAGTAGATCGAAAAAATAAGCTTTCATAAGAATATTTTGTTTACTCATTAATAAACGATGGAGGTTAGAGAAAGTCATGTGAATGCAATACAGATTTTTTTCTGAAATGTTTACGGTGCCTTCTAACAACTGAGGTCAGCACAGACGAAGATTAAATGGATGAAATGATCCTCATATATATTGAGCTGTGACATTTGCCTTTATAAGGATAAGAGAAATCTCCAGTGGAGAACTTTTCCAGGCAACTGACTTCAACCGAAATTGGAACTCAGATCCTCTAGTTTAGAAGGCAGTTACGCAAGCACACACCACGGAAATAGTCGATTTTCAATAAACGTCAATATCTTGAAATCGCCTTCTATTCTCATTTCGATTCAGCAAGGCCTGGTTGTCAGAGTTCGCATTTGATTTAAATCTGCCTACAAATAACCTGTAGAAGTGTGTTAAATTGTTATTTTCTTGTAATAGCTATAACTAGACATTGGATTTACATACAGAACCATATTTAGTTGTTTTACTTGTAATATACTGAACGAGGGTCGCATTCATGAGGTCCTGGGTTTGATTTCTGAGGCCCCCACTCTGGCCATGGGTTTTTGTGATTGACAAGGAAAATGCTAGGATTTTTTCTCTTCTACCGGGTGTTTATTTTTTCTCATTTGCTATCATTTCGCTTCCCATTTCATTTTTGAGCTGGGCTTAGGGATTGTGCAGTGTCGGTCGTGTCGGATGGAGGGCGCAAATTCTTCCTCGCTTGAAAGTTCTTCTGGCTATGCCAGATGGCAGCCTTCTTTGAACCGCCTCAAGTAGAAGTTCTCCTCGGTTCCGCCAGAGGGAAGTCTCCCCTGAGCAGCCCGCCGGTATGATCGGATCATCAAGTTTAGTATCGTTAGGGACCTCTGCGCATCTCCATCAGCCGACCTACCTGCGGCCTACAGCGCGAGGTGCAAGATGTCTCCTCAGTTTCCTGGTGATAGTCACACTCATATACTTACGATATGGAATTAAGTTTTGAAACATTCTTCTGTGCTTGTATGTAAAGCTTTATAATGCATATAGCTGCATGTTTCCGATGCAGCTGCATATTTCATCATTTTTCCATTCATAGATTGTACAGAATGGAAATGAAATAGTCCTGTGGACTTGGGGAGGTGGGAGAGTGGGTGTAGATAAACAAAAACCTCCAACACTTTTTTGTAATTAAACGCTCCATTAACTAGATATTCGTTTAAAAGTAGGAGTATTTGGCAACGTGGCAC
This sequence comes from Deroplatys truncata, assembly GCA_030765065.1. Classification (NCBI taxonomy): domain Eukaryota; kingdom Metazoa; phylum Arthropoda; class Insecta; order Mantodea; family Mantidae; genus Deroplatys; species Deroplatys truncata. The sequence goes on from CM060985.1 coordinate 118,871,898, forward strand.
AACTTGTTGATTGAGTAGTCTGCTTCTACTGGCGGCGCCTTGAACTATTCCAACACTCCTAAGTAATGTTGGCCATGTATCGAATTCAGATGTTTTGTCGCTGGCGCGCGAGACACCGCAAAAATTCCGGGAAAAAGTTAGGTTATTGTTCACTACACCGTAAGTAAATATTACCTCGAATTCTACATTTCTATGTAATTACAAATATTTTATTTGATATGTTTAAAGGCCTGAATATCTGGCCTATTCTGTTTGAGAGTCTTATGCCATGGTAAGGTAACAAACCCACGTGGAATTGTTACTGATATTAAACAGTTTTGAGGTCTGAGTACACATAATACCTATGTATGTGGTTTAAAAGGTTCATTTTAATTATTACGCAATGCCATACTGCTGTAACAATGAAATGCTCTACTTGAAATGAAAATAAGCGTTCCAAAGGTGATGGCCTTCTTATGTGAAACACCTCTTACGTTATTAACACCATTATTCTGTGTTGAATATAAAAATGTGGTACTAATAATTGTTAAACGTTCAGGAAAGCATAATTTATAATGCGAATTTACACTCCACTGCAATATGCTTAAAGGAAATTTATGTGCAATTGTTTATAGTTATGGCCAACCGGAAAGTGTACGCTTCTATTTAATTTTTAATATACCTGTTTTAAAATGGGACTAATGTGATTCATGCCAGCACCTACATCTCGTAATTACCGGGCTAAAAAAGGAATCTGTATAACATGCACAAGTTTTTAGAAGCAATTTTGCCAACGGTTACTTGAGAAGTTATTTATTAGCCCCACGTTTTGGGCGCCATTTGAGAAGATCGTTTGTTACGTTATTTGCACCCCACTTTGGGCGTCAATTTGAAGTAGTTTGTATTGAAGGAATTGTATTATATTTCAACTGTTGGGGAGCCGAACTTGTAGTAGTTGCAGCCGCACGTATAGTAAACAGTTTCCGGTAGCCTTCGCCCCAAATGTGCTTTCAGGTGGCCTTTGCCCAAAGTTTAAAAAAATATTAACTTTGTAATTTGACTGTTTCTTTAAATATTATATATTTATGTTTGCCTCGGCTGCGTCAGTATTATTGTTAGATACATGGATGTCTTGGTAGGGTTGTGGTGCGACTAATAATGTAGGCTTACACAGATTATAATTTTACTTCACTTCTTTTATTAATGCTTTTCACGATTTAATTAACACTTCACTTATATATAGAGAGAGCTGCGAGATGTTTCTATTAAATATTTTCACTTTTTAACACGTAAACTATTTTTGTCTCACACACAATACGTATAAAATTTCTCGAGGACGTGTCTCGCGTCCGATTAGGAACACTGTTTACAGGCAACTGACTTGTGAATTTGTAAAATGTTCTCCTTTTCAGTTTCTGATTGGCTTATCCTAATCCAATAGAACACCTTCATTTAACTAAAGTTTTATTCTGGTTGTTGATTGGCTATTTTTATAAACTGTCACTAAAATTACATTATTGCTTCCAAGAATCACAAGTAACATTATTAAACTCTCAAACTCATTATTGCCTCAAGGTTATCTCATTGTTAGCAACTTTTAAGCTATTATTCTCACAGCTCCTACATTATTAAATTACGTAATATATTCACATAATGTTATTACACATGGATACAATAATATAAACATATACAATGACTGTAACATACACTTTCTATATATTGTTACATACACATATTGCTTTAAGGCGGGCTGTTATTGAATTTATAGTTATATGATTAGACTGAAAATCATTTAAGTGTTAAAAATACCTCCTCATACTCCAATATGATTTAACAATAAGGTTATGAGCGCAAAACAACTCGAGTTGGTGAGATTTCAACACTAACGTTACTGATAAGGTTTGTGTGCGTGAGTATGTGTGACAGATAAAATATTTAAAAAACGTAAGTTCGTGCCTAATGAATTCCACAGTCACGGACTACCATTATTTACTTAGTAGCTTTAGAAACAAAAAATGACAATAACCTAAATCACTAGCATTTATTAGCATTCAGGATGTAAATTTGAAATAAGAGTTTAGAGGAAGTGTTCCATATGTCTTAGACAGGCTTCACGCCTTCTTAACCTTCTTAACGGTAACAAATGTGTCTTTACTTGGCATGATCCTGTTAGGAAATATTTCAGTATAGAGCCCTTGAGCAGATCCAGAATTGCACTGCGTTTTTCCGTAAATTAAGAATGTGTCCCGATATTCCGACGTTGAAAATCGTAGCATAGTGAATGTTGTTCTGTAACAAGATTTTCTGTCCATTGTTTGTTTTTACTTTCTCTACTACGTATAGTAAGTAGGGCAAGTATTGTATTCCAACCAAAAATTCGATACCGAGATTTCACCGGAAATACATGTTTTGAGACCTCCTGAATCCCCAAAAAAGTATTTTTGGAAACATGTCCGTGTGTGTGTCTGTGTGTTTGTGAACAGCATAACTCAGAAACGAACAGTCGGATAAACACCAAACTTGGTATTTAGGTTCAGTATCTTCCAGGGATGCGACACGAAGGTTTTCATCAAAATCCCCCCACCCCAGACTACCCTTTACATGGAACGTTTTTCGAAAATTTTAATTTTCTCAAAAATGGCTCTAACGAATTTGATTAAATTATCATAAGTTTAAGATATTTTCATGACAAATGAAATATATATCTCGAATTTTCTGGGAATGTCTGCAAAAGTATTCTTCATTGTGAACGACTTTTGCATAACTGGTAAACCATAACAGATAGATTAACTTTTACTACACAAAAAATGTAGATCGCGTTAAAATACACAATTTATGTCGTATACATTTTTTGTTGTTGAGTGAACCATTTTCGAGATATTGCTTGTTATTCCCTGAAATGTTCCGATACTTATACTTTTTCTCAAATTCGTTATTCATTTTTTTTGTCCTAGACATGCAAAGAGAATGGAATACTCCACATAGCAACCAGCTCTTAAAATATTTGACTATCGCTTAAAGCCTACCAATTCCCCTTGCATCTACAAGAAAATTAGCAATAAGATTAACATCTCGATTAACATGAAGCATGTGGAGAATAAGCGTTTGTAAAAATAGTTTGTACAAGAGTAGAGAAAGTCATGTGAGTGTAACACATCAGAAATTTTTTGTCCTGGTAATGCAAAGAGAATGGTATAATCCACATAGCAACCAGTTCTTAAAATAATTGACTATAGTTAAAGGCCTACCAATTTCCCTTGCATCTACAAGAAAATTAGCAATAAGATTAACATCTCGATATCTCGATTAACATAAAGCATATGGACAATAAGCGTTTGTAAAAATAGTTGGTACAAGAGTAGAGAAAGTCATGTGAGTGTAACACATCAGATTTTTTTATCGATGCCACCTTTAACTGCTCTGATCTTAGCTTGTGCTTTGACATAAAAACAATTGCATGCGATTAAGTAACATTCCCCGCGATCTTCACCGATATCGGAAGACAGTCAATGCAGCTGATGCAATGTTGCCAGTTCTAACAGAAATAAGAAGGAAGAATTAAGCACATTCGTACCAACGCCAACACTCTTGTCCGATCGTCGTGATGTAGAGGCGTATATTGTGATGTGTGTTAGTAGTTAGTAGTATTTGTTACCTTTAATAATATGATCTACGCAGTTATTGTTGTTGGGAGATGTAGAACAACAAAATACTAGTACGCCGATGTATTATTATCTACCCGAGATTTTTAGTTAATTCGCTATTTAGCACCTTAGATACATCAGTTTCACCTACACATTGTACAAGTGATAATTCGGTGACAGTGTTAACATTTGCAAATCATATAAAATAAATCCTGAGAAGTTTTCAACATTATACATGTGTGTTTTGTTAATAATATATGTTACACGTATCATCCACGTTCCTCACGCTACCCTAAGCTTGAGGCAGTATTTTATATCACAACGCTGTGAATGCCAGAGTGATTGTAGTGTAAATTAACATTATTGTATGACAATGATTTTAGATGTTTGTTAGCTATAAGCATTGCTAGGAAATAAATTTACACGGCCTCACTGAAACTGACAATAGGAGTGGGTAACAATGAAGCGATGGTGTGAGTTGTTTATCACTTAGAAGACACAAACAAATGACGTCAGGGTAGCGCGCCTTTCTTTAGAAATGGAGGGAATATCTTCCCTAGAGCATAAGTTTTAGTAATTATGATTGACTGACGAAACAGACGCTAATGTTGGCGCGATTTATTAACCAATAGCAGCTCTATTATAATGTTTAGGCATATCGGGTGAGGGAGTATAAATTCTTGAGCCAAAGGCAAGTATCGCGCAGTTCTACAGAATCATTCACGCTGCACAGTTCTAAGAAATCTTTCTCGCGAGTTACACGTCAGGCAGTTCTAAGGAAGCATTCACGAGGTACACATTACGCAATTCTACAGAATCTCTCGCGTCGTAAAGTTAGTTACTAAATGTGAAATACGCGAATTAATAGTGCGTGGCAAATAAGTAATTGAAGTTACATTCGAAAATATAACAGTTTCAGTCAGGCGTGTATCAAGATTAAATATGTGAAATTAATTAAGTGTGACGGCAATAAAAGTTTAAAAACAAATTCTTTTATCAGTGTTATCTTTTAGTAACAACTCCTTTCCGTTTACACGCCCTGCTCAAGAGATATTTACTCGACTGAGTAATAATAGCTAGCCGGAGGACAAATAACCCAAAATTCAAAATAGTAAAACAATCACAGGCGCTCAGAAAAAAAAGATAACACGAACAGATTACTGCGACAAGCTATGCCAATGCAAGAATGGCTTCTACAACGACGCAGAACCTGCAAGAACTGTAGGTAAATGTGTAACAAAACTATCATCAGAGATCGGCTCTATTATCAGCTTTCAACACACATAGAAATAAACATTTATATAATTATGTAGTGACCGCTGCAATATCCAGGATGGATGATCAGCCCAGTGCCTGATATGGCCTTAAAGAAGGAAATGATATGTAGGAATGAAAGACATGATAGGAAAATTCAAATTATGCAACTGAGTATTAGCGCAGTGCTCGAGGAAAACCGCGAAAAGGCTTTAGAAGGATTGCTCAGCCCCAGGGTTTGAACCCGGGACCTCTAAAATGCAGGCCATAGACGTTACCATCTGAGCCATCCCGCTCGGTATATTTAACATACATTAGGGAAAAAAATAACAATGTTCTTACTATGGAGACAGTATTTGCAAAGGGTCTAGGCTCTAGTCAAGATACATTTTAGAGTTACATATGTGGCCACAAAAACTGAAAACATTTTTGTATGTGTACAATAACCGTTATCAATTCTCAATGAGTTTCAGAGCATGCACATTTTTTTAAAAAAATGTAACAACGAAGAAAAGAGAAATCAACCCGATTTAAAAAATGCTCTGCAACTTACTGCTAAAGCATATGGTGTAGACAAAGCAAGTGTGTCTCGCGAGGTACTTACGTCATACGCTAGACAGTGTATAAGTGAGAGGGAAATACGAAACGAGGTAACTAAGTGGCAACGCATTGTTAATAATAGCGTTTGATTCGCTGGAGAGCAAACCTCCTACCATTTGAAAGATACAGCAGTCCAGCTGTTCTTGCACAGGCAAGTCAGCAGTGATTGCAGTTACTCTGTGACAATTTTTGTAACCGTTATTAGTACATTCCGTACCCGCCACTTTGGTAACTGTATAATAATGTAACCGTTACAGAGCAACCGTTACGTTACTTTTCTGCCATCCGTAGTACTACCCAGCAACAGGAGGTTCCTTTCAAGTGTTCGAGGGCTCCTAAGAGTTTCATTAAGAATGATGTCCAGCTGTCACCAGTGCATACGCAGTTCGTCCATTCCGCTACATTAGAAAATTACATACATCCAGTTGCACGCGAATTACGTCATGTACTCCCAAGTGTTCATATCCTGCAGCAGGATGAAGATAGCGTGGCTAATTCGTCGGCTCCCAATTCAAACAAACGCTACAATTAAGATAAAACTGACAAGCCGCCCGATATTCCTAGAAGGGCGTCTTCCAGGAAAAGGTCCATCATCACGCGCAACATTCTGGGAGTTGAAAACAGAAGAGCGCCAGAAATCCTGTCAATGGAATTCCTTTCTATTTGGAGGCTTTTCATTTATTGGTAGCTAAAAGTCACATGGCTTCTCTAAACACTATCGTTTACTTTATACACCTTCTACAAACTACACTTATGAAAGCTTATTACTTTCTCTACTACGTATAGTAAGTAGGGGAAGTATTGTATTCCACCCAAAAATTCTATACCGAGATTTCACCGGAAATACATGTTTTGAGACCCCCTGAATCCAAAAAAAGCATTTTTGAAACATGTCCGTGTGTGTGTCTGTGTGTCTATCTGTGAACAGCATAACTCAGAAACGAACAGTCGGATAAACACCAAACTTTGTATTTAGGTTCAGTATCTTCCAGAGATGCGACACGAAGGTTTTCAAGAAAATCCCCTCACCCCAGATTACCCTTTACATGGAACATTTTTCGAAAATTTTAAGTTTCTCAAAAATGGCTCTAACGATTTTGATTAAAATATCATATGTTTAAGATATTTTCATTACAAATAAAATGTATATCTTGAATTTTCTGCGAATGTCTCCAAAAATATTCTTCATTGTGAACGACTTTTGCATAACTGGTAAACCATAAGAGATAGACAACATTTTACTACACAAACATGTATATCGCGTTAAAATACACAATTTATGTCATATACATTTTTTGTTGTTGAGTGAACCATTTTCGAGATATTGCTTGTTATTCCCTTAAATTTTTCAATTCTTATTTTCTAAAATGGGAATTTGTTATTCATTTGTTTGTCTTGGATATGCAAAGAGTATTAATCTGTGGCAAAGGGAATGGTGCTGCACCTAGCAACCAGCTATTAAGAGATATGCATGTGCTTAAAGGCTACTGTATTTCTATATTGCCCTTGTAAATATGTATTCCCCTTACATCTACAAGAAAATTAGCAATAAGATAGAGTCTGCAAATGTTTATCTCGATTAACATGAAGTAGATGGAGAATAAGTGTTTGTAAAAATAGTTTGTACAAGAGTAGAGAAAGTCATGTGAGTGTAACACATCACTTTTTTTTCTATTTACTTCATGTTAATCCAGGTAAAGCTTTGCAGAAATGAGTTTCATTAAACATTTCATTTTAGACACAAGAGGGGTAGTGGAAACCGAATCGTCAGATGTTTAAAAGCGAGCTGCTATATCTGGCCTTTAAACTCGTACTCTTCCCATAATATCGCGAGAAATAACCGAATAGCGATATCATTTTTAAAAAAATGAGTAAGTGATGAAAATTCAAACCAATTACAAGGAATACCTCGGAAATAGCTAATGCCACAAAAAGTTATTCGGAATAAATTGTGTTTTAAAGAGATCTACACATTTTGTGTAGTATCTACGGTTTTGTCTCTCCCTTATGGTTTACCAGTATACAAACTTATACAAAACTCCTTCCGAATGAAGAAGGCTCTGTGTGTTATTCGCAGAAAATTCAAAATATACGTTTTATTTGTTATGCAAGTATCTTAAACACACAGTATTTTAATCAACATCTTTAGAGCCATTTTCGAAAAAATAAAAAATAACAATCTTTTCCCATGCAAAGGGTAGTTTGGGGGTGGCGGATTTTCTTGAAAATCTTCATGTTGCATCTCTGAAAGATACTGAATTTAAATACCTACGTTGGTATTTATCCCCGATTTCATTTTGGGATTGTTGCTCTCTCACACACACAACTCTTTCTAAAATTGCCTTTTTTGATTCTGTGCACCTCAAAACATGTATTTTCGGCGAAATCTGAACATCGAATTTTTTGGGTGGTATATAATACTTCCGCTACTTACTATAAAATAAACAATAGAATAGTTAAAAAATCTAGATAATAGAAAACTTTGAAATACGAACGTTGTCTAGAAACATACCACATGTATAAGACATTTACATGACAAATAAAATGTTTATTTTCTGGGAATGGCATGTGAAGTCCTCTCCATTCTGAATGAATGTTGTGTACCTTTTATTACTGTTAAACCATAAGAGATTGACAAAAACTTTACTACACACAAACGCACGCACACACACACACACACACACAAAAAGGGAACACATGATTTATGTCAATATTTTCGTAGCAGTTAGTGTTTCCGAGATTTTTTGGTATTGGTTTGAATTTTCCAATATTTTATCACACATGTTTTATGTGATAAGTCACCATACTTTTGTTCCTCTTGAAGTCACGCAAAGAGAAATTAACTTCAAAGCCCACATATACAGAGTGGACCATTTAAGTTAAGACTGTACAGTATCTCCAAAACTAAGCGTTGTAGAGAGAAATGTCTCGAATAAAACTTGCTTGATATCATGGGGGAAAGTAAATGCCACTAGTCGTGTTTTGTTTGGAGGACGCTGTGACGGTCATTTTAGGGTCAATTAATTTTTTTTTAAATGGGAGCCTACACTTTGTATCTTGTTTTCTCATTATAAAACTGTTTATAGAAATATGTTTATTTTGTGATGAGGAATAAGGAAACAAAATAAAAAAATGTTGGTTCCAATAACGAAAAGCAACTTCACACTCAAATGATCATCCATAGATGGTCTAACCATTCATTACGCTCTTCGTACACAGCCATTCAGAATTTTCGTTGTTATTTACGTTGGTTTAAGACAAATTGCAAAGTGCTTTATACAAATGTTGTTTAGTGTTTTATGAGAAGTGAGAAAACAACACAAAAAAATCTAGATTTCCATTTGAGAAAGTTAAATTGACCCTAAAATGACTATCACAACGTCCTCCAAATAAAACACTAACGGCATTTACTTTCCACCAAAATATCAAGCAACTTTTATTCAAGACATTTCTTTCTACAACGCTTAGTTTTGGAGATACTCGTATTGTACAGTCTCAACTTAAATGGTATACCCTGAATAGATAGCGAACAGCTTTTAAATGTTTCACTATCGCTTCATCTCCTCTTATCCTCCTTGTAAATACAACGAAAGCACTAATGTAACTATTTCTGCAATGTTTATCTTTCTCTATTAACGTGAAGTAGACACACAAATATGCTTTTGTAAGAAGGGTTTGTAAAAGAATGGATAGAAACTCATATTAGTGTAACACAATAGACTTTTTACTTTTTCTACCACGTCTTTAGTAGGTAGAGAAAGTATTGCATTCCATTCAAAGATTAGATATCAAGATTTTTAGCGAAAATACATATTTTGAGGCCTCCTGAATAAAAAAACCATTTTAAAGTCTTTGTGTGTATTTGCGAACAGCATAACACAAATACGAAAAGACACATAAATACCAAACTTGTTATTAATGTTAAACTATGTTAATCCCATTTAAATGAAACATTCTTCGAAATTTTTTATTTTCTGAAAGGGACTTACGATTTTGATTAAAACGTCATATATTAAAGATATTTATAGACAAATAAAATGTATACCTTAAATTTTCTGGGAATAGTCGGTGAAGTCCTCTTCATTCACAAGGAATTTTATATAATTTTGTATAATTGGTAAACGTTAAGTGTAAGACAAAAACGTACTACAACAAAAAATGCAGACCACCTTAAAGCACATAATTTATTTTATATAACTTATTTTTTGGCATCAGCCATTTCCGAGATCTCCGTTATTAATGGTTCGCATTGTTCAACACAAATCATTCTTTTGAAGTCCTATCGACATTCAGTTGTTTCTCGTGATTGCATGGAAAGAGTATGGCCAGCGTATAGCGCCCAGTCCTTAAACATTTGACTATCGCTCTTCCCTTTGCAGCTATTTCCGGAAAGGTTTATCTCGATTAAAATGAAATAGATAGGAAAATAAGCTTTCGTAAGAATAATTTGTATACCCAGTAATAACGGTAGAGTGTAGAGAAAGTCATTACGTTGTAAAATACACTGATTTACAGTAAACAGCGCATGGCAAACAGGATTAGCTTGGTGTATTAAAACAAAATCATATCGCTCGGCGAAAACTGGACCGCTGCATGTTTTGAGGATAGAAAGAGTAGCAGTCACGGATTATATTCTTTAAATAATAGGTTACGGATGTGCAGCGTAGCATAACGAAAAGAATGGACAAAAAGAAATACCGCTATCCCATGGATTTTAATGTAAAATCTATGTAGCGAAACATGTCGGTTTAAGAGCAACTAAAACGAAATAAAAATGACAAAGAGAGAGAATATTTTTCTGTTTTCTTTCCTTCTTTCTTCCATTTCCTGTCTGTTGTCTATTTTATTTTAGTTTTTTTTGTTACTTATTTCATTTTTTCATTTCTCTTATTTATTTTTTCTAGGTTATAAAAGCTTTCTTATAATTTTTAAGGGGAGACTGAATGGCGAATATTGCCAAAAATAAATTTTTTAGTTTTTAATGCAGTCTAATAAACCGAAATTTTCACTTCATAAAAAAAAATCATGCCTCCTACACACTTAGGAGTAGAGAAGTAAACTTTAGCCAATATTTTAGGGAAAGTTTTGCTCTAAAAATTGGTACTACTGCTAAGTATAGCAACTTCTGTGTGCCCAACCCATATGGTTTCCTTCCTGTGAATTACGTTTTCTGATATAAATGACTCGTTTTACAGAAAACTTTGATGGTAGCTAAATTAAATTTTGGGATTATAAATAGTGCTGTTTGGATCTACATTGATGTTAGTAAGATATTTGTTTATTTAAAAAATCTGATGTGTTACATTCACATGATTTTCTCTACCATAGCTTATCATATATACAAATTATTCTTATGAAGGTATATTTTGCTATCTACTTCATTTTAACCGAGACGGAACTTTCCCGAAATAGCTGCATTACACATTTTGTTATAGATACCAACAGAATAGCATAGTTAAATGTTTTAGAACTGACCTTAAAATTCCATACTCTTTATATGGCATCGCGAGAAACAACTGAAAATCTACACCACTAAAAGAACGGCTACGTACTGAACAATTTGAACCATTAATAACGGATATCTCGGAAATGGGTGATGCCACAAATAAGTTTAAATTGTGTGTTTTCAAGAGGCCTACATTTTTTGTGTAGAGCGATATAGTCTATTGCTTAACGTTTACCAGTTATACAAGATTATACAAACTTCTCTCCGAATGAAGAGGACTTCACAGTGTATTCCCAGAAAATTTAACATGAACACAAACTTTTGGAAAAATGTTCCACGAGAATGGTAGTTTGGGGTGGGAGGAATTTTCTTGAAAATCTTCGTGTCCCAACTTTGGAAGTTACTGAACCTAAATACCATGTTTGATGTATATCAGACTTTTCATTTTCATTTTTGAGTTATGCTGTTCAAAGATACAAACATACACAACACACACACACACACACACACACACACATTCAGACCATTTTCCATATATGCTTCTTATATTCACAGGATCTCAAAATATACATTTCCGTGAACTCTCGGTATCGAATTTTGGGCGGAATGCAAAACCTTCTCTAGCCACTATGTACACTCATTTGCATAAAAATGGCCGATTCCCCTAGATCGGCATAGTGCTTTATTTTTTTCTCCGTAATGTTTACACCTTCAGTCAACCAACTTTTGACTCACCCCGGTCGGTATCAGTTCTCGATGTGTCTGGCCTGAAAAACAATTCATAAACATAAAAACTAACCAATGAACGGTGTCTATAATCTATGTGGAATGAAAAGGTGGTTAGGATACTCCTCTAAGAAAGAGTTTCGCTACGATTGATACACAAGGAAAGACTAAAGCAATTACAAATAATTCGGCCTTCTAGAGGAAGGGAAGAAGAATCATTTGCATGTGTGGTTAAACTGAAAGACAGCTATGACGTTTATATGAGAGCTTTCATCAGTAACATGGAGACAAGGGTTAAGTATTTGCTGCTACTAAACGGCATTAAGGGAAACGTTAATTTAGCATGAAAATATACGGTTTAAGTTGTAATATTACCCTTCTGTAGTTCGGTCATATCTGCTTTTGGGGAGGTGAAGTGGTCTGTCCAGTGGTTAGAATTATCCCCGAAAAACAGAGGTGATCACGCTGGTAGGGGATGTGGTTAGATTTTGTCAGTACCAACATAAGCGGCTCAGTTCCATTATGGACCACATTTTAAGTACGCCAGTATTCGTGGTGAGAAAATAAAAATATCCGATGCGATATTTTCTCATGACTTTCTCTACCCTCTTCTTTATTAGTGCGTATACAAACTATTCGTACTAAAGCTTATTTTTCTATCTACTACATTTAATCCAAATAAACTTTTGCAAATCCAGTTACATTACACATTTCGTTATAAATACAAAGAGAACAGCGATAGACAAATGTTTAAGAACAGGACGCTACATGCTGGCCTTAAAATGCCATACTGTTTCCATGACATCGCGAGAAACAACTGAAAATCGATGTAACTGTAAAAGAATGATAAGTATTGAAAAACTCAAACCTTTATAACGCATATCATAGAAGATGCTTATGCCACAAAAAAACTGTATGTTTCTAAAGAGACCTGATTTTTTGTGAGTACGTTTTCGTCTATCAAGTTATACAAGATTATGCAAAATTCCTTCAGAATAAAGTGGATTGCCTAGGCTATTCCCAGAAAGTTCAATATAGCTATACATTTTATTTGTCATGTAAATATATTTAATGTATGGGATTTTAATCAAAATCATTAGAGCCATTTTTCAGAAAATCAAAATGTTCGAAACATGTTCCCCGTAAAGGGTAGTTAGGGTTGGGGTATTTTCTTGAAAATCCTTGTGTCGCATTCTTGGAAGATACAGACACACACGGACATGTTTCCAGACATGCTTTATTTGTATCAGGGCGCCTCAAAACATGTATTTCCGGTGAAAACTCGGCATAGAATTTTTGGGTGGAATGCAATACTTCCCCTTCTTACTATGTGTAGTAGAGAAAGCAAAACTTGCTGATGAATTGAGGAAAAATTATATTTTCCTCAATAAATAAACTTTTGTATAAAACCACATGAGTGTAAAATCTTCAGTCTGGTATGTTAAATAATTTCTGAGATAATGGGTCATAAACTTAGAAAATTTCATATTGGTGGAATATGGCTTTTATTCCTCTCTTGATTGACTACATTTATGAACCATCCTCAGTTTTAAGGGTAAAGAATATTCTGCATTTCTATACTTATTTTAAAAGACTTAGGTTACGAATGATGTATTTTAATTTCAGATAAACAAATACAATTCAAAATCTTATGTCTTTGCCCCCGGTTGTGAAACAAGCTGTAATTGCCTTTTATAAGAATTAGGCTCTGGTGAATATTTTAATTTATATGGGTTATGGCTCTTTTATAGCACTAAAACGAAAATTTCCCCTTCATTTTCTACTGCAGTTATTAAATCGGTCTGCAGTAAAGATAAGAACGCAGAAGCACTGTGCTGTGGAATGCGTCTGAGAGAAACGTTTTCAGGCATTTGGCTTTATTGCAGTATTTGAACAAATAGGTATTGGTTCTTGTTAAGGGCTCTTTAGATAAAGAAAAATCTGATTGTTACGCTCACATGATTTTCTCAGCTCTCTAGTGTTTAATAGTGTGTATACAAAGTATATTCTTATGAAAATGTATTTTTCTATCTACTTCATTTTAATTGATACAAACATTTCCAGAAATAACTGCTTACGCAGTTCGTTATATACGCAAAGGAAATAGCGATAGTAAAATGTTTAAAAACTGGACGCTATATGCTGGCCTTAAAATTCCACATTGTTTCCATGCAGTTGCCGAGAAACGGAATTTCGACAGAGCTTTAAATTAATTACAAAATATGGAACGATTTGAACCATTATAACGGATATCTCGGAAATGGCTGATGCCACAAAAAAGGTTATTTGAAATAAATTGTGTGTTTTAAAGAGATCTATGTTTGTTTTGTATTATGTCGCTTAACGTTTACCAGTTATACAAGATTATACAAATTTCCTTCCCAATGAAGAGGACTTCACAGGCTATTTGAAGAAAATTTAAGATGTACATTCTATTTTCATGTAAATATCTTTAATATACCTATGGTATTTTCATAAAAATCATTAGAGCCATGTTTTAGAAAATCAAAGATGTCGAAAAATGAATGTAACGGGTATTTGGGTGTAGGGATTTTCTTGAAAATCCTCATGACGCATCTTTAGAAGATACTAAAATTAAATACCAAGTTTGATGTTTATCAAACTTTTCGTTTTTGAGTTATGCTGTTCAAACACACATCGATCTTTTTCTACAAATGTTTTTTTTTCTTTCTTTTCTTTTTAGAGCTTCAGAAAGGGAAGTTTCAAAACATGTATTTCGGGTGATATTTCGGTACCGAATGTTTGGGTAGTATGAAATACCTTCCCTACGTACTATGTGTCGTCCTCTAGCTCCCGAGGGCGCGGGTTCAAACTCGACGGAGGGCGATGGGTTTTTTCGGGCGTAAAAATCCTTAGCATGACTTCCTTCGGAAGGGAAGTAAAGCCGGTGGTCCCGTGTCATAAATTTACGGCACGTAAAAGAACCTCCAGCCTTATAAAGAGCGAAATTACCGGTCATTCGCCCCAACATAGAATGAGACGCTAAGGACTACAGCAGTTCAAGATCGTCCATAAATAAAACTCAATTTAATTTAATTTTTTTACCTACTATGTACGTGGTAGAGAACATGTAAAGTGTTTTTAGAAGAATGCTCTTATGTATGTGTATGTGTGCTAGTATGTCTGTGAACAGCATAACTTAAAAACGAATGAAATTGTTCACGAGTTCTACCTTTTTATTTAACAACGTCTATATGTTTCTTAAAGCTTTCAAGTCATATAGATTCAGTGATAATAAAGACAACTTTTCAGAGTATTAAGCGAAAATTGCACACTTGTATTTTATTTTTCTTTCGAAGATCTTAACAAAAGGACCGTTAGATCCATTGTTGCAGTAATCTGTTCGTGTTATCTTTTTTTACTGGGCGCCTGTTATTGTTTTATTATTTTGAATTTTGGGTTCTTTGTCCTCCGGCTAGCTATTATTACTCAGTCGAGCAAATATCTCTGAGCAGGGCGTGTAAACGGAAAGGAGCGGTTACTAAAAGATAACACTGATAAAAGAATTTATTTTCACACTTTTATTGCCGTCACACTTAATTAATATTTCACATCTGTAATCTTTATACACGCCTGCCTGAAACTGTTATATTTCCGAATGTAATTACTGTCGTAATAGTTGTCGCGTACTTCATGTTTTGTATCTAACTTTATGACGCGAGAGATTCTTCTAAACTGTATTATGTGCACTTCACGATAGATTCTTCAAGACTGCGCGACGTGTACCTCGTGAATGATTCCATAGAACTGCGTGATGTGTACCTCGCGAATGACTTTTCAAGACTGCATATGTATACCTCACGAGAGATTTCTTAGAACTACGTGAAACATGCTTATGGCTCGAGAATATATACTCCTTCTTCCCGAAATGCCTAAACATTATAATAGAGCTACTATTGGTTATCAAAACGCGCCAACATTAGCGTTCTGTTTTGTAAGCCAATCACAACTACTAACACATATGCTCAAGGAAAGATATTCCCTCCATTTCTAAAGAAAGGCACGCTACCCTGACGTCATTTGTTTGTCTTTTCTAAGTGATAAACAACTCACTCCATCGGTTCATTGTTACCCACTCCTATTTGTCAGTTTCGGTGAGGCCGTGTAGACTTATTTCCTAACAATGCTTATGGCTAACAAACATCTAAAATCATTGTCATACAATAATGTTAATTTACACTACAATCACTCTGGCATTCACAGTGTTGTGATATAAAATACTGCCTCACCATTTCTGAGAAAACAAGGTTTTCAAGAAAATCCTTCCATCCCAAACTACACTTTACTTGGAAAATGTTTTCTCATGCTCTAAGAATTTTGATTAAAATACTATATGATTAGGCGGCGCCGTGGTCGAGTGGTTAGACCGCTCGCCGCCCACCGAGGCGACCCGGGTTCAATCCCAGGGATTGCATGTGGGATTTGTGGTGGACGAAGCGGCGTCTGGGCGGGTTTTCTCCGGGTTCTCCGGTTTCCCCCGCCATTCATTCCACCAACTGCTCCATCATCACCTTTCCTTTCGTCCATTTCACCAAACATTTCGTTTCATCTACTTCCTTCATCCCATACCAGGCATCGGGCTGATCACCCATCCTGGATGCTCTGTCTGATCCATGAGTGTCTGCTCCTCGACGGGCCTCTGACCCCAGGCACCCGCTTGTAAGTCCTGGGGGTGTAAGTCCTAAATAAGAGGAGGGTAAACAGATAATGAATGAATGAATACTATATGATTAAGACATTTGCATGAAAAATAAATTTTTGAAATTTTTACTAACAGCCTGTAACGTCCACTTCATTTTGAATGGCTTTAGTACAGTTGGCTATTTCATCCCTTACTCCTCAGCATTGATTTTTTTCCTCGGAAACAGAAATGCTGTAACTTCACGTTGGTAGGAAGGAAAATGTAATTAAGCCTTCTGAACTTCAACCTAAGAGGTAAATATCAGTTCAATAGGAACTTTGTGTAAAATGCTTGTTAAGTTCCTTCCGTTCTTGTGCAGCTTAAGTAACCGGGAAACCAAGACAAAAAAGTCTGATAGGTGAAAGGCGATGTTCTATACCCCTTACTATTATCAGACATTCTTTATGCATTTTGCTGTGTATATGTTTAAAAAGTTTTGCCAAGAAATGGATTCATATTGGTGAATACATACTTGTTTGCTTGCACGATGCGATGTAATTTTTTGTTACTAATGAGCTCATTGTGGGGCGGGGGGACGTCGACATTCCAAAACATGTTCATTCAAATGGATACTTCATCTTTAAAAATGGATATATACAACAACGAATATTTCAGAAACAGCTAATGTTAGGGAAAATTATAAGATTTGAATTGTTCACGAGTTCTACCTTTTTATTTAACAAGTTTTGTATAGCTCTTACAGTTTCTAAGTTATATAGATTAAGTCAGAATGAAGTCAACTTCCCAGAGTATTAAGCGAAAATTCAACTCAGAATTGTTTTGTCTTGCAAAGGTCTTAAAAGGAAAGAAAAAATCAAGATCGTTAGAGCCATTCTGAGAAAACAAAAAGAGAAGCAAAATGTTTCTTGGGTTATGCTGTTTGCAGTCTCTCCCTCCCTCTGTGTAGACCTCTTTTCTTTATTTAAAAATGTTTGGGTACTGGTTTCAGGAAATTTCAAACGTATATTTTCTTGGAATGGTAATCTCGATGTCAAGTATATATGTACCCGTACTCACAATGAGTCTAGAGCTAGACTAAACCGACCTGGATGCGGGCTCGGACTAGGCGGCAGTTGCTGCATCTACCGCTATGTTCGTTCTCAAGATTACGGAAATGGAGCTTGTGCTTTTATCAACTGAAATCTTGCAGTTGTATGGGATAGAAGTTGTCGCTCGTTGACGTTTTGTATGCTGGTGATATATTATTTTTAAACCTCATTATGATTAAACCTCACGAGAGCTTAATTTTCTGCATGAAGTGCACCTGAAGAAACATCTTCTGCATGAAAAAATAATACAGAGATAAACACCACGTGATCAAAAGTATCCGGACACCTGGCTGAAAATCACGTACAAGTTCGTGGCACACTACATCGGTAATGCTGGAAGTCAATATGGCGTTGGCCCACCCTTAGACTTGATGACAGCGTTCACTCTCGCAGGAATACTTTCAATAAGGTGCTGCAAGGTTTCTTGGGTTAATGGCAGCCCATTCTTCACGGAGTGCGGAACTGAGGAGAGGTATCTATGTAGGTCGGTGAGGCCTGGCACGAAGTCGGCGTTCCAAAACATCCCAAAGGTGTTCTATAATATTCAAGTCAGGACTCTGTGCAGGCCAGTCCATTACAGGGATGTTATTGTCGTGTAACCACTCTGCCACAGCCCGTGCAGTATGAACAGGTGCTCGATCGTGTTGAAAGATGCAATCGCCATCCCCGAATTGCTCTTCAACAGTGGGAAGCAAGAAGGTGCTTAAAATATCAATGTAGGTCTGCGCTGTGATCTTGCCACGCAAAACAACAAGGGGTGCAAGCCCCCTCCAGGAAAAATACGACCACACCATAACACCACCACCTCCGAATTTCACTGTTGGCACTACACACGCTGGCAGATGACGTTCACCGGGCATTCGCCATACCCACACCCTGCCATCGGATGGCCACATTGTGTTCCGTGGTTGGTCACTCCACACAACGTTTTGCCGCTGTTCAATCGTGTAATGTTGACGCTCCTTACACAAAGCGAGGCGTCGTTTGGCATTTTCCTGCATAATGTATGGCTTATGAGCAGCCGCTCGACCATGGAAACCAAAGTATCTCACCGCACGCCTAACTGCCATAGTACTTGGAGTGGATCCTGATGCAGTTTGGAATTCCTGGTTGATGGTCTGGATAGATGTCTGCCTATTGCTCTTTACGACACTCTTCAAATGTCGGTGGTCTCTGTCAGTCAACAAACGAGGTCAGGCCGACCTCGCTTTTGTGCTGTACATGTCCCTTCACGTTTCCACTTCACTATCACATCAGAAACAGAGGACCTAGGAACGTTTAGGAGTGTGGAAATCTCTGACACAAGTGACACTCAATCACCTGACCACGTTCGAAGTCCGTGAGTTCCACGGAGCGTCCCATTCTGCTGTTTCACGATATCTAATGACTACTGAGGTCGCGGATAATGGGTACCTGGCAGTAGGGGACAGCACAATGCACCTAAGATGAAAAACGTATGTTTGTGGGGGTGTCCGGATAGTTTTGATCACATAGTGTATCTTATATACCAGACCTTATAATTCCCGGCAGTGCAGCCGCTCATAATCTAACGAATAAGGTCAGGATCTTTTTAAACGTGGTGTATTCACCAAGCGTGTGCGATTCGCACTGGGAGGCCCCGGATTCGATTCCCGGCGATCGCTCACTCTCACCCATAGGCTTTTCGTGGTTTCCCCGGGTCGACAGGCGAATGCCGAGATGGTTCTTCCACCGACACTCTTGCCTCTCATTTCCTGTATCCATAATCTTCCTTGTCATCTATTTCAGGGTTATAGGATAGGCGGCGACTTTGAAAGTTTTGAGAGGTTTGTGGTTGAACGGTGGCTGTGCGCCCTGTTGAGGTTTTTTCCCTGGCGTTCTTGCTGGACTGCTCAGTTAGAACACGCTTCCGAGTGGGCCCCACCCTGGGGAAATCGCCGGGGTTAGGGTTTGTGGGTGGGCCCGGGCGGTGCTGGATTGCTGTTCGATCTGTAAAGTTAGGGACCTTGTCCATGCTTGCACTCGTCATTATCAGGATCTGATCGCCCTTCGGGTCTCTATCCTTATCCCCCCAGGGATCACGATAGACGCCAAAAGGGTCACTGATGCCTACTTGCGATGCTCTGCCCCAGTTAAGGGCGGGCGTCCTTCCACTCGCCCGTACCTTTTATCTTTACATTTTACGTGGTGTGTTGAATGAAGAAATGCTGATGTGGAACCCTGCAATCATGCTCGTCATTTTCAAATGTTCAACACTGCTGGTAAGACACGCTGGTATATTTTTAGTGTTTCTTCTTCTTCCTTTTAAGTTTATTTATGGACGCTCTTTAACTGCTGTGGTTCTTAGCGTCTCATTCTATATTGGGCATGAAAGACCGGTAATTTTGTTCAGAAGCCTCTTCATCAGGCTTGAGGTTCTTTTACGTGCCGTAAATCTACGACACGGGACCAAAGGAAGCCATGCTAAGATTTTTACGCCCCAAAAAAATCCATCGCCCTCCGCCGGGTTTGAACCAGCGACTTCGGGAACTAGAGGCTAGCATGGTAACCACTACATCACGGAGGACGACATTTTCTTCTTTCTTTTTTGGATTCCAGTTAGGGTCCATGACTTGCAATGTTTATACGAATTCGGATGGTCGTTGTGCAATGGTCCTAATCTAATTCTAGACTCACTGTACCATTTGTAAGTGGCAGACAAAGTAAAAAATTACTAATTTCTACAATTTCCATGCAATTTAGCTCAAAATTTTAGCACAGATTTATTCAACATAATTATAGCATAAAATAAATAATGAAAATCAACTATCTTGTAAAATGCATTATGTAATAACAATTTGGTTAGTTTAAAATTTTGAATTTTTGCATACTGTCCTTGCATATTACTCTTTTCAATCAAAATTTAATGTAAAAAAAAACTATTTCTTAAAATAATTATGCGGCTATGTAGGTAATATGTCATATGGGTATTAAATTAAAACTCTTAATTCCAAAACGAAAAGGCTCTTTAGATTTCTTAATCAACCTTCAAAGAACAAATACTGAACATTTGAATTAAACTGAATAAAAATAGCATAATTAGGGGCATTTTAAAGTAAAAAAAAGTAAGAAAACATGATGAATGCGAAGAAAATCAAGCTTTAAAACTAAACGCGCTATTTGAACAAAAGTATGTACATTTATAAAAATTGTCCTGGATTCAGAATCTACAATGCTTTAGGATATTTTCCATAAATACTTTTTAAAAGTTACTTTTTTCCGAAATTTTGGAAAAGTACCTTTAAAGCTAATTAAAATGTAACATTTACCTAAATAATTTTAGTGATTTTAGTTATTTCTAAAGCATGTGCTGTTGTCGGTTTAAATTTTTTCAAAGTGAATAATTTCGTTAAACGCAACTGTCCAATCTTTGCTTCTAACATCCTTTTAATGTGATTCTAGTTTATTTGACTATTCTGTGAATACGCCGTGTATCTATTATTGACCATTAAGGTTCAGCATGGCTTGCGATATCGACCAGGCACGGACGTGTTCTTATATGTTTCTAAGGATGCGGTTTTATCATCATCAGCTCCTTGCTGAAGCGTAAGTAGGGCCGTACGCAGAAATCCATTTTGGGCGGGGGTGGGCTGAAACAGAAATGATTGAAACACAGTCAAACACACCGTCATTCCTTAGTTACTTTTAGAGTTTTATCCATGTGAGGGCTATATATACTGAGTCACTGCACAGGGTATATTGACTAATTGAAGGATTTGGTGGGTCACCTTGACCAACAACCAACCTTTTAAGTATTGTGACCGCACGCGCGTAGCCACCTGCGGGCTGCCAGCAAGCGCACTCCGTCCCGGCATCTAGGTGGGGTCTTCTACTGGCCTTCAGAACAATAGCCGTGTGGAGAAATAACCCATTATGTGTCGCTTCCCCGCTACAGAGATTCCTTTGGGTAGTTCGAGTAGGTTCCGCTTCTAGAACATCCCGCTTGTATGCGAGCATATATAAAGGACTCGGTTTGGTTAGTTAAGAAGTTACCAAGTGGACAGCGAAAGTAGACAGTGCTAGTGCTGTTCATTGTGAATTATGGTTCGACATCGGTTGTATTGTGTTTCGAGTTTGTGCAAAAGTGACTCAAGTGTAACATTTGTGCTACGCTGGTTGCCTAAGTGATAAATAAAGTATGTTTCACAGTAACATTTGTCACAGCATTTATGGAACCAAAAGGCAAACAGGAGTGCATAGAGACTAAACTCCTGAATAGTATCCGAGATAATGGGTAATGTATTTAGCAGATTTAGCATAGGACTTTTAATCCCCCCTAAATATTTTTTCTTTTTTATATTCTTCCATTTTTAAATCACCTTTAACTTCTGCGGTCATATCGGGGGCTTTGACTTGAGAGACAGCTAATTCGTTGACTGTAGGTTTTGTTGTGTGTTTTTACTGGTTTTCATAAGGACACACTCTAAAATTCTCTCACATTCATACTTCCAGACTCTGCTGAGAGTAGGGAATGGTTATAACTAAACAATCTGATGTGATACAGCCACATGACTTTCTCTACCCTCTATCTTTATTAGTGGATATACAAACTATTCTTACCAAAGCTTATTTTTCTGTCTACTACAACATTTAATCTAAATAAACCTTTGCAAAAACAGCTTCATCCATTTAAGTTATTGGACTGATGGTTGGGGCAAGAGAACCATACCTAGGCACTTTGCTTGCTGAGTTTTGCAAAAAGTTCAGTCATAAGGTCGATTTCATGTACAGCATTGCAATTTTAGCTCTTAACGGTTGAATCAAAATTCTCAAAAGCCATCTATATTCAGAGTAGCGTATGATTAACAACAGAACAGCCACACTTTTAATAATTTTCCCTATAAAATAGAATTTTTCGCTGTTTTCTTTTACTCATAATTTCAATTTATTTCAGTGATAATCATGTTTGTCTTCTTGTTTTTATAAAATAATTTGTAAAAGTATTAAGCTTTGTCTGTTTGGCAGCCCCTACTTTTGGGAAAGCTGGAGGTTTTCTTTCTGAATAAAAAAATACAGATTTCGTTATAAATGCAAACAGAAGCGCGACAGTTAGATGTTTAAGAATTGGAATCTATATGCTGTCCTTAAAATTCCATACTGTTTCCATACGATCGCGAGAAACAACTAAAAATCGACGGGACTTTAAAAAGAATGACAAGTATTGAACAACTGGAACCTTTAATAACGGATATCTCAAACGGCTTATGCCATAAAAAACTTATTTGAAGTAAATTGTGTGTTTTAAAGACATCCATATTTTGATTATCGCTTAACGTTTAGACGTTATACAAGATTATATAAAATTCCTTCAAAATAAAGAGGACTTTCAGGTTATTACCAGAAACTTCAAGATATACATTTTGTAATGTAAATATCTTTCATATATTATATTTTAATCAAAATCTGAGAGCCATTTTTTATAAAATTAAAATTTTCGAAAAATGTTCCATGTAAAGGGTAGTTGAGGGATTTTCTTGAAAATCTTTGTGTTGCATCCTTGGAAGATACTAAACACAAATACCAAGTTTGGCATTTATCCGACTTTTCGTTTTTGAGGACACACACACACACATAGACATGTTTCCAAAAAATGCTTTATTTGGATTCAGGGCGTATTTCAGGTGAAATCCCGAAATCGAATTTTTGGGTGGAATACAATACTTTCCCTACTTAGTACATAGTAGAGAAAGTAATAAAAATTCCTCCCCAATCGGAAATCGAACCGGAGTCAAGAATCCAGAACGCTGACCACTCGAATACAGAGGCAATCTTTTGTCCTTTGCTTTCTCTACTATGTATAGTAAGAAGGGGAAGTATTGTATTCCACCCAAAAATTCGATACCGAGATTTCACCGGAAATATATGTTTTGAGGCCCCCTGAATCCAAAAAAAGCATTTTTGGAAACATGTCCGTGTGTGTGTGTCTGTGAACAGCACAACTTAGAAACGAACAGTCGGATAAACACCAAACTTGGTATTTAGGTTCAGTATCTTCCAGAGTTGCGACGCGCAGGTTTTCAAGAAAATCCCCCCACCCCAGATTACCCTTTACATGGAACATTTTTGGAAATTTTAATTTTCTCAAAAATGGCTCTAACGATTTTGATTAAAATATCATATGTTTAAGATCTTTTCATGACAAATGAAATGTATATCTCGAATTTTCTAGGAATGTCTCCAAAAGTATTCTTCATTGTGAACGACTTTTACATAACTGGTAAACCATAAGAGATAGACAAAACTCTACTACACAAAAGATGTAGATCGCGCCATTTTCGAGATATTGCTTGTTATTCCCTTAAATATTTCATGTATTTCAGGTGAAATCTCGAAATCGAATTTTTGGGTGGAATACAATACTTTCCTTACTTAGTACATAGTAGAGAAAGTAATAAAAATTCCTCCCCAATTGGAAATCGAACCGGGGTCAAGAATCCAGAACGCTGACCACTCGACCACAGAGGCAGTGTTTTGTTTTTTCTTCGATATCCTAAAATCGCAGAATTTCCACTTGTTACGTTTGCGGCCAGGTAATAATTCATGAGACGAGCTGTACCACTATGAACTTAGTAATTCATTCATAACAAGAGGAATAGAGGTAGGCATTTCTAAACGACAGCAATGTGGACAGTACATTCCTTGACTTGTCATCTCTGTCATATTCGTCGTGTTTTGTTATCATGGTTATCTGCTAAATATTGAAAGCTCGACTTCTGACGTCACGGACTGGGTAATAAGCGTACGTTATAGATCCGCCGGCCAGGCAATCGGGTGTGTTACACTCGCGCTCCAGTTGGTCTGTTACGACTGCTCTTGCTATACCCGGGACAAAAGGACATTTTTGTTCCATTTCCTATTTTTAGAGCAATGGTCAGACGTCGAAATGCTCTTTGTTTAAAGAAGACCGGCGCCTGTTTCAATTCCAGATGGGGAAAGATGCTAGACGAGGTTTTTGCCGGAGGGGAGCTTTCCGCAGTGACTTCCAACCAGTGTGCCGCGACACGCTTATGTGCCGCGAGGTTTCAGAATTTAGAATTGCATTATAGGAATTTTCGAAACACAGAATTATGCTTAATGAGCACACAGTTTCCGTTTTAAATCTCATTATTCCAGCATCAAAATTATGTCCTTGGAGCTTAATTTTTGCCTAGCTGTTGGATACCATTTAGTTTTTCTTTGAAGTTTACTGACGTTATTAGACTAAACATTCTCATTTGCGTAATCCTTGATAGTATATTTATGTAACGTAAATGGTTAATTATTATAGTTGAAACATTATTAAATACCAGAAAATATTATTAATTTTTAGTACTTAGTATACATTGCTATTAGTCTGATAAGAATTTGTAACGTCTTAGTATATTTTGGATAAATATTTTGCAAAATTACTAAACTACACTGTATGCTTGCTAAACTTTTACTAATGTCAATTTATAGGAATGTATGGGTAAAGTACCCAGTTACATTATGTAATAATTGTTTCCCAGCCATTAAGGCTCTGATGGAAGGATCACGATGATTTGAAAAATCATCCCTATATAATGACTTCTATAGAAAGCTATTTTACCACTATTATTGCATTCATGTTTTGGAAATGGGTAAAATATTAAATATTTAAGCACCTAAATGCAGCAACAATGAGTAGCCCCGATACAATAAATCGGACCTGGCATACATAAATAACAATCTGATGTGTTACACTCACATGACTTTCTCTACTCTTGTACAAACTATTTTTACAAACGCTTATTCTCCATATGCTTCATGTTAATAGAGATGTTAATCTTATTGATAATTTTCTTGTAGATGCAAGGGGAATATGATAGGCTTTAAGCAATAGTCAAATATTTTAAGAGCTGGTTGCTATGTGGCGCATTCCATTCTCTTTATATGTCCAGGACATAAAAAATGAATAACGAATTCCCATTTTAGAAAAAGTATTGGAGAATTTAAGGGAATAACAAGTAATATCTCGAAAATGGTTCACTCAACAAAAAAAAATGTATATGACATAAATTGTGTATTTTAACGCGCTCTACATTTTTTGTGTAGTAAAATTTTGTCTATCTCTTATGGTATACCAGTTATGCAAAAGTCGTTCACAATGCAGAATACTTTTGGAGACATTCACAGAAACTTCAAGATATACATTTTATTTGTCATGAAAATATCTTAAATGTATGATATTTTAATCAAAATCGTTAGAGCCATTTTTGAGAAAATTAAAATTTTCGAAAAATGCTCCATTTAAAGGTAATCTGGGGTGGGGGGATTTTCTTGAAAACCTTCGTGTCACATCTCTGGAAGATACTGAACCTAAATACCATGTTTGGTATTCATCCAACTGTTCGTTTCTGAGTTATGCTGTTCACAGACACACACACACAGCCCCACACAAGGGGACACTTTTTTGGATTCAGGGGGTCTCAAAACGTATATTTCCGGTAAAATCTCGGTATCGAATTTTTGGGTGGAATACAATACTTCCCCTACTTACTATACGAGTAGAGAAAGTAAAAATTAACCCCACTCACCTGTGCAATAGTATTGCTGGAACTCATAGTAGTAATCCAATAATTTGCAGCGGATAACCTAAAACAAGGGTGGGAAAAATACCTTTCTCCCTCGAGTCATCAAATATGCAACACTCACTACACCACTCAGCGGCATATGGAAAACAAATGAATAGACAGCTAAAGTGGTTTCACTTTAGGTTTAAAGGAATTGTAAATAAAACCACGTGATAAGGGAGCACCTCATTGGCTGGTGGGCAAACTACAAATTTTCCCGCTTAGCATGTCATCTCTTCCTCTACATAAAACAGTTCGGTTCAGATCGTAACATTTTGTGGTTATTCTCGTATAGAGAATCTTTAAGAGCCCATTATTGTAACAGTTCAATTTATGAAATAAAATGTTTGTTCAGATTCACCTATAACTAAATGAAGCGTTATAGCAGAGGGTTTAAGAGGCTATGCGCAGGTGCTGCAGGTCATTTCCGGTTTGATAAGTGTACTTTTGCTTCGAGTTAAGAAAACGAGTGTCATGGCTGAGAATCCTGTGTTAAATGCTTTTAATAAAGTTTATGAAACGTACCCATATTTAATCGGCAATGAATATTGTTGGCCATTATTTAGCAATAATTGACTTTCCTTGTTAGTGATGCAGAATTATTGCTCGGATTGCTTGGGTTGCGTTTGTTTCTTTTCCGTGGTTTTCTAACCTATAGTGCTAATCATTTTCTTAATTTGTTGACTCATAAAAGGTTAAAGCAAAATTGGTATACTGATATTGGTCATTAAATGAATGATTTCTAAAGCCTGAAGTTAAGTGCAGTTTATTCCAGTATCACAGAGCCGGACTGTTCAGATATAACTTTTATTTGTCTACTCTTAGTATTGTGTGTTATAAGTTTAAGATGTAAGGCAAAATATAGGAAAAAGACAATGTTTAAAAGCTAATGATCCCCAAGCTGCGCAACATGTTGTTTTCGCATTCTGTCTGAAGCAATTTCCTCTCACGGGTATATAGTTCCCGTCATCCTCCACGTGGTGCTGCCATGTGCTCGGCGGAGTGATACATTTAAGTTTTGTTTACTTTTACTTTCAACTTGTAGTGAAAAAGGTACAGAAAAGGAGTGGCGCCTGCGAGTCACACTGCCTCGCGAGTCCCGTTTTCACCACCACTGACCTAAAATGTTCGGAACTACGCAACAATGAAGGTTATCGTTTGCAATGAAGGGAGATGGACGATGCATTATACGAACCGGCTGCGCGGTGTTTTTCGTGTCCGCGTCCTCGGCGCTCTTTCCCGTCTGCCGCTATCATAGAAAGGCGCGGATGAAACCATACAACATTTTTAAAACTGCTCTTAAAGGCTTTATTTACTAACTTTATGAGAGGAGATACTGAAACTGGCCATCGTTGTCCATACATTTTTGGTACCTCTTTAGGAAACTATCCATCGCTCGCCGTAGTTCACGTTGAGAAATGCTGGCACTTTCCTGGTGGACATTTTGTTTTAATTCTTGCAGGGTATGCGTGTTTGTCTTATACACGTTATTTTAAGTTACCCCAGAGATACAAATCGCAGGGGGTTTGGTGGGGGACCTAGTGGGGCACAAATTTCTACTAATAATTCTGTCCTCAAACGAACCGGCTGCACTTTAAATTGTTCTCAACGAAATATTGGCCTTATGAGCTGTTGCAGAGTCTTGTTGAAAAAAGGCAAAATCACGCTTCTTGTCTGTTAGTTCTCTAAAAACAGGGGGGCAAAATTGTATTCAACAGGCTTCAACTACTAACTCGAACAAATTTGGTGCTAAAAAAGTATGAACAACGACGGTGGCCAGTTTCAGCATTTCCTTTCATAAAGTTGGTAGGTAAGTAAAACTTTTAAAAGTAGTTTTAAAAATGTTGTATGGTTTCATCCGCGCCTTTCTATGATAGCGGCAGACGTGCAGCGAGCGCCGAGGACGCGGACAGGAAAAACACCGCGCAGCCGGTTCGTAGTTTTTTTGCTCTCTCTGTATGTTGATAGAAGAGAACAAGTCGCACCAACAAGACTACGTATTGGCCACAGCTCACTGACACACTCCTACCTGCTACGCAGAGAAGACCCACCCATCTGTCCAAACTGCAATACTCCTCTTACAATCAAGCATGTCATCACCGAATGCTCCAAGTTTAAGAGAGAAAGAAAACTTCACCCACAGATATGGTTACAGCGCTCAGGAACCCGAAAATACTTGAATTCTTTATGGATATACAACTATACCATAAGTTTTAGCTCTAATTGTCAACAATTTTATTATGGTTTATCTAAAATGTTAATGTAAATAATCAATACTGTAAGCTTTTAACGTTTATGAACTGTTGATTTCAGCTGAGTTATGTTTTTTGACTAAGAAAAGAATTAATTGTTGAGATTAACATATAAATGTGAACACTTATCATTGTATCTACTTTAAACTATAATGCATGTGCTATGTTATTGTAAAATGCTGGTCGCGCTATGACTTTACGGTTTAAGCGACCATAAACAAATGAATAAATAAAATTAGTATGTGTTATTTTAAACTGTACTAATGGAAGATATGCAATTTACGAAGCTTAGTCTAATAATTTCACCACGTTTGCAAGTTTCCGTTGTATGCATGTCATTTAAGGGAACCTATCTATAAATTTTTCAAAACTTTAAACGAATCAACTACGCCTTTTGAATTTGTACGTCGTAGTCTGTTTTAGGGATGTGACAAACAGTTATTTTCAGGTAACGGTTATAACTGTCGCATTATCGGTTAGATGTACCGGTTGCCAGTAATAACTAAGTTATTTGTTTTCATGGTTATCACGATTTCGGTTACTTTAATGGTTACCAATAGCGATTATGTAATTACGTTTCACTATGAACGACGTCCATACTTTGTTTTTTGATGCCATTGTAACATCTATAAAGAAGTTTTTCACACTTTGATTGCTACAGTGGTTTATACCGCAAAATACATTTCCACTTCTTCTACATTCCTGTGCATACAAACACGTGATGCAGACATAGCAAAGGAAAATACATCACTATTGCTCACATACTGAAATTAAGTACAGGGCTATTCAAAAAGAAAGAACAGACTTTACATATTTATTTCTAATGAAGGATAATAGATATCGACACATACTACGCATCATTGAACAGAGGTGATCTCAAAGTTTTAAGCCTCACCTATTAGTTTCATTCAGTGCCTACAGCGGCGCTGTGTTTGTTTACGAGAAAATGGCGACGCCACAAGAAAAGTCGATTTGTGTGCTGCATTATGCAAAGAGTGAATCTATTGTTTCATTGTAACGTGCATTTCGTTGTAGGTTCATCTACAAGCCGCCTCGTTATAAAAAATTTACAATTTATACAATAAATTCGTAAAAGATGGTTGCGTATGCAAACGGAAAAGCACTGGTCGTCCTGGCATAACAAATGGTGCTCATTTTGAACTCATGAAATAAAACTTTTGAACTTTTCTCTATTCAGGGATGTATCACATGTGTCACCTTGTCGTTCATTAGAAATAAATATGTAAAGTTTGTTCACTCTTTTTAAATAACCCTGTATATAAAAGTATTCAGTGTTCTATAGGGCATTAGATAAAACATTGTAATGGATTTTTTGAAAGGTGATGTTGCTAGAGAAGAGAAACATTAACGCTCAAACACATTATTACGTTAACATCACATGTATAGTATATGAATAGGAGCCCCTTCACTATACACATGGCACACACGCTTCTACAGGATTATCTTCATTACTTTCGTAACTCTATTAAACATTCTAGTTTACAAATGAAACCTCCAGAGTCGCCATTAGAAGTACGTAGAATAGCACAATGTCTAAAATACGCTATAAAGACTGCTGCAAGGCCCAACTCGGAAGCCCATCGATACACCTTCTTTGGGAAGAGCAAAACAAGTATGCCAAAGAATACAAATCAGCAATAACATTTTCATCATAGATTTGAAAAAATCAGACATGAACTTAATATTAAAATACCTCCAATAATGTCTAGAGATCATCATGATTTTCCACCCTGGAGGTTAACTATTCCTAGAATTAATACGGATATGAAAACTAACCAGAAATCACATACAGATTCCTTCATATATAAACAAATTTACCAGGAAACCCGTAGCACATATGCTAAACATATTTACATATACAGATGGCTCCAAATCTGATCAGGGTAATGGCTGTGCTATAATTACTCCGGATGCTAAACTTAAGTACAAGCTTCCAGACTTGTTCTCTGTTTCCTCCTCTGAGCTCTATACTGTCAAACAAGCTTTGATTTACATTACCACAGTACAGCATAACACAGTGCAATTCTAACTGATTCACTAAACACTACTGACTTAACATTCATCCAAGATATCCAAAGTCTTTACAACCAAATTACTACAAATAATCAAGAAGTTATATTCTTCTGGATTCCGTCCCACCGTGGAATATCAGGAAATGAGGAAGCAGATAGGTAAGTCAAAAAAGCAACTTTGCTACCTCCAGTGGAAGAATTGCCAGTGCCCTACAGAGATGCTCAAAGTTATTTTTTTAGCAGACCAACTGTCAAATTGAAGCAAGACTGGGCCATTCAAACATCAAGCAAACTCCACATAGTTAGGAAAGGCACCACAAAACCCTGCACATTGCAGACTCCAAAAAGAAAAGATCACGTTTACGAATATGTCTTCACGCCTAACCCATTCCTCTTACTCACCAAAGAAAATGCTCCTCACTGCGAGACCTGCAATTGCCGTATCACCATCGAACACCTCATCACTAAATGCAGAAGTTATAACATGGAGAGAAGAAGACATAACGTCCCTGAACATATATTTTTAGCTTTAAACAACCCTACTCATTTCAAAAACATTATTTTCTTGAAAGACAGCAAACTGTATAACAAGATTTAGATATAACATATCAAATAAAAATGTATGTTAGGTAATAGGTTATACTGTTCTAGCTGTGTTCAAGACTTAATAATGTAAACTATGTTTGTAACAATGTATTACAATTATTGTATCATTTAATCAATGTAAAGTATACAATGTGTTATTATTGTACTCCTATGTATGGATATAAGTCTCGATGTGACCTAGTAGTCAAAGCGACTATTAATAAAGAAAAATAACAACAACAAAACATTGTAATGACATTTTGAAAGGTGTTGTTGCTAGAGAAGAGAAATATTAACGCTCAAACACGC
This sequence comes from Deroplatys truncata, assembly GCA_030765065.1. NCBI lineage: Eukaryota > Metazoa > Arthropoda > Insecta > Mantodea > Mantidae > Deroplatys > Deroplatys truncata. Next base: position 118,903,065 of record CM060985.1, read on the forward strand.
ATTATTACGTTAACATCATAAATAATTATTGTATATTATATGAATAGGAGCCCCTTCACTATACACATGACACTCACGCTTCTACAGGTTATCTTTATTACTTTCGTAACACTATTAAACGTAGGGAACACTACTAAAGTTGTGGTTTGCATATTTAATTATATTTAGTCACTTGTGTTCCATATTGTTACACAACTCCCATCACATGTATCCCACCCAAGGCATTAAGGGAGCGCTCTTGCGTTATCCTGCTGCCAACATTAAGTGCCCTAAGCCGCAAAGCGTAGCCAAGGGATTTTTTATATGACAGGGCGTAGCCGTAGGATCTGTGAGGCTAGACCCGTATGAACCTTTTATGGCGACAATCCTTTAGCGATATTGTTTCCTTCGGTTGGCAATTTTTCATCACAAAATGTCGCTAGTAAATTGAATTGAGTTTTATTTATGGTGGTGATTTTTCTGAATATGAGGCAGAGACTGAAGAAAGTTCTTGCATAATGTATGTATGTATTTATTTATTTTTCCATAATGCTATACAAAATTCCTACAACTTTTCATACATTACTTTGAGTTGCTATTTTATTCTTTAGCCCACCATGCATTTTAACACCGTGGTTATTTATGCATGGTGGGCCATAACAGATTCATATGGGTTTATTTTTCTAAGCCATTTTTCTCTTACTCTCCCCATATATTCTCCTATAACTTTTAATACTTTCTTTGTTAACATTCTCCCATTCTTTAGGTGAAAACTGATCTCTCCAAAACTTAGTTTCTTTACATTCAATTATATAATATAAGTCATTATCTGCCACACCACAAAGAGGACATCTATCCAAATTCGCTCCCTTCCTATTTTCTCCTTAGCCTATGTGCACTTAATCTGGACCAGGCCTACCGTTGTCTCGCTAACCTATTACCTACATCCACATACTTCTCTCTTCCCCAGTCCACCTTTAATTGTCTATATAGTTCCAAACTTTTCTTTCCTTCCAGACTTTGAAATAATTCTTGTTTCTCTATGTCTTCCACTCTGTTCCTCACTTCTTTCCAGAAACCGTTAAATAGCCCCTCTCTCTCATCCCATAAGTTACACATTTCTATTTCCTGTAGGATTCTCCTTATTCCTTGAGCCCAGTTCATCCCAGCACTGGATTTTTCTTGCATTATTAAAAATTGCCTCAAGAAATTATGCTCGTCCAATGATATCAATCTATGCCAATATTCAAGTATCCTTTCTACTATCATACCCTTGCTACCTACTCTTCCCAACTCCAACATTGCTGCTCCATTAGGTGATGAAATGGATAAACCCAATATACATTTACAGAACGATCTATGTATTTTACCAGTCATCTCCCATCCTTTATCACTTCCCCAAACTTTGATCCGTAGACCATTTTTGCTTCAACTACAGATTTGTGAAGCCTTTGCAACCATTTAATTTGCATATCTGGTATTTTCTTTAAGCACAATCTTATGGGAGTCATTGCTAATCTTCCCTTAGCTAAGACACTTATCTTGAAGAAAGTTCTAGTGGCAGTGATAATGAATCTAGTACAGAAAGCAGGGAAGAAAATAATTATGAAATCAATGATGACTCGCCAGGCCCTTCGAAACACGTTGGTATTACGGCCTAGTTTGGAGATTTACACTTTTGTTTTCTCCTTTCTGCAGCACAAATGTAAAACCCAATGACATGCTTTCCACCCAGAAGTGTTATCACCACTAGCAGTGTAAGCATTTCGGGTGCATATGCATCTTAATTCTAAGCTGTTTTGTACGTATTAAAGGTCGAAGCTTCCTTCGCATGGTTTCTAACTCTAATGTGTTCATATTTTAGTGTTAAGCTTTGTAAATCCTTTTTTACCTTCTCTGCCACGTATAGTTAAGTAGGGGAAGTATTGCATTCCATCCAAAAATGCGATACCGAGATTTCACCAGAAATACATGTTTTGAGGTCCCCCGAATTAAAAAAATCACTTTTAGAAAAACTTCCGTGGTGTGAACAACATAACTGAAAAAAGAAAAGTCAGATAAATAAAAAACTTGGTATTTAGGTGCAGTGTCTTTCAAAGATGTGACACGAAGATTTTTATGAAAATCCCCCCACCACAGAGTATCTTTTACATGGAACATTTTTCGAACATTTTGATTTTCTCAAAAATGGCTAACGATTTTGATTAAAATATATATTTAAGATATTTTCATGACAAATATAATGCATCTTGAATTTTCTGGGATGTCCACAAAAGTCCTGTTTTTTTACACATAAAATGTAGATCTCGTTAAAAAGCACAATTTGAGTCATATACATTTTTTGTGGAGTGAACCATTTCCTAGATATACCTTGTTATTTGTTTGAATTTTCCAATACTTACACTTTTTCTCAAATGGATTTGATATTGGTTAAAGCCTACCAAATGTCCCTTGCACCTACAAGGAAATTAGCAATAAGACAGTTTCTGCAAATGTTTATCTCGATTAACATAAGTAGATGGAGAATAAGCGTTTGTAAAAATAGTTTGTACAAGAGTAGAGTAAGTAATTTTTTTAAACTTATAAATTGAAATAAGAAGCTGTTTTATATCCCGTGTCTGTCAGAAAAGCTTTAACTGCTATTGTTCTTACCGTTCCATTCTATATTTGGCGTGAAAGGCCGGAAATTTTGCTCAGAGGCCGATCAGGCTTGAGGTTCTTTTACGTGCACGACCGCTAAAAACGGTGGGTGGGGTAGCAATATGACTTTGATGCAGCAACTTCTCCTGCATAAAACATATCCCAATTCCTTTTAAGCTGCATTATGTTCCTACTTACATACCGTACTAGTGCCCATCACAAAATATGTAGATAACTCAGTTGGTTACATTTATGTAGCAAAGCGGATAATTATAAGGATTTTTTTCGTCAGATGGTATATTAGATCGACACTGCCACTCTCGATCTCTTGCGGAGGAGATTGATGTTGCGTAAGGAGTTGGTGTATATAATTAATTAGTTTCGATAAGCAATAACAGTGTACATGTAGTGAATGATGTCACCCAGACTCGGTAACCGTCTCTGCTATTTTATAACCATTAATGGGATAACGAGTTACTGTTAGTTACTTTGGTAACCGTTTTTGGATAACTATGTAGTTACTCTGCCTCCATTACTTCTGTAAGCGTTACGTTAAGGTAAACGTTACAGTGTAACAGTTACTTATTTTCTGCCTATCCATGGTCTGTCTGTATAAACAAGTGTTGAAAGGTTTTATGCATAAAAGCTAAACATTATCGGGTCCAAACCTCCTTATGTTTGATGCGTGTCCACTAATAAATTACTAGCGAATAGCAGCGGTGCGACGACGATGACGATGATTTGTGTTTAAGGGCGCTCAACTGCTAGGTCATTAGCGTCCGTTTAAAACAGATCATGAAAAAGGGCAGAGATAAAGATCAGTACAAAATATCATGGCAAAGACCAGAGATAAAGATGAATCCAAAAATTATAGCAAAATAGAGAAATTAAGATTAATATATGTAGCGATTTGATTGAGGGAGTGTGGCACCAGGATATTGTCTTGAAAGAAACACTGCTTTCACTTTTCTTACTCTTTATGCTAGAAATCCTGCAAGATTCATTGGTATTCCCTAACACGTGTGATTCTTTTAACACTGTCTTCCCACTATTGTCTCTTGGAATACTAAAGTTTGCTCCGGCTAGTTATTTAATATATCGGTGCTCAATCACCGTTCTTTAGATTCACGCGAACTTGAAGTAGTCATTTGACTAACATTCGTTTATGACCTTGGATATAATTATATGGAAGAATACCGTTAGTACATTATATAAATAATTCACCTACATCACTTTATAATTGCATAAATGCGCGGCACTTGGCAAATTTCGGAACTTGGCGTCCTTTTCTGACCCGGAGTGCTACGTGTTACCTTAACGAAGAATCATGACAAACTGTCCCAAATCCACGCTCGCGTTCACATATACCAGTCACTGCTCGCCTCCAAAGTTTGTACATGTCACTGCGTCTTCCTATCTTTTCATTGGTTCTAATGCTTATTCTCTACGTTTATTGCTTCTCTAGTTGAAAATTCAAAGCCTAACTGTAAGAAAAGTCCGTTGACTCATAGCGTCTGTTTACTCTTAAAACTTGCCTCATCCCCACGAAGTACAAAAGAAGCTTTCGATTTTTATGGCCCCACGCTGGAAAATATAATGGACTGTCTGAAACTAAGATACACTTATTTCGCCTTAATCTTGCAGTTTTTCTTAGGCAATTATGTTTTTATTTATTTAACAATATTATTGAAACTTAAAACATATTTACAGATTTGAATCAGATTGCTTTAAAATTATGGAAAATAAACAAATTGCAAGCTAATTAATTATGAATAATTCCTAAATTATAATTATTGAAGAGTTCCTTTTTATGTATACTTAATCAGGTGGAAATATAGCTATATATAAAAGTCATAGGAAAAGTTAGAAATAAATATGAACATATAAAACTAAACCAAGAAGTATGAAACACCTGAATTCAACATGACTAAATCCGCATTTGGAAATTTACCTTTGATACAAAATTAAAAATCTGATGTGTTACACTCACATGACTTTCTCTACTCTTGTACAAACTATTTTTACAAACGCTTAATCTCCATATGCTTCATGTTAATCGAGATATCGAGATGTCAATCTTATTGATAATTTTCTTGTAGATGCAAGGGGAATATGGTAAGTTTTAAGCGATAGTCAAATATTTTAATGCTGGTTGCTATGTGGCGCATTCCATTCTCTTTGCATGTCCAGGACATAAAAAAATGAATAACGAATTTGAGAAAAAGTAAAATCTGATGTGCTACACTCACATGACTTTCTCTACTCTTGTACAAAGTATTTTTACAAACGCATATTCTCCATCTAGTTCATGTTAATCCAGATAAACATCTGCAGACCCTATCTTATTGCTAATTTTCTTGTAGATGTAGGGGAAAATATGTTTACAAGGGCAATATAGAAAAACAGTAGCCTTTAAGCACATACATATCTGTTAATAGCTGGTTGCTAGGTGCCGCACCATTCCCTTTGCCACAGATTATAACTCTTTGCATATCCAAGACAAAAAAAATGAATAACGAATTTGAGAAAAAGTATAAGTATTGGAAAATTTAAGGAAATAACAAGCAATATCTCGAAAACGGTTCACTCAACAAAAGAAATGTATATGACATAAGTTGTGTATTTTAACACGATCTACATTTTTTGTGTAGTAAAATTTTGTCTATCTCTTACGGTTTACCAGTTATGCAAAAGTCGTTCACAATGAAGGATAATTTTGGAGACATTCCCAGAAAATTCGAGATATACATTTCATTTCTCATGACATTATCTTAAACATATGATATTTTAATCAAAATCGTTAGAGCCATTTTTGAGAAAATTAAAATTTTCGAAAAATGTTCCATGTAAAGGGTAGTCTGGGGTGGGGGGATTTTCTTGAAAACCTTCGTGTCGCATCTCTGGAAGATACTGAACCTAAATACCAAGTTTGGTGTTTATCCGACTGTTCGTTTTTGAGTTATGCTGTTCACAGACACACACACAGACACACACACAGACACACACACAGACACACACACACACAGACACACACACACACAGACACACACACGGACATGTTTCCAAAAATGCTTTTTTTGGATTCAGGGAGTCTCAAAACATGTATTTCCGGTGAAATCTCGGTATCGAATTTTTGGGTGGAATGCAATACTTCCCCTACTTACTATACGTAGTAGAGAAAGTAATAAGTATTGGAAAATTTAAGGTAATAACAAGCAATATCTCGCAAACGGTTCACTCAACAAAAGAAATGTATATGACATAAATTGTGTATTTTAACGCGATCTACATTTTTCGTGTAGTAAACTTTTGTCTATCTCTTATGGTTTACCAGTTATGAAAAAGTCGTTCATAATGAAGAACACTTTTGGAGACATTGCCAGAAAATTCGAGATATACATTTTATTTGTCATGACAATATCTTAAATATATGATAGTTTAATCAAAATCGTTAGAGCCGTTTTTGAGAAAATTAAAATTTTCGAAAAATGTTCCATGTAAAGGGTAGTCTGGGGTGGGGGGATTTTCTTGAAAACCTTTGTGTCGCATCTCTGGAAGATACTGAACCTAAATACCAAGTTTGGTGTTTATCCCACTGTTCGGTTCTGAGTTATGCTGTTCACAGACACACAGACAGACACACACACGGACATGTTTCCAAAAATGCTTTTTTTTTATTCAGGGGGTCTCAAAACATGTATTTCCGGTGAAATCTCGGTATCGAATTTTTGGGTGGAATACAATACTTCCCCTACTTACTATACGTAGTAGAGAAAGTAACAATCATATCAACCGCTTGCTTATCATCCACTAGGACTGTCCGGCAGATGCAGAGTGTCCCGAAGATGTGCTAGAACAATGCACTCTAGCAACACGTGACGGACTGACAGCCCTTCGCCACAAAGCAGACAAACAGGAGCAGGATCACCCTTAAAAAGATAACCGTGTGTAAAATTGCAGTGGCTAATACGCAACCGAGCCAAAATCACCTCCTCACGTTGAGATACCCGAGAGGAAGTTATCCAGAGCGATGCGTCGTTACCTCATACGGGCAATACAGGTTATCTCTTGTAAAACTCGAATCTCATGTGGGCGCATGCGTATTTCATATTATAGAAAAGCAACACGTGGCTAGGATAAAAATTACGTTCCTCTGAACAAGTACAAAACATAATCATAGTTTTTCATCCAGTAGTTTTTATGCCATTTATTTATAGTTCCTACGTGATATTTAAACGCAGACTTTTATAAAACAAAATGTGTGTGATGTTCATAAAACAGCGCCTACTCCGAGACATCCCGCAAATTGCTGAAAGAAGTTTTGAAGGCTCCCAGTTCAACAAATATTTCATCACATTTGTTGAAGCAATCCTGTTACAGGTAAAATAGGATATTGTGACTTCGTCCAGTTTTTCAACTGTCACTCTTCAACGTTTTCGTCAATGTTTTGTTTTTATCTTGCTCAATTCCCCATCACTAACACTTCCTCGTGGGGTTCACTCGCTGGGGAATCGAACACAAGACCTCCATAATTCCTCGTTCCGCAGCAGCATCAGCTGCACAAAACAGCAGTCGTCACCAACTCGCTCTCTCACTGACTGGCCGAAGCAACTAACTCAACTCACTGCTCTTGCGAGAGCGCTCGCTTATATAGGCAGTGAAATCTTCCCATAACATTCTAGAACTGTTTCGACACACGTTCTTGAGGGGAAGGAGAAACTTCCAGATGGTTCTGGTTTATCTGCCGACAGCGCATCCGGTGTTTACGCTGGCGAAAGGTACTTATCGTTGTTTATTCTGAATCCAAGGCGCCGACCCCCCGATAACCTTAGGCCATAGCGGCTGCGTCACAATATATTTTGGAACGTCAGATAGAAAGAGGTCTATGATCATAACTTCCTCAAGGTTGAAGGAATTAAAGTTTGATGTATTATAACAAAAACCAAAAGGAGTAGTGAAGGGTTGTAGGTACCTCGGTTGTAAGTTAACCTTCAGTGTAATACTCTTGATTCAGTTCTTTGACAGGCTTTGTTCTAGTCCGGTTCCCAACCTGGGGGGCGTGAGAGATTTATAGGGGGCCGCAGACAGTTAAGAAGAAAGCAGAAACATGCGGTCAGACAAGTCAACATTTTTATATTCTTATTGCAGTTAGCGAGTGCGTTTTTTGTAGAGTTGGTAGCGTCTAAATTTTTTTAGTGGAATACAATACTTGCCTACTTACTATAGGTACGCAGTAGAGAAAGTAAAACTTAAACTATCTTTGGGAACAACCGTTTCTTATTTCGCAATTTTCATTACGAATTTTAGATTTATGCTCTTCATGCAGTTAGAGAAAAGTTCGCTGAGAAATAAAGTTTTTCGATTTATTAAAAATATACCTATTCTTCTCAAACCTTGGTAAGCTTGGTAATTTAGAACATCTATTTTACAATAATGATTGAATAGCAAATTTTAGCGAGTGTATATTCGGGAAATTGTTTCCATAATTTCATTCCAATAATTTTAAAAAAATCGTACCATAAAGATCATTTTAAGCGCCGAAAAATGTGTAAAATATTACAACTGAGAAAAACGCTTCTGAAAATTTGCAGGTATAAGCTCATCTTAATTCTGGTTATGTTATTTTTACAAAATAGTTTAAATGGAAGAAGTTACTTAAAAAAATTACATACCAAACATACAATATGCATCAAACAGTTGTAGTAAATAAAAAACGTAGTAATAATATGAAAAATAGAAACGGTGCAAACGTGATACCACTCTACGAGCCAGGATTATTATTTTTTTTTTACATCTCTATGTGACATACACACTTTCACTCGTATAACATTGTTTACATAGATACCCTCCTTAATAGTCATCTAAAGACATTAAAATTAATTTTTGAGCATTTTAACCCAATTTCAGCGATAGGTTTCTCAAATTTTGTAAAATGCAGACTCGAGGTGAATTTTTCGTTTGTAAAAATAACATAAATAGGTTTGTAATTTATAGAACCCATAGTTTGAAATGTATTTAACAATCCCGTTGAAGGAGCACGCTTGTCTATAGTCTTGCAGGCAGGTTTGAACAGATTTCTTGCGCCACCAAGAGGTCAAATCAGGGGTTTGTACACCCTACTGCAGTCAGCTTGTGGTATCGGTCCCCAAGGTTACAAAGCGAACTGAAATCAGGGTAAGGGAAATTCTTCCAAATGTAATCGATCAATAAGTGCTCTCCGTTTCGTCAATAGGTGGTCTTCCATTGTCGTGGAGAAGAGATGTGACCTCTCTTTTTACATACAGTTACTCAAGACTCAGGGAAAGTATTCCACTCCACTTTAAAAAAGACTAGCAGCTAAATTAATGGAGGAAAAAATCTATTTTTTTGGACATAAAGATCAAATGGTTATGGTTATGCATATTTTAGCGGTTTTTCAAATACTTTTTCAGTTTTATTAGTTTTGAAAAAATGCCAAAATTGCAAATCTTTTGAAGTAGTATTTTCAAAATTATCTTTTATGCATTGAGTAAAGCAATTTTACTTTCTCTACTGCGTATAGTAAGTAGGGGAAGCATTGCATTCCACCCAAAAATTCTATATCGAGATTTCACCGTAAATATATGTTTTGAGGCCCCTGAATTCAAAAAAATCAGTTTTAGAAAAAGGCCCATGTGTGTCTGTCGATGTGTCTGTAAACAGCACAACTCTTGAAAACGAAAAGTCGGATAAACACCAAACTTGGTATTTAGGTTCAGTGTCTTTAAAAGATGAGACACGAAGATTTTCAAGAAAATCTCCCACCCCAGAATACCCTTTACTTAGAACATTTTTCAAACATTTTTACTTCCTCAAAAATGGCTCTAACGATTTTGATTAAAGTATGACATGTTTAAGATATTTTCATGGCAAATGAATTGCATGCGTTGAATTTTCTGGGAATGTTCCCAAAAGTCCATTTCATTCTGAATGACTTTTGCATAACTGGTAAACCGTAAGAGATAGACAAACTTTTGCTGCACAAAAAATGTAGATCTCGTTAAAACACACAATTTATGTCACATACATTTTTTGTTTGTGTGTGTGTGTGTGCGTGTGTGTGTGTGTGTGTGTGTGTGTGTGTGTGTGGAGTGAGCCATTTCCGAGATATCCCTTCTTATTTGTTTGAATTTTCCAATACTTATACTTTTCCTCAAATGGGAATTCGTTTTTATGTCCTGGCCATGTGAAGAGAATAGAATGCTCATAGGAACTAGCTCATAGACGATTTGACTATCGCTTAAAGCCTACCATATTCTCCTTACACCTATAAGAGAATTAGCCATAATAGAGTTTCTCGATTAGCTTTAAGTAGATGGAGAATAAGCATTTATAAAAATAGTTTGTACAAGAGTAGAGAAAGGCATGTGAGTGCAACACATCAGATTTTTGTTTATTACTCGATTTTGCGGTGAAAATAGGATTTTATTTGTCGGAGGAGTAAAACGTCAAAAGTTGTACATTTACAACGTTTTTGCCTCACGTTTTACGACTTCACGAATTTATTTCTCTACCACTTTGTCACATGTCGATGAAAGTGTGTGGGTGTATACCTAAAGGATGCCCTACCCAATGCGGGAATAATAATTTTAAAAGCACCACGTACAAAAAAGTTGTAATGTGGGCATATTTTTTAAAAAATTATATAACTGAGAAAAGGAACGATCTGAAAAACTGCCAAAACACGTAAACTACTTCATTTCGTCTTTATGTCAAAAAATTAGATTTTTTCCTCCATTAATTTGGCTTCTAAAATATTTTAAACTGCAGATTAATACTTTCTTGAGTAACTGCATATTAAGTAGAGGATGTATTGCTTTTAACACCTCAAATATATGTTTTGAGACTCCCCAAATTAAAAAAAAGAGTTTTTAAAAAAAGCCCACGCGCGGGCGTATGCCTGTATGCATAACTCAAAAATGAAAATTCAGTTAAATACCAAATTTGGTAGATAAGTTAGCGACTTCCAAGTCGGCGACCAGAAAATTTTCAAGAAAAATTTCCCCATAATTAACTATCCTTTACTTCGAAAATGCTTTGATATTTTCGACCCTATCAATAATAGCTCTAACGATTTTGAATAATGCCACATGTTTAAGATATTTGCTTGATTAAAAATGTACATCCTGAATTTTCTGAGAGTAGCCTGTGAAGATTTATTCATTCTGAATGGATTTTGTGTAATTAGTAAGATAGAGATCCACAAAACATTTCTGTACAGAAAATGTAGGTCTCGTTAAAGCTCACAATTTATGTCAAATCATGTTTTTGTGGCGTTAACCATTTCCGAAATATTGTTGTTATTGGTTTCAATTCTCAAATACTTATACTTGCGGAAATTCACTGTTCCTTTTATCTCATGCTCTAGTAAGTAGCATGATATTTCAAAGCCAATTCATAGCGACTGTTTAAAAGCCAGACTAATGCTTCAACCTGCTGTATCCTGCACTGTGTTTTGTTTCTATTACAATGTGGAACGCATTTCCCAGAAAAGCCCACAAAGACAGGGTCAGGAATGTTAACTTTCTGATAAGTAACTGTCCCTATTTAACGATGCAACTATTCATATATTTTAGAAAGTAAGAAATACAATATATAGGGTCAGTCAAAAACTTTTAAGAATGGACGCAATAAAATATTAAACATTTAATTCTGATCATTGCATCTTTTCAAAATACTGTCCATTGCATTTTATACATCGTCTCATCCTTTTAAACCATTTTTGAAGTGCTGAACGCCATTCTTCTTTGGAGAGAGCACAAATACATTCTTCGTAAGCAGCTACTGCGGCTTCAGGTGACCCAAATTGGAGGGAAATAAAAAATATCGCATGGGGCCAGATCTGGACTGTATGGAGTATAGGACAAATGTCTGACTCCTGCATAAATTGGGTTGTTTCTTGAGGAATGTAGGTAGACCAGTCTTAGGAACTTTTCCTTAGTTCATTGAACACCTGTGACAGATATTGTGTAGTGTAACATCTAGCAGTAACAGTCTTTTGTTCCTCAAGCGGGATGGTCACAATGTGGTCACTTGCTATGAAGAAGGAACAGATTATCTTCTTGCCAACACTTCTCGTTCGCTTCACTTTTGTTGGGGGAATCTTCTCCTGGGAAGACCCAGAGCGATGACTGTCGTTTAGTTTCTGGACCATACTGGTAAATCCAGCTTTGTTACATGTTACAATGTTAAATATGTTTTTAGATCTTCCTCCAATGAATTGTTCAATAACTTCCTGACACCATTGAACACGTGCTTGTTTCTGCTCATGTGTGAGGTGCCTGCGACTGCAGCGCTTCTTGATTCAAGCATTTCTTTCAGGATTGTTTTCACTGCTGTCGATCCAATATTTAGGGCTTCTTGAATCTGACCAAATGTTCAACATTTATCTTCCCGCAATACGCGCTCCGCTTTCACATTTTCATCCATTCTTACTGTAACTGGCCGTCCTACTCGATCTTCAGCTTGGAGGGAATCCCTTCCTCTTCTAAACTCTGTATACCACCGATAAATGGTGGATTGCAAAGGGAAAGATCCCCAAATGCACGCTGCAGTCTTTCAAGGTATTCTCTCTCCCCTAAACCGACTTTAAAGTCATAGAAAATCATAGCACAGAAATGTTCTCACTTGAGATCCATCCTAGCGTATGGCGTAGCAACACCTGCTATACATACACATTGACAATCTGAAGTTAGGAAAAGCTTCTTTGGCTTATCACTTCTCAAAACTTTCAGAGCGACCCTCTTAATTACAAAACAACTTCCTCTTGATGCATCTTCCTGCACAATATGATTGAATGACCTCTGGCATATTGAAATATTCAATCTGGGAATATTACATACGCACTTTACAGACCAGAGTAATACAATAAGCTGGTGCAAAATGGTTTCTCAAAATATACATATCTGTCCCTAAGTATTACCGCACGAGAGGTAGTTTCAGAATGCCTATTACTAAACAGAAAACATAGCCATAAATTAAATTACCTTGAATAAAAATTTTAAAAAAGGTAAAAGCCCGTGTAACATTACCTAAGAAGCTTAACAACGGCCTTACACGGTCTAAGAATTAAAATGGCATAAATCAGAAGAATGAGACATTAGACCAGAAGATTCACCTTAAAATCTTCTTCCAAATAACAATAACAAATCAACAAGAAGGCTAGTGCTCCATTTGTGTCCAATATTAAAGCAATTTAGAGAGACGAACACCGAAAAATGAAATGATCAGAAAGACCAGAAGTGCCTGTACTTGTCCTAGAAACGGCTTCATGTCTTTAGAAAGAACTCACCAAGGTTATTTAGTGAGGCACACACAGGTGTATGGTCATCGCAGCCTTCGGATCCCCAAGCGGCGACCTTTGTGCAGTAGCCAAACACTTGTTCCCTACCCTCCCTAACCGCAAGCACCATAAAATCTTAGTGACATCCATGTGCATATGCGCGTTGTTGCCAAAATTAAAAATAGTATTTAAAAGCAAAACTTTGCAGGTGATTTCCACATGTACAGAATACAATCATGCAGTTTGTCTGCTTGCTTTACACACAAAATAACTATGTAAATAACTATGAATCCCATAGTAATTACATTTAAGTTGCAAACGCTTTAAAATATAACTGAACTAATGAATGATCTGAACTAATATACTGCGCTACAAGAATAGAAATGCATGTTAACATATCCGAGAGAAACTTAGAAACATGTTCCGAATAAACTATACATTGTTGGACTATCATTAAATAATTAAAATACATAAATATTAATTTATTTTGAAAGGAACTCTTACTCCCAAATCAAAGCATCATTTTTGATTATGCTGTGCGCGGAGCTATGGTAAAAAGTTTTTTATCACTTGTATCACAACAATGTTTTATTAATATAAAGCTAATACAAGAAGTTGTGTATTGTTTAAGGTGTAAGATTTATAAGCATGACATCTTCTGTTTACTTAAATGAATAGCTTTATTATAAAATGCAGGATAAGTAAAAATACGAAGGCAAAAGAAAGAAAATAAAAAAAAAATCTTATGTATTATATTCACAAGATTATCTCTACTCACTCTTCTACAAACTACTTTCACAAAAGCTTATTCTATCTACTTCTTAAATAATAAGATAAAATTTCATTGCACATATCGTTGTAAATATAAGGATACATAGGCTAAAGCGATAGTCAGATTTTTAAAATACAGATGACTATATGATGACTTTGAAATTCCATGCTCTTAGCATGACCATGAGGAAAATACAAACAGAGACTTCCAACTTGTATTTCAAAATTCAAACCAACAACAAAAAATTTCTCGGAAATGGTTAACACAATTTGACCTAAAATTTGTCCTTTACCGAGATTGCATTTTACGCAGAGTAAGATTTTGTCTCTCTCTTAGAATTTACCAGTAATACAACAAGTTGAGAACGAGGAAAATTTTACAAGTTATTCCCAGAATATAAAATTCATGATACAAATTTTATTTTTCCTGCAAATATCTTAAACTTGCGGTATTTTACTAAAAATCGTTAAGCTGTTTTTGAGAAATTCAAAACAATAACAAACATTTTTCCACATAAAAGGTTCTTTTCTACATGTTCTTGAACATTACACATAAAAATCTGGCTTTGCTTATTCAGTTTTTGTAGCCCTTTTCTTCGTGGTCTTGGCATTACTGATATTCGGCAGAGGGTCACTTGCTGGTGCGACCGGAGGGGCATCAACTTGGTTCGTTTCCCAAGGTCTCCACATCTTAATTAAACTATTAAACGCTAATAACTATTAAACACTGCTAAACTTACAAAACTGCACTAAGTAAAACACTATATAACTTCTCTGAAGAAGTAATATAGAAGCTTAGCTGAACATGGAAGAAAAGCACGAGCGAACAGTCACAGCTGCTAAAATAAAACCGAAGAAACAGCAGAAATGACATTGCAACAACGCTTTGCTTTGGTGGAGCTGGAGAAAGGACCACGTGTTGTGTTTAAGGGATGGGAAGACCCTACTAATCGTTTACTGATGGGTTTATGGTCAGGCTTCAAAGCTTTCCGTTCGCTTTGAAGCCGGTTGGGGAAAGGATGCCCGCGACTAGTTTAAGCCCAGAGAACAAGTCCCTCTGCTAGGTAACTACTCTCAGTAGCGAGACAGAAATGCCACCTGGCAAACCAAACTAAAGAAGACGAGGCAGCGCTCATATCCCGCACACAGTTTTCTCCTGGCGTTGTCGCGAAACACAAAACTTACAAATTGGCACAATCCTTCTTATACATTCAATGCAATGAACGTTTACCTTGATTACCAAGAAGTAGACAGACGAATAACCTTTTGTAAGAATAGTTTAATGAAGGGTGAGTAGAGAAAGTCATGTGAATGCAACACAGTTTCTTCAAGATGCTCTGTTAAAATGCTATGTCCCTCCAAAACAATCACAAATGCCTCCATAGTGAAGTCCATAGATGATCTCGAACATCCGGGACGTTGGTGTTTTCTTTAGTAATGTGAATTGCATGAAAACGGTAGCGCAAAAACAAATGAACCTCAAACTCTTACCAACACGAATAAGGGATCCTGTACCTCTCTACCATTAGCGCGATCCGCAGTGAAACCACAAGATCCTCTAGTTTCGGGATTTAACCCATATTAGGCTAGGGTGTCGGATTCAAACTGGTTAAGAGGAAATCTGTTCAATTTAGCGACCCTGAAAATAGGAGTTGGACACTAATTCTTGATCATTTTGTACATTTTTTCACCCTACCTTTCCTACATGCTGATGTGGGCTAAACGTGAGCTTAAACACAATCGGGAATGAAATGTTCATCTCAATGGCCTGAAAATTGTAGATTCGACACTAATATAGAGATTTTTACTATTTTTAGACACCATCCCTTCCCGCCCCCACAGTATTATTTATCCAGATTGTAAATCACGTATGTAATGAGTTTAGTTGAAATTGCTCCGGACGTTACAGAGTTATACTGCAATAAACATAAGTAGTAGGAGAATAAGAGAGCTGGCCCAGTTAATTTATGCATGGCTATTCATATGCAAATGAGCTCCCCCACCTCCTCCCTCCCCCACCTCCTCCCTCCCCCTCCCCCCGCTGTGCCTTGGTAGTTTTAGCTGCACCTGCGGTCGTAAATCATGTTGAGTACAATGGAGGCTTGACAGTTAGGTAATTAAGGCTGTCAATCAACTGTCAAAACGAACAAAGGGGTCATAAATTTAAGGTTCTGTAACAAAGGCGAGATGTTTTTCCTACCCATTCCACATCCGGCCACTTCTGCACCTGGTCAGTTACCCGCCCCCACTTCCATTGTGTGTGTCGAACACGTGGCATACTCGTTCCACTAGCTTTTAACAAAAGAACAATGCTTGCCCTTCAGCTGTCAAAATGAACAAAGCCCATGATGAATTAGGGTTGTAACAAAGCCTGACCCTTTCCATTGTGTAAGAGATTCTATTGTGTGTGCCTTTCTATTGTTCGATGCAAGCATTCTTTAGAAAGACCACCTGGCAACCCAATAACAAAGCCTGACCCTTTCCATTGTGTAAGAGATTCTATTGTCCTTGGCAAGGCTAGTTTAGAAAGACACCTGCAGCGTTCCCATTGTTTGGCCACCTGCTAGTTTAACAAAAGAATTCGAGGGTTGCTTTATACTCGTTCTGTCCTTGTTTGTGTGAAAGAGAGAGAAACTTGTTTACCAACTCTGCGTGACGTCATACTTTAGAAAGACACCTGCTCCATAACAAAGCCTGACCCTTTCCATTGTGTAAGAGATTCTATTGTGTGTGCCTTTCTATTGTTCTGTGCAAGGCTAGTTTAGAAAGACACCTGCAGCGTTCCCATTGTTTGGCCACCTGCTAGTTTAACAAAAGAATTCGAGGGCTGCTTTATACTCGTCCTCTCCTTGTTTGTGTGAAAGAGAGAGAAACTTGTTTACCAACTCTGCGTGACGTCAGGTCGGCCATCATGATTTTGCCTGAGGGAGTTCTCCCCGATGTTTTACGACCTCCTACGAATATATCCGAGCATAGTTAACAAGCATTCTGTTTCAGCCAACGACTCCGAAAAGCATCTAATATACATTTCATTACGTGTATTAAACCTCTGAGTGATATCCATAGATCGGTGTTCGATTCTTACTGTAATCAAAAGTTTATTGCTAATGAGAAATTAATGATTGATATTATTATATCATTACCTTAATTAATAAAAAAGGCGTTCAGAGGACCCTAGTTCGAATCTTACCCTGCAAACTCTAATGTGTTTCATCTAGTAAATTACGGATGCGTGCTCTAAAAATATATTAAACACATGCGTATACTTAGGTATCCAAGTTGATATTTTCTTAGGGTAAAACATTATTATATCATTACCCTGATTAAAGACCGTTCAGAGGTTTCTAGTTCGAGTCTTACCCTGCAAGCTCTATGCCTACTAACTATTAAATTACGGAAGCGTGCACGATAAGATTAAAAATGTATTTAACAAATATAATTTAATTTTATACATTACGCTGTTTTAATGAAAGGTATTCTTAGGAACCCAGAAGCCGCTAGTTCGAACCTTACCCAGCGAAACGCCATAATAAATACTAAATTATTGAAGAGTGAACGGACAGATTAAAATGTGTTTAACAAATATAATTTAATATACACGACATTACAATGTTTAACGATCTGTATTCTTAGGAACAGAGGTCCCTACTTCGAATCCTGCCCTGCGAAACGCTATAATAACTATTAAACTATGCACGGCCATATTAAAAATGTATTTATCAAATATAATTATTTATATTAAACCCCTGCGTATACTTAGATATTCCGATGCCTAGACACGATTCTTTATTTTCTTTCTCCACAACTTGTACACATCCAGGCGCTTCCCATATACACGAGCACATGTGCATACATCAACAGGCATACACAGGTGCATGCATGCACACACATGCACATACATGTAACGCATTATATTAAACCCCTGCGTATACTTGGATATTCCGATGCCTAGACACGATTCTTTATTTTCTTTCTTCTCCCATTCCACCCCCCGACTTCCAGGCGTCACCTGAATTGCCCGAGGGCTACTTCTCTCTGCGCATGCGCTGCAAGAGACGATGTCACGTGACGTGTAACATCTCTCCCCCGCCATGCCAACGCGCGCATGCGCTGAAAGAGATGATGTCATTGGATACAATAATCACGTGACGTGTAACATCTCTCCCCCCGCCACACCAACGCTTGAAATTGCCTGAGGGGCTCTAGGCTCCCTATATAAACCAGCGCTGGTGCATAAGAAAGCCACTGCGACTTTTAAGTTAAAGTATATTGATTCGCTTCATCGAATTTAGTGATATTGTCTTCCAGACTGCATTCATCATCATCTACATAATGCAAGGTGAGTGAGTTTTTTACATGACTAAGTGAAACACGAATCATTGCAAGAATACCATATTGTTTATCTAATTTTTTCATTTCTTTAATAATTAACATCAGAACTGTTAAAAAATGTAGCGCTTTCATCAATGGTGTAGAAATAGTTCTTTAGATAGTGACATAAACATTCATACTTAATCTCTAATCAGTGTTCCTCTGTAAACATTCATATGATTTCTCCGCTCATTCTTCTATTAACATTCATATGATTTCACTACACGTTCTTCTTCTGCAAACATTCATGATATTCCCGTCACATTCCTCTATTAACATTCATATGATTTCTCATCGCGTTCTTCTATTAACATTACTCTAATAACATTCATATGATTTCTCATCACGTTCTTCTATTAACATTCATATGATTTTCGTTACACATTCTTCATGCATAAACATTCACATGATATTCTCAACACACATTCTTCTGTAACATTTATATGATTTTCTCTACATCTTCTGTAAACATTCATATGGTTTTCTCAACTCATTTCTCTATTGACATTCACATGATTTCTCCTCGCATTCTTCTATTAACATTCATATGATTTTCGCTACACGTTCCTCTTTCCGAAAAGCTTCATGCGACTTTTTCACAAAGCATTCTATTAACATTCATACGATTTCCTCTACTCATTTATTTCATATTACACGTTTTTCTCTACTCATTCATCTTTTATCAGTTATAAAAACAATTGAATTTACACATTTAAACTTTTTCACAGGTAATACTGCAAACTCAATGGGACTCGCAAGAGCGGCACTCGTCAGAGGAGCGGGCTCTCGACTTAACCAATTTATGCAAGTCGATAGAGAGCCCGCTAATAACAGCACAATGTACAACATGCCGACACCCCTGGCGGGGGATCTGATATCAGATGTGCCGCTGCAAGGCACATACATGTTTAATAGCCCCCCGTCACCAATCTTATCGGGGGGTGATTATATTATCCCGCCGCCACCTGGTTTTGAGGATGTCACTCCCGTTACAGGGGTGAATGCAGGCATGGGCAGCGCTTCGGACCAATGTTGCATGTGCAATAACTGCGAATACCAAGTTGCTGCAATAAAGATGCTTAACGAAGCGAACGGTGAGTTTAGATATATTATTACACTTTTTCTAGAAATATTATCTTTATCATTAATCAATGTATAACCAGAGAACAATTCAGAACTTCAATAATGGAATGAAGCATTCAATTTATTAGCACCTTTCAATCAAAATATTCAATGTGAAGCTAATTCTGCTTTGCTTCTTTGTTCTAGTTCCTGAAACAACTTCAGACGGGGCGGGGGAGATGGACGATGGTGGTAGCCTGCCCTCGCCTATCTTTTCACAGGACTACCTGACCCCGCCGCCTCCTGGATTCGAGGATGTTGCGCCGATGCCTGTAGGAGATCCATGGGCGATTATTCCCATCGATGTGTGCACTTGCGAAAATTGTGCATACAGGACCGTGTACCTGCAGATGCTTCGTGAATTGAATGGTGAGTTTTTTAACTTCATTTATTCTAGTAACATCAATACATAAATAATTAACGTAACGTTAACGCAAAACTTTTCTCAATAAATTTTTTTACTCATTTTTATTGATTAAAATACAATTACATAATAATTATCGTAACGTTAACGCATAACTTTTCTCAATCAACATTTTTTACTCATTTCTTTATTTATTAAAATATACAATTATATAAATAATTATCGTGACATTAACATGTGACTAAGATTTTTCTTCAATGATTTAATAAACATATATTCTTGCATTTCTATTTAAACTGACATTCCAATTAATTCCACTTTATTATTGTTATAGAACCTTCAATAGTGGTCATGAGCCCGGAGCCTGAGGATGCAATGCTCCGGGGTACCAAAAGACCTCACGAGGCTGAAGAGGAACACGGACAAACAATTAGCCCCCTCGCCCGCCCAGGATCTTCTATGGCTCCTCCATCACCAGTTGCAGGGCCATCAGGCATCGGTCGCAACCATTGTGACAACCCAACCACCACTGCTGACTCCGATAGTGACGACACCGAGTACAGGAACAACACCAAAAAACTAAAGGTTAGTCATACTCAGCTAGAGTGTAAGGTTATTGAATCGGCGTTCAAGGGCCGCCTTTTCAATAGCCGCATAGAAAACTCTTTAGAGATAGCTGACCCCAGTCAATTTCTGCAGGAATGCAGACATCTTGTATTGGGAGAGATGGTTTCTGTACTCAGGAGAAGCTCTTCAGGTTTTAAAGTAAATGCCTCCATAGAGATCACCTACCTAATACATTCTCCTGAAAAAGAGCATGCAGAAACCATCTTTTTCAATAGCAAGACAAAGCTGGGTCTTCAATCAAGTAATCTCAATGCCTTATACACTTCTATGGTCGATGAAATTCTAGAAAACATCTCGAATTTCGAAGGAGGTGCAAGCTCAAAATCTCTGTTCGCTGTCAGGGCTCTTGTTATTGGAACTAGCTTCTATGATCCCTTGAATGCATCGCGATACATAGAGTTACCCGCTGCTATCAAGGCCAAGAAAGCTGTAATAAACATACAAAATGAAGATGAATACTGTTTTGCATGGTGTTTGCTCGCTGCAAAGTATCCTGCAAAGCGACACTGTTATAGAGTGAGCAAATACCCTGCAAAACAGTTATTCACTGCATTCAACTACAGTGGGATAGACTTCCCTGTAAGCCTACACCAGATTCCAGACTTTGAACAGCAAAACACTGAAGTATCAGTTTCAGTATTTGGAATAGAAAGGGAGTGCGCAATTATACCACTATACCAAACCAGCAGCAGGAAAGAATTAACTGTTAACCTATTACTAATTGAACAAGATGGAAGATCTCACTACTGTCTGATTAAGGATATGTCAAAACTGATTTCAAAGCAACTGAGTAAATATAACGGGAAACAATGGGTATGCGAGCCCTGCCTGAAGCACTTCAATAATGAAGGTGCTTTTAAAAAGCATCAATTGAAGTGCATGCAGTGCCAGGTGCTCAAAATGCCTAATCAGGGTGAAGTGATTGAGTTCTCATCATACTCGAAGGGTAGTCCTGTCCTTTTTGTTGTGTATGCCGATATTGAGAGCGTGTTAGCCCGAGTTCAGTCCTGTGAACCGTCGGCTAATCAGAGCTGGACTCGGGCTATCCAGCATCATGAGGCTATTTCTATATCGCTTAAGCTCGTATGTCGCCATGACGATTCATTGTCGAGGTTTAAGCTATTCAGAGGTCCTGATGCAATCAAGGAGTTCTTCATTGAACTTAGGTCAATAGCCGACATGGTTATTGAGCAATATAGCCGCAATGAAGAAATGACCTTGACTGCTCAGGACGTTGCTGACTTCGATAATGCTCGTCATTGCCACATATGCAAGAAGGAGTTTGAGGTAGATGACTTGAAGGTACGTGACCACTGCCATGTGACCGGTGTATTCCTGGGGGCTGCTCATAATGCATGCAATTTAAATAGACGGGTACCTAACTTTATACCCATCTTTTTTCATTGCCTTAGCAATTATGACAGCCATTTCCTGATGCAACACCTGGCATATGATGATCACCCCATTTCGTGTATCTCAAACTCCTGTGAGCGATATATATCATTCAGCAAAAAGTACAGGACTATCTTTTTCAGGTTTCTAGATAGCTTTAAGTTCTTGGACGATAAGCTATCTAGTTTAGCCTGCATGCTGAGTAGTGATGAGTTCAAGATCACAAACTCTGAGTATCCCGATCCTGAACATCAGCAGTTAGTGAGATCTAAGGGAATATTCCCTTACAGTTACGTCGACTCTCCTTCAAAACTAGAGGAAACAGCACTCCCTTCAATTGAAAATTTTGACAATATAACACAAGAGGAATACAACCATGCTGTCAAAGTCTGGAACACCTTCAACATCAGCAATCTAGGCGAATACAGCGACCTCTATTTGAAAACGGATACGCTCTTGTTGGCCGATGCATTCGAGAAGTTTAGGGACCTCTCTCTGGAGGTATATAACTTGGACCCCTGCTGGTACTATACCCTACCAGGACTTGCATTTGATGCAATGCTCAAGGTGACTCAGGTCAAGCTTGACCTCATCCATGATGAGGAAATGATCAAATTCTTTGAGGGAGGAATCAGGGGCGGAATGTGCACAGTGTCAAAGAGGCATGCTAAAGCAAACAACAAGTACCTTCCTGGACATAAACAGACACAAAAAGACATATTTGGCATATCTCGACATAAACAATTTATATGGAGCTTCAATGGCGAGCCATATGCCACACAAGAACCTCAGATGGCTTCTGCCAGAAGAAATTTTAAACATAAACTTCTTTGCTGTTGCTCCTGATTCCCCAACTGGATACGTTTTGGAAGTCGACCTCGAGTACCCTGAGCACCTACATGATGAGCACAATAACCTTCCTCTCTGCCCGAAAAGTGAGATACCACCTGGAGGCCAATACAAGAAACTGCTGGCAACACTAGAGAACAAAGAGAAATATACCTTGCACTATAGAAACCTCCAGCAGTGCATTGACTTGGGCATGAAGTTAAAGAAGATCCATAGAGTGGTTGCATATGATCAGTCAGAATGGCTGAAAACCTACATCAATATAAATACAGAGAGACGTGCAAGGGAAACTTCCAAATTCGGTCAGAATTTATGGAAGAAAATGAACAACTCTGTATATGGCAAATTTATTGAGAATGTGCGCAAATACAATGACTTCCGTATCGTTACAAGTTGGAAGCAATGCAAGAAATTGACAGCGCGACCAACTTACGTTCGGAGCATTTTATTTGCGGAAAATCTTGTAGGGATAGAACTTTCCAGAGAGGAAATTTACATGAACAAACCCATCTACATAGGGCAAGCCATCCTTGATATATCCAAACATATCATGTACAGTTTTTATTACAATATATTGAAGCCAGGCCTAGAAGATTTAATTTTAAATTTCATGGATACGGATTCATTTATTCTGGAAACCTCAAGCGACATATACAAATTTATTAAGGAAAATCAAGAGCATTTTGACACATCAAATTACGAAACACAGAACAACTATGGAATTACACCGCAAAACAAGAAAGTCATCGGCCTGTTCAAGGATGAGCTTGCAGGAATCCCTATGATAGAATATGTTGGGCTAAGGTCCAAGTTATATGCATACAGGCACGAGGACCAAACTATGATGAAAGCAAAGGGCATCAACAAGACCGGCATGCGCAACATAAATTTTGAGCACTATTTCGGCTGTCTAAATGATATTAGAAAAAAAGTTTTAACAAAAACAACAACATTTCGAAGTTTCAAACATAAAGTCTCGACCATAGAAATGAATAAGGTCGCTCTCTGTGGTAGAGACGATAAGAGAAAACTGATTGAAGGTTCAGACCAGACAATTGCCTGGGGTCACTATTGTCTGAGTATGACTGACCCTTAGATGTATATATGTAAATTTTTAGTTGTGTAAATTTTTAGTTGTGAAGGTTTTAAACAAATTGCTTTTCTGTGTGTGTGTATAGGTGTATGCGTGAGTGGTTGTGTATGTGTGTATTTATATATGTACATTGATAATGTAAATGTTTAGCTCTTCTATTTATTAATTTATTGATTTTTTAGTTTTATAAAATGTATGTAAAATGCAGTCTAGTGAGCGAGTGTTTTATCATGTATATTGTGTGTGTGTGTGAGTGTGTGTGTATATATATATGAAGATTGACCTAAAAAAATGCAAATGATAATGTTGTATATATATGTAATTTTTTGTTTATGATTTTTTTTACTTAAAACAATTTATTGATTTTTAATCATGTAAACCCTGTAAACACAAAATGTTTTTAAATAATGATTTTCTTATTCAACACAATATATATACAGTGAAATAAAAAAACACGCATTATTGTGGAATGAAAGCCTCTTTATTTTCATTATTATTTTTCTACAATAAATCCTTTCTGTCAATCCATTGAGTATTAGGGAATCCATACCACTTTACAAGAATCCTATTTCCCTGCCTGCGTAATACTTTCTCTACCAGAAATGTATTAGGGTACAGTGTAGGTCGCAGTTCATGACCATAAAAGGACCCCTTTATCTCGTCACCATCATTACCTTTTAGCATGTATGTAACGGGATTGGTGTGATTCACATGAACAACTTGAAATATTTCAACACTCCAATTAGCTTCAAAGCCCTTTTCAAAATGTCCCTTGTCCTTTGATATCCTCACATAATCACCAACACTAAACTTTCTTGCCCCTCTCTTCTCTTTTCGATCTTGAGTGTAGTTGTAAACAGTCAGAAGAAGATCATTGTTCTTCACCTCTATAGGCTTCATTCGAATAGTGGAGTGGTAAGTGTTGTTATATCTTGCAATGATCTGAGGTAAAAGGTCTAGCCACTTGTATGATCCATTGGCTAGAAATTCGCGATACATCATATTTTTTAAAGTTCTTATTAATCGTTCAACAGCAGCTGCCTTCACATGGGTATAGGTACTGTAGTGATTGATGTTATATTTTGTCATTAAATTTTTAAAATGTTTATTATAAAATTCTTTTCCGTTATCACTCTGTATGTTCTTGGGCGGGGTTATCATTTCTTGCAGTATATCTTCCATAGCCTTTGCAACTTGAAGTCCTGTCTTGTCCTTTAGAGGTCTCGCATATGCCATTTTAGAGTAGAAGTTGATTGCAATGATGATGTACTTGAAATTCTTATTGATTTTTGCATGCGGTATCATCTCCACCAAGTCGATCTGCACCAAGTCGTGGAGCCCCTTGCTGATAATCTTTCGACGCTTGAAGTTTCTCCGGGCTGGAGCATGGAGCTCGGTTGCTATACGTTGCTTCACAGATGTCATGCTATAACCTTTGCCGCTTTTAGTTCTTGAATAATCTCTTCAATTTCTTGAGTATGATTGTTATTGCCTGCGTCTCTGGATGCCACAAGTAGCCTAAGGCGATCCACCAGATCATTAGGGTCGGTCCAGTAGATGTAGTCTTGCCTCGTATCAGGGCGATGTTCTTTCCACTGTAGTCCTAATCCCTTGTGTTTCGTTACTAGAGGACGTATAACGCTTTTATACTTGTAGGAATTACCCGATCTCAGCGGCCCGTGCTTGCTGAAGTTTCTTCGATGAACATGTGTTGCTTTAAGTATTTTTCTGTACGTTTCAAGGTCATCCTCGGTGTATGCATGCATTTCAGGTATTCTCTTGAAGATGAGTTCCTTCAATCCAGGCGTGGTTTCATACGTTTCGTCCCCTATTCGAACTTTATTATTGATGAAATCAATAATCTTGTTGCCTAGCATGTAGCTGCCATCCTCATATCGTACTCCATATGATGAATCTATTTCATTTTTGTCCTTCTTTCGAACTTTATTAAGGTAGTTGTAGAGTTTCTCATCTTTCATGTCTTTCGGTGATTCCTCCTTGCTTGTAGTATTCTTTTTCTGTATTTCAAGTATATCTTGAAGCGGATCTGTCACTGGTTGAAGAGCTTCACTCATCACTCTCTGGGTTTCAAACTGCTGACCTTTAAGAGAACGTAACTTTTCTCTTATAGCCTTCGTGTGCATAGCTACAGATTCTTTAAGTCGTATGCACTCGCTGTCCATCTTGAAATGACACTGAAATTAGACTTTCACCTTAATATATACCCTATTTATTTAGCAGACTTCAGTTTATAAGAGATTTTCAGCTCGATATTTAGAAAATGGCCGTCCCTTACACGATTTGCAGGAGCAGTGAAGGCTAGTTTATCACCATTTGCAATTGGTGCAGGTAGAGCTCTCAGAGACTTGTTATTTATTTCAATTATTGTATCAGGTCTTACAGTAGGAGCTGTTGGTGACGTCATATAGCAAGAAACAATCTCGCCGTTTACGCTTGATTTGTAATATTCAAGACCTGTTGTTAACATGTACCTCTGTGATTTCCCTCTGAAAGGCAACGACTGCAGTGTAATTACATGTTCCCCTCTCATTTGCTCTACTAATGAATTTACGACTTTCATTTGTGTTTTAAGGGTATTGATATTATCCATTGCAGATGTCAGATGCCCATCCATTGATTTCTGGCGGTTCGCCATAGTTTCCATGTGTTTTCCCACTGTTTCTGTAACAGTGGTACTTATTGCACCAAGTCTGTTGTTTAAATCTTGGCGCATTTCATTTTGTTTCCTTCCCACGTGAACTTTAACAAACTTTTTTGTTGCTCCATCACTGTCATCGACAGGATCTGCTACTTCAATTAGCCTTCTTTTTTGGAATGAAACGTTACCGCTTGAATCGAGCGGTGGTGTTCTTGCACTTATATATTCTAATACATGCTTCTTATTTGGCACGTCATAGTCCTCTTGAGGTGGCAGCATTATCTTCAATCTTATAGAATCCAGGATAATGTTGTTTCCATCGTCGCGTTTAAGGGTATTTTTATTCAGATATTCCATTAGAGCATCATGTTGCACGTCTAGCGACTTCTGGATGTGATCCCTAAGCGTAGTTTGAAGTTCGCCCATGCGCTGATATGTCGTTTTTTCTGTGAACTCCTGCATTCGATTTTCAGTAGAAGACGTAAGCGTATCCACGTAGCGTTTAGTGCTTGCGTCGTCGTCCTCCTCAGGATCCTGAACAATGCACAGTCTCTTGTTCCTGAATTGGTAATTTCCTTTTCCATCTCTGTTTATGATAAATTGATGTAGCGATCTTTTCACTGGAGCAGCCCTCTGTGATCCAAACCTGTCAATACTCATGATGAACTATGAATGAGCAATTTCTTTATTAACAACTTTAATATATACATCGAATCCGCACCTATATCGACCGTCATTCATCGGAAATTCGGGAACTATTACCATAAAAGGTCTTCCTTCTGTAGAGCTCTCCCAAACACCTTTGCACAAATCTTTAAATTCAGTATACGTCATATCTGTGTTTACGTAATCTTCATATACATGCTTCAAGTTTAAATTATCTTGCCTGAAGAGTATAATCATGTTCGCATTATCTCTAATTAAATGCTTTGGGACTTTGGCATAGGATTGTGCTAGATATATTGAATCTACATTTCGATGTCTGCCCATGCTGTAAAAGGATGCAATCTTGTCTTGCTTTTCAGTGATGACGTCATCAAATATAAAGATTGAATTTTCTTTAATTTCTGATGGGTGCAAGACGCTTTCACCGTCTTCGTGAGTATACACACCTATACCCTCAATGTTTTCAAGCAGCTTAACAAGATATTGATACTTTGGCTGGTATAGCGACTTTGAATAAATGTACACATTTTCAAAGCGTAGTCCATTCTCGTGAAGTATCATATTGAGTAATACATTTGTTTTTCCAGCACTGGAGCTACCTAGAATTAGCGCTCTAACATTGCCTGGAAACAGCTTCCCGTGACGATCGCGTCTAAAGTCACTTTCAAAGTCTAGCACCTGGATAGGCAGCGAGCAATCTTGCTTCACCAACTCCATCGTAGCAACTAAAATAAAATAAATCATCCTTAATGTATATATGTTAATAAATGTAAGCAATGACAGAGTATAAAAGAACTATGTGCCATTAAAATCGATTAGTGTACCATGAGCGCTAAGGGGGTTAAGGTCTCAAGAGGTTCCGGTTTAATTAACTCTCTCATTAACCTGCTGCCATTTGAAGCACATTTGCCTGGTTACAGATACTGTGGACCTGGGACAAAGCTAGAAAAAAGACTAAAGAGAGGAGACCCCGGAATAAATCCTTTAGACGAAGCGTGTAAGCTTCACGACATAGCCTACGCACAGCATAAGGACTCTGCTTCGAGGAACGTTGCCGACAAAATCTTGGCTGAAAAGGCCTGGAAAAGAGTGCAATCATCTGATGCTACATTAGGTGAAAGGTTGGCAGCCCGACTAGTAACAACCATCATGAAGGGTAAGGTAGCTGTTGGTGCGGGATCCAGGAAGAAGAAACGAGGAGGATTTCTACCGCTCATACCAATTATTGCAGCACTAGGAGCCGCCGCTGGAGGCGCTGCACAAATAGCCTCTGCTGTAAATAAGAAAAAGGCCGCGGATAAACAACTTGCTGAAATGATGAGACATAACAAAGAAATTGAAGCAAGAGGGAAAGGCCTACGAGTGAAGAAGAAGAAGAAGAAGGCTAGGAACACCGAAAGGAAGAGGAGGCCGAGCAAGAAAGGAAATTCAAAAAACTCCGGCAGAGGGCTATACTTGTCCCGGAAAAAGCATTAAGTAACATAGACCTCGACTTGTATGCCCGACGTTTAAAGATTCCTCATTTTAGGGGTGTATACATGATCGATCAGCTACCCTCAAGACCTCGTTACAGAGAGAGAATTATTGTTAATCTCGATACTTCAGAGAATGAAGGCACTCATTGGGTTGCTATAAAGAAGGATGGCAACGTGTCATTTTATTTCGATAGCTTTGGAAACTTGAAGCCTCCAAAAGAGATAGAAAGATACCTCAGAGATGTTAAGGTACTGTATAACACTAAGAGGTTTCAGAGTCTCAGCTCAGTCATCTGTGGGCACTTGTGCTTGCAATTTCTATCGCAATGAGTTACACTATTGCAGTCAGTGGCAATGAGTCTGTGCTTACTACATACCTGAATCCACCTCTTCAGCTAGATCCAAAGTATCATTATGAGATTGCTCTACTGAATTTTGAAACCTTCTATTCAATTCCTAATGTTGATTGGAGTAATAATCAATTTCATTACATGCACAATGATGAAATTAATATCATTGATATACCTGATGGAACTTATGAGATTTCTGATATTAATGAATACATCAGAGATAAGCTAGGTGTAGATGAGAATGTCTTCTTTATTAGACCTAATAATAACACAATGAAAGCTGAAATTAAGTGCCCTTTCACTATTGATTTTTCCGGTGATCGTTCTATAGGCTCGCTATTGGGCTTCAGAGGTAAAGTTATTCCAGCTAATCAGCTGTCTGAATCTGATTACCTGGTGAATATATTTAAGGTGAGCATCATTCGAATCGAGTGCAGTATTGCAACAGGCTCTTTCATCGATGGTAAAAGCGGCCACTCGATCTACGAGTTCTTCCCTTCTGTTCCGCCTGGATATCATATTTCTCAAGAGCCGTCAAATCCAATTTACCTTCCAATCATAAACACCAATGCTATAGAGCAAATTAGTCTTCGTGTAGTGGACCAAAGTGGTAATATCATTGACTTTAGAAACGAGGATATAAGCATAAGGCTTCACATCCGTTGCAATGCCAATAGATTTTAGAAGAAGTCAACGACGTCGAGGATATAATAAGGGAGTGATTCAACGCACACATCATACTCTACCCTTGACACCCGGAGGGTTAACATCACGCAATCGACACTTCCTCCAGGTATTGGGCTTTAGACTTCTATAATCATGGACATCTTCAATGTTACCAGCGCACCGACATTCGATGACAAGATCACTAAAGAAGAGGAACATGTGTTTTTACCGTATAATACATCGGCTCTGGACGCTAATGATGAAATTAGAATCCCTTGTCAAGCTGAGGATTTATATACTTTACCTAATCGAAGTTATCTATACATCGAGGGGAGTATTACTAAACCTAATGGAACAGCTACTACTGCAAAGCTTACCAATAACGCTATTGCATTCATGTTTGAGGAGATTCGACTGGATATGAACGGCTCAACTATTGATCGAACCAGGAACCCCGGGATCGCCTCAACTTTACGCAACTATGCTGCTCTCAATCCAATGGAGTCTGATCGCTTGCTGAATGCTGGATGGTGCTATCCTGGAGAAGACATGGACATTGTGAATGCAGCAAATGGAGCCTTCAACGCCATAGTACCGCTTTCGATGCTTCTGGGATTTGCTGACGACCACAAGGAACTCATACTCAATAGCAAGTTTGAGTTGGTGCTGATTCGATCCAAGGACTCTAAAAACTGTATTATAGCGCCTGAGGGTGAAGAGAATGCAGGCGTTAAACTTGCACGAATCGAGTGGAGAATGCCAGTGATACGACTTTCTGATGCTGAAAAGGTTGAAATTCTCAAGATTGTCAAGTCGGACAAGGCGCTGTATCTCCCATTTAGGACCATGGATCTGCATACTCAACCTGCTGTGCCGCAAACTAAATCATTCACTTGGAATGTCGCCACCACATCAAAAATGGAGAAGCCGAGATTTGTCATTTTGGGTGCTCAAACTTTAAGATCGAGTAATGCATCTAAAGACGGTTCTCTTTTTGATCATTGTAACATAACTAATTTGAGAATTTATCTTAATAGCGAATGTTATCCCTATCATGACATGAATTTGGATTTTGGAAACTCTAGATTTGCATCTTTGTATGATATGTACTCAAAGTTTCAAAACTCTTATTATGAAAAAGAGAACTATCCTTTATTGAAGAGAAAAGATTTTCTTAAATTTGCTCCTATATTTGTTATAGATTGCTCACATCAACCAGAGGAAGTTGTAAATGGTGCTGTTAACATTAGAATAGAAATTCAAGCTAGTGCAAATATTCCTGCACAGACCACTTTGTATTGTTTGATAATTCACGATAAAGTATTTACATACAAGCCTCTGACTCATGTGATGCAGCTTTTATTTTAAACTAATCATTGTAAGGATTTGTTTTTTCATTAGCAATGTAAGGATTATTAATGAATAAAAACACTATGTAAAAACATACTTTCATTCTTTTTATTGTTATTATTTATCCTGCATTCCCATCACTTTCTTCATCCAACTCCTCGTTCCAACATATTGCATTACATT
Organism: Deroplatys truncata; assembly: GCA_030765065.1. Taxonomy (NCBI): domain Eukaryota; kingdom Metazoa; phylum Arthropoda; class Insecta; order Mantodea; family Mantidae; genus Deroplatys; species Deroplatys truncata. The sequence goes on from CM060985.1 coordinate 118,933,922, forward strand.
TGCATCAGTCAGGTTACCTAAATGATAGTCTATAAACGATTCAAGTCTTTTTAGCCTGCAAATTTCACCTCTATTTAAAAATATTTCACAATCATTTAAATTAGTGTTCAAAAATTTTATTTCTGTCTCTTGCATATATGCAACAATATTATAAGAGAAAACAATATTTTCACAATATTCCACACGCGGATACTTTCTCATTTGGAGGAATGCACTGAATGTAGGAAGACTCTCGCGAATTATCACCCAATCTTGAATTGTCATGTATACAAATTTGTCCGTGTTTTTCACTAAAAGCACTGGAAGATCATAGAAGAATGCTATGTTAATGCTGCACCTTTTCGAGATGTAGACGTCTCGGCACACGCTTCTTACCGGCATGTTTCTTGGGCGTCTCGATGTTGCTTATTCTATCCTCCAATAGCGTCAGCCTCCTTTGCAGGTCTGCAAAGCTGTTCCTCTTCTTCTTCCCCTTATTGCACCGCCTGAAACATTACACAATGAAGGTCTTAGAAAAGTGCTTGGGTGAAGTTAAGGTAGCCTGAAAAGAATTAAATTTCTGTTAGTGTACACTTAAAATGAAACAATGATTTTTATATATGTGAAAATACTCACGTCAATATTTTCCCGAGTTCTGCAGGCTTTCCAAGGGGAGACTCGGAGGTCGTCTGTGTTAGATCCACAGCCTGCGGTGAGTTAGAATCCTGTTCCTCATCTATGTGTTTAGCATACTGCTGTGCAATGGGATATTCCACTATATCTTCTGGTTCTTTATCATCGGAATCTACCTCGGTTTTAGGCGCTGGTGTCGTCATTTGAATTCTGCAAAAGTCATTATAATTTCCAGTGTTAGTCGTATACAACTGCTCTTGTACTATAGTAGCATGTAATGTATGTTAGTATCGCATACAATTAATGTTTACATTGATGTTCTCTGAAGTTACGTATATGACAATAGCAATGTACAATAATGATACATATTTAAAGAGGTACTCACTTTAAATTTCTCTGTCTGAAGAGGAATACACTGCAGCTCTCATTGCATGGAAAGTATGACGCCATCTTGTCGTGCACCTCTGGTTTTGCACACAGTACAGAGTGAGTATACCCATTGCAGTACTCTGAATGCCACAGAGAGCCGTGATTTGAAATGAGGCTGAGCATCTCGCCCTCACTTTCGGTATCAGTTTCTCTGGAAAGAAAGAAGGTACAATAGAATGAACCATTTTAATTTTTCACTCTTCTTTAGAGAACAATTGCATTCTTTTTAGAGCTTGCATTCAATAATAAAAACGATACTTACATGATGCTTCTTTTGCAGACAGGGCAGTTGTCTGTGCATATGCCTCGAGAAGTCATCTGGTCATGATAGGAAGGCATGTTACATACTATAGAATGCATGATGCCATTACACGACTCTTTATGATAATATGTATAATGGTATGATTCTTCTCCGCATTCACTACAAAAATCGTCCATTGTATTATCGACTCGATTACTCCTCGAATAATATTCAGAGCAGTGCGAGAAGGGCTGCTTATATATAGCGGCTAGAAAAACCGGTTCTTCTATCACATGTAATGACTTGCAGAGAGGATCGGTGGGGGAAGCGATCTATAGGGAGGGGGGGAGATGAATGTGTTTTTTTTATGCAAGAGAATAAATGATTCAGTGAGGGGAATGAAAACTTTTATTATAGAGAGGCCATGCACGTAAAGGTTTTTTTGATATCTCTGTTTGAAAGAGATAATTGTTGCGTTACATGTATGTGCATGTGTGTGCATGCATGCACCTGTGTATGCCTGTTGATGTATGCACATGTGCTCGTGTATATGGGAAGCGCCTGGATGTGTACAAGTTGTGGAGAAAGAAAATAAAGAATCGTGTCTAGGCATCGGAATATCTAAGTATACGCAGGGGTTTAATATAAATAATTATATTTGATAAATACATTTTTAATATGGCCGTGCATAGTTTAATAGTTATTATAGCGTTTCGCAGGGCAGGATTCGAAGTAGGGACCTCTGTTCCTAAGAATACAGATCGTTAAACATTGTAATGTCGTGTATATTAAATTATATTTGTTAAACACATTTTAATCTGTCCGTTCACTCTTCAATAATTTAGTATTTATTATGGCGTTTCGCTGGGTAAGGTTCGAACTAGCGGCTTCTGGGTTCCTAAGAATACCTTTCATTAAAACAGCGTAATGTATAAAATTAAATTATATTTGTTAAATACATTTTTAATCTTATCGTGCACGCTTCCGTAATTTAATAGTTAGTAGGCATAGAGCTTGCAGGGTAAGACTCGAACTAGAAACCTCTGAACGGTCTTTAATCAGGGTAATGATATAATAATGTTTTCCCTAAGAAAATATCAACTTGGATACCTAAGTATACGCATGTGTTTAATATATTTTTAGAGCACGCATCCGTAATTTACTAGATGAAACACATTAGAGTTTGCAGGGTAAGATTCGAACTAGGGTCCTCTGAACGCCTTTTTTATTAATTAAGGTAATGATATAATAATATCAATCATTAATTTCTCATTAGCAATAAACTTTTGATTACAGTAAGAATCGAACACCGATCTATGGATATCACTCAGAGGTTTAATACACGTAATGAAATGTATATTAGATGCTTTTCGGAGTCGTTGGCTGAAACAGAATGCTTGTTAACTATGCTCGGATATATTCGTAGGAGGTCGTAAAACATCGGGGAGAACTCCCTCAGGCAAAATCATGATGGCCAACCTGACGTCACGCAGAGTTGGTAAACAAGTTTCTCTCTCTTTCACACAAACAAGGAGAGGACGAGTATAAAGCAGCCCTCGAATTCTTTTGTTAAACTAGCAGGTGGCCAAACAATGGGAACGCTGCAGGTGTCTTTCTAAACTAGCCTTGCACAGAACAATAGAAAGGCACACACAATAGAATCTCTTACACAATGGAAAGGGTCAGGCTTTGTTATGGAGCAGGTGTCTTTCTAAAGTATGACGTCACGCAGAGTTGGTAAACAAGTTTCTCTCTCTTTCACACAAACAAGGACAGAACGAGTATAAAGCAACCCTCGAATTCTTTTGTTAAACTAGCAGGTGGCCAAACAATGGGAACGCTGCAGGTGTCTTTCTAAACTAGCCTTGCCAAGGACAATAGAATCTCTTACACAATGGAAAGGGTCAGGCTTTGTTATTGGGTTGCCAGGTGGTCTTTCTAAAGAATGCTTGCATCGAACAATAGAAAGGCACACACAATAGAATCTCTTACACAATGGAAAGGGTCAGGCTTTGTTACAACCCTAATTCATCATGGGCTTTGTTCATTTTGACAGCTGAAGGGCAAGCATTGTTCTTTTGTTAAAAGCTAGTGGAACGAGTATGCCACGTGTTCGACACACACAATGGAAGTGGGGGCGGGTAACTGACCAGGTGCAGAAGTGGCCGGATGTGGAATGGGTAGGAAAAACATCTCGCCTTTGTTACAGAACCTTAAATTTATGACCCCTTTGTTCGTTTTGACAGTTGATTGACAGCCTTAATTACCTAACTGTCAAGCCTCCATTGTACTCAACATGATTTACGACCGCAGGTGCAGCTAAAACTACCAAGGCACAGCGGGGGGAGGGGGAGGGAGGAGGTGGGGGAGGGAGGAGGTGGGGGAGCTCATTTGCATATGAATAGCCATGCATAAATTAACTGGGCCAGCTCTCTTATTCTCCTACTACTAACATACATTTACATTTAACAGAATTTAACTGTATCAATGATTTCAATATAATTATTTAAAATCCACATACATCCATGACTACTTTCCTTTACCAAGTACATAGTACGTAGAGAATGTATTTCATTTAACCTAAAACTTCTATATTGATATTTCTTTGGAAATACGAACAGTTTTAGAAAAACATTGCGCGCACCTGTGTGTGTGTGTGTGTGTGTGTGTGTGTGTGTGTTCGCGTGCGTTTCTGTGAACAACAAACTCAAAAACAAAAAGTCCGATAACTACCAAACTTGATATTATGTTCAGTATCTTCCAAGATGCGCCAAGAAGATTTTCAAGAAAATCTTCTCACCCTTACTATCCTTTATATACAATATTTTTCGAATTTTTTTATCTTCCCAAAAATGGTTCTAACGATTTTGATTAATACACCATATACTAAGATATTTACATGACAAAAAAAAGTATACCTTGAATTTTCTGGTAATAGTTGTAGCGGTAAATCGTCTTTGGGCGACGTTTGTAGCGGGAAACGGTGTTGTGCGCTATTTGTAGCGCGAAATCGTCGATCCTTGGGTTGTTCCTTCTTCCTCGGCTATTGGTGCTCGTCGGTTGTTGCGTATTCCAATCCTAACTATACCTAATTATTAATTCTCAGGTTATAGTGGGTGAGGGAAGTTAAAAAATACACTGCAAGGTTCCTTAAACAATGAAGTTTATTTCATTGATTTGAATAATTATGGGGGCTAGCTTTTCCGCTTATTATAATCCCACCACTTTAAATTAGTCAGGAGCCTAGCTATCTGCACACCCACTCCCATCCTTGTAGCACCTCGTGTCGACGTGAATTCTAAGAAGATCAGTTAGCGAGAGAGAGAGTGGGCTCTGAGGCCTTGCCTGCCCTTATATACGGGAGCCTAGTGACGCTCACCTCTGCGTTTCCGCGTTACCTTAGCATGTATGAGAATGTGTGTCTTCAGATCCTTGCGCTTAAGCCCCATCTTGTAGCCTTGTGAAGCAGTTCCATATCTCCGTCTCTTTCTTTTCTCTATCTGTCTCTTTCTACTTCTCCGTACCGTTACCGGTATGCTCTACTTAGGATTATATTTTCTTGGAATTTTGCTAGCTCGCCCGTTTCTTACAATCAGCTCTGTACAAATGTTAGTGAAGTAGTATTACTGTACAATTCTTATACGTACGGTTCCCCTTTCATAGTCGGTGAAGACTTCTTCATTCGGAAGGAATGTTGTAGAATCTTGTATAACTGGTAAACGTTAAGCAATAAACGAAAACGTAATATACAAAAAATGTAGGTCTCTTTAAAGCATATAATTTATTTAAAATAACTTTTTTGTGGCATAAGCCATTTCCGAGATATCCGTTATTAATGGTTCGTCATTCCTTTCAAGACCTGTCGATGTCCAATTGTTTCTCTTGTCATTGAAAGTGTATGGAATTTTAAGGCTAGCATTTAGCGTCTAGTTTTTAAACATTTGACTAGTGTTGTTCCCTTAGTATCTATAATGAGATATATAATATAGCTATTTCCGGAAAGATTTATTTCGATTTAAATAAAGTAGACAGAAAAATAAGCTTTCGTAATAGTTTGTATACCCACTAATAAACGATGCAGGATGCGGACAGTCATATGAATTTAACACATCAGAGTATTTTTACTTTCTCTACTACGTACAGTAAGTAGGGGAAGTATTGTATTCCACCCAAAAATTCGATACCGAGATTTCACCGGAAATATATGTTTTGAGACCCCCTGAATCCAAAAAAAGCATTTTTGGAAACATGTCCTTGTGTGTGTGTCTGTGAACAGCAAAACTCAGAAACGAACAGTCGGATAAACACCAAACTTGGTATTTAGGTTCAGTGTCTTCCAGAGATGCGACACGAAAGTTTTCAAGAAAATCCCGCCACCCCAGATTACACTTTACATGGAACATTTTTCGAAAATTTTAATTTTCTCGAAAATGGCTCTATCGATTTTGATTAAAATATCATATATTTAAGATATTTTCATGACAAATGAAATATATATCTCGAATTTTCTGGGAAGTTTCCAAAAGTATTCTTCATTGTGAATTTTTACTACACAAAAATGTAGATAACATTAAAATACACAAGTTATGTCATACATATATTTTTTGTTGAGTGAACCATTTTCGTGATATTGCTTGTTATTCCCTTAAATTTTCCAATACATATACTTTTTCTCAAATGGAAATTCGTTATTCATTTTTTTTGTCCTGGTAATGCAAAGAGAATCGAATACTCCGCATAGCAATCCGCTCTTAAAATATTTGATTATCGCATAAAGCCTACCAATTCCCCTTGCATCTACAAGAAAATTAGCAATAAGATTAACATCTCGATATCTCGATTAACATGAAGCATATGGAGAATACGCGTTTGTAAAAATAGTTTGTACAAGAGTAGAGAAAGTCACGTGAGTGTAACATCAGATTTTTTATTATATATTGATTGCAGAGACTTTGTTAAGTACTATAAATTACCATCTGGGTAAGTGCGACTTAAAACGTGTTTCGTTTCCGCATACCTTTAAGTGTATAAAAAAGATGCATTTCGCATAAAAATCTGAGTTCTACTCATTACAAACTTCTCGACGCAGTTCTTAAATTATTTCTGTTTTTATTGTCCACATAAAGCATCAGTTTCAGTTAAAGACATTTAATCCAATTGTAACACATTAATGCCATTCTCATTTGTAATGTCAACATCTCCAATACATAATCATGCTTCATGCCTCAGGACTGATGTTGCGTTGTTCTATTTCCGTTTAAGTCTGTGCAAAGTTGTCTCTCTTGGTTTGAAATCTAAACTATAGCGCTGAATTCACTCACGAGTCTTGCGTTATCCATCCATGTTTTCTTATTCAGGCCTATCTCAGCACTTTGAAGAAGGTTTGTTACTGCTACGTATGGAAAGTCAGTTTGAAGAAGATGTATTATATTTCGACTGTTGGGGAGCCAAACTTGAAATAGTTGCAATCGCACGTATGGTAAAAAGCATCCGGTAGCCTTCGCTCCAAATGTACTTTCCAGTGGCCTTTGCGCAAAAAATGTTTAAAAAATACTAACTTAGTACAAAATTACAATTTCTTTAAATATTATATATTTATGTTTGCCTCGGCTGCGTCAGTATTTATATTTTTTTAGAGACATGAATGTCTTAGCAGGGAGTGTTGCGACTGAAGAATGTAGGCATGCACTGATTATAATTTTACTTCACTCCTTTTATTAATGCTTGACACAATTTAAATAGCACTTCACCAATATAGAGGGAGCCGTGAGATTTTTTACTAATTACTTGCACATTTTAACACGTGAACTATTTTTGTCCCACACTGAATACGTATTTAACTTCTCGAGGACGCATCTCGCGTCCGGTTAGGAACACTGTCTACAAGTAACTGACCTCTGAATTTGTAAATGTTGCTCCATTTTAGTTTTTGATTGGCTAATCCTAGTGCAATAGAATACCTTCATTTAACTAAAGCTTTTTCTGGTTGTTGATTGGCTATTTTATATACTGTAACAAAAATGACATTATTCCTTCCAAGAATCACAAGTAGCATTATTAACTTTCAAATTCATTATTGCCTCAAGGTTACCTCATTCTTAACAACTTTTAACCTATTATTCTCACAGCTCTTACATTTTTAAATTACGTAGTACATTCACCTAACATTATTAAACATGTATACAACAATGTAAACATATATAATGACTATAATATACACTTTTTATATATTGTTACATACTTTGTTACATTGCTTTAAGGCGGGTGTTATTGAATTTATATATTATATAATTTGACTGAAATCATTTAAGTGTTAAAAATACTGCCTCAACTTATACTTTATAATTTAAATTCTTCTGTTATAAATGCATTTCTTATTTTACCTTTTCTTGTTATTGTTTCAATACCAGGAATTTCATCTCTTAAGGGAGTGTGGACGAGCCGCGTGTTACATTCAGGACGGAGGGCCGTGAAGGGGTATAGTGACGTAACGGAGCAGTGGAGCAATGCCGATTTATAGTTTTGAAAGGCCAGAAAAGCTAACCTTATACTAAAATGCAAGGTATGGATTACATGACAAAACAAAATCACAGTTTTATTGATATTCATACAATAATGGTTTGAGACGCAAAGTATATCTTACTTCTTATCAAATTCAGTAAATAAAGAAATTCCTTTTACTTTCTCAAAAATGGCTCTAACAAGTTTGGTTGAAATACCATCTATTTAAGATATTTACATACAATTAAAAGTAATCTTGAATTTTCTGGTTATAGGCTGATATGTCTTCTTCATTCGGAGGGAATTTTATATAACTGTTAAACCGTTGTTTCTCGCGATGTCGTGGAATTTCAAGGCCAGCCTATAGCATATAGGCACTCTTTAAATATCTATCATACACACCTTTCAAAAACTGGTTGAACACATCTGTCGAAAGGTTTTGCTGATTAACTAGGTGACCAACATATCTCTTCGAGATCAACATAAGTACCTAGAGGTTTATGAGAATCGACGATGTGGACGTGTAACCGAATACCGTGATCGTGATAAAAAATGGGCTAATGGCCTTGATATCGCATGTCACGCGCCATATTTGGGGAACCAACCTTAGAATGCTAAGAATATCCTTTGCACTTGCAAATACGTTCTTGGGCAAAGGCACTAATGGAATAACGATATTTGGGTTAGGACGAATTTAGAGGACCTATTGAACCCTTAGTAAGTCATAAAACTTTCCACCAAAAACAAACGAAAATACTGATTTCTAACTAAACCTATCACTACTATAGGTATGAAAAAAGTAAGAATACCCTGTTATGAAACGGCAATAAAATTCTGATACATTGCATTCACATGACTTTGCTACCCACTATCGTTTATTTTATATGGCTTCTACAAACTTTCTTAAAAGAGCTTTAATTTTCTGTATACGCCGTGTTAATCCAGATAAAACTTTGTAGAAATAGCTTCATTACACATTTCGTTGTAGGTACATTCGCTTCCATTTATGCCGTCATCAGAGCTTCTCAGCGGGCGCGTACATAGCAGGGAGGGGTATGTGTCTGTAGCGTTCTGCCTTTGCTGTTCGAACAAGCAGTGGTGTGTATTAACCGTAGCTCAAGGGATGTATGCAAATATGTCGGAAGTGCATCGGGGAAGAATTGTAGGTATATATTGTAGCGTATGTGTGTGCATTGTCGCGTCGGACACATTATTGCTGTGTATAATGATATTATTGAAGTAATTATTTCGATTGTAACTTTGAACTCTTGTTCGGCGCGGCATACTTCCCTCCAATTCCTATTCAACGAGGATGAAGGCAAGTTGAGGGAAGAGCGTCTTTATCTGATAGCGTGGGTGTGTGAGTAGCGTCAATCTAGCGTGGGTTTTCTGAGTGTGTAGATGTATGTAGGAGTGTGTTGCCGTGTGTTGTGCATGGGGCATCACCCCAGTGTTTGTCTGTGACCTTTTGGAAACATGTAGCATCACTAAGGTAACTTTATAATAAACCAGAGTTAAATGTGAATTCATATGTATTATTTATAAATATCCCACGTTCACTTAGTTTTGTGCAGCGAGTTCCAGGTATCTCTTGGTTGCCACTGATGCTACGTCCCGCAGTGTTTATGACGGGGTAACTAAATTGAATATTTTAGCTGCAAAACCTTTTGGCCTCACCCGGTGTATAACAATATGTGGGAAGCCAATTTGCCACTTTAAGGCATTGCCAAGGCGCTAAGCAGCATTCGCATTGAACAGATTATTGAAATAAGTGTAGTAAAAGCGTCCTCTTTGAGAGTAAAAAGGATAATGCATTTCAGTTTTACATTATGTTGCCACTGAAATACTTTTTCGTGGAGGTAGTGTGCAAAACAGGGTTTTATTTGGTTATATATATTTAAACATGGTTATTATAAGTGATGACGAGTAAAGCTGTTGTTCAAAGTTGTATATTCATATGTGAATGTGAACGTAAAACAGAATGCCACTGCATGTGCGAAAGGGTAATCAGATCACACACCTCCTCCTGTGTATGTAGCGGTGACGGCATAAATGGAAGCGAGTGTATAAGGGGAAAACACAAGCCGAGTTGATAGTCAAAATGTTGAAAACGAGTGCCATAGGCTGCCCTTAAATTCCATACTTATCTCATGTTACTGTGAAAAACAACTGAATAGCAACATCATTTTAGAAATGACAAAGTTCTGAAAAATTCAAAACAATAACAGGTATTCCGGAAATGTCTGGTGCTACAGAAAATGTTATTTGGAATAAATTGTGTGTTTTAAAGAAATATACGTGTTTTATGTAGTATGTTTTTGTCTATCTCTTACAGTTTATTCGTTATACAAAAGTGTACTGAATTTCTTCAGAATGAAGAGGACTTCAAGGCTATTCTCAGAAAATTCAAGATATACATTTTATCACATATGGCATTTTATAGAATTATACAACAGAGGGGGACTTACGCCACTTAGGCCTATATAGATCCATTGTAATTACCATCCCCAGGAGGAAGGGATACGATGAGGGAACCACAGGAGGCAACAGGCCGCAGGTAGACACACATAAGAGACGCGCAGAAGTCCCTAACAAATCTAGGCTCTAAGACCCGCCCACTGCTGGAACTACCTACCGATCAACGACCCTCAAGCAGCCCTGTAATGTCCAAGGGAAGTACTCTTTCCTGTGAGCAAACATTCACGTTATCTATCCGGCAGCGACATTCACCACGAAACTAGAAGCACACCTGAGAGATGAGAAGGGAAAGTGATGGAATGAAAAACTGGTAGATGAGAAACTATCTGAGCATTCGCCTACCGACCCGGGAAAACCACGGAAACCCCATGGTCGGAGTGGATAGTCATCAGAAATATAACCCGAGACCTCGCGAATGCGACCTCATACATACGTTGCCACGGAGCCATCTCGCTGAAAATCCTCATGTCGCGTCATTGGAAAATACTGAATCTAAATACCAAGTTTGGTTTAATCGGACAGTTCGTTTTTAGGATTAGCTGTTCACACACACACACACACACACACACACACACACACACACAGATGTTTTGTAAAAAGACTTTTAATATTTCGGAGGCCTCAAAAACGTGCATTTCTGGTGATATCTCGATATAGAATATTTGGGTGGAATGCAATACCTTCTGTATAACTTTAAATAAGGCTATGCATTGCTTTTGAAAAGCCCTGTATAGTGTGGACCCAGCTTAAGAGCGGTGGAAGACAAAGTACAGAGGGATGAAGACTTACGTGATGATTTAGAAAAAGCTTTCTTCCCTGCTCTCTGAATGTGAGAAAAGTGCAAGATCTGCCCCCATCCCTTCTCTCTCTTAAGTGAATACGAAAATATTTTCGCTTTTAAGAAAGCACTAACAAAAAGAAACGCAAAACGGTCAAAAGAAAAGAAATCATTTTTTTACTTCGCTTCTTCCTCTCTGTTCCTTCTTTTCGTCCTTTTTGTTTGCTTTTCCTTATCTATGCCTCTTTGTCTAACAAGAACACCTTTTTCCGCTGCTTCCAATCTGGTACGCTTCTTGCAGGAATGAACAAATCGCACCATTTCCGGCAAGGGTTACCAAGTGGGCGCACACAGTTGGTCTATACGCCCCTCCTAAACCCTTCAGATCAATGGCGGGTTGTGTCAGAGTTCCATCTGTTACAGCAACGCAAGAGAACTAAACTTTCTTTCACTTAGTTCCCCTTGTTACAGCGAAAGGCGATCAAGAGAATGAATAATACATTCCCGACGTTATTGGCTATGTCTGCAAAAACGCCATGATTTCTCCCTCTTATAGTCTAAACAAAGGTAACATCTTGTATTCTGCCACCGAAACGAAATCTGAGATAGACATTTGAAAAAAATATGATGCGTTACATTCACACGAACTTCTCTACTCACTCTTTTACAAACTGTTCTTACAAAAGTTTATTCTTATATTTGATTATTACTTTCTCTACTACGTATAGTAGAGCATTTTTGGAAACATGTCCGTGTTATGTGTGTATGTGGGTGTCTGTGAACAGCATAACTCAGAAACGAACACCAAACTTGACATTTAGGTTCAGTATCTTCCAGAGATGCGACACGAAGGTTTTGAAGAAAATCTCCTCACCCCAGATTACCTTTTACATGGAAAATTTTCCTCAAAAATAGCTCTAACGATTTTGATTACAATATTATATGTTTAAGATATTTTCATGACAAATGAAATGTATATCTTGAATTTTCTGGGAATGTTTCCAAAAGTATTCTTCATTGTAAACGACTTTTGCATAACTGGTAAACCATAAGAGATAGACAAAATTTTACTACACAAAAAATGTAGTTCGCGTTAAAATACACAATTTATGTCATATACATTTTTTTTTGCTGAGTGAACCATTTTCGAGATATTGCTTGTTATTCCCTTAAATTTTCCAATACTTATACTTTTCTCAAATGGAAATTCGTTATTCATTTTATTTGTCCTGGTAACGCAAAAGAATGGAATACTCCACATAGCAACCAGCTCTTAAAATATTTGACTATGGCTTGAAGCCTACCAATTCCCCTTGCCATCTACAAGAAAATTAGCAATAAGATTAACATCTCGATTAACATGAAGCATATGGAGAATAAGCGTTTGTAAAAATAGTTTGTACAAGAGTAGAGAAAGTCATCAGATTTTTTTTTGTCATTTATATGCCGCATCTAGGTCATACCGTCGGCTTATGCCGTTGTAACACTTGCTCAAAGCCACGATGTTTATCTTATCTTATCTTCCATAACGCAAGGGTCTCGGCACCGATCCAGAGAGGATATTGTAATGTACCTACGCCTCACTAGGGGCGTCTCCGGGAGTGAGGGAGGGATGAGGTGGGAGGAGACACCGGTCGGCCAGAACCAGGAGTGACGACCAGCAATGATAGCATCCCTAAGTTTCCAGACTGAGACACCCCGGCAGTTGGACAGGCAGACCGGGGACTCAGACCCACACAGATGGGGTCCAACGCGCCTCATGGTAACCCCTGCAACCAGCGAAGGCCGAGAGACGGAGAAAGTTCCCAAGAGCATCCTTTTTCCCAGCCATGCCGCACCGAAACACCATCGCCAACACTTCCAAACCTGAAACAGACCGGACGGAGTGAAGGATGGATGAATGATGAACGGAACGAAATGGAGGGACAGGAAATTCGAGGGCTGAAAGAAACCACTCCAGCATTCGCCTGACGACAACGATCGAAACCTGGACCTACTGAACGCCGGCCACAGACGTTGCCGCATAAGTCATCCCGCTCGGTGGCAATGCTGTTTACTCATTTACTGGTTTGTGTTTATCTTTGGGTTGTCTTTAAATTTATACACACCTTGACATTCTCTTTCATACTTCCCAACTCTAGGGAGTTTGGGGAATAATCCTGGCCAAAGAAACATTCCCGCCCTTCAGCCGGGAATTGAACCCGGGACATCTGGTTTAGGAAGCTAACATGCTAACCACCAGACCACAGAGGCAGTCCATATAATTCTTGTTACTACAAATAAACCTGCATTATTAATTCACACATGCTGTTGTAGGTATAAGAAAAGGACATTAACCTAAAGCTATAGTAAAAAACCGGTGGCTATGTGATGGCTTTGAAATTCTGTTCTCCTTGCGTGAACACAAGAAAGAAAGAAAGAAAGAAAGAAAGAAATTAATAAAGAAAGAAAGAAGAAAACGAAGAATAACGATTTGCAGTTGAGTAAAGTATATTTAAAAATTCAAACTAATCACAAAAAATATATCGGAAATGCTTAATCCTACAGAAAGTTTTATTTGAACTAACTGGTGCTACATTTTTGTGCAGTAAGATTTTATCCATTTCTCACAGTTTAACAGTTATATAAACGTCATTCAGAATAAAAAGGACTTCAATATATTCTCAGAAACTTTAAGATATGCATTTTGACATGAAAATAGCTCAAACTTATGTTATTTTAATCAAAAGCATTAGTCATTTTCGAGAAAATAAAAAATAACAAACTTTTTCTGTAATAGGTATTTTGGGTTAGGGGAATTTTCTTCAAAATCTTCCTATCGCATCCTTGGAAGGTCTTGATATTAAATATCAAGCTTGGTATTTATCATTTTAGTTATACTGTACATGCGCATGCAGGCACTCACGCGCGCATGCGCACTCATAGACGCGCCCGCGAATCTCTTGTTTCTTTGCATTCAGAGGGCTTCAAAGGTATATTTTCCTTATAATCTCGATATTGAATCGTGGATAGAATGCAAATTCCTTCTAATATTAAAGGTAGTGGTAGAGAAAGAAAATGAAATAAGTATACTAAGATACTAACTAAATATACCTACTTGTATAATAGGTATATGACAATTTCCAACCTTCTACTTTACGATTTAGAATACTTATAATGTATCCTTACACAAAACTCGGGAAATGTGTGATGCCGTCAATACTAAGAAGAAATAATGCCAAATAATAATAATAATAATAATAATAATAATAATAATAATAATAGGCCTTAAGATATTTTAGACTGGTTTCTCATTCAGCAAATATTCTCCTGAAAATACTGAATCGAGTTTACAGATGGAAAGTGAATTAGAAGACCTTCAGAAAGAAAACAGAGAGAAAAGACGCAACTGGACTGATACGAATGTTAGGTGTATTTGCAAATCTGTAAAAGACATTTAACAGAGGTTTGGAATAAGCGTATGAGTATTCTGAAGAAAACTGGCGTGGACTCGAAAGAGAGAGGATTCCTAAGTATTGGGAAGCAGCTATGTGCCTGCTATCAATTGGATGGCGGCGGCCGGTAAGAACAACTTCTGGAAGTTTCCCTTCTCCCCGACTCTCGAACAGTCTATAACTCTGTAGAAAATATCAGTGGCTATATAAGCGAGCGTTGTGTCTACAGTTGTGACGTACAGTGAACGCTGCTACTGCGAGAGATTAAGAGAGGTCTTTTGTTCGTCTCCCTAGTGGTTGAACCATCCGAAGAAGTGACCGGTAGTGCATATTTCATTATGCCGCCACGTCGCGAAGAGGAGTGAAGTGAACAGAAAGAATTGAACTAGATCACATTAGTGAAATGTGAGTTAAAACTGGATGAAATCACAGTATTCTCTATCAGAAACCACGGCTAGAATCGCGATATAAGATGTGAGAGAAACGAATAAGTCATGCTATCACAATTGGAACGTGTGATAAACATGTCATTATTGGAAAGGTAGAATCAGATGACTGAAAAATTCAATGCCATAGCCGGGATTTGAACCACGGATCTCCCGGTCTCCGTCCGGTTGCTCTAACCACTGAGCTACCACGACAACATGCCGACACGACATTAAATTCTCCAACTTATTCGCATTTTTACCGGTAAACCACAAGGAGATCTCAAATTGTATTGCGATGTAATACTCCAATGGCGACTTACATTCATTGTAAGTACTTTAAGTCCCGGGCTTTATAGTTGCAACCACTATTAGGTCAATCCGTGGAGATCCGTGGTTCAAATCCTGGCTATGGCATTGAATTTTTCAGTCATCTGGTTCTACCTTTCCAACCTTGTCCAACACAGGCTTGTGTGAAAGAACAATTCATTCCATGTCATTATTGTTTTCTCTGTCTGTAGTATGTCTTGTGCATGAATGGCTATGTTTGATGGAACCATTAATCAACATCTCGATCTGGATGTGCTGCGATATTGGTTCATAGGCCTATTAAAACATTTCAGGATCAAGAAGAATCGTTGGTTGTAGCAGGATGGAGCACCTACACATTATACTATTTCTGTTTGTGAATATGTTAATGAGGACTTCCACAGCGTTGAATTGGACGTGTGGGCTTTCTCAAAAGCATAGTTGCAAAAGGAATAGCACCACACAAATGATGAATTGAAGGGCCCAGGAGAAGCGCTTTCTAACAGATTACACCTGAAAGGCTAAGGCGAATGTCACACCGAGCCTGTGTCAGGGGAATGATGCTGAGGTGGGGGCGTAGTGACATACATTGGCCTTTGTTCATTTAGTCTAAAGTGTCAGCATTAAGACCGGAATTTCATCAATAGGTATTATATTTGAGGTGTTTCTTAAGGTATAAAGGGATCCTGTGCCCATTCCGTACAGTGGGGATATACCTCTAGCCGTCGAAATTCAACAGTTACTTGGTGAAGAATTGTTGGAAATGTGGTGGAGGTAGAAAAATAAAGTGAGTAATATTTGCTGATATGACACTACTAGGAGATAGAAATAAATAAAAAGAAACCTTACGTATTACACTCGCATGCTTTTCTCTAGCCATTATTGTTTGTATACCTTCTACAGATTATTCCTACGAAATGTTATTTTTCTATTTCATATTAATCGAGAAATAGTTTACAGAAATAGTTTAATTACCTACTTCGTTGTAAGTACAGGGGGATAGAAATCAATAATCAAATATTTAAATGCATGTTGCTATAAGTTTGTCCTGAAATTCCTTAGTCTTTGCATGACATCGCGACAAACAACTACGAGGGGCGTCCAATAAGTAAGTTTCCCTATTTTATAAAAAAAACATCACACACAATTGATCAGGTTGAGTTAATTTTATTTATATTGTACAAGCCTTCTGTTACTTTTCTACATACTCGACATGTTCTTTCAAGCATTTTTGCGGACGTGACATAAGTTTTTCCAAGCCAGTTTTGTACCAGGTGGGGTCCTGTGCTCGTAAACAGCTGTTCACTGATTTGACTTCATCATCGGTATTAAAAGTGCTTACCTCAATGATGATCTTTGAGTCAGGGGAACAAGTGAAAATCATTTGGGAAAAGATCTAGTGAATATGGAAGATGCGAGAAAACTTTCCAGTTGAATCTTCTGAGCTCCGTCTGGCTCACATGTTCCTCCAACTCAAAGGTAAGGACTTTTAACACCGATGATGAAATCAAATCAGTGAACAGCTTGTTGCGAGCACAGGACCCCACCTGGTACAACACTGGCTTGTCACGTCCGCAAAAAATGCTGGGAAAAATATGTCGACTAAGTAGTAAAGTAACAGAAGGATTGTACAATTTATATAAAATTAATTCAACATGATCAATTGTGTGTAATGTTTTTTTATAAAATAGGGAAACTTACTTATTGGTCGCCCCTGGTAATTAGCGACTTCACTTTAAAAAATGACGGAAGTAATGGAAAATTCAAAACAATAATAAAATATATTTCAGAAATACCTAATGCCAAAGAAATTAAGTTATTTGAAATAAACTGTCTGTTTTAAAGAGTTATAAGATTTTTTTGTATTAAGGTTTTGTCTGTCTCCCATCGTTTACCAGTAATACTCAATCATACGAAATTCTTTCCGAATGAAGAGGACTTTAAGATATAATCAAAAAAAACCTCAAGATAAACGTTTTCATGTAAATATCTTAAACAGATGGCATTTTAATCAAAATCGTAAAGCCATTTTTTAGAAAATAAAAATATCCGAAATGTTTCCATATACACGGTAGTTAGAGGATGAATAATTTCTTGAAAGCTCTAGTGTGACATCTTCGGAAGATACTGAACTTTAAATACAAAACTCTAAATGGGATACACTAACACGATTTAACTACTCTTGTACAAACTATTTTTACAAACGCTTATTCTCCATCTACTTCATGCTAATCGAGATAAACATTTATAGAAATGGAGAATTCGCTATTCCTTTTTTTTTCCTGGACATGCTAAAAGAATGGAATACTCCACATAGCAACCAGCTCTTAAAATATTTGACTATCGCTTAAAGCCTACCAATTCCCCTTGCATCTACAAGAAAATTAGCAATAAGATAAACATCTCGATTAACATGAAGTAGACGGAAAATAAGCGTTTGTAAAAATAACTTGTGCAAGAGTAGAGAAAGTCATGCGAGTGCAACACATCAGATTTTTAGAAAAAAAGTCCGCGTGTGTGAGTGTGTGTCTGTCTGTGAACAGCATAACTCAAACACGAAATGTCGCATAAATACCAAACTTGGTATTTAATTTCAGTACCTCACAAAGATGTGATATTAAGATTTTCAAGATAAACCTCCAACCCCAAACCAGACTTTACAAAGAAAATTTGTCCTAACGATTTTCATTAGAAGGCTATATATTAAAGACATTACATGACAAATAAAATGTACATTTGAATTTTCTGGGTATAACTTGTGAAGTCCTCTTCATTCAAAAGGTAGCCTATATAACCTTGCATAACTGCTAAACGTTAAGCGATAAAAGAAAATACACTACATAAAAAACGTAGATCTCTTTAAAACACAAATTTATTTCAGATAACTTTGCTTTGTGGCATTAGCCATATCCGAGATATTCGTTGTTAATGGTTAGTATTGTTCAATACTCAGCCATTCTTAAGTCCCTTCATTTTCGTTTTCAGGTTTATCTCGATTAAAGTGAAGTAGATAGGAAAATAAACTTTGGTAAGTGTTATTTGTATACCCGCTAATAAGCGTTAGAGAATCGAGAAAGTTATGTGAATGTAACACATTGGATTTTATACCACCTTTATTCCTAAAAATTGAACTTTAGTACTTCACCTAGATTGCCTCTGGAAATTTGAAGAGATGTCTGATTTCTCTATCGCTCTTTAATAGCCCCTCTCCTTTTCTTATCCTCCTACTTCCTTCTGCTGTACGGTTTTGTGAGCACAATTTAGCGCAATCCTATGTTCAATATCAAGGTAGTGCGGAGTGAAGTCTGTTCGATAATAGCAGTTGTCATGGGAACACAGAATAGACAGACGGACAGCTGGTGCACGGACGATATGTTTTCAAAAGAAGTAGACATGAACGGTTTCCTCTTTATACGTCGCATTTTAAGACCGTGAATGTTGCTTATTCTGACATGGACTACTATGAATGGGTTTTCCTGCAGATATAAGAAAATATACCGAGTAATTAGGACTGAAAGCCAGATTCAGATCTCCTTTGAGGGTAAGATCCGTCTTTTTGAAGAGAAAATTCGACGGTGCATCAGAGAAATCTGCGCCGTTTTAAATCTTATCATGCGTAAACGCTTTTAGAGTTAGAAGATGTGATCAGAGCGATGTTCAGAAAACGCCGGGATTTTTAGTTGAAAGAAGATAGGAAATAATGAGATTATATCTCCGCACTCTTCTTGGTACTATGGATCAAAAGAAAATTAATATTAATTATAATCTGAATATTTAGTTCCCTCTAGTACTCAGAATGCAGCGTTAGCACATGTGACTGAAGTACCTTCGAACAGGGATCAAGAATATGGTGCTTTTTACATAAGGTGCATATAATTATATGTCAAATCTATAAGAGTATTATTCTTTGATTTAGAGACTATAAACAAGTTATACTAATAGGTTAAAGTTCTCTCCATCCTTAGTTATAGATCTCTGCTTAGGAAGTATGATGCGTAGCTATTCTGTTTTTATGTGCAAGGCATCCTAGCTATCGTGCAACAACAACCCCATACCACAACAATCAGACTAAAGGTAGATTTTAACTCCAGTTGGCATTATTCTACTAACCACCCAAAATTTAAGTAAGGTAACTGCAAATGTTTTTAAACATTTTATCACGACCTATATTCTTGTAATCTGCTGATGATAAACACTGATATTGATGTATAAACGAACACTTATAGTTTTGAGGTCCACTGTTAATGAAACGAAATACATCGAAACTCTAGTGGTTTTGAAGTACAATTGAGTGTTAAACTAAAAAATTTTTTGTCAGAATACTTAATTTTTATTAATTGTAATTTTATCGATTATTTATTTAATTCAGGTGTAAATATATTATTCTACGACCAAAGCACACCTGAGGCCCAGAAAGTATATATTTCACAAAGTTTATGCACCTAAATGTCGTTAGTTTTTAAATATGTATGAAAACTCTTGTCAGAGTCGTACAGTATAACTTAGTTTTTCAAAATAACTATTAGTTTCCAATCCAAAGTTGCTTTCCTTTTGCCAAAATCGAATAAATTATCTATGGAATCTTACCATTTTTTCCCTCATGCATTCAATTACAAACATTGAGTTTTGCGATGAAACAATTGATAATTCTTACATCCATAATTACTAGGTTTTTGTTCAGAAGGTACTGTGGTATACAGCCTTGCTTTACGACATTACGACATTCTCAAGGGATAAACCAGCCCCTCCGCTACTCATTCCGAATGCGGCTTAAATGCGTGTATCCGTTCTAAAAGTATTTTTCTAAAAGAGTATTCTCCGTGGAAACCAGAGGGCGGGTTGGTTGGCGGGTCGTTCGTCGCCGTTTCTAGGCGGCTCCATCAGTGGGACGGTTCTTCGAGCTTGGAAATGTTAGGCACTTCCGCGCGTCTCTGTGGCCTGTAGTCTCCTTCCTCCAGGGGGAATCTGTGCAGGTCGCAGTGCGTGAAGTATCCCCCGCCGTTGAATAACCTATACCTATAACTATGCTGCATATGAATCCCAATTATTGTGCACTAAGCTGACGCCTCTAGTGAAGAACAAAAAGGTTTTACAGCTTCACAGAATTTCAGAGAGAGAGAGAAATGAATCCTCATAGAAAAAAATCTTATGTGTTACATTCACATGACCTTCTCTACTCTTGTAAAAACTAATTTTACAAACGCTTATTCTCCATCTACTTCATGTTAATCGAGATAAACGTTTGCAGAGCCTATCTTATTGCTAATTTTCTTGTGATGTAAGGGGAATATATATTTACAAGGGCAATATAGAAAAACAGTAGCCTTTAAGCACATACATATCTCTTAATAGGTGGTTGCTAGGTGCAGCACCATTCTCTTTGCCAGAGATTAAAACTCTTTGCATATCCAAGACAAAAAACCTGATGTGTTACACTCACATGACTTTCTCTACTCTTGTACAAACTATTTTTACAAACGCTTATTCTCCATCTACTTCATGTTAATCGAGATAAACATTTGCAGACTCTATCTTATTGCTAATTTTCTTGTGATGTAAGGGGTATATATATTTACAAGGGCAATATAGAAAAATAGTAGCCTTTAAGCACATACATATCTCTTAATAGCTGGTTGCTAGGTGCAGCACCATTCCCTTTGCCACAGATTAATACTCTTTGCATATACAAGACAAAAAATATGAATAACGAATTCCCATTTGAGAAAATAAGTATTGAAAAATTTAAGGGAATAACAAGTAGTATCTCGAAAATGGTTCACTCAACAAAAAAAAAAAAAATGTATAGGACATAAATTGTGTATTTCAACGTGATCTACATTTTTTGTGTAGTAAAAGTTTGTCTATCGCTTATGGTTTACCAGTTATGCAAAATTCGTTCACAATGAAGAATACTTTTGGAGACATTCCCAGGAAATTCAAGATATACATTTTATTTGTCATAAAAATATCTTAAACATATGATATTTTAATCAAAATCGTTAGAGCCATTTTTGAGAAAATTAAAATTTTCGAAAAATCTTGCATGTAAAGGGTAATCTGGGGTGGGGGGATTTTCTTGAAAACCTTCGTGTCGCATCCCTGGAAGATACTGAACCTAAATACCAAGTTTGGTGTTTATCTGACTGTTCGTTTCTAGTTATGCTGTTCACAGACAGACACACACACACACCCAGACAGACACACACACAGACACACGGACACACACACACACACACGGACATGTTTCCAAAAATGCTTTTCTTGGATTCAGGGGGTCTCAAAACATGTATTTCCGGTGAAATCTCGGTATCGAATTTTTGGGTGGAATACAATACTTCCCCTACTTACTATACATAGTAGAGAAAGTAAAAAATGAATAACGAATTCCCATTTGAGAAAATAAGTATTGAAAAATTTAAGGCAATAACAAGCAATATCTCGAAAATGGTTCACTCAACAACAAAATGTATATGACAGAAATTGTGTATTTTAACGCGATCTACACTTTTTGTGTAGTAAAATGTTGTCTATCTCTTATGGTTTATGGTTTACCAGTTATGCAAAAGTCGTTCACAATGAAGAATACTTTTGGAGACATTCCCAGAAAATTCGAGATATACATTTAATTTGTCATGAAAATATCTTAAACATATGATATTTTAATCAAAATCGTTAGAGCCATTTTTGAGAAAATTAAAATTTTCGAAAAATGTTCCATGTAAAGGGTAATCTGGGGTGGGGGGATTTTCTTGAAAACCTTCGGGTCGCATCTCTGGAAGATACTGAACCTAAATACCAACTTTGGTTTCTGAATTATGCTGTTCACAGACACACACACACACACACACACACACACACACACGGACATGTTTCCAAAAATGCTTTTTGTGGATTCAGGGGGCATCAAAACATATATTTCCGGTGAAATCTCGGTATCGAAATTTTGGGTGGAATACAATACTTCCCCTACTTACTATACGTAGTAGAGAAAGTAAAAACTAGTTTACTCGCGCAGATGTACGGCGTTTGCTCCCCAGCTGGTAGAGAGACGCCGCGCCGACCGCTTGCACCATCATTTTTTCTTTAACTCGTTAGCACTCGGAGGAAAAACCAGCCAGAGATTCCAGAAGTGGAAGGGAGCAGCTTTGTTGGGGTTTTCATTAGCAGAGCATTTGGCGTCTCAAGTGATGTTATGACTACACACTGTGTTTATAGCGTTCATCTTCTCACAGAGTAGGCCATGAACATCATGTCTCTGACCTCCTTTCATTGCATCATTTCTTTACATCATCTCCTGCAAGAAATTCCAAGAAACGGGGGAAACAAAGATATGGCGAAGGAAAAGGAAGAGGGAAAACATGTTCTGGTGCAGCCTTGCTTTTCTTCTGAATATACCAGGCATGGGGAAAAACCGTTTGAAGGTTGTAAAGTAATACAGATAAAAAGAGTGAAATTAGTCAGAGATATGAGGTGAAAATCTAAAACCGGGAAAACAAAGACTGGCAGGGAAGGAACTTTAAAAGGGAGTAGAAAAGCGTAGAATATGTTTTCCACTTTCTATGGTTGTTTTTCCTTTTATTCCTTCTTCCGTCTTCTAAAATCGTTTGGAAAGTGAGAAAAAAACCAAGAAAAATAAAAAGCACCAAAATACAAAAGAAGAGGAAGGGACCTTAATTTTAACTTTCTCTGGTTATTTTTCTTTTCAACCCTGCTCCGCATTTCCAAAAATATGAAATTTAAGGTAAACCAGAGACAATAAAGACATTTAATGGAAATTATTTATTTAATGCTTTATTTTTTCCCCTTAAATTCGTTCTAAGTTCAACAAAGGTGCCAAGTCGAGAAATGCTGGCGTCGTAGCTCAGTCGGTAGGGCAACTGCCTGCTGTGCGAGTGGTCACGGGTTCGATTCCCGGTGGGGGTATTTTTCTCCAGCCAAAAATAATTCCTATCCTCCCCAGAGTCTGGAGGTATGAATGAGAGTGTGGATGTGTGTGTGATCTAATGATTAAAAAACCAAAAGTGCAAGAAAACCCAATATGTTCCAAAGGATAGGCCGCAGATAACACCAATGTAGTTAAATGGAACTAAAAAAATCTGATGTGTTACACTCACATGACTTTCTCTACTCTTTTACAAACTCTTATTCTACATCTATTTCATATTAATCGAGATAAACATTTACAGAAACGATCTTATTACTAATTCTCTTGTAGGTGCAAGGGGAATATGTTAGGCTGTAAGTGATCGTCAAATCGTTTAAGAGCTGGTTGCTATGTGGAGCATTCCATTCTCTTTGCATGCCCAGGACATACAAAAAGAAAAGAAAGATGAATAACGAATTCCCATTTGAGAAAAAGTATTAAGTATTGGAAAATTCAAACAATTAACAAGGAATATGTCGGAAATGGTTCACTGCACACAAAAAATGTACATGACATAAATTGTGTGTTTTGTGGTAAATTTTTGTCTATCTCTTACGGTTTACCAGTTATGGAAAATTCATTCAGAATGAAGACGACTTTTGGGGACATTTCCAGAAAATTCTAGATATGCCTTTCATTTGTCATGAAAGTGTCTTAAAACATGATTTTTGATCAGAATCGTTAGTGCCATTTCAGAGAGAAAAACACTTCGAAAAAAGTTCCATGTAAAGGGTAGGGTATAGAATGGGGTGATTTTCTTGAAAATCTTCGTGTCGCATCTTTTAAAGATACTGAACCTAAATATCAAGTTTGGTATTTATCAGAATTTTCGTTTTTGAATTACGCTGTTCACAGACCACGCACGTGTCTTTGTTGAATTTTTTTGCATTATGGGGCTTCAAAACGTGTATTTCCGGTGAAATCTCAATATCGAATTTTTAGGTGAATTGCAATATTTCTACTTACTATATGTATTAGAGAAAGTAAAAAAGTTGAGAAATATAGGTACAAAGAAAAACAACGAGGCAAAATATTTCCAGTGTTAATTTATTCCCTCTATTTCCCGCATATGGTTACTCTGCCTTCCTCTGCAAAGAGGAGAAAAACTAGTTTGAGGAAGGAATAGAAAGCTGAAAGGAAAAAAGGAGATATATCAAAACTCAAGAAAACGCGCTACCTAAAAAAAAGAAAGAAAAAGAAAAGAAAAAACACACACATATGTATTGGTTTATTTCTTTTCCTATATTTATTTATATATAATCCTTTAATTTAATTCTTCTGGTTTCTTACCCTTCTTAAAAGTCAACTTTTTGTTTATTTGGTAAATTAATGGCTAAACAGGATAGGTCATAACAGATTTTGAATATTGTGTGGGTATATGTGTGTGTGTGTGTGTGTGTGTGTACGCGCGCGCGCATGCCATGGATACGTCCTCTCAAAATGTCTACATCAGGTACAGGAGTCGCTTAAACCAAGGACTTCAAATGTCACCAGACGAAGAAATCCATTGGATTCAAATAAGGCGATCGAGCAGGCCATGCAATGGGTCCCCTTCCACCAATCCATCTTTGCGGAAATCGATCATTCAAAAACTTACGAACTATCATGCTGAAATGAGTTGGAGAACCATCGTGTAAAAACCACATTCGTTGGATGATGTCCAAAGGCACATTATTAATTAAGTGATGTAACTCATTTCTGGGAAACCGGAGATAGGTTTGTCCATTCAGACGCGGAGAGATGAAGTAGGACCCATAAGTTGATCATGAATGATTCCAGCCCAAACGTTGAGAAAGAACCTCTGTTGATGGTTGTCCTGTCGTACTTTATTAGGATTTTCAAATGCCCAGTTATGAGTGTTATGAAAATTGAAGATGCCGAGTAAACCCAGCCTCATCCGTGAATAAGATACAGGCTAGGAAATTGATGAACACAGTGCATTGCTGTAACATGCATTGACAGAAACGTCTTCTTAGCTCAAAGTCCGCCTCATTTAATCCTTGCACACGTTGAAGGTGATTTTCATGCAGAATTCTCCAGATAATCGTATGACTAACTCTTTCCCTTCCAGCCATACGTCTTATGCTTTGTGATGGGTCTGCATCCACAGCTCGAAGAACTGGTTCTTCAAACTCAATGCCTCTTACCGCTCTTGGTCTCCCAAAATCCCTAGTACTCCTTTCAAATGCGTCATTCACTCTCAAGCGTTGTGAATTCGTGGGAATGTTCTTGCACACGGTAACTGCCTATCAGGGCACCTTTTTGCATAAAGTTCACGTGCTCGTGCTGCATTGCCGTCTGCACGTCCATACGTGTAATGCATATCCGTCTGTTCACTCATGGAATGCATCTTCTTTGACTTATAACAACGAAACGGTTGATTTTCAGACCCGTGTACATATGGACTTTTTTTTACTGTTTTGATGCCAGGAACACGTCCCCCAAATAGATGGCACCAATAAAGATACATCCTGTAATCACTTATTTTGAGTGCACTTTCTCATGAAAATATCTGTTACCCTTTTGTTTTGCTTTCGAATCCTTCTCTACGATGGCCGACCGACAGCAAATCTGTATGTAGTTGCACTGACGGTTTACAACCGCAACCATGCCTGCGTTGAAAAACTTATCATCCAAAAAAGTCTCGTATACAAACTTTGAACAATCCGCCACTGCCTTACGGACAATAACTGCTAAACCAGTTTCCACTGTCACGCTCATTCTAATTTATGATGTAGAATGCGGGTTACACTACAAATACAATCGATGCAAAGTGAATAATTGTACCAACCTCCGCCGTATAGGGACAAATACGAAACAGCAGGAGTCAAACAGTTACAAAACAATACAAGTATATGCACTGCGTTCGTTTTCTGACGGAAATAATTCGGTGGCGTTAGTAAAATGTATTATGACGGACGCTTTAGTAATTTTTAACCATCGTAACCTTTTGGGAGACTCTACATGTTGTGGTTATGGATATCAGGAACGGAGGAGCGTTTTGGCACTTGGGCGAACGGTCGGCTTCTGTGCTTTTGGGGTGAAGCGAAGGACACAAAGGGGCGACCAGATCCAGGACGACAGGCTCGGACATAGGCTAAGTCTCTAACGTCTCCACGTATTACATCCTGATGGCGGCGGGATTCCTTTATAGGCAACCGAGCGACATAGCGATCGTCCACACTGACCCATGGGTTTTTCATGGTTTCCTCGGGTCGGTAGGCGAATTGTAAGTTTTAATGAATCATAAACACATTCTTCAGCCACAAATATATACTCAAATTCACATAGAGTGCAAGAGGATTATGATGTGGGGTATTAATAATTTGGGGGTTACATTATTGTTCTACATTTCCATTACCAAACACATTGTTGTTTACGTCACTCTTGGCTGGTAGCTTTACTAGCCACGAGTAGTGGGGGATAGCGTATGTCTCAGTTAGGATTCCGTGAGGAACGGACCGCGCGTGTAAGCCGGGCTTTGGATCGACGAACTCTCCTCCACTTTCCATGTTTAATAATGTAGGAACCCCAAACGGTGGGGAAATAAATCTAAGAATGTGTGAGTATCTTTGTGTTATGGATTTTGTACAGTGAAAAACCCACGCCTTCCTCTTAACCTCCACACCACGTTTTGGTCCTCCGCAGCCAAGTCCCCTCAATGTTCGTGCTGGTACTGAAAACTAATTTAATTTTCATGTGAACTTTTAGGCCATCTACCCAGCATGAAACAATATTCAGCAATACATGTCATAGTAAATAAGAAAATTAAAATCTGGTTAGGGATACAAGAGTTTACAGTGGAGAGTGATTAGCAAAATAAATTTGATCAGTAAAACTAATATTCAAAATAGATGCTACAGAAATAAAGCACCTAATAATAAGATAAAAATGAAGAAACTAAATATAAAGTAGTCTCATTAAGAGATGAGTCCATACGAGATTTATATATAAGAAGACTAAGATATTACACACATATAACCGATCTAGAAGGAGCAATCGAAGATGAATGGAATAATAAAACAACTACTAAAGAAAACCGCTGAAGAAGTACTAGGAATCAGAAAATTAACCAGTAAAGAAACGTAAAGGTTTAGAAATTTGGAGCTCAGAAATACAAAATGTTATAAAACAAAGAAAAAAGTCGGTCATGACTTTCTCTACTGTTACACAAACGCTTATTGTCCATCTACTTCATGTTAATCGAGATAAACATTTGCAGAAATTATCTTACTGCTAATTTTCTTGTAGGTGTAAGGGGAATGTGGTAGGTTTTAAGCGATAGTCAAATCTTTTAAGAGCTGGTTGCTATGTGTAGTATTCCATTCTCCTTGCATGCCCAGGGGGGGGCGAATAATAAATTTCCATTTGAGAAAAAGTACAAAGATTGAAAATTCAAACGAATAACAAGGAATATCTCGGAAATTGTTCACTCTACAAAAAAAAATGCATATGACATAATGATATCTACATTTTTGTGTAGTAAAATTTTGTCTATCTCTTAAGGTTTACCAGTAATGCGAAAGTCATTCAGAATGAAGAGGGCTTTTGGCGACATTCCCAGAAAATTCAAGATATACACTTCATTTATCATGAAAATATCTTAAATATATGATATTTTAATCAAAATCTTTAGAGCCATTTTTGAGAAAATCAAAATTTTTGAAGAATATACCACGCAAAGGGTAATCTAAAGCAGGGGGATTTCCTTTGAAATCTTCGTGTCCCATCATTGGAAGATAGTAAAATCAAGTACCAAGTTTGATATTTATCCGACTTTGGTTTTTGAGTTGCTGTTCACAGACTGACAGACACACCCACACACGGACATATTTCCAAAAATGCTTTTTTTTGGATTCAGGGCACCTCAAAACATGTATTTCCTGTGAAATCTCGAAAGAGAATTTTTGGGTGGAATGCAATACTTCCCCTAATTACTATACGTAATAGAGAAAGTAACAAGAGGCATATTTAAAATACTTAAATATTAGAACTTGTCAAAGTAAAATAGAATATAACCGAAATAGAGCCTTGCTAAGAAGATACATCCGTAAACTAATAGGGAACATTAGGTTATGTATACAGGTGATACGGAACACAACCTACATGGTAAACAAGACAAAGTATTAAAACACAAACACGTTAAAATATTGGTAAAAGTGAATTTAACGTATATTCATATTTCTTGAATCGACACATTAACACAGCTTCACTAGAAAGTCATTACAGATCTTAATTCTTAAGGAAAAGATACAGCAAATACAGTGCGTTCGCTTCCCCCTGCGGCCGGCCGAGCGGGCTATCATATGTAAGCGCGGAGCATTAGATAGCCACGTATATCACCCCTCAAGCTTATCCTACTCATTTATTGTTTATTTATTATCACTTGAGTATTAACCTTGTCACAGATGATGTTGAAAGTGGTGTCCATCTGCTTTGATGCATTTTTGGATATCTTTTGATGAAATTTTCATTCAACTGCTGAAGTAGGGTATTTGCCTTGAAATTGCCTACACACCACTCAGCATGACTCGGTTTTTACATAAGTGTGATACATGAAATCTCTTTGTTCAAGCGTGAATTTCTCGATTGCCATATTAATGGATTTTAAAATAAACCTATACACATCTTACACTCAGCACTATGTTTTATACACTTTAGACATAAGTGAAAACTGACTATTTTACGGTGAGGCAGCACGTATGTAGGCTATATTACTGCTGCTCCGCGCTTGCATACTCTCGCCCGGCCGCAGGGGGAAACGAACGTATTGTATATATGTTATAGATGAATTACAACTAGAGAAGTACGAGTGCAGAATCTTTGGATTGAAGACTAAGACATACAAGAAGTAGAAGAAATAATACACACAGGCGTCTGCCCCGGGCGTTGGCATACTCCTGGGGAGTGTAAATCCTCTGTTCGGGTGGGCGTTAACAAGGGAGGGCTCTGGCCCATTTGGGCTGTTTCCGCCTTGCAGCTTAAGTTTTAGAAGAAATAGCATATCTCAATGTAGAGGTAGATGAATTAGAAACGAAAGAATTACAAATATCCTTAAAAGCACGCAGAAATAATAAAGCAACTGGCATAGATAATTTAAATGCTGAATTACTGAAATATACCCCAAAAAATTTCCAAAGAAGATTATTACAACTCTATAGTAATGTTGGAAACGAGGGATTATTCCTGAGGAGTGGCTAACGAGAAGAAGAATATCGATATTTAAAAAAGGTGACAGGGAAAAATCTGAAAATTATAGAGGAATTGCATTACTTTCAGCAGGATACAAGGTATGCAAGGATCATCGTAATGAATTGGTGAACATAGTAGAAGTACTAACAGGTTTTATGAAGGGACGAAGCTGTACAGATGTTTTCTCCCTAAAACAAATAATTGAGAAACGTAGGGAGTACAACTTAGAGACATATGTTCATAGATTATAAAAGGGCATTTGATAAAATTATCAAAAACGAAACTGTGGACAATATTTGGAAAAGAAGGAATAATACTCCTATTACACACGTTGTAACAAATATATGTATAGTGGGTCAAAAATAAAAATCAAAACCAGTAGTGATTAATAGAGAGGTACTATAAGGTTTCCCAATGACAATCGCATTTTTTAATGTTTATACAGACGATATGATAAGCTCATGAAAAAAAATAAGCAAAGGGAGGAATATATCATGGAATTTGACATACAATCTTCGCAGATGTTCAAATCTTATTAGTAAAAATTGAGGAAGAATTACAAAAGGTGATATTTAAATTAAACATTTTAGTAAAAGAATACAACTATAAAAATGTAAGTTGAAATGTAAAAATGTAACCTTTAAGGATAATAATCTAGTTCGGTATAAAATAGCCCTGGAAAACAAGCCAACAGAACAAGTATTAAAATTAAAACTTCCTTGGATGTGAGATAACAACAATGAAGCAGATAAAAACAACAAAATAAATTTAATTACGTAACCGGAACAATCCAACGAACCTAAAAGTAGTGCTAGAAAAGAATTAATAATGAAGCTATATAAAACAATGTCAATATCTGTTATTACCTACGGTTCAGAAATATAGACCACGAACACCAACTATAAAGCTAAAATACAATCAGCAGAAAGAAATCCCTCAGTTCATTAGCAGGATATACAAGAATAGCGAAAATGCGAAGTAATGAAATAAGACAGCAGCTAAACATTGAAGAACTTAACTCTATAATAACAAAATTAGGATGTAATTAAGGAAAGAAGTAGATCAAATATTCAGATTATTTTGCAAAGAACTTGAGCCATTCCTGGCTTCTCCTCATGCAAACATTTAAGCTGACCAGTGAGAGCTACACTTCCATCACTTATATGTTGCACCTGCCAGTCATCGAAGTTGCTTAAAGATACGTCGCTACAGTGCGTTCTCTCTCCCCCATCCTCTCCAGGTGGCGTTCACAGAGACTGAAGTCACGTGGTTCGCTCCTCCGTGGGTCGCCTGCTTAGCCTAGCATAGAGGAAATAGTTTCGAGTTGGGATTTTGCTAGCGGACGACGCATCAACAGCTTTAGCTCTGTGCTGGAGGTAGCGACCACAACACACACTTTTTTTTTTCGGCCTAGTCAAAATTCTTAATAACCTTTTTTAAGTAAAGTTCAAAATTTTATATTATGCTTGTGGAAACAGTGAGCCGTTAGGAATTGAGCGGGCTAATTCAGAGCAATTGTAGCGCAAATTAATTATTTCAATTCATTGCAAGAAGAACGTACGAACTTTCAAACTACGAGGGCTGTCCCAGAAGTACCCCACCTAACAAAGAAAACACAACATTTTTGGGAAGAAACATCTTTATTTCTCTACATAGTCTCCTTTCTACTCGATACACTTTTCCCAACGATGTTCAATAGTTTCGATACGCTGTTTATAGTGAGAACCGTCGAGTTCTGCAAAAGAGTCATCGACTGCAGACTCCACCTCTTCATTGTTGGCAAATATTTTAGCACCAAGCGATTTCTTCAACTTTAGAAACAGAAAATAATCAGAGGGGGCTTAGTCTGGCGAATGGGGTGCATTAGGAAGCAATTCGAACTTTAACTCATTGATTTTGGCCATGGCGATAATGCCTGTGTGAACTGGTGCATTGTCTTGATGAAACAAAATTTTATTTTTCACTAAATGCGGCCGTTTTTGCTTGATTTCATCAATCAAATGCTGCAATAAGTTTGCATAATACTCGCCATGATTGCTTTTCCTTTTTGAAGATAATGAATGAGAACTATTCCACACACATTTCAAAAAACTGATGCCATGACCTTGTCTGTAAATGGAACTGTCTCACCTTCTTTGAAGCCGATTCTCCCCCTTTAATCCACGGTTTTGACTGTTCCTTCGTCTCAGGTGTGAAGTGATGTACCCATGTTTCATCCATGGTTATGAATCGACACAAAAACTCAGCTTTATTACAGCAATCGCCAAAAACTCGACTGAAACATCCTCACGATGCTGCTTTTGTTCCATTGTGAGTA
This sequence comes from Deroplatys truncata, assembly GCA_030765065.1. NCBI lineage: Eukaryota > Metazoa > Arthropoda > Insecta > Mantodea > Mantidae > Deroplatys > Deroplatys truncata. Next base: position 118,965,562 of record CM060985.1, read on the forward strand.
AACGCGGCACCCAGCTTCCACATAGATTTCTCATGTCTAAATTTTCAGTTAGTGTGCGATGTCTGCTAGCTTGCGCATTTTAAGTCTACGGTATTCCAATACCATTTAATGGGTTTTCCTCACAATTTCTGGCGCGGTCACCTCATTTGGTCGACCACTGCGATGTTCGTCTTGGCAGCTCCCACAGTCTCGCTTAAACTCTGCCACCTATTATTTTACTGTTGTAAACAAAGGATGAGACTCCCCCAGAGCAGAATCTAGCTCAGCTTTAATATTAGTTGGACTAAGACCTTTCAAATGAAAATATTGTATCACATAACGATGACCAGTTTTATTTATATTTACAAATTTGCTGAGAGCGTTCACTATTGATGGCTGCCGAACAATTACTAAACGACGTAGCATCATAAAACTTCAGACTTAAACTTTACAAGTTTGGTATGGGACTGCCCTCGTAGTTTCATCTTTGTAAAATTCCATGTATATGTAAAGAGTGCTTTTTCGAGTTAATAAATTTATATCACAGCTCAAGAATTATCTTTGGTGTTGGTAACCTGCTTTCTTTCCTTGTTAAGTATGAGTCAACCACCATTTATGTAAAGTTAAAAGTGCACGTTTTCACGTTAAGAGAGAGAGATAAAGGAATTACATGGGCCCAGCACGAAATAAATTGTGAACGTTGCTCTTTATTAAAATACAACTATGACTTTAGGTATTGTAATTTAGGTATTGTAAAGGAATTTGTAATGAACTAGTAATACGATCCAACCTACATATTTGAAGAAATATTTAGGTAATAATTGTGCTAGGCGACATGATGAGACATAACAATAATCATAATCATAGCTAATCAGTACAAACTTTTGGGGTTAATCAGATCGGCACCAAGGGAAGGAGCGTTGATAGAATTAGGGAGAACAGGGAGGAAACGAATAATTATGGAAAGAGTCTTGAAATATTGGTACAGGTGCCTTCAAAGAGAAGAACAAGGTATATTAAAATTTTGTGTGAATCAAAAGAAGATAACTTCAAATAAGAATGGCTGGTGGGCAGGGATAGCAGGAGAGTTGGAGAGGATAGCACTGGGAGACATTTGGCAACTGGAAGAAAAAAATGATAAAAATCTTATAAATAAATAGTCCTTAAATTTATATAGAACAATTAAGAGAAATTGGGGAGAGATACATATGTTGACATATGTAACAGACAGGAAAGGGAAGGTTTAGCAGGGGTGAGAACAGGGGCTATGTTCCTTAGAGGGTTAACGAGGAGTCATTCGGGAACATGTGTCATATGCAGAGTAAAGAAGAATAAGGTACATTACTTGGTAGAATGTAAAAAAGTTAGAGAAGTGGAGACAGGATGTTTGGGAACTAAAATGGGACAAAATGAGCGAGGAAACGGTAGCTATAAAAATAATAACAGTTAAGGGAGGAAAAGAAGTTTAAGTGTATGGGAGAATTTTCAAGGAAAATCAAGGAAAATGGCTAAGGAAAGTAAAAAAGCAAGAGCAAGAGAAAGGAGAATAACAAGAAAGTAGGAATCAGGGAAGTGGAAAAGGAAAGAAAAGAATAAGGGCTAACTGAAAGTCAAAGGGCCAGGGTGCCAGGCGCAAAGTAGCCCTTAAAAGGAAGGAAAATGAGACTAAACGTGTACTAGAATGTAAAGTAGTTTTAAGAAATGACATAAATGTATTTAAAAGTTGTATATAAATAAATTACGATTCTATTGTATCCTATAACAACAAAATCGCATGCAACAACAGTAGAAAGAAGGCCAACAAGCAGAATACCAAAATATCTTAAATTATGGAGCACCTATACCGTGCAGCATAAGACGACCAGTCCTCAAAATCCCCTACATGTTGATTATAATTAAAATAACTTTTATACGAATAATACAAATTATATACGAATACTTTGTAGAATCATATGGAAATAGACGACACTAGTAGAGAAAGTCATGTGAATGTTACACATTTCTATATATTTGTTGTCACAACAGACCTATATTATTGTTGACCTTACAGAAGTGCCGGGTTAGTCTAGCACACCTCTTTACAATGCAACTCGGTGGAAAGCGGATTGTATCTATCGTGAAGTAAAACTCTTGTCGAATTTCCGCGACGTTAACTAAGTTATAAGGCCGTTTGTGTGTGTGCCATCGATCGGCGAAACACAGGAAGGACATAACTTTTGTGTGGGGGATGAAGGTATGACCCAGTTTCCTAGGAAAGGGGGGATGTATTGAACCGATGCGGGGGCGGGAGGGCGGCATGCTAGAAAAACTCTCAGCATCCTCAAGATTTGCTAAGCTCCTGCCGAGAGGGTGAGTGAGTGGGATCGCAAATTTAACTGCACACGTCTGCCTTTTCTTTTGATCTCTTGCTGGGACCATCTCTTTGATATATCTTTGTGGCTGAGTCGACGCTTCTCCGAGATGACGAAAAGTGAATTTCCACGTGTTTACATACTTAAAACAAACTACCCAAATGGATATTTATGGAGGAAATAAACAAACTAGTCAAACTTTCTGCAAGTAACGGATCACTGAACTCGGAATTTGTTTGCTTTGGAACATCGAGGATGACTGCTTTCGAAGAAAGTGGAATGGTGAAGTTTATTTCACCGCGATTTACTGTTTACCATTCTTGGTCGACCACACTATAATACGCTAATTACCGTGACGTAAATGAACTGCTAAGCTTTTCTAACACTTCAGAGACTCATTATGACCTTAATTGCCGGCGCGTACAACTCCCCTATCACCCCATACCTTTTAACACCTTCAAAGCAGCAATCCAAGTCGGATCCATTCCTCAGATAAACAATGAAATTTAGAAATTTACAATTAGATTGTCTAATGAAATTTGGATTGACTTGCTCCTGTATTTCATGTCCAATTTCTACTTGCTATTCACTATTATTTTTACTTTCTCTACTACGTATAGTAAGTAGGGGAAGTATTGTATTCCACCCAAAATTTCGATACCGAGATTTAACCGGAAATACATGTTTTAAGACCCGCTGAATAAAAAAGGAAAGAATTTTTACAAACATGTCCGTGTGTGTGTGTCTGTGAACAGCATAACTCAGAAACGAACAGTTGGATAAACACCAAACTTGGTATTTAGGTTTAGTATCTTTCAGAGATGCGACACGAAAGTTTTCAAGAAAATCCCCCCACCCCAGATTACCCTTTACATGGAACATATTTTAGAAAATTTCAATTTTCTCAATAATGGCTCTAACGATTTTGATTAAAATATCATATATTTAAGATATTTTCATGACAAATGAAATGTATGTCTCAAATTTTCTGGGAATGCCTCCAAAAGTATTCATTGTGAACGACTTTTTCATAACTGGTAAACCATACGAGATAGACAAAAGTTTACTACACAAAAATTGTAGCACAGTGTATGTCATATACATTTTGTTGTTGAGTGAACCATTTGCGATATATTGCTTGTTATTCCCTTAAATTTTCCAATACGAATTCCCATTTTGTTTATGTCCCGGACATACAAAGAGAATGGAATACTCCACATAGCAAGCAGCTCTTAAAATATTTGACTATCGCTTAAAGCCTACCAATTCCCCTTGCACTACAAGAAATTTAGCAATAAGATTAACATCTCGATTAAAATTAAGCTTATGGAGAATAAGCGTTTGTAAAAATAGTTTGTACAAGAGTAGAGAAAGCCATGTGAGCGTAACACATCAGATTTTTTTTATTTATTGTCACAGTGCTAAGAGATTTACAGTTAGATTGTCTATTGAAATTTGGCCCTGGCCACTCATTCAGTAGACATCCACTACAGTTTATCTACATTTTACAATTACCCATCAATAAATTATCTTGCTCCTGTTTTTCATGTTCAATTTCTACTTGCTTTTCACTCATCATTTTTAATTACTTTACCATCAGACATTCACCACAATTTTCCAATCAAAATTTCAACACTTTATTTCATTGAATTTATGATTTCCAACTACCTCTGTCCATCGTCTTATTGGTAAGCTACAATACCCCTTACGTATCTCTGTCCGCTGTCCAAAGCCATTTATTTCTGACTTTGAACAAAAACTGTCCAATGCTCCTACCTTTTCAATTATAGCTATATTTAAGGTATCCATTGCACTCTCTATTTGATTATTCTTTACCATGAATGTTACTCCACATTGACATATCTTTCCATAATGTGAATCTTGAGTCTGTTTAAATGTGTCACAAAATTCTTCTTTCCATTTATAACTGATATACTGTTTTTTTACAATACCTTTCCACTCTTAGATTGTGTAGCACTTGTGCTTGTGCAACATTAAAATCCACAATTAGTGGAAAATGCCCGCTGATGGAGCTTAAATTTAGTACCTTAAAATTCCTTAAAGTGTGCCCTAAATTAAGAGGCCACATTACACTCTGTCCATTATTGCTAATAAAGGTTAATTCTTCCCCATATTTTCCATTCAAAACTTCTTAAGTATTCAACTCACAAAAATCAATAAATTTTTCATAGCCTTTAACAACAAATTTGTCCTTGCTTTGCCTAAATTTCTCTCTTTTAAACACCATTTCATCACTCATCCAATCATTTCCAGCATATGCATCGCTTTCCCCAATCCTAATATTAAAGTCTCCCATTAATATTCTATGCAGTTACAAATTTCTCCTTCAGCCTATCTATATCTTTTCTATTTGATTAAGGAGATTAGGATTATGAAACCGCAAGGAAACAGGGGGGTTATATATTATTCCTATACAAAGTACATTCCCATCTATGTACTTAACATCTATTATTTCTTTACTACTAGACCATGTTTCTTTAATTTCCTTACTTAAACCGTTCCTTATAAAGAAACCTATACTCCCAGGCACCCTTCCCTTTCTAGCTGTCATCTCTCCTTTCCTACCAATGTATTCAAAATCCTTTATAGTTATCTGTTCCTCTTTTAACTACGTTTCTACTACCGCTAGATAATCCACCTTAGTCAACAGCTGTTTCAAACCTACACATATAATTTATTCTTTAAACCCTCACAATTCCAGAAGCCCAACTTCCTTGTTGTACCTTTTTCCATTTGTATTTAAAATTAAATAAATTCTGTTCACTGTAATTTTAATATTCTAATAAATTGAGTTAATTTTCTTTGCTTCAGTATGTGTTGCTTTCACGTTACCTGCAAAAGTCAATAAACACTACGTTGAATCAACAGTACTGCCATCCAACTTTCAACACATGCAAAACTCCAAACACCCACTCTTCTTCTTAAACAAATATTCAGTCTCTACTAGATAGGCACATCTTTACTGACAGTTCAGCAACTAATAAAGGAAGTGGCTGCGAAGTGGTACACCCCGACCATGCTCTATGCCTTACTGAAGTTCTTTTCTGTGTTTTCTTGTGAAGTCATAAAAGAACTCTTTTACCTATAAACGTGTCTCCCTAAAAAGCCAACTTCATTATCCTAACTGATTCTTTAAGGGCCGGTTTCACTAACAGATGCTACATTTTAACACAATGTTAAACTTATTTAACACTGAAGTTAACTCAAATTCTGTTTCATCAAACAATGTTAACTTTAACAATGTGTTAAAGTCGGTGTTAAGTTAACATCGCCATACTCCTGTGTTAAGGCATTTAACAATGTTAGAAGTTGGAAAATGGCTGTTTAAAACCAAGCTTTGAGGCGAGTTTGCTACAACTGGCATTTTTTAATGTCATTCCTAATAGCAGGGTGGTTGTACGTCAGAATACATTTGAAACCCTGCAAAAGAGGAATTTTTAAACAATATAGACTGTCCAAGGGGTCATGAGCAAGGTTTTATAGGAAATACGAAGGTTAGAATACTACGAACAGAAGCATGCCTCTTTCCCCTATGCTACAAGTGTTAATTAGGTACTTAGATTTTATCCCACTAGCATTTTTCATTTACTTGGTGGATGATAATGTTGGTATTTCCAAAGCTACCGTTTGTGGGTTTATCCGGAAGGTTTCCAAAGCAATTGCTTGAAGAAGCCAACAGTATTTTTTTCGTGTCTGCTTGATTACTCAGGGATAACACATTTTCGTCCACTTTAATTGCAATGCAGCGTCCACCAACTTTTAAACCTCTTAAACGCTCTTCATGACTAACGTTTCTGGTGCTGCACTTTGTTAGCATAAAATTGCTGCGGATTTTGTCCCAGGCTGAAATCTTATCCCTTAATATAAGGCCGTCAGCTTTTTCGCACTTGATAATACGTCTATACTTAACCAGATGTTAATTAACGCGTTTCCAACGGTGAAACGTTTATTTCGGTTGACATCGCGATTCTAACCTCTAACAATCGGGAACATCACATGGCGATTGCCATAAATGTAAATAGTTGTCTGTTACTGACACAGAGAGCGCAGCGATACGTAGACAAAAGTGCATTAGACCACGTTCAAAAGCCGTGTAGTTCGGCCATCGCCTTCTCGAAAGCTAACGTTCGCAGTTGTCTTTGACGTTAACAAAATGTTAGCTAACAATTTGCTGCAAAAGCTTGATGAAACACAAAAGCTTTAACTTCATGTTAAACTTTGAACACCTTGATAACAAACAAGATGCCCTTTTAGCCCTCCCAAGACATTTGTTCCTTGTGCTCCAAAGGTAACAACACACGCAAAAAGGTATTCTTAATATGTATTCCCTCCCATGTAGGTATAGATGGCAATGAAATAGCCGATCGAAGCCCAAAGAAGCATCCAAACATCCTGCAAGTGATCTCTCTATAGCCTCCTCACACCAAGACGTCGTCATCATCTTCATTCAACAAGCGTTCATGCAGAAATGGAAGACAGAGTGGTTATAACTTGATAACAAACTTCATGAAGCTCGTTTAGGTTGTACCAACTTTTTCTAGCCTCTACGAACACTTAAACGACGAAATCAAGTAAACAACTTCCGCACAGCAACTGACGCACTCTTTCCTTCTAACCAGAGACCAGCCTCCAACCTGTGCCAACTGCAACTCCAGTGCCGTGAACAAACCAGAAAATATATGAAAAACTTTAAAGTCTCCTAAGGATATTAATCTGTATGATAAAGTGTAAAAATGTAAATTTCTGTGTTAATATTTTTAATATAGAATCAACTGAAAAATTCAATGCCACAGCCAGGATTTGAACACGATTCTCCGCTCTCCGTGCGGTTGCTCTAACCATTGAGCTATTGTGACAACTAACATAGGACATTGAATTCCCCAATTGACTCACGTTGTTTCCCAGACAGACCACTAAGGCCACAGATCACTGTGTTACTGTTGAAATAATGTAGCTTATAAAAAGTCGTGATAAGACCAAACAGTCAAAACGATCAAAAAAATTCTGATGTGTTACACTCACATGACTTTCTCTACACTAGTACAAACTATTTTTACAAATACTTATTCTCCATATGCTTCATGTTAATCGAGATGTTAATCTTATTGCTAATTTTCTTGTAGATGCAACGGGAATTGGTAGGCTTTAAGCGATAGTCAAATATTTTAAGACCTGGTTGCTATGTGGAGTATTCCATTCTCTTTGCATTACCAGGACAAAAAAATGAACAACGAATTTGAGAAAAAGTATAAGTATTGGAAAATTTAAGGAAATAACAGGCAACATCTCGAAAATGGTACACTCGACAAAAAAAATGTATATGACATAAATTGTGTATTTTAACGCCATCTACATTTTTTGTGTAGTAAATTTTGTCTATCTCTAATGGTTTACCAGTTATGCAAAAGTCGCTCACAATTGAAACGGCAACTATAGGCCGAGCCCAAGAACTGTAATTACAGATAATTTATTAATTAACTTTTATTGATGTTAAATCGTACTATGTAAATATCTTTTTCTCATACTGCTTGTATATTTTAAGAAGGGTGATTTAACGTTATGTATCTATCTAGGTTACTAATATTAGTAGAATTATAAATGGTTTAATGTAAATAATTTAAGCGCTATGTTAAAATACTGTCCACGATGGAATGTTTTAGCTACAGGAATAGTGCTTTCGAAGGCAGAAAACCTAGTTTTATTACCTCTCTTCGGTCGCAGTGCTATTATTCCTACAGCGAGGGTGTAGAGCCTTTGTCCCATTATTTGATAATTCGCCGTGACCAAGTGAGTGAGATAGACAACCTAACGGTACATGTAGGAAAAGCCGCGATTTATATTAAAATTGGACCAATGAGATCCCTGGAAGTTTATTCGAAATAGTTAGACGCGTCGAGTCGCGCTAAAAATGGACCAATAGGAAAGGAAGCAGCCTCAGAAGCCTGAGACTATAAATGGATCTGTTTGGGGAAAATTCGGGACAGTTTATGTCAGGTGTGGTCAGGGAGAGATGCTGCAGGATGTGTGAGATATCGCGCCAAAAAGACAGTATTGTCAACAGTTTTATCATGGAATTTTAGCATTGCAGTGCGACCGTTTTTGTCATGTGTGGTCAGGGAGAGATGCTGCAGGATGTGTGAGATATCGCGCCAAAACAGGGAATCAAAATAGTTTTAGCAACACACCTAAGATCCGCTACTCTGAAAGCGACAATAAGAATAGTTATATTTCGTGCCATATCCACGCCATAATTTAACAGCGGTGGACAGTATTTTACAGCAATACCAGTTTTGTGTACTACGAGTGTTAATTAAATAAAAAGAAACGGCAGTGTCATCTTTTCATAAACAAAGCAAGTCTATGTCTTCCTATATCACCACCCGAGATCTACGTTTTCCTTTACCGAGGATAAGTCCATGCTCCCATATAGTTTAAGAAAAATTACTGCAGCTAGCCGAGGATAAATTGAAGAGAACCAACCCACTGAGAACTTCTGGAAGCAACGGGAGAAGCATCAAGGTAAGCCTAACAGCACGGATGAGGAGGTGATCGCCGCACAATGAAGAATACTTTTGGAGACATTCCCAGAAAATTCGAGATATACATTTTATTTGTCATGAAAATATCTTAAACATATGATATTTTAATCAAAATCGTTAGGCAATTTTTGAGAAAATTAAAATTTTCGAAAATGTTCCATGTAAAGTGTAGTCTGGGGTGGGGGGAGTTTCTTGAAAACCTTCGTGTCGCATCTCTGGAAGATACTGAACCTAAATACCAAGTTTGGTGTTTATCCGACTGTTCCTTTCTGAGTTATGCTGTTCACAGACACACACACGGACATGTTTCCGAAAATGCTTTTTTTGGACTCAGGGGGTCTCAAAACATGTATTTCCGGTGAAATCTCGGTATCGAATTTTTGGGTGGAATACAATACTTCCCCTACTTACTATACGTAGTAGAGAAAGTAATAAATATTACCCCTCAAAAAGTACTCCACTTGTTGCACTACTCGCAAGCACGCTCAAGATCTTGCCATTAGTGCTGCCATCCGATCAGCATTTAATTATACACAATGACCAAGTTAAGAGCTTTTCGTAAAAACTTAAAAGTTTTGAAATTATAATATGGTCGACCAAAAATAGTCGTATGCAACTTGATTATAGTGGTGTATAAGACTCTCGTATGAAAAAGCAAACTCGCGTCTTAATTAATACCATTATAGTCTTGCTGCATAACGTGCTATATGGTTTGTCGTCCTCCGTGGACTAGTGGTACTGTGCTAGCCTATAGTTCCCCGGGCGTAAAAATCCTTAGCATGGCTTCCGTCGGAAGGGAAGTAAAGCCGGTGGTCCCGTGTCGTAGATTTACGGCACGTAAAAGAACCTCAAGCCTGATAGAGGCCTCTGAGCAAAATTTCCGGTCTTTAACCCCAATATAGAATGGGACGCTAGGAACCATAGTAGTTAAAGAGTGTCCATAAATAAAACTCAATTTCATTTTTACTATATGGTTTTCTTCTTCATTATAATTGTTCCACTGCACGAGGTGAATTACGAAGTACATAATACTGCTAAAGGCATTAAAGATTTTTATTACGCCTGCTGCGTGGACATTAAGATGGTATGTTTACACATGCACCAGATGGTAGATCTCGACAAGTACACCGAAAAAATCCATTCAGGGGCGTACACAGGGGAGGGGGGAAGGGATCAGGAGGCTAAACCCCTCCCCCAAGACTCACAAAACCGTAATATTCAAGCACTGAAGTTTCATTCTTATTTTGTGTAACTCTTTTATACAGCATTTTTCTTCACACTGTGGCCACCACATGACTACTCGCGTGCCGGCCGCCGCAGCTAGAACTCCCGCTGCAGCCACTTCACGTTCTCATATTTACGCATACAATTACGGTGTTATTAAGCACATGCCTTATCATGAAAGACTTTGGAAAAGGTTGTCTTCCTCTATTAGTATATTTCTAGAATCTTTTCAGGAAATTTTCATTCACATTGGAGAGCTCAATATCTGAAATTGAGCGAATTTCTTGCCTGTTACTTTTTTTAGTTCTTACAATATATGGGTTTTGTTGCACACATTATTTTTCAAATCTCCTATAGATAAAAATCATATATAGTTAAATAAGGGAATCGCTGTTCAAAAATGGTTATCAGTAAGATATTCCTGTACCTCTCACATTTATTGTTTGTTAAAAAAGTATAGTAGGTCCATTTATTCTACATGATTTACTGCACACCGATTTTAGCATCATGCAAGGAAGTCTCGTGTGTAAAATCGGGTTTCTTGTGCTCTAATATACGTTATTTTGCGAAGAAACATAGCCATATGTCAAAGAAGAATATTAAGCGTGGGTCAATTACCGTATCACTTCGCAAAATCAATAACAGAAATTTACCCAACTCTGATGATCACAATAAAAAGTATCTGATGAGATACATTCACATGACTTTCTGATTGCTCTATAGTTTATTAGTTGGGTACACAAATTGTTCTTACTCAACCTTATTTTTCTATCTACTATCACCTTTTGCAGAAATAGCTACATTACATGTTTCGTTTTAGATACAAAGGGAACAGGGACATACTTTTCCATACTGTTTCCATGCAATCGCGAGAAACAAGTGAATGTTGAAAGGAGTTAAAGAGAATAACCAAGAAATGAACAATCTGAACCTTTGATAACGCATATCTCAGAAACGGCTTATGTCACAAAAAGCTTATTTTAAATAATTTGTGAGTCTTAAAAGAGATCTACATTTTTGTGTAGCATGTTTTCGTCTATCGCTTAACGCTTACCAGTTATTCAAGATTATACAAAATTCCCTCCGAATGAAGAGGACTTCATAAGTTGTTCCCCGAAAATTGAGAATATGCACTTTTTATTTGTCATGTAAATATATTTAATATATGGTATTTTAATCAAAATCGTTAGAGCCATTTTTTAGAAAATAAAAAATGTTGCATGTAAAGGGTAGTTAGAGGTGGGAGGGATTTTCTAGAAAATCTTCGTGTCGCATCTTCAGAAGATACTGAACCTAAATACCAAGTTTAGTGTTTATCCAACAAGTATGAAAATCGTTATAATGACTTTTCTTATTTTGATAACACATATTATACTCCACCTTTAGCACTGAAATATAGCTCTCGGGATCCAGAGAGGACTTTAAACCTAATGGTGTCAACCACTCAGGCCATTTATTGCTGCCCTGTAATAGTGGAGATAAAAAAAGGACGCTTTACGTGCTGAAAGTCTGGTAAATGTACTCTTTTCTCTCTTGAGACACGTAAAGTCGGATCTAGGAATGAAGTCATCAGGATGCCGCTGTGTATTTTAACCCCTGGTACAAGTTATGTTCAAATTACTTCCTTATGATCCTAGAAAATTGCCACTTAATGTCCATGCAGTAAATGCCGTAGTATAGACTTTGCCCTCGTGCTGAAAAACTCACTTAGCAATACCGTTGTTTTGCTTCAAATAATATTCAGAATTATTTTATCAACATTCATTAGCAAATTTCCGGTCTTTCAGCAATAAGAAAACATATGAATGTATTGCTGCAACTGGTCTTGTGTTCTCAACTGTTTTATACTAGCAGAATCCGCAGCTCTAATCGCATTATTATTCTCTCTCTCAGTGATCACCACTCACACTCATTTTCCCCATCTCCCCTCTCATTCCGTATTTACCTCCCCTTTCCTCTCCCTCTCACTCACTTTAGGCTTTCTCTCGCACATTCGTCCTCCTTCCCTTTCCTTTTCTCAGTCTCTCCCTACCTCTCATTCACCGTACACACTCTCTCTTCCACACTCCTTCTCACACCCTTCCTTTCCCTCTCTCAGTGCGACTTACATGTCATCTTCCTTTCCCTCTCTCTCTCTCTCTCTGTCACCACGTGATTACCCTTTCTCTCTTTCTTTTCCTCTTTCTCTATCAACCCCTCTTTACCTTTCATTTCTCTCTCTCACTCACTCATTTTACACACTCATTCTCACTCCCTCCCTTTCCCTCTCTCAATACGACTTACACGTCTGTCTTCCTCTTCTTCTCTCTCTGTCTCTCTGTGATTACCCTCACTCTCTTTTCTTTCCCTTCCTCCCCTCTCATTCCCTCTTTCGTTTCTCTCTCCCTTCCTGTCACTCACTTTACACTCTCTCCCACACTCGTTCTCATTCCTTCTCTCAATGCGACTTGCATGTCGTGAAGTTTAGACAACCTATAATAGAAATACTTTCTTCTACCGCGTTAATAGACATTCAAATATGCAGAAGATAGAGGAGGAGGAAATCTGGTGATTCGTTTCTCAACTGTCTGTTTTGTTTAGTTGTTACCTATTATAGATTACAAATTACTTTTCTTTCCTCATTCATGTGTGCGGTTTGACGCTAAAAATAAAGCTGAAAACTTAACACAAGTAATATGTTTGCTTCTCACTCCGGTACTTTCGAACGCACCCTTCTTCAAACTCTGAGAGTGGCGGAAGCAATATACCTTTCTTGGATACCGCAGCCAACACTCAGTACTAAACAGCAATAGCGTGTGTGCACTCGACAACCAGGATAGCATCCCATATAAGTTCCAGCTTTGTACTTTCTCCTGTAAAAGAAAGAACAGGAAAAGAAAAGAAGTAATCGCCACCTGGGTGCGTTTTCACCGTGGTTATGGAGGCAACGAAATTGTTGCTGCAGCCAAGAAAAGTATACTGCATCTATTACCAGCCCAATTCTAATTCCTCACTTTCAATAATAAGCAAGAAAGTAAACACCTTTGGATCAAGTATTGGTCTGACAAATAGCCAAGTAAATTTCACGCGCCATAACAAAACCATACTACTTGACACTACAGTTAGAAAGCAAAGACCGGGTTAAATTTACAGAACTAAGAATTGGAACACAGTCCTACGTACTTTCAAAAAAGGAACCGTCTTAGTGTGAAATATGCAAGCGTCTTCTAACAAGATATATTATCGTGAATGTCCACAGTATACACCAGAGAGGAACAACTACGAAATACCACAAGACATATTCATATCACCAAACAACAAAAAGTATTGTTACCGCGCACGCGAAGCTATCTGTGAGCCGCCGGTGAGTGCATCCCGGCCCGGCACCTGGTGGAGCCCTCGACCCACCTTCAGAACAATAGGCGCGCAACGAACCCATTATGTGCCGCTTCCTCGCAGTTACTGCTCGAGAAGATCCTTTCAGCGTTTCTAATAGTTTCCCCTTCTAGAACAGTTCGCTTTATATGCGGGGCATATATAAAGGGACTGTTCTTGCACGAATGAGATAAGATGGTACAAATTTAATTGCAGTCAGGAAGTCAAAACAGTTTTTACAGTTAAAATTGAACAGTGTCGACTGCAGTTCATTTGAAAGTTGTGACTCTGCAGTTCAGTTGTGACTCGATTCGACGGATCAGTTGTGTTCTGTTCTGAGTGTGCGTCAAAGGTGTCTCACTGAGCATCTAGGTGACAGATGAAGTGTGTTTAGCCGCAACTGGCGTTCTCATTTGTTACAATATATTTCTGCAGTAAAGAACTACCTAGTTAGCATTTCGTTGTATGACCTATTGAGAATTTAACTTCTCCAGTTTTACATAGTTCTATTTATTGTTACGTATCCCCATACTTGATTTTTAATGTTGTATACATAAGTTTGAAGTGTGTACTTATTATATTGCTCAATATATGGACGGTGATTCTAATGCCCATGTGCTACCTAAAATAAATACATTTAAAAAAGTGTAAAAAATAATCTTTCTGAAGTGATCAATTCACATAGGTTTCTCTACGCTCTATCGTTTACTAGTGGGTATACAAACCAATCTTAGTAAAACTTATTTTTCTGCCTACTAATTTTAATCCAAATAAGCCTTTGCAGAAATAACTACATTACACATTTCGTTATAGATGCAAAGGAAACAGCTATAGTCAAGTGTTTAAGTACTGGAAGTTATATGCTGGCCTTAAAATTCTATACTGTTTCCATGTAATCGCGAGAAACAACTGAATCTTGACAGGATATAAAGAG